>OY728130.1:545645419-546378752 GCA_963277665.1 Viscum album | reverse complement strand
CCTGCGGCATTGGCGACCAGAGGCGATGGTGGCAGCAGAGGTCATGTCCCGGCCGCGTGGAGGGAGACCAGCGGCCGCTCGAGCCGCCTGGACCATGGGACAACCATCCGTGGAGGGAGACCTCGACCCGCAACTGTGGTCTGCTCGACTAGAGGAACCAGCGAGCCACATGCCGGCCAAGCGGGAAGAACCGGCCAACTGCCTGTCGGCCGGGCTATAGGACCACAACGCCCGCAGGCGCCCCGCGGAGGATGACGTGGCTTGTATCTGTGGGCCGTTTTGCTGGGCGAGCCGATCGGAAGCCAGCCGGCCGTGCTGGATAACCATGGCACCCGCAGGTACTGCTTGGGGAGAACTGCAGCCCGCAACGCGGGCTGCGTGCTCTAGGAAGAACCAGCCGCCTCCGGCCAGCCGGACAGGGGAGGAGGTGGAGCCGCTTGGCGCCGCCGGGCGAACCGAACAGGCCTGCAGCGTGTGACGGGTGCATAGGTGGGCTACGCCCCACCGTTCTGGGCCGACCTCCTAGCTGTGTTAGGCCGACCCGCCAGCCCACTAGGATTGACGGGTCGGGCCTATCTTCGTTTAATTGTGAATAACATCATGACCTTGCATCCGATCGACGTGCCATCTACGGAACTAGGACCCTCGCAACGAGGCAGTCCTTTTTCAATACTCTAAGTGTTTTGTGGAAAAATTTGTAAAATATCCGGGTTTGGATTGAGCGTAAATGCAACCGGGCCTCTGGAACGGAAATGCCAATAACTCTCAGACCGGTCATCGGATTGACATGTTGTCTGTCGCGTTGGGTTCTTTTTGATGAGACATAACTACAGGATATATCAAATCTAGAATTAATGATAGTTTATGTATTAACACTTGACTCGAGGAGTGGACCCTCACAGAATCGAGTGTTCTGTGTGAGTGAACCCTAGAGATGGCTGTGATGACTATTGTACCAGAATCCTACGTGGGTTTGAAAACAATGACTATTGTACTGGAATTCTATGTGGGTTTGACAGAGATGACTACTATACCAGAATCCTCCATGGGTTCGATAGTGATGACTACTGAACCTGAATCCTCCGTGGGTTTGACAACAATGACTTTTGTACATGGATCCTCCGTGGGTCTGCCAGTTTTGACTTCTATTCCTGTATCCTATGTGGATCCAACAGAATAGCTGGTCTTGTATCCTGTGTGTGTTCGACAGCTTAGCTAGTCCTGTATCCCTTGTGGGTCTAACAACTTAGATGAATCAGTGACTATATCTGATCATCTCTATCACTCTACGAAAGATGTATACCTATATGAGATGAGTCATGTCTTTCAACAATTATCATTATGGTGATTTAATTTACTTTCTCTGTGGACTGGGTTGGGTTTGGCCTCGAGAGTTGTAGTCGGACTATGACTGGTAACATAGGTATATAGATGGGAATATACCTAAGTATGGTTGGTTGATACTTCGTGATTGTATATTTCTACTATGGTTTATCCTCTGTGGATTCTGGGAGACATTCGAGGGTCTCAGGGTCCCCTATTGTGTATTGTTACACTCACCCCTACACGGGCTTCGCCCACACCTTGTTGTGTTCTATGCAGATGAAGAACAACAGTGATCGAGGCTGAGGTTGACGGATGGAGGCTGCTCAGATGTGGACTATATGGGACGTATCGTAGGGACGAGTTGTTTGAGTTTTATACTTACCCTTCAGGAAGGATTTCCCGGTGCATTATCTAGGAGTTATTTTACTTTTGTACTTGTACTTGTACTTGTTGTTCAGTTGGGTTTGTAGTCTATCCCACTTACTTTCAGCAGACCTTATTTCTATATTTTAGTACTTGATGCCTCTACTGCTTGTGTTCAGACTGTGTGTGTGTTACAGGTTAAAAGGAAATGCCTTCCCATTTTATCAGGGATTCGCCTTTGGTGATGGTCGCCAGCCCCTGGCCTAAGGAAGGCGGGCTTGGTGTATTCACAACATGGGCCTCAAGGACGGGTCGTGACAAATGGGTATCAGAGAAGTCAGTTCTACTACATAACTTGGACTCTGATTCTTTTAATATCAATAGTGTTAATTGTTTTTGGTGTGGTTATCAGTTTAGGGAAATCGGTGTTGGTGCGGCGGCTGACGTATCCATACAATCGGACTTGGACTTCTGATCTCTGACTCGGGGCACGAAAACACTGATTGCGTGTGTGTTTCCTTTGAAAAAGTTTTATTCGTGATTACTTTGTGTCAGCTCACCAGCTATATTGGTTTAAACGTGGTGCACCTGCTTCTTTTCAGGATGGCCCCATGAAGGCATCCAACCAGGGTTCTGAGTTTCGTACGAGATGGTAGCCCACCGAGCGATGAGGCCTTGGTGTAGGTCCCCATCATAGCAGAGGTACCAACAGTTCCACTACCTGCTGGGCCACCGATACCACCAGTTCCAGCAACAGAGAGTGCACGCCGCCTGAGTGCATTGCACAAGTTCCAACACTTGAGGCCGCCCAGGTTCTGGGGATAGACAGACCCACATGCAGCTGAGGATTGGCTGGAGGCTATCGTGAGAGTTTTCAGATTGGTAGGTGAAACGCACGGCCGATTGTCGCCTATCGACCGGTCAAGGTTCTGGTGCTCTGCTAATGTGTATAGCAGCACTCAGGTCGAATCCTCAGCGATGATACATTGTAATAGTTGTTTGTTTTTAGTTAATTTTATTCTGATTGGGGGTTTTTTTTTGCATATCTTATGAAATAATTTATGTATGATGTTTGATTTAACAAATTGATAAAGATTGGGGTGAATTCATCATTAGGTTAGTTAATATTGTGATATCTTTGAGCTTTGCTTTATATTGCATTTAAATTAACACTCATGTCACAAGATGATGTTGATTAGAATTCCTAAGTGTTAAGGCTTTAAACCAAGCCTTAACATAACTTAAGGTTATAAAATCAATCAGATTTTATTTATGGTGGTGTATTTATGGTTCTAATAATCCATGGAAACCACATGTTAAACAAAACAAGTCATTAATCCATGACATTTTAAGTCCAACATACACAATGTTAATTCAAAGAATATTCATCGAGCAGAAGCTCTCAATCACATAACAAACCTAAATTATAACTCACCCAAAAGATAGATTTACTCATCCATTTGAGTGTTTAATAATCTGGTTATAATTATTATTATTATAAATTAATAAGAGAAGAAAAAGAAAGGGATAAGAAAAGAGTGGTACGTCGACACACACACACGAACAATGATTATAATTAAAAACGAACATTTGATTGGATGAGGAAGATAAAGAAGGGAAGTGGATTGAACTGAATTTATACTATTTTAAGAACATAAATATTATACTACAGAAGGTGGATGATAATAAGAGATATTGAAGAATTAACTTGCATTAAAACAGAATTACAAAGAGAGGGACTTACAAAATTACAAAAATAAAGAACACGAAATTAAGTGAAAAACAAGAGGAGGAAAGGTCTATCAAGTGAAAACATGATTATGTAAGGTCCTCCCAAGACTTTTTCAAGGCTTTGGTCGTGCCAATATAATCTCATCTCTTCTGAAATGCCAACCCCTCTCAAGGAGAGAAGGGGAGAGTATTTATAGCCCAAGGAGTGGACTGTTTACATTCCAGCAATACCCCTCCACTTGGCTCGCAGATATGGACATCATGACAGCCTAATCTCGAGAAATCTCCTGCTTCAAAGTTGTATATAACAAAGTTTTCCGACTACTCTCAAAATATGGAGTCATTTGGACTTAATTATAAAACGTTAGGGCTGGTTGATTAAACAAAGTAAAACTGTCCATTTCAATCCAGTCTTTTTGATGTACAGAATGTGAAAGGGTATTTGAATATAAAGATGCCTTCAAATCAGAATGGGTTCTTCAACAAAGTCGGCCGCCTATATCAACTATTTTACACTGAAAAATATCAGCTCGATTTGATGCTCACATCATGAGATATGTCATGCATACTATACTGATTTTAATTCTCGTCCAGAATGGTGGGCTGGACTTAAAAGCCTCATTTGGGACCCTTGTACATGGATTTGGGCCTTGAAATTTTTATCCAAGATGACATGTAGTGTCCCCCGAATTATGATGGAGAGTTAATGTTTTTGGACTTCTGAATTGAGCCCAGTCAATCAATCTTCAAGTCTGGTCCAGTTTGTTCACAGATTCATTGGTCTTGTTTGTGAGGACCATATGTCCCTTCAAATGGAAGAATTGGCTCATGGTACCTTCTAATGAAATGTTTTATATTGATAGGAGAATACTAAAAAACATTAACCACACGATTTGGATCATTATATTGATTATTATTATTAAAACATTAAACTGACTCAATTGGACTACTTCTAAAAATGCTCAAAAATTATACTTAATATTAAAACATTAATATTTCACACAAATTATGCACATTTCATATAAAATCAGTAAAGGAGGAATATAATAAGTCATGAAAATATTAATAACATTAACTCCCCAACACTTAGTTTTGTTCATGTTTTCATGTGCAACAAATATAAAAACATTACAAAATCATTTTTACTCACCAACAGATATTAAAATTTTGTTTTCTCCAATCAGGGGAGGTTTAAACTATTTCACTCATCCATTTTGAATTCCACCACAAGTTGTTATAGAAACAATTTTCCAAAAATAATTCATTTTTTCATGCTCAAATTTAGAAATAGAAAATGTGGAAACTCAAAACTCACACCTCTAAAGATGATAAAATTCATTTGTGGAGGTTCACTCTTTCACCAACCAAAAGTGAAAATCTTAGAGTTTGAAAAGAGCTCTCATCTTAAAATACCTATCCAATGTGAACAAGAATAAAGAGGTCTTTTTAAGGGGCTTTTCTATGGCTATGGGATGGTAGGAATATAATGTCCAAGAGCGAGAAGAAGATGGTTAAAATACCAACATAGAAAAAGCAATGCACATTTTTTTGAAATGAAACATGGAAGGAAATGAAAACAAATATTTACAAGGGAATGATTGTGTGAAAAAAGACACAATAGAGGAAGAAAATATGAAGGTAATGAGAATATGTAATATTTAAAAAACAATAAACATCTCCTAATAAGAATATAATGCAAGTGTTCTATTTTTTTCTTTTCCTTTTTTTTCTTTGTTTTTTCAAAAGTTGACCTTGCAACAGATCTCACAATCATATCCCAACCCATGTTTGATCTCCTCATGAAACTAATTGTAATTGTTATAACAAGATAAAAGGTTGAGGAAGAGTGATTTTTGACCTACCCAAGACACAACCCATTTTTTTCATTTTTTTTATTTTTCTTTGATTTTGATTTTTTATTGAACAATTTTCAATATCATTTGTACAATAAATTCCCAAATCCCACTGAATGACAACCTCCCCCCCACACTAAAATCGATTCTTTCCCTAAAGCATATGATAACACACCAGAAAGTAAGGAAATGATACCCAAAAATGAAATCCATCCCCCCCCCCCACACTTAAATTTCAAAAACTTATGCAATGAAAATCCATGTTGATATTGGGTGGGATAATGTATTGGGATTATAATGTGTCTATCAAAGAAAAGTTTTTCATAGGCTCGAAGGGGCTTTAAAAAGGAGGATTAATGTAAGGGAAATGAGAGGCTATTTGGCTATTGTTATTTTCATGTGGTTCAGAAAATTCCTCTATCATATTAATACACACTAAGGTAGGAAATTCATCTCGAAGGTCTACAAACTCAAGACTCACAAATGGGGGTGAAAACACACATTTTTAAAAGATGGCCATAGGTGGCCTTGGCATGAAGGAAAATGTTTGTTCTCACGGTTGGGGAAAATAATTTTCCAAATAAAAAATCTAGCATTCAAAATGTGTTGGTTTTGACACAAAATTATTTATCCAAATTCATAATGAAAATACAAAATATTTGAGATGAAAACATGTCTGTTAACTCCCCAAAATGGTTGTACAAAATTTCAAAACTCGATGGTGAGTAAGCATGACTTATAATTTTTTTGTATTTTTTAAGTTATTGTTTTGGTTTTTTTTGTTTTTAGGTTTTTATTTTTGTAAAGATACACCCACACAAAAGAGAAAGTGAAAAATAAAGGTTTTGATAATGAAAATGGTTAAAAAAATTAAAGAGAGATGAAGAAGAAGAAAGAGGTAGAGAGAGGAAGAGATAGAGAGAGTTAAAGGGAAAGAGGTGCCCCCTGGTTTGGATTTGGCGGGTCGCCTTCTCCATCTAGTGGTGGGTTGGCTAGAGAAGTTGGGGATCCTGTGGAATTTGATGTTGTTCCAGGATTGCATGTCCTCTCATGGTGATGCTTTAACCGATGTCCATTAACCATGAATGTCCTTTTGGAAGAGGGGTCATGGACTTGCACTGCACCAAATGGGTAAACATTAGTAATAACAAAAGGACCTTCCCAACGAGAATTAAGCTTACCTGGATGAAGACGAAATCGATAATTGAAGAACATTACCTTTTCACCTTCATGAAATACCTTTCTCAGGATGTGTCTGTCGTGGAGTACCTTAGCCATCTCTTTGTACAGATTGGAATTCTCATAGGATTCAAGTCGAAGCTCCTCCAGTTCAGCCAATTGCAACAGTCTTTCTTCACCAAATTTTTCACAATCAAAATTACAGGTTTTCACATCCCAAAAAGACTTATGTTGGATTTAAAATAGTAAGTGACACATTTTACCAAAAACTATCCTAAAAGGAGACATCACAATGGGTGTTTTATAGGCAGTTCGATAAGCCCAAAGGGCTTCACCAAATCTCTCAGGCCAGTCTTTTCTGGTGGGCTTAACAATTCTCTCAAGTACCCTTTTCACTTATCAATTAGAGAGTTCAGAAATTCCATTTCTTTTAGGGTGATATGCAGTTGAATTTTTATGTGAAACCCCATTCTTTTTCAGAAGCGCTTCCATGGTTCTATTACAAAAACGGGTTCCTAAGTCACTGATCAAGGCACGTGGTGTGCCAAATCTTTGGACGATGTGGGACTTTAAGAACTCACTAATAGTATGAGCATCATCCTTCCTAGTGGGTTTGGCCTCAACCCAACTTGAAACATAATCAACCGTAAGAAGAATGTATGAGAATCCATTGGAAGGGGGAAATGGTCCCATGAAATCGATTCCCCAAACATCGAAGATTTCACAAAGGATTAAGGGATTTGGGGGAATTTCATTTCTTTTGGAGATTGTGCCAAACTTTTGGCAAGTGGGACATGATTGAAAGAACTCATGTGAGTCCTTGAAGAGTGAAGGCTAGAAGAATCCAGAGTCAAGGACCTTTCGGGAGGTCCTTTGTGGTCCAAAGTGGCCACCTCCTGGAAGTGAGTGACAGAATTCTAATATGGAAGAATGCTCATTTTCTTCAACACATCTCCTAATTACCATGTCTGTCCCGAGTTTTCCAAAGTTTATTTTCTTCCTAAAAATAGTATTTTGAATGACTTTTCAACTTCATTTTTTGTTCTTTTGAAAATGTTTTAGGAAAAACACCAGAAACCGAGTAATTTACAATTGGGGCATACCATGGTATTTTTGGAGTGAGAGATGAAAGGTGCCCAGTGGGGAATTCTGGATCGATGATTTCAGATTGAGAAGAATTATAAATTCTACTCAAGTGATCAGCCACAGGGTTTTCTTTTCCAGGTCTACCTTTGATTTCCAGGTCAAACTCTTAGAGCATTAGGATCCATCTTATTAGCCTTGGGTTGGAATCACTTTTCTTGAGTAGGAACATTATAGCAGAATGGTCTGTGAAGATGATGATTTTGGCACCTAAGAGATAGGACCGAAATTTATCTAAGGCAAAAACAACTGCTAGAAGTTCCTTTTTAGTGACATTGTAGTGACATTGAGTGTCATCCAATGTTTTTGAGGCATAATAGAAGACATGAGGAATTATTTCTCTTATTTGACCAAGAACAGCCCCAACAGCTCTATCAGAAGAATCACACATCAACTCAAAGGGTAATGACCAATTTGGGGGATGTATTATTGGGGAAGATGTTAGAGAAGTTTTGATTTCAACAAATGCTCTCTTGAAAACCTCACTGAAATAGAAAGTGACATCATTTTGGAGCAAACGAGTGAGTGGGAGAGAAATTTTACTAAAGTTATGGATGAATTGCCGATAGAAACCATCATGAACGAGGAATGATCGGATGTCTTGAATAGAAGTGGGTTGAGGAAGTTATTGGATCACTTCAATTTTGGCAGGATCAACTTCAATACCATCTTTTGAAACTATGTGCCCTAGAACAATCCGATTTTCAACCATGAAGTGACATTTTTCAAAATTTAACACAAGGTTAAACTTGTCACACTTTTGAAGGACTAGAGAGAGTGAATGAAAACAAGATTCAAATGACTCTCCATAAATGGTGAAGTCATCCATGAAGACTTCCATGCAGTGTTCAATGAATTCTGAAAAGAAACTCATCATACACCTCTAGAATATTGGAGGAGCATTGCAAAGTCCAAAAGGCAGTCTTTTATGTGCATATGTTCCAAAGGGGCATGTGAATGTAGTCTTTTCTTAGTCCTGAGGCGAGATTGAGATTTGAAAATAGCCGGTGTATCCATCAAGAAAGCAATTGTGTGACTTTCCAGCCAATCTTTCTATCATTTCATCAAGGAATGGAAGAGGGTAGTGATATTTTCGGGTTTCAAAATTCAATTTCCTATAGTTGATGCCCACACGCCATTTGTTCTTCACTCGAGTTGTGACTACCTCTCCATGTTCATTTGTGACAACTGTTATCCCATCCTTCTTAGGTATAACTTGAATTGGACTAACCCATTCACTATCATAAATTAGGTAGATAATACCATCTTGAAGAATCTTGGTGATCTCTTCCCTAACTACCTCAAGGATGAGTGGATTGAGTCTTTTTTGTGGTTGTCTAATTGGTTTGGATGACTCCTCAAGATGGATGTGATGCATGCAAAGGGTATGGTTGATTCCTGGTATGTCATCTAGGGTCCAACCTAAGGCCGTTTTGTTTTCCTCTAACACCTGAACAAGTTTGGACTCCTCGGTTTCAGTAAGGGTGGCAGAGATAATGACAGGATATGAGTGATCATGGAAGAGGAATGCATATTTCAGGTGTCCAGGAAGAGGTTTCAGATCAGTCTCATCTTTTACTTTTTGTCTCGACAACTCTGGAATGGAAGAAGGGACTTCAGTTTCTTCAGGTTCATTTTCCTTAATACTATCCAAGGTGGAGTAGTAGAGATCAGAATTGATGTGGAATTAAACGGAGTTTTCAAGTTCCTCTAAATTGATGGAGTCTATGAATGAGAGGTCCACACCAGCTTCACCATTTAGGACTTTGTTAATCATGGTGAAGATTTCACAAGATCCTTTATCATTATAACATGAATAACATGGTGGATTGGGGTTCAATTGACTCTTTGAAGTGTCCTCAGAAGCATGGATTGAGAATGCAGAGTGATCCTCAGATGGGTATCGCATGGCTTGGAAAATGTTGAACTTGACTAGTTGGTCACCTAATTCCATGGATAGGATGCCTGAATGGACATCAATCTTGGTTCTCTCAGTCATGAGGAATGGTCTTCCTAGAATTTGGGGAGATAGAGAAGATTTCATCTCACCTTCCATGTCAAGGACATAGAAATCAGCAGGGAAGATAAGATCATTGACTCAGACAAGTACATCCTCAATTATTCCCTCAGGACTAGTTGTGCTTCGATTGGCTAACTTAATGACAACACCCATTGGGTGCAAGGGACCTAGACCATAGTTGGAGAATATGGATTTATGAACGACATTAATTGAGGCTCCTAGGTCTATGAGTGCATCATCAATGTTGGAACTTCCAATTTGGCATGGGACTGTAAAGGTCCCTAGATCTTTGCACTTTATGGGAATAGACTGCTGGGTGGAAACATTTTCAAAGGTCCTAAGTTGCCTCTTGTGGGTTCACAATTACTTAAGAAACTTGGCATACTTATGAATTTGTTTTATGGAATCTAAGAGGGGAATTTTGACTTCAACACGTCTAAACAGGTCAAGCAATTCAGGATCAGGTTCAAAGGACTTCCTTGGTTTAGAAACATCTTGAGGAAAAGGAATTGGATTCCTAAGTGGAATGGAAGGGGGTGAGGGAATGGATTCAGATTCCTTTTCAATTTTCTTATTATTTTCATTTTCTAGGTCAACATTCAATGGAGGGCTAGAGGACTTATCTTGAGGAATAGCAATGTGCTTTCCCGATCTAAGTGCAATTGCACTTACATTACCCTTGGGGTTGGGTAATGGTTGAGTTGGGAGTTAGGAATAATTTTACTGTTGTTGCTAGCTCAGGTGGGACACAAGTTGACCTATTTGTGTTTCAATGTTTTTAAGGCTAGAACGGGTGAAGGAGGTAAGATCTTCCACTGCACTTTCCCATGGTTTCATGGAAGAAGAGGCTTGTACCAGATTGGGATTGCCTTGATTTTGGTTCTTGGGAAATCAATTGTATTGGTTTTGGAATTGGGAATGCTCACTAGGATAATGGAATCTAGGAGGAGGATTGTTCCTTTGAGGTTGAGGAACAAAAGGATAAGGTTGATGGAAGTTACCACCACCTTTACCATATTGGAATTGGTTTGGGTTTTGAGAAGGGAATTGAGGGGGGTGAGACATGGGGTTACCATACCTCAATCCTTAGTTAATGTTAGAGGAGAAGGGCTCAGAGTGAGGTTGGTTGAAGTTTCTAACAAACTGACCTGATAGTTGAGGATTGGTGTTTCGCTGAGCATATGCTGCATTGAGCTCCATTGGTCCAGATTAATCGGATTGATCCTCTTGAAGTTGTGGACATGTGTCAGTTGGATGAGATGGAGAGTTGCAGATTCCACAGTTTATGATTGGTCCGGGAATCATTGAATGCGGAGAAGATGAGGTTGGGGATTTGGTGGCCACAGCTAGCTGCCGCACAAGACCTGTAAGTTCACTCATCCACTCCGTCATTTTGTTCGGCTCAATTGATTGATTATCTTGGGCTTGTTTTACTTGATCATGTGCTCGTGTATGGAATTGTTGTGTGTTTTCAGCCATGATACTTATGAGATCTATTGCTGCTGTAGGAGTTTTATCAACAAGAGCACCGCCACTTGTGGCATCTATGAGAGTTCTGTCCATAGCCAATAACCCCTCATAGAAGTATTGGATAAAGAGTTGGTCAGGTATTTGATGATGTGGGCAGGTTGCAACAAGATTTTTGAACCTCTCCAAGTACTCATGGAGTGATTCACTTGGGAACTGACGAATACCACTTATTTCCTTTCGGATAAAAGCAGTACGAGAAGCAGGAAAGAATTTTTCTAATAAAAGACACTTCATGTCATTCCATGTGGTTATGGAACCAGGTGGTAGGTAGTAGAGCCATGACTTAGAAGTTTCAGCTAGGGAAAAAAGGAATGCTCGGAGTTTGATTTGTTCTTCAGAAACCCCTTGAGGCTTCATGGTAGAGCATACTACTTGGAGCTCATTAAGGTGAAGATGTGGATCCTCACCGGCTAGCCCGTGAAAACGAGGGAGAAGATGAATCAAACCCGATTTGAGTTCGAAGTCAGCTTCTATGTTGGGATATTGAATACCAAGAGGTCGGTAATTCATATCAGGGGCAGCGAGTTCTTTTAGGGTTTGTTCCCTAGGATTGGCCATTTCAATTTCAATTGGTTGGATGAGGACTGGTTCTTGAATTATTTGAGTATCTCTTATGTTCCTCCTATGTCGGCGAAGTGTTCACTCAATTTCAGGGTCAAACAAATCCGAGGGATTGTTTGGAAGGATATGGGGAATTCAGAGAGATTTTGGAAGAAAGAGGAAGATGGGTTTTTCTTTGTATTTTTTTTCTGTTTATGATTTTTATGGGAAGACGGGTTTTTCTTTGTGATTTTTTTTCAATTTTTTTTTAAATTTTGTTTTTTTGGTTTTTTTTGACAATAACCAAAAACTAATAACTAATTAAAGAACCATACTTGGCAACGAATCCATTTGAAATGTACGGCCTATTTTCGCCTATCGACCAGTCAAGGTTCTGGTGCTCTACTAATGTGTATAGCAGCACTCGGGTCGAATCCTCGGCGATGATACATTGTAATAGTCATTTGTTTTTAGTTAATTGTATTCTGATTGGGGGATTTGTTTGAAGAGATTATGAAATAATTTATGTATGATGTTTGATTTAACAAATTGATAAAGGTTGTGGCGAGGTCATCATTAGGTTAGTTAGGCTTGTGATATCCTTGAGCTTTGCTTTATATTGCATTTAAATTAACACCCATGTCACAAGATGATGTTGATTAGAATTCCTAAGTGTTAAGGCTTTAAACCAAGACTTAACATAACTTAAGGTAATAATATCAATCAGATATTATTTATGGTGGTGTATTTATGGTTCCAATAATCCATGGAAACCACATGTTAAACAAAACAAGTCATTAATCAATGACATGTTAAGTCCAACATACACAATGTTAATTCAAAAAATATTCATCGAGAAGATGCTCTCAATCACTTAACATACCTAAATTATAACTAGACCCAATGAGAGATTTACTAATCCATTTGGGTGTTTAATAATATGGTTATAATGATTATGATTATAAATTAATAAGAGAAGAAAAAGAAATGGTTAAGAAAAGAGTGGTACGTCGACACACACACACGAACAATGATGATAATTAAAAACGAACTTTCGATTGAATGAGGAAGGTAAAGAAGGGAATAGGATTGAACTGAATTTAAACTATTTTAGGAACATAAATATTAAACTATATAAGGTGGATGAGAATAAGAGATATTGAAGAAGTAACTTGCATTAAAACAAAATTACAAAGAAAGAGACTTACAAAATTACAAAAATGAAGAACACGAAATTAATTGAAAACAAAGAGAGGAGGAAAGGTATCTCAAGTTAAAACATGAGTATGTAAGGTCCTCCCAAGACATTGTAAAGGCTTTGGTCGTGACAATATAATCTCCTCTCTTCTGAAATGCCAACCCCTCTCAAGGAGAGAAGGGGAGAGTATTTATAGCCCAAAGAGTGGATTGTTTACATTCCAGCAATACCCCTCCACTTGGCTCGCAGATATGGACATCATGAAAGCCAAATCTCGAGAAATCTTATTCTTAAAAGTTGTAGGTAATCCGGTTGGCCTACTACTCTCAACTTTGGGAGTCATTTGGACTTAAGGATAAAACTTTATGGCCGGTTGAGTAAACAAAGTAAAACTGTCCATTTCAATCCAGTCTTTTTGAGGTCCAGAATGTGAAAGGGTTTTTGAATATGAAGATGCCTTCAAATAAGAATGGGTTATTCAGAAACAGCGGCCGCCTATAGCTCCTCTTTCACACTGAAAATGCTCAGATCGATTTGATGCTTAAAACATGAGATATGCCATGCATACTATACTAATTTTAATTCACAGCCAGAATGGTAGGCTGGACTTCAAAGCTTTATTTGGGCCTCTTGTACTTGGATTTGGGCCTTGCAATTTTTATCCAATATGACATGTAGTGTCCCCAGAATTATGGTGGAGAGTTAATGTTTTTGGACTTCTGAATTGAGCCCAGTAAATCAATCTTCATGGCTGGTCCAGTTTGATCACAGATTCTTTGGTCTTGTTTGTGAGGACCATATGACCCTTCAAATAGAAGAATTGGATTATGGTACCTTCTAATGAAATGTTGTATATTGAAAGCATAATCATAAAAAACAAGAAACACACAATATGGATCATTATAGTGATAGTTATTATCAAAAAAATTTAACTAACTCAATTGGACTACTTCTAAAAATGCTCAAAAATTATACTTAATATTAAAACATTAATATTTCACACAAATTATGAACATTTCATATAAAATCAGTAAATGGGGAATATAATAAGTCATGAAAATAATAATAACATCAGTAGGGACACCATCTGACCTCATGGTGATCCTCACCCGGAGTCTTCTGCATGCAGCAGTAGGCAGATGGTGGAGCCTGATGCTCCAAGTTCATGATGAGGCATCAATACTCTAGACAAACATAGAGAGTCTATTTCGCTCAGAGTTTTTTCCTGCCACCCTACATGCATTGTGGATTCAAGTTTTACCTCATTTACAGCAGGGCAAAATTACAGTAGCTCAGTACATAGCGAGGTTCACCGACCTCTCATGCTACTCCATAGATATGGTACGAGACCCGTTATTTAGGTCCCGGACCATCGAGAAGGGACTTAGGAATGAGATCAGGGATTCGAAGATTCTCGTCAGAATTTCGATTCATGTATGGGTGCCGAAGTATTCCCTTCTCGTGGAGAGGTTTCTTCCCGAGCAGTCACCAACGGTGATACCCACCAAAGGGCGACACATAGAGGAGTCTTCTGTAGCTGGAAATAGACAGATGACGTAGAGGTCCAAGCGGACAAAGCCATCAGGTGGGCGACCCCAGGATATAGGTTCGGTTGTGCGGAGCACAGGAGACAGAGCCAACTATACGAGGAGCAAGAAGTGCTATGCATGTGGATGGCAGTGCCACATGGCTCGTGACTGCCCAACCCACCATTCACATGTGTAGCAGACTGTAGAAGGACCTCACAGGCATAGTCCAAGGTTCGACTATGGTGGTCCCCCTAGAGTAGGCGGACGTGGAAGAGGAGCTGGTGGATCAGCGAGTGGTGGAAGATGTTTTGAGGCTCAACCACCACCACCACCAGGAGGTCCACCCCGACCACAGGGAGCTGGAAGACAGAGGCAGGCTCATCTCCAGGCAGTCGATGCCTATGACCACGGTGCACCTGAGATGATTTGAGGTACTATTTTTGTCTACTCCACCCTTGCTGCAGTACTTATAGACACATGTGAGAGTTATTATTTTATTTCCACTTCCCTCGTTTGGAGCTCGAAGATTCCAATGGAGCCGTTGGCTCGATCCTTACGGCTAGAGACTCCTACGAGAGTAGACTCGATGATTACGCACTAGTGCCGGTAGTTTGAGATTACTCTAGGAGGCGAGAGATTTGGCTGAGATCTTCTTGTAGTGGCATCGAGGCCTTACAACGTCATCTTGGGTATGGACTGGTTATCCACAGTTCATTCCCAGATTGACAGTCTTAGGCGTAAAGTGCGGTGTATACACATGGATGTTACCATGTTCACCTTCACTAGTGAGAAGGGAGCCTTTGCAGCATAGGATATACTTACGTTGAGGAGGGGGCAGCCGATCACAAATTAGTTGGCTAGTCTCATTGGCATAGAGGTTGATGTGTGGAGTCCGAGTTTTCCTATTATGGTGGATTAGTACGCAGATGTTTTCCCTGACAACGTTCCCGGACTACCTCCTCACAGAGAGGTAGACTTCTACATTGACCTATACCCCGGGACAACACCGATTTCTACTCCATCATACTGGATGGCTCCCACTGATCTTTGTGAGCTGCAAGAACAGCAGCAAGACTTGTAGGGGATGTGATTTATCCAACCCAGTGATTCACCCTGGGCATCTCCAATTTTGTTCGCCAAGAAGGCGGATTGGAGCATGAAAATATGTGTCGACTACCGTCGCCTGAATGCGGTGACTATTAAGAACAAGCACCCAATATCAAGGATTTATAACATATTTGATCAGCTCAAGGGTGCACGATTGTCCTCGAAGATATACCTTAGGTCAGGATATCACCAACTCAGATTTCGTGAAGAGGATGTGCAGAAGAAGGACTTCAGGTGTCGGTATGGCCACTACAAGTTCTTGGTTATGCCCTTCGGCGTAACCAACACACCAATAGTGTTCATTAGTCTCATGAACAGGATCTTCCAACCTTACCTCGATCGTTTTGTCGTAGTCTTCATCGACGACATACTGATTTACTCGACTACTGAGGAGGAGCATGCCTACCATTTGCAGGTAGTATAGGACACACTCCAAGAGCACCTGCTTTATGGTAAACTCTCGAAGTGCCAGTTCTAGATTCGAGAGGTTCAATTTCTAGGAAACGTCATCTTGGAGGCTGGAGTTGCAGTGGATCCAGAGAAGATCGAGGTAGTACTTGCTTGGGACCCACCCAGGAGTGTGACGGACGTGCGGAGTTTCCTGGGACTGGCTACTTACAATTAGAGATTTGTTCCAGACTTCTCTAAAGTTGCAGCCCCGCTTTCATCATTGGAGAAGAAGGGGAAATCCTCCATGTGGTCAGATAGATGCCAACCGAGCTTTTAGGAGCTGAGGAAGATGTTGACCAGTGCGCCCATCTTGAGGCTACTAGAGGAGAAAGTTGGGTACATAGTTTACTGTGACACCTTAGGGACCGTACATGGGTGTGTCCTGATGCATGAGTGAGTAGTGATCGCGTATGGTTCATGACAGTCGAGACATCATGAGAATAACTATGCTACACATGACCTAGATTTAGCAGCAGTGGTCTTAGCCTTGAATATGTGGTGACACTATCTGATGGGAGAGCTTTTTACAGTCTACTCTAACCACCAAAGTCTCAGGTATATCTTCTCACTGAAGGACTTGAACCTGAGACATCAACGATGGCTCGAGTTCCTCCAAGACTATGACTTTGAGAAATTCTATACTCCTGGGAAGGGGAACATTATGGCAGATGATCTCAATAGGAGATTAGGCATTCAGCTGTTAGGTGAGGCGACTGAGCAGCTGGCCACATTGCAGATATCCTTTGTGGATAGAGATGAAGTAGCTTTTCTATAGTCTTCCACAGTCACTCCTCCACTTCTTTAGCTAGTCAGAGAGACACATCATGGGGATGATGACTGTGAGACACGATGTGCTTAGATATCCTCAGGGAAGGCACCTAATGTGTTTTATGAAGGTGGAGAGCACGTCATTCTCTTTAGAGGACGTACCATGGTATCGGTTTCACTACAAGAGGAGGTGTTTAGGAAGTTCCACACTTCCCCTCTAGAGGTACATCCAGGAGTGGCGAAGATGTATAATTACCTTAAACGACAGCACTGGTGGACATGTATGAAGAAGGAAGTAGCAGAGTTTATCTCATGATTCCTCACTTGTCAGCAAGTGAATGTAGAGCACTTGGTTCTAGAAGGATTGGTGCATCCCTTAGAGGTCCCAGAGTGGACGTGGGATGGGATATCCATGTATTTCATGATGAGACTGCCATATACATATAGAGAACACGACTCTATCTGGGTGATTGTTGATCGACTCACCAAGTTGTCCCACTTCCTACCGATTAGAGAGCCGGGATTAGTATAGATCATGGGACGCCTCTACATACAAGAGATCGTAAAAATTCATGGTGTGCCATCGACAATCGTCTCCATTCGAGATGCCCGTTTCACTTCTTGGCTATAGAAGGGGTTACAGGAGGCTTTTGTGATGTAAATTCGCTTGAACACCACCTTCCATCCTCCGATGGATGTATAGACTGAGAGGACCATTCAGACTCTTGAGGACATGCTCTGTGCATGTGTCCTTGACTTTGGTCATAGCTGGGAGGATCACTTACCCTTGGTGAAGTTTGCGTACAACAATAACTATCACTCCACCATCGGGATGGCACGTTAAGAGGCATTGTACGTCTGACCTTGTATATCACCACTATGCTGGACTGACCTAGGGGAGTCAGCACTTGTAGGACTAGAGATGGTACAGGATACGACGAAGAAGGTGCAGATCATCTAGGAGTGGATGAAGACTGCATAGAGAAGACCTAAGTCCTATGCTGATAGGAGACGGAGACCATTGGAGTTCGAGGATGGAGACCACGTCTTCTTAGGGGTCTTAACTCAATAAAGTCTACAGAGATTTGGCTGAGGTGGCAAGTTATATTTTTGATTCATTGGACCTTTTCAGGTCCTCAGTAGGGTAGGTGAGGTGGCTTACCACTTGACTCTTCCCCCTCATTTGCACCAAGTGCACGACATCATCCACGCATCTCAGCTGAGGATATACGTGCACGACCCATCTCACATCATTGACGACGGGGAGTTGGACATCGAAGATGGGAAAAAATTCACAGAGCTTCCAATGTATATTGAGGATTGATAGGATCGGGTCGTATGTGGATGGTGGATTCTTCTGGTGCGTGTTTTTTGGCAGCACGAGAACCTCTAGGAGAGCACATGGGAGAGGGAGGCTCAGATGCATGATCAGTACCCCCATTTGTTCCCTTAGTGTGTGTTGTAGCTTACATGGATGTAAATCCCTCAGGTGGGGAGAATGTAAAGACTCGGAAATCCTGTGGAAATTTTTTTCTTAAATACATAGGAATTTTACGAGTCCGCAGTTTCTGACGGCGTTTGATGCCGAGGCCCTGTGTGCCCGGAATCAATTTCTGAAGTTTTATTCGGGTACATTCAGTAAACGTACGTGTGGGTTTTTATATATTTTGAACCGGTGTTCGGAATTTAAATATGAGGACACCGATGAACCCACATCGCCAATATTTTCATAAAGTGACCTTTATCGCAATTGCGTTTTATGAAGGATGGAAGTTAATTTTTGGGGATTCTTAATAAATTAAATAAAAATTCCGTGTGTCATAATTTTATTTAAGTGGAGGTTAAATTCTCCAAGGGGAAGATGGAGGTGGGGCCCACACCCACATAACCTCCCATGGGAGGATATTACGTGGCGGGGCCCACACGGGCATCAAACCCCTCAACTTCCCTTGAACTCCCACTTTATGGTGGAGCCTTTCCACCTTCCCTCTTTATGGATCCATCACACCAAATTAATTAATGTCAATTAATTAATTTTAAAAGGTTTGAATTCTTTTTGCATGGAAACAAATAAAATAATGGATTAGCCATTATTTTATTTTTCCCTTGGCCATTAATCCTTGGGGAGAGCTTGGAAGAACACCATCCTCTTGACAAAGAACGCTCCACGTCTTCGAATAATGTGAAGCAACACCTTCTACCTTCTTCAACTGGATCAAGGAAGAGAAGCACCGCCACCCACGAATTACACCGATGGTGTCGACTCGACTTGACTTCACCGAGCTCTACCTCCTCCAACGTTGACGGAATGACGTCCGTCTTTTGCAATGTCTGTCTTCCACGACTCATCAACTTTTAATGAAAAATAAGAGGGTGGGGGATTTTATTATTTTTAAATGAATAAAATTATACCCTCATTCTTTGATTAATGCTTTGGTTTTCGTTGGCCAATTGATATCACCTAATGTGGAGGGTGCATGCCGAACCAATACAGCCCGACACCCCTCCATTGGTTATTGTTGATTGACATCGGAGGCAAATCCGAAAGGGAGTGGTGCCGTCACACCGCACTGAAGAATAACCAAAACACCCATAGGCATCATGTGGGGAGAACTGTG
Organism: Viscum album; assembly: GCA_963277665.1. Taxonomy (NCBI): domain Eukaryota; kingdom Viridiplantae; phylum Streptophyta; class Magnoliopsida; order Santalales; family Viscaceae; genus Viscum; species Viscum album. The sequence continues at coordinate 546,359,397 of OY728130.1, read as the reverse complement.
GCCCGCAACATGGGCCGTGTGTGCCGGGGAGAACTGGCCGGCTACGGTCGGCCGAGTTAGGGAGGAGGCGGTGCCGCATGGCACCGCCGGGCGAACCGGACCGGCCCAAATCATGGGTCATGTCCACAGGTGGGCTGCACCCCACCAGGCCAGGCCAACCCCCAGCCGGGTTGGACTCGCCAAGCCGGGTCGGGCTGACCTGCCAGCCCACTGTGTTTGACGGGCCGAGCCCGTATTCGCTTAAATGCGAATAACTTCAAGACCGCGTGTCCGATCGACGCACCATCTGCAGCACTGGGAAACTCACGAAGAGAAGTTCCTTTTTTCATACTCTAAGTGAGTTTTGGACAAATTTGGAAAATGGCCAGGTTTGGATCGAGTGTAAATCCAACCGGGCCCCTGGAATGGAAATGCCAATAACTTTCAGACTGGGCATCCAATTGACGCGCTGTCTGTCACGTTGGGTTCCTTTTGATGAGACTGAACTATGGGATACATAAACTCGATACTTCATGATAGTTGATGTATCAAAACTTTACTTGAGGAGTGGAACCTCACAGAATCGAGTGTGTTGTGTGCGGGAACCCTAGAACTGGCTGCGACGACTATTATACCAGAATCCTACGTGGGTTCGACAGTGACGACTAATGTACCGGAATCCTACGTGGGTTCGACAGTGATGAATACTGTAGCAGAGTCCTCTGTGGGTTTTTAAACCATTACTATTGAAGCATAATCCTCTATGGGTTCGTCAGCGATGACTACTGTACTTGGATCCTCTGTGGGTCTGACAGTTCTGACTTTTGTTCCTATATCCTTTGTGGGTCCAACAGAATACCTGGTCCTGTATCCTATGTTGGTCCGACAGCTTAGCTGGTCCTATATCCTGTGTGGGTCCAACAGCTTATATGAATCAGTGACTACATATGATTATCTCTATTACTCTACGAATGATGTATACCTATGTGAGCTGAGTCGTGTCTTTCAACCATTATCATTGTGGTGATTGAATTTACATCCTTTGTAGACTGAGTTGTGTTTGGTCTTGAGAGTAGGTGCCGGACTATGACTGGTAATATAGGTATATGTATGGGAATATACCTAAGTGGGGTTGGTTGATACTTCGTGATTGTATATTTTTATTGTGGTTTATCCTTTGTGGATTCTGGGAGGCCTTTGTGGGTCTCGGGGTCCCCTACAGAGTATTGTTATACTCACCCTTGCATGGGCTTCGCCCGCACCTTGTTGTGTTCTGTGCAGATGACGGAAAGCAGTGGTCGAGGCTGAGGGTGATAGACAGAGGCAGATCGGAGGTGGACTAAACGGGACGTACCGTAGGGACGAGTTATTCGAGTTCTGTACCTACCCTTCATGTAGGATTCCCCAGTGGATGATCTAGGATCTTTTTTCCTTTTTTTACTTGTACTTGTACTTTTTGTTGAGTTGGGTTTGTATACTGGGCCACATACTTTCAGCACACCTTACTTTTTTATTTTAGTACTTGATGCCTCTACTGCTTGTGTTCAGACTACGTGTGTGTTATAGGTTAAAAGGAAATTCCTTCACTTTTTATCAGGGATTCACCTTTGGTGCTAGTCTCTAGCCCCTGGCCTAAGGAAGGTGGGCTTGTGGTAGTCACGACATGGGCCCTGAGGACGGGTCATGACAAAAGTCCCCCACTTTGAAGAAGATATGGTTTTCATTGAATGTAATATTTCATGATCCATAATATCATTTTTAGAAAAACATATTTTAGTAAAAAAGAAACTCTACTTTTTAGAAATGATAGAAGGAAGGACCCTACCTAAGTGGTGGGACATGACCTTTGAGAAAATTTTGAATCCACATTGCACAAGTTGATTGGCCTAAAAATAGGGATTCTAACTGGGCCAAAAAAATTTCAATAAAAAAATTATGGTTTCATTGACTTTTCTATTCCAAAAGATTCATATCATAATCCCTTCATCAATGTGGTAAAATCTGGAACCATAATATTCCAATACTGCTTAAAAATATAGGATGATAGCCATCTGGGGAAATCGCTTAAGAAGAATGAATAATCTTCATTGCTACCAAAATTTTCTCCCCAGAAAAATCAAAATTCAATTAAAAGGACATGGCCATAGTGAATTTTGGCTTCACACAACTCAGAAGATATCCCAGGTAGGCACCCAATCAGAATGAAACTGATCTTTTAAGAAGGACCCAATATTCTCTAGAATTGTATCTGTAACTCCTTGACCCCAGTTACAGAGAGTCAGTGCATTATTGTGTAACATTGGCATGATCACAAAAGATCAAGTCTAGAAAGGCCGATTAGTTTAGTATCCTTGGAAACACTAGATACATTCATAAAAGTTACATTACATCATAAAGTGAAAAACAAAAATAACATAGTCTCCATAGTCCACACTCATAACCCCTTTAGACTATCCCTGCAGGGCAGTCATAAAATACTTCTTCACATCCTGGAAAAATTAAAACATTGAAAGGGGTGAGCTCAGATGCTCAGTAAGGATAAAAATATAGCGGAAGCTTTCATAAATAAACATTAACATTTAAGGCAATGTATAACTAAAACAAAAGCTTTTTAATCTTGAAAATTAGCGTAATATGGAAAAATAAAATTAAATAATTCCATTTTCTTATTCACATGGATATTCTACTAGTCGAATAATCACATACAATATCAATAACCACTTTCATAATGATGGAATGCATAAAGACAAACAATCATAACCATGCAGCCAAGGCCTCATGCCATGACTACAAATAAGATTTTGTCAAGGCCTCGTGCCAAGACACTAGTTTGTCTCATTAGACCTGCCGATGATCAAGGAGCTATAGTGGGCTCCACCCGTCACTTATTAAGTCCAATACATTACTCATATGAACAGGTTTAAAGATATCATAAACAATAACATAATCATATCACATAAAACATGCATAAAGGAAACATATCATTTCCACATTTCAATCACAAGATATCAATACTATACATTAATATAATAAAACATTATCAAAACCATTTTCAATACCAAAATAAAAGAAAATTAAAACATTGTTTTTATTTTTCATTTAAAATAATGTTATTGCTTGTAGAGGAAGCCGAAACTCAAATAATGGTAACAGTGGAGGGGACGTCATTGTCGCCGCATATGTACGACAAAAAAACATTCCATTTTGTCGTTTAGTAAAATGCTTTGTATAAAAAAGATTCATTTTGAATAAATGTAAATGTCAAAGGGGTTTATACACCGTATAAAAGAAAGTTGTGTATAAAACAAAATATGCCTCAATGAAAGGAGATTGAGACGAAGTCCCTTAAAAAGAAAATTTTTTAAATAAAATAGATCTATTATGTGTATTAACTATAAGTACACATAAAGAATGTACAAATACAAGATAGGACATAATAATATCATGACATAATTTGAAATTATGAGATTAACCCAAAGAATGGTAATTGGCTTAAAAAGATCCCTTACCTCGTGTCTGACTTCACTCGACCGTACTTTAACCTCATGAATAATAAACTAGAGTTAATTTAAACTTTCTTAAGAACCTTTTTAAGTTCATTATTCCTTTTATATAACTTATTACCATGTTATGAACATTATGTAATTATTTAAGTTAATAACGGTCGTTTTGTCGATCTTTGGTACTTGGGTCAAAAATAAACTTCTTAAAATTACAAGTTGTTCATGTTGTAAAATATCCATTATATCCAGAATTATATTCATGATGTAAATATCATATATATCATACATATCCATTATATACATGCATTTATAATATTGCATAACATTTAGAGGTAATAAATGAAATGCACCGTTCATGGAGACGGTAAGTCGTACGTACACATGAACGCTACTTTCATTTCTATTTCATATTTAATGGAATGAAATAACAATGATATATTGTTATATTATAATTACTATATAATATCATATATAATATCATTTACTCCATCCTTTACACGTGCCACATATGGAATTAACGATTCAAATCACTTTGAGGGGGCGGTAGTCCGCACTTCTTAAAATGAAATTATCGCGTTTACCCATAATGGAAATCATAAAGGTGTGCCATAAATGAAAAATACAGAGGAATAAGGAAAACAAAAACATAATATATATCATATATAAAAAATAGTGTCATCACAATGGCCACCATGAGAGGTGTTAAACGAAGATTGAATAATCATCATTTCGTGAGGCAATAATTCACCACCCACAGAAACAATATGTTCTTTAAGCATTAGAAGAAGGTGTGTGTAAGTGTAAATAAAATCCTTATCATAAAAAAATCCTAGTATATTGAAGATAATGGTGTTGTTACAAAAGAAAATATTAAAAACATTTTAGGGTGTTGGAGAAGCAAAATAAAACAAAACAACATTAGAGAAGACATTACCTTTAAATCGGGTAACTCCCCTCGGTTTGAACCAAAATGGTTTTATGAAGATCCTTCTACCTAAGGTAAGGCTTCTAGGATTAAGTTAGGAATTTTGAGAAAGTATTTGGGCATTGGATGGCCGTGCCATAAGGCTTTGAAGGTGTGAATAATGTGGTAGAGGTGGGGGCCTTTTATAAGAGGAGAGGAGGGGCACTCTTGGAAACTCATGAAATGTTACATTATTATGAAATTATTTTAGTATTTTAAAAGTCCCACAATGATATATTTAAAGGATAAGGTGAAAAGGGTTCTAAATATACTCATCCAATAGGTTTTTGACAAGTGTATGTCATATATTTTACAATAACTTTTCATTTTATTTAAATCGTTACTTAATGAGGTTATCACTGCATCATCATGATGTCATAAAAATTTTAATTTATTTAATGTATAAAAATTATAAAAAATATATCATGATGTAGGAAATCTGTTTATCTTTCAAATGAATATTTATAGTCAAAAATTGAACTTATATAACCCCATGTAATAATTGTTTTAGTAAAACAATACATGTTTGTGACCATTTTATTTTTACTTTAAATAAAAAGTTATTAATATAATTTTCTTACCCAAGTGGCTCCATGGGGTCCCCAAGTTGACCCATTTATTTTCTTTGTCGGAAATGACTCATCAAATAAGTTTAGGACAAGTTTAAGGGTATTTTCATATTTTTATAATATCATTTGTACCTTAAATTTCACTAATTACCTTTAATCGCGATTAATTAATCTTAAAAGTTACTATTCACCAAAAAATTATTTTAATCCAATTGAACCACATTTTACTTTTTAATGACATCCATGAATGTTGTATTTTTTAAAATAAAATCACAGAAGTGGTAATGTTTTATTTAATCGAAAAATCAATTTTTTAACTACCACTTAGTGGTTTCACTATTCATCAAAAATTGAAGTTTTTCAGAAAAATGCCAAACTTTCACCCTAATCTATAATTGATATTCTGAATTAAAAAATGATTTATAATTTACAAAATTTCAAACATATAAGTTTCATTAATTAATTTTATAATTAATTTCCAATTTCACAAAAAATAGCGTGTTTTTAAAAAACAATATATATCGCATGATTGACAATTGTTTATGTCCAATTTCAAAGTGAAATTAATTCTAATGACCACCATTGGATAAAATGGTAAAAATATATTCTAATTATACTTTAAAACCACTCAATATTATAATTTACCACTATAAATTATTTTGATTAAAAAATTTGTTTTTAAGTATTTTTCACTATTCATAAAAATTGGAAGTTCTCAGAAAAATAGCAAAAATTCAACATAGGCTAATTTCGATATTCCGAATCCAAAAATGAAGTCCATTTTGAAGTATAAAATATATATAATTTCAAAAAGTGGGTATTAATATTCATAATGGCTATTTTGATTGGTCGCGGTGTGTTATAATCTCGAACTTGTGTACAATGCAAGCTATTGCATTATTGAAAGAGAAGTGTATCGTGGAAGCTTGGGGTGTTACATTCTCCCCTCCTTCAATAAATTGTGTCCTCTCAATTTGAAATTTTACTTTTAAAATAAAAGGTTGAAAATAGAAAATACCTTTGTGGAAAACCCACATCGGAAATAAGGTTAATAAAATTTATCCTTACTAAGAGGGAAAGGGAAATGAAAAAGTCACCACCAAATTATGATCTTGATAAGGAGAACATTGGTGGAAATTAGAGACATATAATTGGAGGAAAACCGTAAATATTTTTAGGGAGTTATTGAGGTCATCAATCATAAACAAGTGTAAAATTGAGGGCCTCAAAGCCTTCAATCTATGTTGATTTAAAATATTATCAGTTCAACAATACATAAGGTATTAGGATAACACATTTTTAGTTTTAATATCACGTTACTAAAGTTTAAAAATTAATTTATTCATATAATAAGAAATAGGTATATATATATTTATGCTTGACAAGTAGAGTTTCAACCTTCAACTAATTTCTACCACAAACTAATACTTCACTCAAAAAGATAATAGAACTCAACAATATTATATTTATCCTAATCGTACAAGGTTCAAAATATTAACACTTACCATTTAGATTAGGAAAACTATTTTTTAATAACCAGGGACTTCCTGTAGTCTAGTGGAAGGTAATAAAGGCTTGTCGCACTATGGTTGTGGGTTCGATTCCTACAGCTTTGTCCGATGCGATGGGTTATCCCCTGACCTACAGGTTGTCCTTTTTCCTAAAACAATAGTATTATAATATTCCAAAAATAATATTCAGAAATGTTTTAACCCTAAACAATAATATCCAAGGTTCAACTTAATCCATTCCAACCTTTATAGTTATCCAAAATACTTCTGTCCAACTCACATTCCAAATTTTATAAGGAAGGTAAACATAATGAAGATCCTTTTTTCCACGTAACAACATGTGAACACCTTCATAATGTATTCTTTTAAAACACTGCAACATCCTGAATTACCATAAATCCTTATTTATTACATTCATGATCCCTTATTCCTTATAGAATACTAGATATACTCCTTCTATCCAAAAATGTATACAAATCATTAATTAGTTTCAAGGAAGTTAAGAATATCCAATATAATTTATCCAAATCAATCATGTATTATTCCAAAATCACTATCTCGGTGTCAGAACCATATTATGGTTTTTATTTCTCTCAACCATATATTTTCCAAAAATTTAACCTTTTGTGGAGTCACTTTTCTAGGTTCCACACAATCTCATGTCCTTGATGAAATAGTACTGCAGTACCATCCTTATATACTCCATAATTTCTATATCCAATACATTATTGATACAATACTCAAATGACAAAATTCGTTAATAACAACATAATAACTATAATCATTCCTCATCATCTGTAGTAGTATCATAACTTGATTATTATCCAATAACATCATTTGGGGCATAATATGATGATTTGGACATTGGTTTGCGTAGTGTTCCCACTCCTTGCAGATGAAGCATTGCAGATTTGAAACCTTTTTCTTACCCTTGCAGTCACGCACTTCGTGTCCTTTTTCTCCACACTTATAACAAACTCTCATTCCCTTCAGGAAGGTTCCAAGGTGTCTATTCACACAGTTATCACATATTGGAAAATTCTTCTTTTCCCTCATGCCTTTATCTATCATTCTCTGTTCCATCCTTTTCTTCTCTTTCTTCCCTACAAAGCCATAAGACATAGAGAATTCTTTACTTATCTTATTAACACATGATACTATTTCTTTACATGTTGATAACACGTGGGAGACTATTTCCCTTCTAAATGTTGGCTTAATACCGTGAATGATATGATCCTTCTTACTCTTTATATCATACGTATTGATGGAGTTCACATTCCTTCTACTGAGCGCCATTTCTATACAATTGAATAAACTAGATTAGTTTATGAATCAAAATACATAATTTCAAACTTGAAAAACACTTAACATAAATTGAACTATTTCTGGAAATAATCCATAATCATAAAAAAAAATTCTTGGAGGAAGTATATACTCATAACCCTTCATAGTGGTTTGTAATGAAAATGAGAATTATCCTAAGCATATCCCCCAGGAGTGTCGTAACCAAGAGTGTGCAGCAAGGCCTGTTGTCGTGCACCAGTTCCCATTCGATTCTAGCTCAAAGCGGTGTTTTTGGGTTTTACCCCTAGGTACATCTGTGCTAGAGCCGCCTCTACCTGCTCGTATCCAGACATGGATGTATTGCTCGGAAAACTGACAAAATCTCTATAATACCAAAATTGTAGGAATTTCTTCTATACTAATCCTCAAAATCTATCATAGGGCTATGTTCTCTAATCAGAGTTTATCTAAATCTAGCTTCCAAGGTTAGTACTAAACTGCCTCTGATTCCAAATGTTACTCCCTGACCCCAGTTACCTAGAGTCGGTGCATTATTGCGTAACATTGGCATGATCACAAAATATCAAGTCTCGAAAGACTGATTAGTTTAGTAGCCTTGGAAACACTAGATACATTCATAAAAGATATATTTCATCATAAAGTGAAAAACTACAATAACATAGTCTCCATAGTCCACACTCAAAACCCCTTCATAATATCCCTGCAGGTCAGTCATAAAATACTTTTTCACCTCCTAGAAAAATTAAAACATTGAAAGGGGTGAGCTCAGATGCCCAGTAGGGTTAAAAATATAGCGAAAGCTTTCATAAATAAACATTAACATTTAACGCAATGTATAAATAAAACAAAAGCCTTTTAATCTTTAACTTTAGCATAATATGGAAAAATAAAATGAAATAATTCCATTTACTTATTCACATGGATATTCTACAAGTCGAATAATCACATGCAATATCAATTAGCACTTTCATAATGATGGAATTAATAATGCAAAACTATCATAACCACGTAGCCAAGGCCTCGTGCCAAGACTACAAATAATATTTTGTCAAGGCCTCATGCCAAGACACTAGTTTGTCTCATGAGACCTTCCGATGCATCGAGGAGCTATAGCGGGCTCCACCCGTAACTTATTAAGTCCAATGCATTCCTCATATGAACAGGTTTAAACATATCATAAACCATAACATAATCATATCTTATAAAACATTCATAAAGGAAACATATAATTTCCACATTTCAATCACAAGATATCAATACTACACATTGATATAATAAAAATATTCAAAACCATTTTCAATATCAAAACAAAATACAATTAAAACATTGTTTTTATTTTTCATTTAAGAAAATGTTATGGCTTGTAGAGGAAGCCGAAACTCAAATAATGGTAACAGTGGAGGAGAAGTCATTGCCACCACATACGTACGACAAAAAAAACATTCCCTTTTGTAGTTTAGTAAAATGCTTCATATTAAAAAGATTCATTTTGAATAAATGTAAATGTCAAAGGGGTTTATACACTGTATAAAAGAAAGTTGTGTATAAAAAAAAATATTCCTCAATGAATAGAGATTGAGATGAAGTCTCTTACAAAGAACATTATTTAAATAAAATAGATCTATTATGTGTATTCACTATAATTCCACATAAATAAAGTACAAATACAAGATAGGACATAATAATATCATGACATAATTTGAAAGTAGGAGATTAACCCAATGAATGGAAATTGGGTTAAGAAGTTCCATTACCTCGTGTCAGACTTGACTCGGCCATTCTTTAACCTCCTAAATAATAAACTAGAGTTAATTTAAACTTTATTAAGAACATTTTTCAAGTTCATTATTTCTATCAAATCACTTATTAACATGTTATGAACATTATGTAATTATTTAAGTTAATAACGGTCGTTTTGTCGATATTTGGTACTTGGTTCAAAAATAAACTTCTTATAATTACATGTTGTTCAAGTGGTAAAATATCCATTATTTTCAGAATTATATTCATTATTTAGATATCATATGTATCATACATATCCATTATATACATTCATTTATAATATTACATAACATTTAGAGGTAATAAATGAAATGCACCGTTCATGTAGACGGTAAGCCGTACGTACGCATGAACGCTAATTTCATTTGTATTTCATATTTAATGGAATGAAATCACAATTAAATAAAGGTGTATAATAATTAATATATAATATCATAAATAATTTCATTTACTCCATCCGTTACACGTTCCACATATGGCATTAACGATTCAAATCACTTTGAGGGGGCGGTAGTTCGCACTTCCTAAAATGAAATTATCGCGTTTACCCATAATGGAAATCATAAAGGTGTGCCATAAATGAAAAATAAAGAGGAATAAAGAAAAAAAAACATAATATATATCATATATAAAAAATAGTGTCATCATAATGGCCACCATGAGAGGTGTTAAAAGAATATTGAACAATCATCGTTTCGTGAGGCAATAATTCGCCACCCACAGAAATAGTATGTTCATTAACCATTAGACGATGGTGTGTGTCAGTGTAAATAAAATCCTTATCATCAAAACATACTAGTATATTTAAGATACTTGTTTTTTTACAAAATAAAATGATTAAAAAGAGTTTAAGGGGTTGGAGAAGCAAAATAAAACAAGACAACATTAGAGAAGACATTTCCTTTAAATCGGGTAACTCCCCTCGGTTTGAACCAAAATGGTTTCTTGAAGACCTTTCTGCCTAAGGTAAAGATTATAGGATGAAGGGAGGAATGTTGAGAGAGTATTTGGGTAGAGGATGGTCGAACTAAAAGGCTTGGAAGGTGTGAATATGGTGGTATAGGTGGGGGCCTTTTATAAGAGGAGAGGAGGGGCACTCTTGGAAACTCATGAAATGTTACATTATTTTGAAATGATTTTCGGATTTTAAAGGTCCCAAAATGATATATTTAGAGAATAAGTTGATAGGGGTTCTAAATCTACTCATCCAATAGGGTTTTTACAAGTGTAAGTCTTATATTTTACACTATCGTTTCATTTTATTTAAATCGTTACTTAATGAGGTAATCGCTGCATCATCATGGTGTCATAAAAAATTTAATTTATGTAATGTCAAAAAATTAAAAAAAAAATATCATGATGTACTTTATTTATGTGTACTTATATTGAATACACATAATTCACATACTGATATGGTCTTATTACAAACTAGATCATGAGAGGAAGACCAAGCAGCTTCGAACACCTCCCTTCATTTCTCATTACGGAGCCACATACATTCCAAACGGAATCTCTAAAAAGTTTTTTCACACAAAGACAACATGTGCAGTTGGAGAAAATCAATGCAGTGAATAGAAAAAACCAGAGGAAGGTGGGAAACCACGTACCTCAAAAATGACATCGTCCAATCGTAAGATTAAAAAAACTATCAAACCTTCTTTATATTATGGAGGAATGGTCTCTTCCCCGAGACCACGTAAATAGGCTCCCTGAGAAACCAAAATCCGAGAGTCTAGAATGGAGTATGAAATCCCAAAATTGCTACATGGATGAACTATTCTATCTGGATCCACCCATCTTTTCTTGATGGTAAAGAATTTCAGTGAAATTGCCTCCCAAAAATGGGTCCTTGAACAATATTTTTAACTTGTTTAATCAACTCCCATGTTCTATTTTTTTCACTACCCCTCTACCAACCATAAAAACCCAAAATGTGACATTCAGGATTCATCAGATACCCAAATGATAAGATGATGTGGTTATGAGAATAGAAAACTACTAAACCCACAAGGTCACCCCTCCACATAAGGCAAGGCCCCCAAAATTTCTTAACTGGCCAACTGAGAAGCAGTTGTGGAACCCGAATTTTGAATAAACACCAATCATGTCCTTTTTTAAAACATGTTCTGAGAAAATAAGACCTTGTCAGGTAAATAATTAGAAATTCGTTGATGGATTATACGAACTGATTATCTGTTTCAAATCCCATGGTTTTTCCAATAAAATGGTTTCTTTGCCGTAAGAAGGGATGGTTAAACCATACTCCACCTCTAATAATTTGAGAAGAGATCCTTCTCAAACCACTTTCTTTATTTTAGGGAGATATTCAACCATGAGAGAGGCTTCAACACCTCATTTAGATCCACATTGGAACAACACTGTGATTTTAGATCGGGTACCCCCTCTGGGTCTCCTCTTCCTAATCCAATGAGTTTTACAAACTAATTTTACCAAGCCAAATATTTCGTCACCTTCCTTAGAAGGAAACGTGATGGAATCTTTTCATAAAATCTTCAAATGATTCTAGGGGTCGTAAAAAATTATATTCCCTATAGTGGAGGGTAACAACATACCCCCTAACCCTGCATTCATCATTGTATGTGCAAGTGTCATCACATTATGAGATTTGTTCCCAACCAAAACAATATCTCTCAATGAATTGGGTATATAAGGTATGACTAGCTTCAATGTATCTATCACCTATATAAACTCTTTGTGATCTGGATGTGAGTGGTGTTAAACAACATCATGATGCTATTATTTCCAGCGGTTTTATGCATAACGTGGGATTTGGAAAGCACTTCACTATCATTGGATCCTTCCAATTTTGGAATAAAGGGAATACCTTGATGTTTGGAACATGACCAAGGGATAAATTAAAACATGATACTTACACCTTCATCATCTGATTTGAAATCACTGTCCTTATTAGTGTTTCCATTGCATCCACAAAAGAAGTAAAAGATATGTAGTTATCCATATTCAAATAAAACCCATAGTTTATTATCTTTTGAAGTGAAGAACATACCCCTAAGAAAAGGACAGTACATATCAATCATCACCCTGATTCTCATAGATGGACCTCAAAGGATAGCGTCTAACCAATCCCATTTCATGAATGATCTGATATGATCCACAATATCTTTTAAAACATGCTCTAATATCCCCCAAAAATGAGTTCCAATGTGGACAATCCAAAAAGGATATTTATATAAAGATAAAATTAGAATATATCCATTGTTTTATGGATATTCCATTAAAATTATGTGGTTCTTAAATTATCAGGGCCTCCTGAGAAGTACCTTACATTTATGCCTCTCATTAAATAATTCAAAAAACAAGAGGCATGATCCATAATCTCAAATTGAAACACCTTCCTCGAGGTGATATACAAATTGATGTGTATTTTTTAATGTGATAAGATTAAAATAACTCTTGATGATGAGCATTACCACCATTAAGATCCCCGTCTGTCGTATCAATAATTCATCATCATTATTTCCCTATGAAATAAGCTCCTTTTACAAATGAGGGAATAATTTCCATTGGTTCATTAAATTATAATCAATATACTCATGAGGGAAGAGGAGAATCCTTCATAGAAGGAGATCCCAGAAAGGCATGACCTAGGATAATTCAAGGGGAAACACCCCAAAACCTAGGAAAACCTAATTGAAATCTCTCACCAGTAGCAGAGATAATAATAAATTTTATTTTATTTTTTATATGAATTTCGATCAATCGGAATATTTATCTACTTCCATTTTATAAATTGGATTAGAGAATAAATTGATTGAAAATAAAATATATAAATAATAGATAAAAATAAATAATAAGTATATGAATCATTTAAAATAATAATGTAATTAAAATTTATATTTCCTAAATATATTAAAAATTAAAATGAATACTCATTTTTCATTATTTTTAGCTGATTTATATACAATTTTATCCATCTACCATAACTTATGAAGAATTAATTAATATGTTGTTTATGTTTCTGAAAAAAGTATGATCACATTCTAGGTGTGAGTTTTAAAATCTCCTTATGATATTTTTTTGGAGTGAATGAACATAGGTGTATTCTGATAAGAAAGTGACATACATGAATGATAGTATTAAAATACTAGAGGTAAGAGTTAATAGGTAATAATAATAATAAAGAAACTCCATCAATGTGACCCAAGAAGTAGTCAATATAATAAAAATCAAATTTTCTAGATCTGAAACCTCAGTTTCAATGGAATTTATTCCCCGGAGAGGCCCAGCTTATCGATGGTAATCTTTTTTTGGAATAAAATAGATTAATTTTAATGTAATTAGTTATTAGTACTTCTATTGTGTTAATATAATTTTGTTGAAAATTTATTGTGGTTCATATCCATCAGCACCAACTCATCACCTTACTGCATTAGGTATAGTATTAACTATACAAGGAGATTCCCTAATTATTAAAAAAAGATTTGATGACATTAGTTAAGGGATTAAGGTCCCTAATGATCATTTTATTAAGTTACATCATCCCTTAAATGATGATGATATTTATATGGTGGATCATTTTAGTGGATGTTCAATATCATGTAATTTTAAACTTATAATGAAACATGATGATAATGGGGCATGCCATTTCAATATTACATTACATTCAATATTATTTAAAATGATTGAAAAAGTTGTAAACTAATACAGTTAAATACAAAAGTTGAAGTACAATGTTGGTTAAATTAAATATAGGTTATAAGATATTGGATCTAATAACATTCAAGGGATGCCACTTCTGCAATAATATATATTCTATATTCAATGGTTTCAATTTTTTATACATATATATTTTTTTAAAATGTTAATAATATGAAATTTTATTTAAAGATAATAGATATAGAGGAGTTTCCAATGACATTATTAGTCTTGAGAGTATAAATGTAATTCTAAAAAAATATTTATGTTCCTTGGAAGAGAATGTCTATATGAGTTCCTTTTTATATATTTTTATAATGACTATATAAAGGGACTGACTTTTGAAAAACAATCATTTTCTAGCCACAATGTGAATTCTATAAATATCTATTTACGAAGCTTTATTTTGTATGAACTACAAAAATACTGAAAAAATAAGGCATTCAAGTGAATAAATGTATTTTTTAATGAATTAATGGATAAATTACAAAGGGAATGAATTTTTATAAACATAATAATGAGTTTTTTTCTATCATATATGTAATTATTTTTTCTAGTTACATCATTTATGTTTATATTTTTTTTAATATTCACCATCATGCATATGCATTATACTTCTCTTCTTATATACATCAGTTTCCTCCAAAACATTCTAGTTCCTGGTAAAACTCTCCATGTAACACATTTCCTTTATCATTCTATGTAATAAAATAAATAAAATTATACTCTTTTACATCAATTATCAAGTAAAAGATCTTGAATATATTTAATATTTTTTCACCTTGAACAAGAATATTGAGACACAAAATTATTAAATAATTTTAATGAAACATTCTCATGTAAGAATGATAAAAAATAAAGCATATGAAATTTCATTTATTCGATAAAAATTAAGTTGAAAACCAGTAACTTTAAAATTCATAGTGGGTTGATATGAAAAAACATCCACAATAAATGACACCAAACACAAGAGAGACAAATTTAGAGAAAAAAATAAATGGAAATTTGTTTTGATCAAGGGATGGAATACTACTTGGAAACATCTTTGAATTCATGTGAACAACCAATAAGTCGTAATATATAATGGGTTAGTGAATAAAATACACTTCTTTCATTACCTTTAAAGTTTAATATATACTTCAATGTTATTTTTTGAAATTGGTATCCACATAATGAAACATGGGGAGGATCCCCAAGGTATTATTCTTAATTTTTAAACTCTATTTCATAGTAAGAAATACTAAAAGCTTAGAATAAACATCTTTATAGAAACAGAACAATATTTATCGCCTTTTAATGAACATAGAATAACAACAAACTATCTTTAAAAATGTATAGCAATAATCATTAACTAATTTTTTACATGGATAAAATAATCGACATCATTTTGACTAGTTAGATAAAATTAATGATATAATATATGTTGTGATCTGAATAATGTATAGTGTATTTATATTATTTTATTTATTTTTAGTATTGTAAAGATACATCTAAAACAATAAACACCTTAAATGATATGAGATTTTTTTTTTCAAACTCTAATATTTTGATATTTAATTCATTTTTGACATTTTTGTAAAACACATATTTCAATAATACATGCGATGTGACTAGAATGGTTGAAATTTAATTTTTTATTTTATATAAATGTACATTAAATGATCAAAATTTGGAAACAAAAATAATATTTTCATAAACATTTAGGACAATGAACATTGATTCATTTAAGGAATTTCTGAAAAAACCACAATTTTAAATGATTTTTAATTTATCTAGAATGATTAAAAGTTTCCCTTTACTTTTAGAATTATTTATACTAATATAAATATTCATTGAATGATTGGAACTATGTAAATGAACACGTATTATTGAAAACATTTCAAAAAATAATAATGTCATATATTACATCAATAGTTGGAAGAAAGAATATGTTAATTCAATATATGATATGATATTATTAATCTAATATTTTTTTAATTGAACATCTATTATGTTTTACACATGTCTGTCAAATAATATTTATAATTTTTCTGAATCTCTAATTTCTATTTATGTTATTATTCTGTATTATATTATTATAATTTTTATGTATTTTTTTATCTTTGTTAACTATATATTTTGAATCATAATGAAAATAAACTATAAATTACTAAAAATTTATCAAATATTATATAACATTATAACCATAATTAGTTTTCCTTTATTTAAGTACCACTAAAAAATAACATTTTTTTAATTATAAGAACATGATACATTGGTATAAAAATTGTTTATCCTGTAAAAATCCATTCTTCGAGTAACATTCTCTTTATATTTTTTGTATTTGTTATTGTTTTTAGCTATTGTATAGAACTGTAGTTATTATGGTAATATATTGAAATGATGAAATGCAAAAAATATTTTTTATTATTTGAAGATATTATGATGTTTTTTAAAATTATAATTCATTTTTATGTTTTATTGGTTTCAGTAGATTGATATTAAATTATTCATAAAAATGAAAGGGTGATAGATGATTTTATCACTTCTAAATAAGAATCGATAAAAACCTACCTCTATTATCCCAAATATCATCAGCACTTTAGTGGGGCTAGAAAACTGATTTTTGAGTAATAATAAAAGCTTAATTTGTAGTAGTGAATGAATTTTATCTAGAATAATTTGTCAAATAATTTTACATGATAAGTTATTATATAGAAATATCATTTTAAACATATCATTCATAGTTCTATGTGACATAATCTAGAGCCCCAATTATTTAGGTGATGGTATTTTTTCTTGATTTTGTATTTCCATATCCCTTGTGTGGGAATACATTACCATTGAATAATATTTTCATATTGTTATCAATTATCATAATGGTATATAGGGGAGAGGATAGGTGTTTGGATCTATCCTAGATAATATTTGGATTTTTTTCATCAAATGTATCATCTTGTTATTTCCCTTTTATCAAAATAGAATCTAATTGTGTTGCACACTATCAACCCTCCATGAGGGATTATATGGATTACTTTTTTGGTATTCATATTTTTCTACATATCATTTTACAATTGATTGTACTAATTTATAAGATTTCATTTTTTATGTTTCAAAAAAGTAATAAAAATCATTATGAATTGTTTATCTTTTCTAACAAAATTGTCACATACATGGTGAAGTAATATTCGTTAATAAATGAGTGTAGATGTAAAAATTGAAAAATATTGTTATTTAAACCATTATGTGTTATTAATAATTATATTTAATTATATTTATTTAGTTAGATAAATTTTTAATATTTGTCAAATATATAATATATTTATGGTTTGGCATTAAATTTGAATTAGTTAAACTATGAGATAAATTTCACATATATTTGAATGACAATTATATTTAATTATTTTTCTAAAATTTTGTGGGGAAATTAAGTATGATAAATTTTGTAATTTTATATACTATTTATAAATATCACACAAACATACACACACCCACACACACACATAGATTATTTTTTCCCACCAATTTATTTTGAAAAAAATTAATTTCAGTTGGGAGTATAAAATAAATGATAAAATGCGAAGAATTTGTGTTACAATTACATTTCAAAATACATCAAGCAAGAAATCATATATCCCTTTCACTTCTTCCACGACCCCATTCTCTCGTTCTTGTTTGAGGAGTGGGATGTTGAGATATTTTGTTTATCTATGAAGTTTGTGGTATCGTGCTAAATATGAGAACTTTCGTACATTGGTGGGTGAGGTTTTCAACCTCACTGAAACAAATTCATCAATGTCAATGATTGTTAACATGAATACATAAGGAAAAATACATCTTCAACAAAAGATATCATGACCTGGTGATGAGGCCATCTGATCCACAATTCCATTATAGGATGGTTGCTCTATAAGTGGAACCACACTTCATTTTTATTTAATAGAATAATAGCTGAAAATATAGTTTGTAAAATAAAATAAATATGCTTTTCAATTATCACTAGTATATTAGTATTATTTTCCCCCTTATCTTTAATTTAAAACATGATATATTTAGTATAATAAAACATATATACAACTGAAGGAACAAAAATACCTTGAATTGAAATATTTGACTTGAATTAAAATAAAATAATCTCAACAATATTTATACTTCTAGGTAATTATAACATTTATTATATTAAAAAGATGTAAAATATTTATTTTATTAATAATATATAAAAACCATAAATCCCAAACTATTATTAAATAAAAATACATCCATTTTTAGGAAACTATTGGTAGATCATTTTTATATGAAATACAATATAATTTCGAGTCATTTATTGTCCTAAGCGACCTTTTTTTCTATGACTTTGAATTTAACGGTCATTTCAAGAATGGAAATAATTTAAATTAATACATATTTTATAAAATATTAAAAATAAATTACATAATAAATATTTAAAATAATTTATTCATTACATCTAATTTTTGTGGATGGGTTCAGTGAATTCACCCCATTACACACAACTACATATATGCCTTTCAATACCATGAAAAAGGAAATTAATAGTGCTAAAAAGTAATTGTTGTCCTCAACACCCTTAAGGGGGGGTCCCCTTTATAAATTCTATAAAATTACGGATAAATGCGCACCTTTATCAGCACTAAACAAGGTGCTGATAATGGTCTAACATGATGCAATGTGTTATTTGTATAACATCACACCCGACAAAAACAAGTAACATATGTTTGAAAAATATATACATTAATAAAAATAAATTTGACATCATTAATAAAAAACAATTATATATACATTTCAAAAAATTATTTTTATAATTACATTTGCAATTATCCAAAAACCTTTAAAAACATTAATGATTCATCTTTTGGCGCACATGATCCCCTCTAAAAAAAGTCTGCCCATGGTATCAATTGCTGAACAAATCACCTAAAAAAAATAAAAATAATCCACCTATATACGAAAAAAATCAAATGTTAGTAATAATATAAAGAAATATATTAAATAATAATATGAAATAACACATTAAGAAATTGACAATATTAAATAAAACGACACACAAAAAGTCATACTAGTCACACCATGAATCATATTAAGGTGGGGTTGATTCTTACTCATCAAAAATGAGTTATAAATCATTATCCTAAAGTATGAATACAATAATAATGTTTTTTATTCATTTTTAGTATGTTATTTAATCATTTTTTTCTAAAATTAATGTTAATTTTAAATAAAGACACACTTGGAGTTATACCAGTAACACTATGCATAAGATTTAGGGGAGGATGATTCCTACACATCTCAAATTACACATGTATAGTTCTCATAATGTATGAAAATAATCTGAATGTGTTTCATCAATTTTTTGTATGTCACTTGTACTTTATACGGTAATGTCATTTAAAATTGGAAATATGCATTTTGATTTATATTGATCATATCATTTGTCGGTTTGATTTGAGAATTATTCCTAAACATCAAAAATGAATTATGAATCACTTTTATAAATTATTAACACAATTGGTGTATTTTTTCCTAGTTTTTAATGAGTGAAACATGTTTTCAACTAAAATGTCAATTTTAATGTTATAATGGAAATTTTGAGTCGTACTAGTCACACCGTGTATAAGATTGAGGTGTGTGTGATTCTTACCCATCACAAATTACTCATGGTTCATCATTATAAATCATAAAAACAATATTCATTAATTTTATCAGTTTTCAGTATGTCAATTCTTTATTTTACTAAAATTAATGTCAATTTTAAATAAAAAGACACACAATGAGTTATATTGGTCACATTATGCATCAAATTGAGGTTCAGGTAATTCATACAAGTCAAAAATGTCTTATAGATCATTTTCCTAAAGTGTCAAAACAATTGGAATGTGGTTTCCTGGTTTCCAGTATGCCACTTGTTCTTTTTACAAAAATTAATGTCTATTTTAAATAAAAAGACAAACTTTGAGTAATATCGACCAAATCATGTATCAGATTAATGTTTAGTTGATTCATACATGTTAGAATTGACATATGAATGTTTTTCCTATAATATGAATGAAATATGAATGTGTTTTCTCAATTTTCAGTAGGCCACTTGCTCTTTTTACAAAAACAAGTGTAAATTTTAATTAAATAGATACACATGGAATCATACCGGTCACACCCTTAATCAAATTGCGGTGTAACAAATTCTTACACATAAAAAATTACTTATGTTTATTTTCAAATGTATAAAAATAATCCCAATGTGTTTGTTCAATTCTTGGTCTATCACATGGTCTATTAAATAAAATTAATGTTAATTTTAAATAAAAATACACACTTTGAGTTATATCTATCACACTATTCATAGGACTGAGGTGTGGTTGATTCCTAAACATCTAAAATAAGTCAAGGGTAATTTTAAAATTATATCAAAATCATGAAAAAGTTCTTGGAAAATTTTTTGTACGTCACTTATTTATTTTAGTAAACTTTATTTGAATTTTAAATAAATAGACACAATTGAAATTTTAGCAGTCACACCATTCATCAAATTAAGGGTTGGTTGTTTCCTACATGTCACAAATGAATTATGGATCATTTTGATAATGTTTTAAATCCATATTAACTCATTTTATTGGGATTAAGTATGTCACATGTCGTTTTTACTAAAATCAATGTCAATTTTAAGTAAAAAGACACACTTTTAGATATACAGGTCACACCGCGAGTTAGATTGAGGTTCGGTTGATTTGATATTTTTATATTGGACTCATGGGCTGTTGACCTATAGTATAAATTCAATTAGATTATGTTTTCCCAGTTTTTAAAATTACACTTTTTATTTTACTAAAATTAATGTCACATTTAAATAAATAGACAAACATTCAATTATACCAGTCACAACATCTATGATATTGAGGTGTGGATTTTTCCCACATGTAAAAAATGACTTATGGATAATTTTACTAATGTATCAAAAAAACAAATTCAAAGGTGTTTTCTCAGTTTTCAATATGTCATGTTTTCTTTTTACTAAGAATAATGACAGTAATAATTAAAAAGATTCACTTCGACTCATACTGGTCACACCGTGTGTCAGACTGAAGCGTTTTTTATTTTTAAAAATCATAAATGAATCATGGGTCATTTTCTTAATGTATCAAAATAATATGATTTTTTTATATTTTATTATTTGAATTTTTCTTTTTAGAAAAAAACTATTGCCAATTTTAAATGAATAGCCATACTTTGAATTATACTAGTCACACCATTCGTTGTATTAAGGTGTGTATGATTACCACAAGTCCAAAATTACATATGAGTACTTTTCCAAAAGTATTAAAACAATATGAATGTGTTTTATTGGTTTTTATTATTTCACTTGTACTTTTTATAAAAATTAATTCCAATTTTATATAAAATGGCACACTTTGAGTTATACCGGTCACACTGTGCATTAGATTGAGAATATTTTGATTCTTACACACCACAAATGACTCATGGATCATTGTAATAAAGTACCAAAAACAATTATAATGTGTTTTCTCATATTTCTGTATGTCACTTGTTTCTTTCACTAATATTAATGTCAATTTTAACTAATTAAGCACACATGGAATATATCGGTTACACCATGCACTGAATTAACGTGTGGATGATTACTATATCTCAAAAATGACATATGGAACGTTTTCTAAATGTATAAAAACAATTACAATTTATTTTCTTGGTTTTGAGCATGTCAATTGTTTTTTTTATTAAAATGTCATTTGAAACTCGAAACACACACTTAGAGTCGTACTGCTCACATTGTGTATTAGTATGAGACTAAATCCTACACATCATAACTGATATATTAATCAGTAAAAATTTATCAAGAAAATAAAATTTTATTTTCATGGTTTTTAGTGAGTGACGCATTTTGAACTAAAATGTAAATTTTAAACTAATAATGGGCACATTGATTAATACCAGTCAAACTGTGCATCAGATTGAGTTGTGGTTGTTTTTTACATATTTTAAATGACTTTTTTGTTGTTTTTAAAATGTATCAAAATAATATGAATGTGTTTTCTTGGGTTTCAGTATTTAACTTATTTTTTTTTAATAAAATTAATGTCATTTTTAAATAATAACACACAATTTGAGTTATATAGGTCACACAGTGCATCAGATTGAGGGGCGGTTGATTCCTACACATCAATTATAACATAAGGATAATTTATAAAATGTATAAAAAAACTGAATATGTTTTCTTAGTGTTGATTGTGTCAGTTATCTTTTATACTAAAATTAATGTCATTTTTAAATAAAAAGAAGCACATTGAGTCATACTGTTCACACTGTGTGTCATATTGAGGTGAGGTTGATTCCTATTTTTCCCAAAGTCTGAAATAAAATCCTATATTCCAATATTAACATGACTTCCATTAGATTTATTTAATAAAATTCCAACAATGAAAATTGACTCAATGTCTTTACCCGAAGAACTTTTTCTAGCTATGTACATTGAACTCATATACAGTGTTGTAGTTCGACAATGAACAACATTAGAATGCATGGTAATATTGAAATAAAGATACATTTTTTCTCTGTTTTGGATTCTTGTTGATAGTTGAAAGTAAAATATGACTTCCCAAAATATGTATTAAAAAACTAAATAATTATTATAGCAATATGATAAGGAAATTAAAATAAAAATTATAGAAAAAATAATGAAAAAATTAATTAAATTAGATGTATTAATTCATCTTTTCATGATGGTTTTATGAATTCTTGACCCATTTCCTTATTATAATTATCTTAGTTTCAGCCTAAAATTTCAATCCCTCAAGAGGATGACAAGATTCAAGTAAACCACCCTAACTCAAAAAAAAGTATCCACCTGTATAATAAAACATGAAGGAAAGTGATAAATGATAACATTATAGGGGTGAAATGGTTTTGAGGGAGAAGAACTATGTGGATGTTTTGGTGAAGAAGGGCATGAAGGATTGAAAAAAATCTTCAAAATTAAAAGAAATATGTATGAAATAATGAAAATTAAATCCACATTTCATTATATATATATTTTCAGTAAAATATAGAAGGTATATCGTTACATTACCTTTATATGTTCCCAAAGGGTTTCCATTGTTTTAGACTATACATCCAAGATATTTATAACATCATCATGTGTAGAAGAAATTTTCTACATGAGAAGTCAATCATTTTATATAGATTTTTTAATGTAGTAGAGAGAATATAATATTAGGAGGAAAAAATAGTATATTTTAAAACACTTTAACCTTCTTCATGTTATTTATTTGCATTCATTCATTATGTATGCTTCTCATTAAATTCTAAAAAAATCTATATTATCTTGGGAATACATTTTTTATGTAGTCATAGTATTAATGTAAAATTATAAATAAAAAAAAGTATTAATAAACATTTTAAAAGAAGGTGTAATTATCTTTGAAAATACCTCTTTAGAGATGTTAGTTTTTTATAGAGTATGATCTCTCTCATAAATTTACAAACCTAATAACCACAATATTTTTCATTTATATATTTTTGAAACTAGAGATACATTTATAAAAATAATTAATTTTTTTATAAGTGTTTGGATAGTAGTATATTACTATATATACCCTTATACATGTCTAGTGGTTTAAATTTTCAGGCTCCTTGTATACATTTTTTGTCCTCATGCCATGATTTTCGTGATATTTATACACTACCCTATCATAATATAATTCTCATTAAAAAATAACATAATATATATTAATTTAATTTTAGTTAAAAAAAATTTGATTTAGTGTATAATATGTTGAAAAGTGTCATCATGTGTGGTTATTTTAGTGTTTATCAATACAGTGAATCTAGGAAATAAATCATTAGAGTATCAAAATTGAATTCAATGAAAATCCAATGTTGTCTAAAAACACATAAAGTAATATATAATGAATAAAATAAAAATATATTTTATATGATTAAATTATAGAGTTTTACCCCTCTAATGTTTTTGTTAAGAAGAGTCTTTCATCCAAAAGTTATCTTTCGATCCATTTGGACATTTTTTTCACTAATTCATTATTTTTTTTGAATCTATTTCATTTTTGTTTTATATAAGTGGCATGAGGTCTAATGAGTCTAAATTTATAGTCATGGGATAAACCCTTCAATTGGTATTTATATATACACCATAAAAAATATGAAATTTATTTAGTCCTAATTAAAATAGTATATAATATTTTGGAAAAAAATCATGAAAACATACCACATGTATACATTTACATTTTAGCCTCCTAGCAATTCATAATTGAGGATTCCATTTAAATTCTCAAGAGAAATGTTGTCTATACCTTACTCTCAGTATATTTGTTCATTAAAATCAACTATGTGACTACTACCATTTTGTAACATTGTATCTGCATGAACTATTAATGTTTGAAGATGTAGATATTGAATAGGCTGGGTGAAGTTTCTTTTGTAATATCTTTTCAATTGGTTGGTTAATAATTTATATGGTTTTGGGTTAAACATTAATTTCACCCCCATCTTTTTCTTCTTTCTGTAATAAAATTTATTGGATCAGACATTTTTTCATTAATTGTTGAAGGTTTAGTATGAAAAATAAATTATAAATGAATACATCCTTATTTACATGTGTTTTTTCAATATATGATTACCATGAAACGATCGTTCCAATATCTTTTTCACCCATATGAATATATTCTTCATCAAGTGGAATAGGTAGCTCAGTTCTTGACTTGTGATCTACGCTAATCCCCACTCTCACAATACATGTTGGAAGTGGTCTATTGTGTAGATTATATACGTTGATATTGAACACCATAGCCCTAGCTACAAGGTGATCGATGGGAGTTGATAGATATAAATCAAATTAATTTTAACCCTATATATTATCAGTACAAGAAAGGTATCATTGTCGATATGATTCATATTTCAAAAAAAAGAATATTGATGACCTTAATTAAGATTGATCTTTTTGGGGAATAGATCACCTTGAAGATGGTGGGTGGGGCCAGATCTTTATGCAATGGTTGTTGTTGTGTTTTTATTCCCTTTTCTTCACCCCACCATAGTTTCTAGAGGCTCATTCTTACATTTAATTTTTTTATTCAAGGGATGATAATCTTTCATTCATCTCCTCCATTTCTTTGTCATTATCATCCTTTTTTTCTCAAAATTTGTCTGGGGTGTCACCCCAAAACCCACACCTATAACACGACCATAGTGTCTGGTCCTCTTCAAGGAAATTGATAGTTCATTTACACATGGTACAGGTTTTGATGATTTATGTGTCTATGTTAGATAGAAAATATGGGAAAATAAGTAATAATAGTTTTTTAACAGCGATATAATGAAAATAAAAATTTTAACATCTCGTACTTACACATGTTTCCCACACTTTTGTGTTTTTTCATCTATTAGTATATCATATTTATTTACATGTGCCTCCTTCCATAGGAAATGACATGAGATAGAAGTGAATTTGGATTTGGATTCTTCAATCTATATATAAATACAAGAATATAAATATATTGTTGTTTCATTTCACAAAAAAATATTATGGTAGGTTCAAAATGTGTACCAATTTTTCCATATGAGGTCCACCCCATCCTTGATTTATGGTAGGGTTACATTGGTATTGTTTCTCATTACTTATTTTCATCACTCAACTTCTGTTTCATAAATAAAAAATCATCTACCAATGTAATGAATACATGTATTACCAAAGAATTTATTACCAACCACAATGTACCAGAAAAGGAATCTTTGCATGATAGTTAGTAAATTTATCCCTTGCTTCTTGGGTTATTAGGTGTGAATACATAAGTTGTGGGTGTGTATCTATTTTACCATCAATGTATTTAAGATGAAATCTCATTAGAATTATATGAAGGACACCGTGAATATTTCCAACAAGAATTAATGCAAATTTATTATTGTTGTCGTCTACTATAAATGCACACTGTAAGGGACGATGAAGATTAAGTCACTTTTTCATTATTTTATTTTTTAGTATAATAAAGATAGGATATCATAATGTTACCATAATCTCTTCCAAAATGAGTTTCCTAACCACCATAACAACATGGTTCCACAAATATACATCAATTGACACACACTGATAATTGATGAGGCAAAATTAACTACTAAATATTACCTTGTAATGGTTAACATCCTATCCCCACACATTCCATTAGACCTCAAATTTTATTCCTTTTATTTTCACCATAATATTTTTTTCTGACACCATCGCACTATGGTGATCCTATTTTTTATGCATCATCTTTTCTATATTTCCACCCATTTCCTCATATTTAACATTGTAAATATTTTTTTCCTATAGATTGGTAGTATGGCATCCCGCCTTTTTATTACATAACTTTTGATTACATTTTACAAATAGAGGATCTTTAAAGTCTAGAGTCTTTGAAATCAGGGACGTAAAACATGAAACAAAACATAAATAATTATTATAATCCACTTTTAAGGCTTAATCATATGTTCATCCTATGTTCAATTACTTCATCTCATATCCTGGAGACATAAATCAATGTAAAGGGTGAGCAGAAGGCCCAGTAAGGGTAAACAAGGAATCTATTTACTTGTGATATCAATAAGAACTTGAATAAAAACATAAAGACATGAGCAATGTATGTGTAGGAATATAATAATGAAAATAACTTGAAACATACTTGAATATGTGGCTACAAAATTTCATTTATATATTCACGAATATATCACCAAGGTCCATCCCAATGGTGTCATAAAAATTACCAAGGTTATTCACTAAGGAATCGTGAAATTTGTCATCTCTAGAGATTAATTTTTTACCCAATGAATTAGAGAGATATCAGGAAGCACCCTTAATATGTATTTACTATCATGTGATCCACATATATCATTATCAAACATTTCATAAATAACCCCTAGTGAATAAAAGAAATGGGATTCATTTCAAAATCATGACGTTTTAAAGAGTACTAAAAAATGAGATTGTTTTGTCAATTATAACCCATGGAAAAGGAGTGATTGTTAAATGTATGTTAATTAAAGAATAAAATATATCATTTTTGTGTATTTATGAACAACCATAGAAATGAAATAGTTCTGGGTATTCAAATAAATAAAATAAGATAATTTCTTGAGAGTAAAAGAGAGAAATTTTGAAACGAAATTTCTACACCATAACCGGTATATAACAAGGTTTTAGATAATAATAAAAAGAGAGTGTACAAGGGTAAAAAAGTCATAAATAACTCATATTATAATAAAAATACATAATAAAATGGAGATAATAATATGGTATGGATATTTTAATGATATACCACAAGAAAAGGAAATGTGAAAGAAAAGAGAAGACACAATTTTTTTACGTGAAATTCGGCAGCCTAACGACGTCACTTAAAAATTTAGAAAACAAATTGATGAGAGAGAAAAGGGGTATCTAAACAATTAGGCATGAAATATATAGTATTTATAACACATACGAATAAACCCTCAGTATAAATAGTTG
Organism: Viscum album; assembly: GCA_963277665.1. Lineage (NCBI taxonomy): Eukaryota > Viridiplantae > Streptophyta > Magnoliopsida > Santalales > Viscaceae > Viscum > Viscum album. The sequence goes on along the minus strand of OY728130.1, from coordinate 546,331,606 downwards.
GAAACTAGAAAACACAACATAAATGAAGTCAAGACTTAGAAGAGGTGGGTGAAAGGATCCCTTACCTTGAAAAGTAACTTCAAAAGGTTGATGTTTGGGGCCTTGGGAGGCTTGAGGGAACCTTGGGAGGAATCATTAATAATTAAAGAGACCTTAAATTCATTAAAGAGGATTTTGGAATTAAATGGATGATTGAATGTCAGGGTATTTATAGGAGACGTGAGTGAACAAAGCATTAATTTCCAAGGGACACCTTAGTGGTGGTATTGGAAAAACTATGGACTTTCCCTTGGTATTTCCCCATTGTATTGGCCACTTGGGGAACCTCATAGAATATATCACTATTAATAAGTAGACCATAATTCTTACATCATTATTACATCATTATTACATCATTAAAGGTTCCATTAAGCACCCGAAACTCAAAACTGTATTTTACTATTCACCGAAAATTCACTTTTTTCAGAAAAATCCCAAAAATTTACCTTATCCTAATATTGATGCTCTAAATTCAAAAATTAACTCCATTTTTTAAAAATAATTTTCTAAATAATTTTAATTTAATTTTTAAATAAAACCACTATTCACCCGAAAAAACTAATACTTTAATAATAATTTTTGAAACAATTATTTACTTATTTTATTGAATCACATTACTTAATCAAGGTGCCTAAATTATATTATTACATTATTAAGTGAGGTTACTTAATCAATTTTGTCACATTACTATTCATAAGCGTAAAATCACTATTCATAATTTACTATTCACCAAAAATTAAGTTGATCTTATTAGACTCTAAATTTCTTAATAAACACAACTGTAGAAGACCATTTTTTGAAAATAATTAAACCTTATTAATTATTTATGTTTTATATAAATGTTTTAAAATATCATTTTTTAAAAAAAATAATCAATAATATACATCCTATATTTATCCGGATTTTAGAAAATTCACAAACATCACCATAAGAAGAAAACAAAATTTTATTTATCTCAAAGGATTACAAAAAGTTGTTACGATCTCATTATATAGCCCATTATAAAACCAGCATAGGACCTAAGTGTAAGGTGTGCTATGGTGATAGAATCTAGGGGAGGCTCGGCCAACATTTCCTGATTAGTGATTTCTATCAGCTTGATCTTCTCCCGAAGGCGATTATATTCCATCATCACACTATGTAGTTCAGCTTGGGTTTGGTCTAGAAAAAAACTCAGTGGTGCTACCTCGTTCCCAAGTTCTGTTAGATGGGCCTCGATCGGCCCAAGACTACTAGATGGGGCCATCAAATCTTCATTCTGTATTAATTAACCAAGATCACTTGTTTTTATAGACAAATAATCGCAACATTAAGAGTTTAGTTTCCAACGGTCATATTGACCAATGATCATATAACACTCGAAACCCAACAGTCTAATATTAATTATACTCATTTCATTAAATGAAATAGTTTTGTAGAGTATAAAATAAAATAACACACAAAATTAGGATACAAAAATTATTAAAAAGTTCAGGTCTTTACATTCTTCCCCCTTAAGAAATTTGGTCCCTGAAAATTTTAACTTGTACCATCAGAATAGAAAAGGTGTGGGTACGTTTTCCTCATAGACTCCTCTTGTTCCCATGTGGCTTCTTTATATGTGTGGTTCCTCTCCAACACCTTAACAAGGTGGGTAGTCTTGTTATGTAGAACCTTGTCTATATGATCTATGATCTCCACCAGCTGCTCCCCATAAGAGAGGTCATGTTCCAGTTTTACCACCTCTGGGTTTAGTACATGTGAAGGGTCACGTATGTACTTTCTCAAGAGGGATATGTTGAATACATCATTGAATTGTGCTATATTTCGAGGAAGTGCAAGCCGATAGGCCACTGCTCCCACATGATCAAGGACTTCATAGTGTCCAATGTACCTAAGGTTGATCTTCCCTTTCTTCCCAAACCTCATGAATCTCTTCCAAGGTGATATTCGATGAAAGACCTTGTCACTGAAATCAAACTCCAACTCCCATTGACGGTTGTCGGCATAGCTCTTTTTTCGACTCTGAGCAGCCTTAATGTGTTGTCAGATAGAAAGGACATTTTCTATCATCCCATGAACAAGATCAGGCCCAAGAAGCTTTCCATCACTATCTATATCCCAACAATAGGAGTTCTACATCACTTCTCATATAGATGTTCATAGGGTACCATTTCAATACTCGAGTGGAAGTTGTTGTTTTAAGAGAACTCAACTAAAGGGATATGTTGATCCCATCCACCTTTAAATTCCATTGATCATGTTATCAGTATGCCCTCGAGTGTTTGAATATTCCTTTTAGATTGGACATCATTTTTGGGGTGATAGTCCATACTAAAATTCAATTTAGTTCTCAGAGAAAGTTGAAGACTTCTCCAAAATTTTGATGTGAACCATGGATCATGATCAGATACGATAGAAAGTGGAACTCAATGCAGCCTTACCACTTCCTTCACATAAATCATGGAAGTTGATCAAGAGAGAAATCTTTTTGAATGGAGATAAAATGGGTAGTCTTGGTGAGATTGTCCATAATAACCCATATCGCATTGTTTCCTTTGGATGTTATCAGGAGACCAATGATGTAGTCCATAGTGATATTTTAACACTTCCATGCTGGTATGGGTAGTGGATTCAATACCCCTTTAGGATGTTTCCATTCTACCTTCACTTGTTGAGATACCTGGAACCTTGAAGTATAGTCAACAAACTCCCTTTTCATATTATCCCTCCAAAAATGATTGCAAAGGTCCCTATAAATTTTTGTGCTTCCAGGATGTATAGAGAAAGTAGAGCTATGAGCTTCAACCATCATCTCCTTATTTTTTTTAAGAATAGGAAGAACACATAGTCTTGTAAGAAATTTTAGTGCACCATCTTGATCAATATTGAACTCAAGAAACGTTCCATCCCTTACAGTCTCAAACTTTTTCTATAATAAAGGATATTCTTTCTGAGATTTCTTGATCTTCTCTAGTAATGAAAATTGAGAAATCATTTAGGTTAGGGTTGATGATGTCCCTTCCCTTATAATTCCCAAGTCTAGCTTTACTAGGTCATTGATCAAAGGATCTCTTTTAATTATCATCATGGAAAGGCCAACTGGGTATTTATTACTTAATGAATCAACAACTTTGTTTTCTCTTCCAGGGTGACAATGAATTGAACAATCGTATTCTTTAAGAAGTTACAACCATCTCCTTTGTCTCATGTTCAATTACTTTTGTGTGAAAATATTCATCAAACATTGATGGTATGTGTATATATCTCATTTATCCCCATAAAGATATTGTCTCCATATCTTCAAAGAAAAAACGACCGTAGCCAGCTCTAGGTCATGTGTAGGATAATTCTGCTCATGAGTCTTTAACTGTCGAGATGCACAATCAATGGCCTTGTCATTTTTCAAGAGGACGCACTCATGCCCTTTCAGAGATGCATCGCTAAAAATAACGAATCCTTCTCCATTTGAAGCAGATTTAACACGGGCGTAGTAACCAATCTCTTCATCAGCTCTTTGAAACTTTCCTCAGACTCCTTTTCCCAGATGAACTTGACCCCTTTTCATGTTAACTTGGTTAATAGATTATAATGTCATGAAACTTTCTTCACAATCCTCTTATAATATCCAGCTAATCTAAGGAAAATTCGAATCTCAGTTATTTTTGTAGGTTGAGGCCACTCCTCTAAAACTTTTGTCTTTTCAGGGTCAACTATGATTCCTTCATTGGTAACAATGTTCCCCAAGAAATAAACTTGTTTCAACCAAAATTCACATTTCTGAACTTCCCAAAAAGCCTCTCCTTCCGAAGATTTTGTAAAATAACACTTAGATGATCCTCATGCTCCTCGCGACTTTTGGAATATATCAGAATATCATTAATGAAAACTACCACAAAGTTATCAAGTTAGTCCTTAAAGACTCTATTCATCAAATCAATAAAAATATCAGGTGAATTATTCCATCTGAAGGGCATCACAAAAAATTCATAATGCTCATATCTTGATCGGAAGGCAGTTTTTGGAATATCTTCTTTCTTAACCCTTAATTGATGATAACTAGAACAATGATCAATCTTAGAGAAGAATTGAGCCCCAAAAATTTGGTCAAATAATTCATTAATTCATGGAAGAATGTATTTTTTTCTTCATTTTGGTCCTATTAAGTTCTCTATAATCAATGCATAGCCGCATTGATATATCTTTCTTCTTCACAAAGAGAACCAGGGCTCCCCAAGGAGACACACTAAGTCAGATAGACCCCTTCTCCAAAAGATCTTGGAGTTGTTTTTTAATTCCTCTAGCTCTACATTTTCTATTATATATGGGGTCTTTGATATCGGATGAGATCCAGGTACGAGTTCAATGGATAACTCTACCTCGCTTTCTAGGGGAGGTCCAGGTAAGTCCTTAGGAAATACGTCAATATATTCCTGGATGATGGGGAAATTTTCTATCCTAAAACTCTCATATCCTTCTTCTTCTTCACCGATCTACTCTATAAAGAAGGATATATAAGGTTCTTCTAGACAAGGATCAGGTTGAGATATCTCTCATTGGAAGATAACTGTAGGTTTTCCATTCAAGACTACTGATATTTCCTTACTTCTGAAATTGATCTTAGAATTATACTTTGAGATCCATTCCATCCCTAGTATAATGTCATGTTGCATCATGGGAAAGACTACTAGATTTGTGATAAGATTGTTCTCACTAAATTAAATACTATTGTTTCTAAACACTGATGATGCTTGGATAGTCCAACCAAGAGTCTTGACTAATAACTCTACTTTTATAAAATTGGGAGTAGAATCTAAATTCTTTGCAAACATGGAGAAAATAAAGGAATGCGTAGAACCAGAATCAAACAAAATATTTTCTAGATTTGAGAGGACAACAAGAGTACTTGCTACCACATCATTTAGAGATTCATCTTCATCTTTCATGATAGAAAAAGCACGACCATGATCCCTTGGCCTTTGCTGAGGCTGATGGTGGTTCCCCTACACTACCCTCATATTTGGACAGTGATTGGAAAAGTTCCCATGTTGTTCAAACTTGAAGCACTGGACATCAGGTAGGTAGTTCACCATCTTCCCATTTTTTTAGTGTTAGGAATTTGAGGTTTCACTTCACTATGAAAATTCCTCACAATGTGGCCATCTCTACTACACTTGTAGCACTTCCCACTCCCAAGCAAGAAATTACCCAAATGATTCATCCCACATTTATTAAACGTGAGAAGTTATACTTTCATGCCTCCTATTCCTTGATCTATGCTCCTCCCTAAGATTGGATCCAACAATCTCCTCTTTGTCATTTGATTTATGAGACTACTGTGTCTCACCAAATTCTAGAACGACTTTCATCACACTCTGCACGATCTCTTCGTAGCTATCATAGTCTCAGTTGGCTAGATTATTCCACAAATGAGGTCTTAGTCCACTGAAGAATCTATCAACCTTACTATTTGGATCCATGACACTGTTAGAGGTATATCATGAAATTTGGGTGAAGTTTATCTCATAGCTTCTGACAGATTTGTTCTCCTTCTGCTTCATCTCAAGAAACTCCTTCTCCATTATTGTTCTCATGGAATGAGGGAAATACTTACTGACAAATATCCCTTTAAACTATTCTCACTCCATAGTTTCAACTTCCACTCTTTGCCTCGTGTTTTTGATCAGTTCCCACCACTGATCAGCTTCTCCTTCTAAGCGATAGACCTTCAGAGTGACCTTCTCTTTATTTGAACAATGGAGCACAGAAAATATATTCTCGATGGAGCTGATCCACTACTCATCAATCAAGGGGTCAGTCGATCCACTAAAGGTTGGTGGTTGTTGGCTCATAAAGGACTCAATATAATGTTTTTACCTACTGGGTGATATCGGCCTCTCAGTATGATTCGTGTTATTTCCCATAACTTGAGTCAGTTGGTTTATCATTTGCATGAATGATTCCATTCCGGCTTCCATCAGAGGGCTGTCAGTGCATGGTCCATTGTGGTCACCATTTTCACGGTTCCTTCTATTTCCCACCATTTTCTAAATGAATAAATCCTTAGTGGGAAACTTATTTCATTTATGAAACTTTTAACTATAAAGGATTTTATGTACTAAAACCTCATGCTTATACAATTACATTTATCTATAATTCCTTCATAATGATTCATAAAAATATTTCTATTAACCAAACATATCCCCTGGGATTGTTGTAACCAAGAGTGCAGCAAGGTCCATTATCAGGCACTAGTTCTCATTTGAGTCTATCTCAAAGCGGTGTTTTCAGGTTTTACCCCTATGTACATTTGTCCCAGAGCCACCTCTACCTACTCGTATCTAGATAGGGATGTATTTCTTTGATAATCCACTTACTCAATACTCATAAAAATATGAGGAAGTTTTCATATATTTAAAATTTTCTATAGGGTTATTCCTAAAGTTTTTATAGCCTAATTTACATAATTATCTAAACCTCCCTTTGATACCAACTATGGAATCCTGCCTTTTTATTACATAACTTTTTATAACATTTTACAAATAGATGATCATTAAAGTCTAGTGTCTTTGAAATCTGGGACATAAAACATGAAAACAACATAAAAATTTCTGCTGATCCACTTGTATTGCTTCATCATATGTTGATCATAAGTTCAATTACTGCATCTTATATCTTAGAGACATACATCAAAGAAAAGGGTGACCTGAAGGCCCAGTAAGGGTAAACATGGAATCAGTTTACTTGTGATATCAATAAGAACTTGAATAAAAACATAAAGACATGAGAAATAGATGTATAGGAATATCATAATGAAAAGAACATGAAACATACTTGAATATGTGTCTAAAACATTTCATTTAGACATTCATGAACATATCACCAAGGTCCATCCCCAACGTGTCATAAAAATTACCATGGTTATTCACCAAGGTATCATGAAACTTGTCATCTCTAGAGATTAATTCTTTACCCAATGCATTGGAGCACTATCAGGGTGAACCCTTAAAATGTATTTACTTTCTTGTGATCCACATATATCATAATCAAACATTTCGTAAATAACCCATGAAGAATAAAAGAAATGGGTTTCATTTCAAAATCATGATGTTTTAAAGAGTACTTAAAAATGAGATTGTTTTGTCATTTATAACCCATGAAAAGGGAGTGAGGGTTACATGTATGTCAATTAGAGAATAAAATATATATATTTTTTAATTTCTGAACAACCATAGAAACGAAATAGGTCTTGGTATTCAAATAAATAAAACAAGAGAATTTCTTGAGAGAAAGAGATGTAAATTTTTAGATGAAATTTCTACAGCATAACAGCTATATACCATGGTTTTAGAAAATAATAAAAAGAGTTGGTAAAAGGGTAACCCACTCATAATCAACTCATATTATAATAAAAATACATAATAACATGGAGATAAGAACATGGTATGGATATTTTAAAGACATACCACAAGAAAAGGAAATATGAAAGAAAAGAAAAGATTCAATTTCTTTTACAACAAATTCGACAGCCTAACGACGTCACTTAAAAAATCAGAAATCAAATTGATCTATGAAAAAATTGGGTCTCTTGAAAATTAGAAATGAAATGGAATGTATTGAGAACATATATGAACATACCCTCGACATAAATATATGGAAACTAGAAGACACAACATAAATGAAGCCATGACTTTGAAGAGGGGGGTGAAAGGATCCCTTACCTTGATAAGTAACTTCGAAAGCCAGATGTTTGGGGCCTTGGGAGGCTTCAGGGAACCTTGGGAGGACAAATTGAGAGGTAAAGAGACCATAACTTTGTTGAGGAGGTTTTTGGAATGAAATGGATGAGGGAATGGCTTGGTATTTATAGGATATGTGAGGGAACAAAGCATTAATTTCCAAGGGACACCTCATCGATGGTAATGGAAAAACCATGGGCTTGCCCATGGTATTGGCCATTTGGGAAACCTCATATCATATCTCACTATTAATAAGTTGACCAGAATTCTTAAATCATTATTACATAATTAATGATGTTATTAAGAACCCAAAACTCAAAACTGTATTTTTACAATTCCCCAAAAATTCATTTTTTTCAGAAAAATCCAAAAAATTCACTTTAACCTAATATCAATGCTCTGAATTCAAAAATGAACTCCATTTTATAAAAAAATTCTAAATATCTACAATTTCATTTTTAAATAAAAACACTCTTTACTTGAAAAAAAACTAATACTTAATTAATAATTTCTGAAACAATTATTTACTTATTTTATTGAATCATGTTACTTAATCATGGTGCTTAGATTATATTAATACTTTTTTATGTGAGGTTACACAATCCATTTGGTCACATTACTATTCATAAGCATAAAATAACTATTCATAATTTACTATTCACCAAAAATTATGTTGATCTTATTAGACTCTAAATTATTTACTAAACACAACTGTAGAAGACCATTTTTTAAAATAGTTACACATTATTAATTATTTAAGGTTTACATAAATATTTTAAAAGATCATTTTTTTCAAAATTCATCAGTAATATACATCCTATATTTATCCATACATTTAAAAATTCACAAACTTCACCATAAGAAGAAAACCCAATTTTATTTATCTCAAAGGATTACACAAAGAAGTTACAGTCTTGTTACACAGCCCCTTATAACATCATCATAGGACCTAAGTGTAAGGTGTGCTAAGGTGATAGAATCTAGGGGCGGCTCGGCCAAAACTGACCGAGTTGTGATTTCTATCAGCTTGAACTACTCCTAAAGGCAATTCCATTCCAGCTTCACAAAATGATGTTTGGCTTAGGTTTGGTCCAGAGCAAAGCCCAGTGGTGATACCTCCTTTCCAAGTTCTATCAGATGGGCTTCAATTGGCCTGCGACTACTAGATGAGGCCATTGAATCTTCTTTCTATATTAAATAACCATAATCACATATTTCTATTGACAAATAATCACAACATTAAGAGTTTAGTTTCTAATGGTCATGTTGACCAATGGTCATATAACAGTCGAAACCCAATGGTCTAATTTAAATTATACTCATTTCATTAAATGAAATAGTTTTGTTGAGTATAAAATAACATAACACAGAAAATTAGGAAAAAAATTATTAAAAAGTTTGGGTCATTATAGGTAGCATTGGCATGTGCAGCAGGTTGTCATACCAATGCAATGGGATTAGTAGTAAGTTGAGAAACCTATTGTTCCTTAGGATGGGGATCACTAGAACATGAAAAATGTTATCTTTCCTCTACACTAGGAGCTGTATTAGGTTGCGAAACTTGTAGTTCCTCAGGATTGGGAGTACCAGCACTTATAGAATTCATTATCAGCAAAATTGGTTCAACTTTTTATTTAGATTATATAAGTGCATCAGCGAATAGATAATAATATTAGGTAACATAATTTATATTACAAAGAAATAACTTTTTTATTAAACTATCTTTTTTTAAATTCATAAGATATTTTACCCTTTTATTGTGTATGCAAATACCTTCATTTTGGTCTTCTATGACATAAAAAAACCAAGTCAACATTAGGGCCTATGTGAAGCGATTGAAACATCCCAAAGAAAGGGAAATCCTCAATTTAATTTTTTTCTGAACCAACATTGGTTTTGGTCGATAACAGAATAATTTAGCACTTTCAGTTTGTGAGATCTAGAACATAAAACACTTGTACTAAATGGGATGACATTATAAATAGTTATTATTTATACCCTTCCTTACTGAAATCCACATTCACAAATCCCAATTCATCTATTTTAACATATCTCATGTTATATACCCACTTGTATTGAAAAATAGGAACTTGGAAAGATGTATAATCCAAATCACATATTTGATTGATGAAGGAAACATATATAATATTCACATAAATTGGATTTTTCCTTAGTACGAAAAACATGACACACTTCATCAACAAGTTTAACTCCACAAATTTTCATGGTCCTACCTTATCATGTTCATTTTTATAGAATTTATAACCATTAATTACATAACCATTATAAGATAATACATACACCCATGGTCCCATGGCTATCCATTGAAGACATTCTGAAATTGAATATGTATTTTCAAATAAATCCTTAATAACGGTGTTGAAACCATCCTATAAACTATTGATTATCTGTATTTTATATCTATCTATCATACCTTGATGGATTCAAATGACAATGAATTTATTTATGGGTTTCAATATATGGGGAAACCTCTAAACTATTATGAAAATGTTAATGTGGGCCTACACCTGATTTGTTATATTGGTTGTGAAAATATCTCTTCTTGAAATTCATTCATCCATAATCTTCCCAGCGTGAAGAGATTTCAGTAGACTAATGATTTCTACACCAGATAGGTTGTTAGTATTGAATCCAATGTATTCCTCAATAATATATCACTCTTTACTACAACCCTTTTATAGACATATATTTTTGACATACCCTTTCAAAATATTCATATACCATTTAATGGGGTACATCCGTCTAAAATTTAGAGGACCACATAGTCAAATTTCATTGACCAAGTGAACCATCAAGTGAACTATCATTTGAAATAATTTTGATGGGAAGAACATTTCCAAACCACAAAATATCATGAAAATTTACATTTCCGCAGTTGGAAATTTTTTTGAGTCTATAACTTTGATGTATACGGTTTTGAAAAATAAACCGATCTTAGTTATTGTATGATGTAAAATCTTGGGAAAAAATAAATGTACAAATAGAATAATTATATCTTTCATTAAAAAATGATAGTCATATAGATATAGAACCTTTAACATTAATTCATTTATTAAAACAATATTCTTGATATTTGATAAATTGGCTTCTGAATCATTTACACCATTAATGAAGTTGAAAAATAGATATATCTCATGCCTTAGAGGAGTGTATGCAGTTGGAGGAAGAAAGGTTCATTTATCACCCATCAATAGTGACAACTCTTCTCATATTCCCATGTCAACCAAGTCCAACATAGCCTTAATTACATCTTTTTATTGGTCATGTGCATTTAGAAACATTCCAATTACATTATCAGATTAATTTTTTCGAAATGTATTACATCAAGAAAATGTATGACGTGAAGAAAAATCCAACATGGTAATTAAAAATATATATCATATTTTCCAACTTGTTTTCATAAGGATTTTCTAAAATAGTTTACCAAAAGTAGTTTCCACATCTTTTAGTTTCTCAAATAGTTGATCTCCTATTAGTAGATATGGTTGTGTACATTCTTCTAAATTTCCATTGAATGATTTCATCCAAGATCAATAATTATTTCATCGGGGTAGAAATCCATGATTTCCTCGAAACACACACTTAGATGAATGTTAATTGACTATGTACCTTGTTCACAAATGGGACACCCCTGAGTTCATTTAATTCTATTTCCTAAATAATTTCCTTAAGTAATAAAGTCATTTATCATCCCACTAAATATGTAACCCAATGTGAAATATTTATATTTTTAAGCATCATATAACATTACACATGAATCCACAAATAATTTCAAATATTCAATAAATGTAGCCAAATAATAATCAATATCATTAATCTATTTTTTTGGTCATGATATATGATTTTATAACATTTCTGTTTTTTGTTTCATACATAATTATGGTGGCATGTTATAACTTACAAACATAATAGGCCATGTACTATAAGTTATTCTTTGAAAACCAAAATGATTCAATCCATATGTAGATAATTCAATATGGATGTTTCTCGGCTCATTTTTAGATTTCATATACTCAAGATCAATTAACATGAAGTGAGGATAGTTTATTGGGTGATGATGTGTCCCATATATATATATTTTTTTATCTATTTTCCATTTCAATTTCCTTGTAGTATCTTTACTCCCATATAAAAATATAAACCATGGAATTATTGTAAATTACCATACAAATTTTGTAATAACTGATTCATCTTTATTGTATCGAGAAGAACCACAATTTGGGAATTCATTACAATATTTTTTGTCCTTGTAAAATATTACACAATAATTTATATAGGAATGTATTCATTTATAGATCATACCCATCGACCGTAGCATTCGTTTAGCCTAATATGATTGGCTAGGTAGCACGTTATCTTCTAGGAGGATATCATTCAAGATACAAAGTATTTCATTAAAATGGGAATTACTCCATCCATTTCCAGCTTTTAAATTATATAACTTTATTATGGATGAAAATGTTGTTTATTTAGTGAAACCAGCTTACAATGGAATCATTTCAAAAATATTTAACTTCACAAACCAATATTATATTCAAAATGTTTATCTTCAACTGCCATTTTCATTTCCAGAAAACAATATTCATCATCATTCTTACTTGTAATCACATCCCCGATATGGTCTTATTCATTTTACATACTTGTAATCATATCATATGATCCGTGAAAAATAGTTTTATCCAATCACTATCAACAATATCTTTTTCCCATTCTCTATTTAAATATTTATAACTTCGATCAATTCAGTGATAGATAGTGTGATCTTCCAACTTCTCTGGGCTAATTATTCTTTAGTAACAACAACATAAATAGATAAAAATGATTTTAGAAGGGAAATATACATTATATTTTAAAAACATGATGAATGCCGTCACCCCATATTTATACTCTTTGGTCATATGATTATCATCCATCCATTTGTGATTCATATCCATCCAATTTGATCCGGTAATATTAATATTTTTCAAAATAAATACATAAAATGGGTCTTTTCATGTAAGAGGATCCCATGTTTGAATTTTTTAAATAATTCAATCATTCTTTGAAGGAAACATTCAATTGAATTTAAGAAAAACATAACACCACTTATGGTAAATTCTTTAATTTTTTAAAATCCTAAACATTAAAACAATTTTAGTCTTGGGTATATTGATCTTCTAGGCTTTCATTTGAAGGATAATCAACAACCTAGTTAGTCAAAGGGTCCAAATCCCAACCCTCCACATAAATTTCAAACTCATAACCATATTGGGGATAAGATAAAGCTTGTGGTGCTCACATATGTATTCAAATAGAGGATCTAAGTAGATTCAAAATAAATTACCAAGTGGAGTTAGATCAAAAAGTATCTAGAAGAGATAAAGTTGTTTTATAGCTATCGGGGACTACCACCTCACATTGCCAATATGAATAATCTTGGTTTTAAAGGGTTTTTATTATGTTCCATCAGTTACCAAAAACATTATTTTTGTATCCATCCAAGATATGGATGGATTAGTTTTCAAATTTCAAAATAAATGTTTCTTATTTTATAAAGATATAATTTGATATCATAAGGTACATATACATAAGGGTATTTACGTGTTGGATTACAAGAACGAAGTCATGGAAATTGATGAGACATTACTTCACATGAATCATACCACACAAAACATTGGAATCAATACCTAGGTCATGTAAATGAAACACACTTGAAAATATTACATCAAGATGGATATTTATATTCATTATAACTAAAACCACTTGGTATATTTTATGCATGTTTACAATAAAAAATGACTAAATCCACATTTATTGGGGAAGGTGAAAGAGATAAAGAGATTCTTGAATTATTTCATACCAATGTGTGTGGACCATTTTCTTAAATAAATGGGTGGGTACTTTTACATCATAACATTTACTGATGGTTTTAGTAGATAGTGATATATTTACATAATGAGGTATAAGTCAAGATGTTTAGATAAATTCAAGGAATACAAGATTTAACTTGATAAGAATCTTGGTAGGAAGATTAAAAAACTATACACAAGACATGTGGGAGAATATCTTAATCAATAAATCATTGATTACTTATGAGTGTTTTGGATCCCATTAAACTCAATCCTCTGTACACACCTTAGTAGAATGATGTAAGAGAAAGTAGGAACCACAACTTGTTGGACATGGTGAGATGAATGATGAGTCATGCAAGTCTTATATTATCCTTTTAGGGATAAGTTTTACAAAAATCAACAAACATACAAAACCAAGATCCAATTAAAAACATTAAATGGTATTCCATATGACTTTTGGAGTGGAAGAAGAATCATGTTATTGAATTTACATGTGTGGGTAAGTGGATCATTTTTAAGGCCTCTTCAGGTAACAAACATGTACCCTAAGGTACAAAGTGTACTAATATAGGATACCATAAAGAAACTAGGGTATATAACCTATATGACATCTCATAAAAAGAGTTTATAGTCTAAGTACAATCCATATCCCATGAGAGGGAGCACATCTTAAAAATAAATAGTGGGAGTGAGATAAACATCAATGAAGTTGAGACTGAAGGCACACAAGACTTGGTAAAAGATCAGATTCCATAAAGCCCTGTTGAAGAAGTAATTATTCCAGAGACACAAGTACTATGTTGGAGTAAATCATAGGTTATAGAACTATAATGGTATGGGTTTCTTGTTACGGAGGATGTTTATTCATTATTAGTTGATAATAATGATCCTCTAGCCTATAATGAAATATTAAGTGGCACATATGTTTCCAGGTGGAAAGAAGCCATGAATTCTAAAATGGATTCTATATAACAAAACCACATATAGATTTTGGTAGATCAACCATCTTATGTAAAAATCGTTGATTGATAATTGGTATTCAAGAAGAAAATGGACCTAGAAGGAAACTTTTTAAGCAATACGGTGTGACTGGTTGCAAAAGGGTTTAAACAGTGTCAAGGGATTGACTACAATGAAACCTTTACACCAGTTGAAATAATTAAATCCATAATAATTCTACTTACCATTGTGTATTACCATTACTATGATATTTGTAAAATAGATGTTAAAACTACCTTCCTTAAGGGGAACATTTGGGAAGATGCCTACATGACCCAACCTGAAGGTTTTGTGACTCAAAAAGATGTCAATAAGATATTCGTGTTGAAAAAATTCCATTTATGGATTAAAGAAATCATAAATTTCATATAACATTAATTTTGATAAATCCATAATGGAATTTGGTTTCATAAACAATGAATGTGAGTCTTATTTCTATAAATGGTTTAGTGGGAGTGCTATATTTTTCTTAATAGTATGTGTTGATGACATATCACTTATTGGAAATGAAATACTAGCCTTATATTATGTTAAGGATAAGTTGAATAAATTCTCTTCCATGAAAGACTTGGGAGAGGTAGAATATATTATTGGGATCAATATCCATCATGATATATCCAAGAGGTTTCTTGGCCTATGTCAATGTACATATTATTACAAGATACTGAAGATATTTAGTACGAAAAAATCCAAGAGTGGATTATTTCTAGTGTCACATGGAATTTATATTTCCAAGAAAATGTGTCCTCATACCCATGATGAATGAAATATAATATGAAGGATTCCATATGTATCAATTAATGGGTCAGTTGTTTATGTTATGTTATGTACTATACTAGATGTTGCCTAAACGTTATGAGTGGTAGGTGGATATCAAGGTGATCCAGGTGGCCGCAATTGGATCAAATTCAATACTATCCTTAAGTATATGAGTTGTACAAAGGATATGTTGTTGGTTTATGGAGGAGATGAGGAACTCATCACTATAGGATATGCATATTATAGTTTCCAAGATAATCAAGAAGACATGAAGTGACAAACAGGATACATCCTAACTTTGAATAGAGGTGTTGTGAGTTAGAAGAACTCAAATCATGTTATGGTCCTAGATTCCATAGAAGCGACTGAGTATAGTGTGGCTTATGATTCACCTAAAGACCCATCTGGGATGCATAATTTTATCCATGTTCTTGATGTTTTACTTTTCAATAATGATCCAGTCAAACTCTAGTATGTTAATAATTAAGCAGTGGATCTTGAAAAATAGATGAGGGCACATCAGTAGAAGAATCAAACACTTTTGAAGTATCATCTCTTGAAGGATATTTCTTAGAAAGGTGAGGTTGTAGTGAGTATCATTTCCATGGAAGACATCATGGCATACCCCTTTCCTAAATCCTTGAATCAGAAAAAATCATGATTATCAGGTGAAGTCTAGAGGGATGAAGGTTATAGGCAGTTTGCTCTATTCCATGTTGGAGTTCATTAGAGTTTGTTTCCTAGAACCAACTATTTTTTACTTTGATTACATGAATATTTGATGTACTAAATATTAATTTAAACAACATATTACATATTTTTCATTTTTTTACATGACATTTATGAAAAAATGTCTTTGAATATTTGTTACATTGATAGGTCATAGTAGTTCCCCACTATGATGAAAACCATGAAGTGAGAAAACAATATTATTAATATAGTTTTGTGGTTGGATAATGTACTATGATGAGACACATAGTATATAGGCCATCATGTATGAGTACTCATAATCACATGAGATTTCTTCTCATGATGTTCTCACATTATAATATATAAGATGGGAGATTATTATAATAGACCCGCCAGTAGGAATTACACTTGTTTTGGTGTCATTAGATATTAATATATGTGAGCATGTGTAATGGTCCTTATACTTTAAGATTATCATTAATGAATGTCACAACTCGCGTACTTAGATTTTCTAAGGAAATCTGTCGCACCATATGTTGGCGGGACGTAGTGTATGTTGTGTGTGTCATGAATGACATGTTATTTATGGATAATTCAATGACGAATTTTTCACTTCCATATTTATTGAATTTAATATCTTGGAAGTTTTATTGAAATATAATTTTCTCCCTAAATTCCAATGCCATGGTGTAAAGACAATTTTATTTCAAGCAGTTAGAGAATGATCTATCGAGCATATAGGTAGATAACACCATCATGAAACATGATTGATGTGATATTTTGAAAAAGGTATTATATAAAACCATGAGAAGTTTTTTGTTGGTGTTGTTGTTGTGACATTATATTCTTTTTATTGTGTTCTTTGACCCATTGCTAGATAATAATCTTGGACATTAGGTAGGCCCACCTAATGCTATTGAGAAAATATTTTAGTGGGTCACACACTAAGTTTTTTTTTTTGTATCGATTAAATTCTATTTGAATTCAATTTATGGAATAAATATTATTCTCAAAACTAAGGAATAATTTTATTGAAGTTATATTGATCTCATAAATTAAAAACTATTTATTCACTAGATTGCGAATAATATATATATATATATTTATTTTATTGAATATTTATGTACTATTTTGTGAATAAAATATTTATTTAAGGGAAAAAAATTTATTCAGGTGTTCAATAATTGTAAGAGGTGTTCGAACGTACTAAGACTGTGTCTGGTGAGAAAATATTTATTTAAGAGTCGGTAAATATTATTTATCCATTTTTCACAATTTGGTGCACCAAAAAATAATAATAATATTATTATTATTATTATGTGTCTCAGGATTTCATTAATGGTTATAATCATAAATAATGGATGTTATGCAATTAAATTTTTTAATTGAAATCTTTGCTCTAAAAATAGATGGTTTTGTCTATTGTGTAAGGAATTCAAAACCAATTCCAAATTTTGGGATATTGAATTATTGTACATAATGAATTCCCTCTCGAATCATCATCCTCTCTCCCTATAAATAATTAGAAAATCATGTATGAATTTCATAAATACAGAAGAACGAGTAGTCCAGAACGTACAACCAATGACATTTGATTCATTGCGCTAGCACCTGTAGAATGAGTGGTGTTTATTAGAGACCATTGGATCAATTGTGATCACTACTAGAGGTATTATACCATTGGATCATAACAAATGAAATTAATGAAATTCTAAAGGGCCTTTTCAGATGATCAACAATCATTAACGAAGAAATTTCTTAAGCCCATGTATTAATTTCCTCAAATATTAAAAAAACTAATTATATGTTTGACATGAAAGATCCTCACTCTTAGTTTTAGGAAATGATTAATAAAAGAAATTTTAATATATCATTTTCCACTATAATGCTTTCACTATGCCTAGAACCAACAAGTGGTATTAGAGTAACCGGGCTTAAATTTAAAATTAATTATTTAATTTTTATTCTATG
Organism: Viscum album; assembly: GCA_963277665.1. Classification (NCBI taxonomy): domain Eukaryota; kingdom Viridiplantae; phylum Streptophyta; class Magnoliopsida; order Santalales; family Viscaceae; genus Viscum; species Viscum album. The sequence continues at coordinate 546,313,578 of OY728130.1, read as the reverse complement.
TGCGATCATGGTTAGATTTTCATTTCATGTTATTCGTTTATTAATCCATTTTCAATTAACATGTTATGGACATATTAATCATTTCCATTCACTGTTTCATTTTCTTATAGATTTAAGAACACATGAATAATGACTAGAGATACCATTGGGATGTCCCAAACCTTTAGCCGGTAAAGATGGGTTACACGACATGTGGCCTGTATGAACCTGAATCTTATTTTCAGGTATGTTTTATTCTTCTTGTTATTTTTGAGAAAAAAGGGGTTTTTATGTAAAATATTGAAGTACACACCGTGTACTTTATGACTACATGCCATATACTGCTTTGCCACAGGAGGCCATGTGCTGGCCATGTAATGGCCACACACACGGCCATGTGGGGGTGAATTGGAGGCCGCCTAAAGTAGAGTATAGAAATGGCGCGTACATGCCATGTACTTTAATATTACACGCCGTGTTCTTTCTTTTTTTTCATCAAACGCATTGGGGTCGCGTATAATCACCAAAACATGCTTCTTCTTGGTCTCGTTCGGACGAGATCTCCCATACAACCAAGACCTTCCCCCATGCCCCCGAGACTCCATCTGATCTCTGATTCGACCATCTTCGATTGCATTGTGATCACCTCTATAAGATCTCTCTTCATATTGAGATTCATTTCATGATTCCTCTTCTTTATCATGTTATCCTCCGTTGAACTCTTTATATGTTTTCATAGATCTATGGTGTCCTAAGGTGATTCAAGCCCCGAGGTTCACATATAGTGATCTCCCAACACAGAGGTAGGTGGTTTGTGCCTTTCTGTTGAAAGTCTTTGAGTTTTATGTGCAATTTTGACCAATACCCTTAAATGGGGTATTGCATGTTTACCATTTTACCCTTGTTGATTGCCGGCCATGCTTGTATGCTTGTGTTGAGGATAATTGGATATGAATAGGGTTAATTTTCTATGATTTTGATGTTTGCCCATGCATATCTTGTTGACGAACGTTGTGTTCTGTTTATCCTGTTTGACTGCCTTACCTATTTTCCATGCCTAGTGTTGTAGTGTGGAATAATTGTATTCTGACATGCTTGATATGTTGTAGACCGGTTAGCCAAGTATTTCTATAGGTTTACTTTGTCCATATTGAATTTCTATGCTCGTTAACCTACACAGGACTGTGAGAACCTGCTGTAGTAGACTATAAGGGGAATTGACCGAGTGATCTTCCTTAGAGAGTCATTGAGCACCTTAGGGCTATACGGGGGATTGACCGAGTGAGATTCATCAGAGTGCCAAGGACCACATGGGTCTATAAGGGGAATTGACTGAGTGATCTTCCTCAAAGATTCCTTGAATGCTTTATACTATAAGGGGAATTGATCGTGTGAGTTTCCTCATAGAGTCTTTGAATTACTTGAATGACTTGGGGCTATAAGGGGAATTTACCGAGTGAGCTTCCTCAGAGAGTCCTTGACCTTGGGGCTATAAAGGGAATTGACCATGTGAGATTCCTCAAAGAGTCCTTGACTACCTTAGACTATAAGGGGAATTGACCATGTGATCTTCCTCAGAGAGTCTATTTATATTTATTTATGCATTCTTGTGACGGAACCAGAGGGGATAAATTGAGTCCACTTCCCAAAGGGTTGCTTGTACTTGTTATGTAGGACCATAGGGGATGGGTTGTTAGTACTTCCCTGAGGGTATCATGTTTATGATTAGTTTCTTGTTTAGTTGTTGATTGATTTTGGAACTATGGATTGTTTACTGCTGAGTACATTCATGTTTACTACTTTCTATACTTTTGACTGCCATATATTCACTGACTGTTAGGCATAGATCTTCAGGTGGTTTCTTTACTTGGATTTAGCATCACACCTTGTTTTGGCCATGATTTTGGGCCCAAATAGATTATATTTTTGTAGTTATAGATTAGGGAAAGAGGCCTTCTACTTCAGGTACTTGACTTGATGTGGAGCTAGAGAGCATGGGACCAAGCTTAGGCTTCCGATGCTGAGGAGCTGTTTATCTGTTTCTTTTTTACTTGGTTTAGTACTATTTTTATTCAGAATTGTGACTTGTTTGGTTGTTTTCCTAGACATATGTATCATGAATCATTTTATATATATTAGATCTAGTTTTTTATTATTTCATTCTTCTTCTATTTACTATTGTTGGATGTTTACTGCTTCCGCTATTGTATATTTGGTTCTCTCCCACTATGTTACTCTGCCAATAAGGGCATAGTTTCCCCACTATCAAACCCAAGGCCCTCACTGCTAGTCGGTAGCCTCTGGTGTTCAGGGAAATGCACTTGAGGCCATGTGACCAACCTGTTATGGGGTGCCTCTAGGTGGCTTCCAGAAGCAGGACATTACAAAGTGGTATCAGAGGAATTATTTTCTTCTTGCTTTACTGTTTGGAGCCAATAGCTAGGGATAAGATGGAATTGGTACTTGGTAATAAGCTATACCCAGGAGTAGCTAACCCATGTACATGGAAAAGCCAATTTACCTCATTAAAGAAATTTTTTTGGTTTTTTTATTTTTTAGTTGAATTGATTTCCCCATTGGGTGATTCATATGTTTTGTGTCGTTATAGTTAATGTTATTGAGGTTCTATTTCTGTTGCAACCCGGTCAGGTGAGGGTATTTCATCTCATTCATCATAAAGGAACTATCTAGAAATAACATGTCAGGCATTATTTCCATGTCATCTAGGATGCATTAGAGATTGCATGTTGTAGTGACAGATGTTGTGTAGAATATGAATGTTGTTGTGATAGATTACATGATAAAATACATCTTTTTTGATAGGGTAGTGTTTTTTAAGGAATTGTTTGGATGGACACCAAACTTTGGTTCTTGAGGTGTTAAGGGCCCTCATGGATCGAAATTTGGTGGCTCATCGACTTTTTTACCTTGTTATAACATATATAAGATTCGAAACTTTGATCAATGGGGAGTATGGGCCCTCAAGGATCAGAATTTGGCACTTTCAATGTTTGTTTCAGTGTTTTTCTGGGTTCTAGAGTAGTTTCTAAGGCTTACTGTCTAGAAAAACCCAGAATACATGTCTTATAGTTTTGAATACATGCCACGTGTTCATTAGTTTGGGATGAAATAGTTTTTCTTAAGTACACATTGTGTACTTTATGTACACGCCATGTAGTCTCTAACCATGTGTTAGGTCATGTGAGCAGAGACACGTGAGAGGGAATCTCTGGAGGGAACATGTCGTGTACCTATTGTACACGCCTTGTAGTGTTGACCCTATGTCCAGTCGTTTAACTAACAACACGGACATATAAATGTCAAGTTAAACATGTCGTGTCTGGATTGGACATGCCATGGAGTACGAACCAGGCACCCGGTCATGTCATTAAAAACACGGGTTGGTGTTATCCTTTCACGTACATGCCATGTCCGACTTGAACATTCCGTGTAGTGTGAGCCATGTGTTAGGCCGTGTCACTAACAACATGGGATAGGTGAAGCATGTCTGATACACGTCGTGTTTACTTTGAATATGTCGTGTAGTCTTATCTTAGGAGAGTCTTGTGGCTTAACCATGTAGAAGGATCCAAGTAGTGAAAGTGGATTCAAGTACATGTCGTGTGTTTGGAAAACACACCGTGTGTTTGGGGTGTTACACGACCAGTCTAGGCATAAGTACACACCCACGTAAATAAATTGAGGGAACATGCCATGTAGTAATTGTACACGTCGTGTAGTCATGTTTTGTAAATATTGAGTTATTTCTTTATCATGTTCCCTTCTAATACTTATATTTGTCAGTCCTTGATAGTATTTTTTTAAGGTGTGCACTGGAACTTTCTGAGTAATGCCACTGAGACGTCCTCTAGTTGTACGCTAGTTTCTAAGTGGTGATCAGACACTAGAAATGGCTGATTAGGGACTACTTGTAGATCCTCCTATCGTGCCAGTCTTGGAACCAGCTATTATACCCAACATAGGTGCTGATTCATAGTTCAGGGAGGGATTTCTGAGGATGATTCAGACCGTTCAGGGAGTTCCACATCCTGACCCATTAATGGAAGAATTGACATGTGTCTTTGTGCAGCATCATCCTCCCACTTTCTCAGGAGATGGTGGACCCCAGGCTGCATAGCCAGGGCTAGAAGCCACGCAGAAAATTTTCGAGCATATAGAGATACCTCTAGAGAAGAGGGTGAAGCTCTCTACCTACATACTCTGAGACTCTGCCAAGAGGTAGTGGGATGTGATCTCACAGGCAGGACGCCGGCAAGGTATGGCTTGGGATGAGTTTCGGCACATCTTCTACGATTACTTCTATATGGAGACATTGAGGTCCGATCAACCCCTAGAGTTCATGAGTCTAGAGTAGGGAACTCTTACTGTTATGGAGTATTCCTCTTGCTTCATAGAGATGTAGTGTTTCATGACAATTATAAAAGGTGATCATTTTTTCTTTTCATGGAAGTATGATGATGGTCTGAGACAAGACATTCGATCATAGGTGAACATCTGCAAGTTGTCTTTGATATCCCCTATCATCAACTAGGCACTGATTACAGAGCACAATATGAGGGATTATGGGGTTGTGGGCCAGGGCAGTTCAGTATCCGGAGTTAGTATTCCTCCTACTAACAGTAGGAAACACCATAGGTAGTCTGCATGAGGAGATCAGAGTAGCTAGGATGCATATTCTGGAATCCAGGTGGTGTGGTACCAGTGTGGGAATAGTGGGCATACGAGGCCACAATGCCTGAGAGACCCAGTGGAGTGTCGATATTGCGGCAATATGGGTCACATTCAGAACTCCTGTCAGATCTTCTCACCAGCAGCTGGTGACATGGAATCTTCTATGACTCCACAATCAGGAACAGTGCCACCAGTTTCTCACCAGTCTAAGAACTGAAGTTCTTCCGGCTATTCAGGCTGAGGTGGAGGTCGTGGCCATGGCGGTCAGTTTCCAGTCATTCAGTGACAGTAGGGTGGATCAGCTCAGAGTGGTCAGGCATGGTCACAAGGCGGTGGTACATGCTAGAAGTTTGCAGTGGAGCAGACCTAGCAAGAGCAGGATCCCAGACCCTCTACAGTTCGAGGTACGATCTTAGTAGTCTCAGTTTTATCTTCAGCTATTTTCAATTCAGGGGCTTCCAAAGGCTTTATATCTATTTTAGTTTTGCAAAGACTTGGTCTCTGCATCTTTTCCTCTACCGATGTCTTCATTCTAGACACTCTGTTGGGGACTATAATGGCTAGTGTACGTCGGTGTGGGGAGTTATCTCTAGAGATTGGTGGGTTCCACTTCTTATGTGACCTCTATGTTTTAGAGATGATGGGCTACGATGTCATCCTTGGGATGGACTAGTAAGTTCCCTTCCAGGAATTCGTTGATTTTTATCATTGTAGGGTGAGTTTCGTATCACTAGAGGGTGGATCCTTTATTCACAAGGGCGAATGGGATGTCCAGGCTAGTAGAGCAGGACCCGAGCATCATGGGTTGGGAGGAGTTACAGGCTAGATTTCTTGTCTATATCTGGATGACCAGGGGACTTCCAAGTTAGACATTCCTCAAGTGGTGGATTATTTCAGAGATTTCTTTCTAGAGGACTTTTCAGGTTTTCCTCTAGAGAATGAGGTATACTTTTCTATTGACCTTATTCCAAAAGCAGCATCGGTGTCCATTCCTCTTTGTAGGATGGCTACACCAGAGTTACAGGATCTCAAGAAGCAGTTGTAAGAGTTGCATGCAAAGGGTTTCATCTGACCTAGTACTTCTCCTTGGGGTTTTCCTGACCTGTTTGAGATTAAAGAAGACGGTACCCTCAAGCTTTGTGTGTACTATCGAATGTTGAACCAGTTGATGGTTAAGAACGAATATCCCTTTCCCAGGATTGATGATCTCTTTGATCAGCTTTCAGTATCCCAGGTGTTCTCGAAGATTGACTTGAAATTTGGTTACAATTAATTGTACGTTAGAACATTTGATACACCTCTTACATCCTTCCAAAGTAGGTATTGTCTATATGAGTATATGGTTATTCCATTCTGTCTCACGAACAAACCTGTACTTTTCATGGCACTGATGAATTGAGTGTTTCATCCATGCTTGGATTCCATTGTGGGGGTTTTCATGGACGATATCTTGGTGTACTCTCACACTCGACACAACAATTCCATATATCCTGAGATCATTCTGATTACACTGAGGGAGCATTAGTTATATGCTAAGATCTCAAAATTACACTTTTGGATGGATTAGATTCACTTTTTGGGTCATGTCATCTCAGATACAAGAGTATCAGTGGACCCAGAGAGAGTGAGAGCTGTAGTTTCCTAGGAGAATCTGAAGAACGTCTTTGAGGTGCGAAGTTTTCAAGGGCTGGCTGGATACTACAAATGTTTCATACAGGACTTTTCACTCTTAGCAGCACCACTGATATGTCTAACTAAGAAGGGTGAAAATTTATTATGGTCAGATTCTTGTGAGTCATCCTTTCAGAAGAAGAAATGGAGGTTGACTTCAATACTGATACTAGTCTTTCCTAGGCTGGGAAAGAGCTATGTTGTTTACTGTGATGCATCAGGTATTAGGCTGGGAGCAATGCTTATGTTGGGAGATGGAGTCATTGTGTAGGGGTCTCGGTAGTTGAGGTCACATGAGAGGAACTATTCAACGGACAATCTTGAGTTAGCATCAGTTTTTCATGCCTTATGATGTAGGAGAAATTATATTCTGGGAGAGAATTTTTGTGGTTTTCACCAACTACAAAAGTCTCAAGTACATCATCACTCAGTGTGATCCAAATTTGAGACATCGAAGGTGTGTTGAGTACCTATAATCCTTTGAATTTGAGCTTGCCTACACACTTGGGAAAGGAAATGCAGTGGATGATTCTTTAAGTAGAAGGACTCAGATACAGGAATATTATGAGGCCAATTGTGAGTGGCAACTTATGGCTCTGTTCTTTGAGATGCATCTGGAGGTGCACAATAGACCGGGGTAGACTTTTCATTCTTCTGTAGTTGTTACCTATACTCTTCTTGATCGAGTGTGAATGAGGAAGCTATCAGAATCAGAGGGCCTAGTCCTATGAGAGAGTTTGTTAGGAGAGGACCCTATTCCCGGATGGACCATAGGAGAGGATGAGATATTTTATTTCTAAGGGCGTGTATGGTTTCCAGTAGAAATACGCGAGGAGCTGATGCTGGACTTTCATTCCTCAGTTTGGGCAGTTCATCCTGGTGTCACCAAGATGTATCGTGATCTACATAACCGGTATTGGTGGATAGGAATGAAGAATGACGTTGCTGGTTTTTTCATGATGTGTTCCACATGTCAACAGGTGAAGGCGGAGAATCAGTGACCATCGGGGCTTTTACAGTAGTTACCCATTCATGAGTGGAAGTGGAATGAAGTCTCAATGGATTTCATGACAGGGTTGCCATGATTGCCTCGAGGGAATGATGTCGTTTGGGTTGTCATTGATAGACTCGTGAAGGTCACCCACTTCTTACAAATCAATGAGACCTTTAGTGTCGATGAGATTGGATGGTTGTACATCCGTGAGATTGTACATCTACTTAGAGTTCCACACTCCTTTGTTTGAGACAGCGAAGCACGTTTTACTTCATGGGTATGGAAGGGGCTTCAGGAGGCTTTGGGTACACATGTACTTTTGAGTACATCATAACATCCCTAGACAGATGGCTAGTCCGAGCATATGGTTCAGGTACATGAAGACATGCTCCGAGCATGCATTCTGGATTTTGGAGGTTCATGGGAGAAGCATATACCTCTTTTGGAGTTTTCCCACAATAATAGTTTCCAAGAAACTATTCATATGGCACCTTATTAGGATTTGTACGGTAGGCCATGTCGATCACCCTAATGTTGGCTGGAGGCATGAGAGGCAGCTATTTTGAGGCCTCGTCTGGTTTAGGAGACCACAGAGAAGATATAGTTGATTTGGAAGAGGATGGCTACTGCACAGTCTCAACCGAAGTCTTGTGATGATTAGTGGAGACAACCTCTGTAGATAGAGGTCGAGGATCAGGTTTTCCTACGTGTTTAATTGAGGTTGGGATGTAGGAGGATTAGGATAAAGGGTAAGCTTTCGCCGAAGGTATGTTGGGCCGTTTGAGTTGTTGGAGAGAGTTGGGCAGGTTGCCTATCAGTTGCATTTACCTCAGAGGTACTGGGATATGCATGACATTTTTCACGTTTCTCATATCTAACGTTACTTTTAAGACCTGTCTCATGTATTTCAACTAGAAGAGGTTGAGCTCGAGGTGGATGTGTAGTTCGAGGAGAATCCTATCCGGATTTTTGATCGTAGTACAATGGTTCCATGTGGCTGGTCTGTTCCTCTGGTACAAGTGCTCTGGAAGCACATGAGAGTACATGACGAGACATGGGAGAGGGATGCTGATGTATGAGTGCAGTGGTTAGAGTTGTTCAGGGTTTCTTCTTCCACACCATGTTAGGGAAATTCAGGAATGAATTTCATTATGAGGATAAGTTTTTAAGGACCCAGATCTTCTTTTCAGGTATTTTTTCTTCTTCTACCCATTTTTGAGAAAGAGGGGTTTTTTTGGAAAAATTTTAAGTACACATCCTGTAATTTATGGGTACATTCTGTGTACTGCTTTTCTGCAGGAGGTCGTGTGCTGGCCGTGTAATGGACACACACGTAGCCATGTGGTGGTGACTTGGAGGCCACCTAAAGCAGAGTACAGAAACGTTGAGTACAAGTTGTGTACTTAAAAAGTACATGCCATGTACTTTTTTTTCATTGAACACACCGGGGTCACATATGATCACCAGAAAATGCTTCTTCTAGGTCTCGTTCAGATGAGAGCTCTTGTATGACCATGATCTTCCTCTGAGCCCCCGATCCCCTATCTGATCTCTGATTCTAATGTTGTCGATTGAGTTGGGATCACCCCTATAATCTCTCTATTCTTCTTGAGATTTGTTTCATGATTCCTCTTCTTTCTCAAGTTATCCTCCATTGAACCCTTTATAAGTTTTCATAGATATACGGTGTTCTTAGAGGATTTAAGCCTCGAGGTTCACATATAGTGATCTCCCAACACTAAGGTAGGGGGGTTTTGCCTTTCCGTTCAAATTATTTGAGTATTATGTTCAATTATAACCAATACCCTTGAACTGGGTATTGGGTGTTTTCAATTTTACCCATGTTGATTGCCTGTCATACTTGTATGCTTGTGTAGAGGATAATTGGATATGAATAGGGTTGATTTTATATGCATTTTATGTTTTCCCATTCATGTCTTGTTTATGACCATTGGGTCCTGATTAGCCTGTTTGGTCACATTAATTGTTTTCCATGCCTAGTGTTGTAGGGTGGAATAATTGTATTCTGAAATGTTTGATATTTTGTAGACTAGTTAGCCAAGTAGTTCTATAGGTTTACTTTGGCCATATTTTATTGCCATGCTCGTTGACCTACACAAAAATGTGAGGACCTGGTGTAGTAGACTATAAGGGGAATTGACTGAGCGATCTTCCTTAGAGAGTCTTTGAGAACCTTAGGGCTATATGGGGGATTGATTGAATGAGCTTCCTTATAGAGCCTATGACCACTTAAGGATATAAGGGGAATTGAATGAGTGAGCTTCTTCAGAGAGTCCTTGACTTCTTTAGAATATAAGGGGAATTGACCGTGTGATCTTCCTCATAGAGTCTTTGAATTACTTGAACGACTTGGGGCTACAAGGGGAATTGTCCGAGTGAGATTCCTCAGAGAGTCCTTGACCTCGGGGATATATATGTAATTGACCATGTGAGATTCCTCATATAGTCCCTGAAAACCTTAGACTATAAGGGGAATTGACTGTGTGAGTTTCCACGAAGTTTCTATTTATATTTATTTATGAATTCTTGTGATAGAAACAGAGGGGTTAGACTAAGTGTACTGCCCAGAGGGTTGCTTGTACTTGTTTGGTAGGACCATATGGTATGGGATGTGAGTACTTCCAAGAGGTTTACCTATTTGTGATTAGCTGCTTGTTTAGCTATTTCTTGATTTTGGAATTGTGGATTGTTTACTGCTGAGTACTTTCTTGTTTACTACTTTCTTTACTTTTTCCTGTCATATATTCACTGACTATTAGGAAAAGATCTTTGGGTGGTTGCCTACTGGGATTTAGTCTCACACCTTGTTTGGGCCATGTTTTATTGTCCCAAACAGATTATATTGTTGCAGTTATAGATAAGGGTAAGCACCCTTCTACATCAGGTACTTGGATTGTTGTGGAGATGGAGAGCATGGGACCGTTCCTTGGCTTGCGATGCTGAGGATCTGTTTATCTGTTTATTTTTTACTTGGTTTAGTACTATTTTTATTCATAATTTTGACTTTTTTGAATGTTTTCCTAGGCATATGTATCATTCATCATTTTATATATATGTGCTCCAGTTGTTTACTATTTCAGTATTCCACTGTTTACTCTGTTGTAAGTTTACTGCTTCCGCTATTGTATATTTGGTTCTCTTCTGCTGTGTTACTCTTCCAATGAGGTCATAGTTTCCCCACAATCACACCAAAGTTCCTCGCAGCTTGTCGGTAGCCTCTGGCATTTGGAGAAATTCCCTTGAGGCTGTGTAAACAAACGGGTATGGGGCACCTCTGGGTGGCTTCCGGAACCGGGACGTTACATGGCAAGAGCACATATTGTATACCCAAGTTTATTGTATCTAGATACTGTAACAAATTAAAAACACGGGGTTCTTTTGTTTCACACCACATGTTTACCAGGCCAATATATCACACGACAAGCAGATATAGGGTGTGTAGCAGGCATGTACACACTGTGTAGTCTGACTGAGTTAATATGCCATATCCCCAGGCGTGTGACTTGGATTCATGGAAATTGAGGTAAATAGAGTGAATTTGGATGTACATTCCATGTATTCTCCAATTAATGGAAAATATTAAAATTAAATTAAATTTCAAAATTTGCAGCCTTAAAAGTATATTTTATTGATTGTCACGCCATTGTGTGTTTGAATTTCTAATAAAGGTTTTAAATAATTTTCAACGATCCATTAATTTATTATAATAAATATTTCATTAATGGTTCTTCCATTTATTTTCCATGAATATGTAATTAATGGGTATCTCCAATTATGTTCAGATGATCATTAAGATGACATAGAATTAATTAATTATTTATTTATTTAATAAAGCATGCGTGTTATAATAATAATGAATGAATGAATAAATCAATGTTATCTAGTTACTTTGTACAAATTCATTACATTTATGATTGATCATGATCATGACTAAGACCTATGTATGTGTGGGAATTTGTTTAATTAAATTTATGGAATGGGATTTCAATTATTTAATATTAAATTAAAAGATGTCCTATGAGTCATCCCTTCCTCCATTATTATGAAGGTCCTACATGTCCAAGGATATTTAGGTAATTCCCATTAACCAATCCTTTGGCTCCCCTCACCTTCATGTGAGTAATAAATATTTTTAATTAATAGAAAATCCCAAGGCTAATAGAGATGGTTCAAGACCCAACCATAATGGCACCAACTTAGTGGTATATAGGTAGACATGTGGAATGTTATTGCTCATGCCATGTAAGACATAAGGAGTTATTCCCCCCAGGTCATAGGTTGATTTAATGTGATCTAATTAAATAAACCACTAGATAAGATCATGATTTGGTCATTTAATTAATTAATTATTTTCTATAATTCATTAAAATTGCATTTATTGATGCAAGACCACAATCACAGAAATAAATTAATATGAAAATATAGATTTTAAATAAAATTTATTATGTGTAATTTTTATCCAATTTTGGTTAATTAATTAAGTTAACATCTACTAAAATATTAACAAGACATGCAATGGAAAAACAAGATAATAAAATTATGCATAATAAAATAAAATCCCTCAATCTAATATTAAGTCATTCTAAGCCTTCCATTACTTGATTAGGAACAAAACTCAATAGAACTATGTGCTTGACCAACCCTTGTGGGGACACTTAATTTTATAATGGGAGTTCAAATAAAGGTTTTAGGTTGACTTAACCATTTTAAATTAAGATATGTAGCCCTTTATATACTTGGTTTAATTTGGTGGAATATTTTGAGAAAATCCATGTCAGGATTTTTGTATCAGTGAGTCGACTCAACAGATCAGGGAGCTACAATCCCACCATTGGAAAAGACATTCCTACCTAAATTCCTTCAAAATAGATTTACAAACCCTTGTGAGCATTATACCAAGGATAATATGGATCCTTTCCACTATAATGTCTTAGAATCTAGACATTCCAATTTCAATGGTTAGGGTTATTGAGACATGATAAAATTGAGGGAGATTTAATGAAATCAATTACTTCATTATTTCTCAAAAAAATTAGTAATCAATAAAATTAATAATAATATAATCTTTTTATTATAGAATAAATTCAAAAAACATCGTAATCCACACTATCCCTATGATCAATGTTGGATAAATACAATATCCTCACTCACAGTGACTTGCAAGAGTGGATTAGATGCCTTCTGGTTGTTCTATGCCATGAACGAAAATCTTATGAGGTATAATCCTCAATTTTTAATCCACATACTCAAGAGAGGAGTGAGTAAGAGTTCATAGGCTATGAAAAACATATGAACAAAGAGGTCAATGTTCGATTTTCGAGGCTTTTATCTATGTCTAGTGAACACATGAAGTCTCACAAAAAAATGGATGCATATAGAATGCTTGAGAACCTCTATGGTGTTTACCAGGAGACAACTATACTCGATCAGTTTGATATTTCCAAGGAACTCTTTTAGAGTAATCTTGGAGAGGGTTCCCTAGATAGGCCTCATGTGGTCAAGATCATTGGACAAATTGAGCACCTAGAGGTTATATGTTTCAATCTCCCTGAAGAACTGGGTGTCAATCTTGTAACAACCGAGACTTTTATGTTATATAAATCATCAATGGAATCTTTTTCTACACAACACTTGCTTGGATTTCTTTACACGAAATCGCGACCTTCCTCGATAGCTTGCGTCGTATGCAATACCGAGTTTCACTAAACAACGATATGCTATTAAAATATTATTAAAACTAGCCGTTATGAATAGTAATAACCACCTTTTGAAATTTTATAAATTTTATTTTTCAAAATGGACTTCATTTTTTTTTTCGGAATATCAAAATTAGCCTAGGGTGAAATTTTGGTATTTTTCTGAAAACTTTCAATTTTTGATGAATAGTGAAACCACTAAGTGGTAGTTAAAAAACTGAATTTTTAATAAAACTTAATTTTACCGTTTCTGTGAGTGGAATTTCAAAAATTTGAGAGACACGGTTGATGTCAGTAAGTAAAATGTGGTTCAATGAGATGAAAATAATTTTTTGGTGAATAGTAACTTTGTACTTTTTTTACCACGGTTAAAAGTAAATAGGGTAATTAAGGGTAAAGATGATATTATTATTACCCTTACACATGTCCTAATTCTATTGGACAAGTGTAATTAGACCAAAAACAAACTTATGAATAAAATATGACCATTTAGGCCCACTTGGATTAGATTAGGACATTTATTATTAATTTATTTAAAGAAGGGTTAAAATAGTTAAAATCAAAGTTTAATAAGTAAATAATTTTTAATATGGGGTTATACATAAGATAAATTCGCCTATAAATATTAATTAAAAAGATAGAAATATTTCCTACATAATGGTATTTTATTTGTAATTTTTAGACATTAAATAATTTAATTTATTTATGACACAAAGATGATGTAGTAATTATCTTATTAATGAAATATTGACATAATTAATGTTATAAACACCACAATAAATGTAATTTGAGACTTTTTATGAATTACACTAATTTTCTAGGTTAATATGTAATGTTATTATTGATTTAATTAACTTGGTTCGAAATAATAATTCTGTTATGAGTTTTACAAAAATCAATTACCAAATAGTGTCAAAATTGACATCAAATAGTTTTTAAAACAAATATTATATTAGTAATTGTTATTTTATTCCTAAAAATCTATGGTTCGGCCAAATGACTTATATAAGGTTATATATATTAATAATAAACAACTTGGGGTTCTTTTGTCTGCTTATAGTAAGATTATTAAACTTATAGTATAAGAACACAAGAAGACACGGTAAAAGTAAACTTATTTAACTTAATGTTAAATCTAAATGATAAGGTTAAAATAGGAACCTAAACTTATCTAAATTCTATTGTATGATAGTAGTTCGATCCATCACCACCTTAGCTTCGAAATATATCAATTTGGAGCTATTTAAAACCGAACATGACTTTATAATAAAATAATAGTTTTAGTTATTCCAAAGGTGCCCCTCTCCGCCCTTATAAAAGGACACCTCCTCCCCCTCTTCCTCACACCACTTTGTGCCTTCAAGCTCGGCCAAACCATGCCACCTTCTCCTCTCCACTTCCCTAGAGACATACGAGAGGTCCTGGTATTCTTCAAAGACCAATTTAGGGCCCTAAAAGAAGGTCTCAAAGAAGCACTTCAAAGAAGAGGTAATGTCCGTTACCGATTCTTTCATCTTTATTTATTCTTCCACTTCTTCTTCTTTAGTTGTTTCATTATGAAGTAATAACATCAGTATCACTCATATATTGATATGTTATTATAAGTATGAAACAACCCTATTTCACCATCTATCCATCCTACGGAAAAAGAAATCACCGCGCGTGCGTACGTACGGAATACCATCTCCACGCCGTGGTGTAATCTATTTTCCACCACCACCTTACATGGATGGGTATAATGGTGTAAATAATGACTATATATTACTATGATAAATTGATATTGATTCTGAAATAGTATACATATACTCCAATACAATTCCACGATCATAGGAACGATATCATCACTCGTGCGTACATACGAAATACCGTCTCCACGATGTGATGCGACTCATTCTACATGATCTTCATTTCATAATGATTATATAAATGAATTGAATGAATGAATATGATATATATTACACTAATACCATTCTGGAAATAAGGTATCTATAACCTAAAGAGAAGAATAATAATTTATTCGACAACACACGCATAAGAACAAAAAGTTATAAACACCCGAATAACAAGTAGCAATGAAATATTACTACTAAGAAGCTAAGAATATGACCATATATGATATCATAAAAATAAGTATGATTCTGGAATAAGTCAATAACATTATTTAAATCATTATACAGGTGGTTCGGACACGTACAAAGCATATCGGACCTAAGGTAAGGGAAATATCACAATCTCATTTTTATCCGAGATTGTTTATACTTTGGTATTTACTGGGGTGTATTTTATCATCCACATCCATGTTTCCTCAATATGTAAAATTATTTCCATCCACCTAAAATTGTTTAAATCCAATTTTACCCTTCTATGAGTTCTTAGTAAAAGATATGAAAGGAATCTTTTGTCGTTTTTCGTACGAGGTACTTTTTTGACTTTCCGACAAAAGTACGAGAAGAATGTTTTTTTAACTTATAAGGCATGAATGGATTTTTAAAACATTATTTCCAAGAAGCTTACTTTACAAGTTTTCAAGTTTATTTTTAATCAACTTCTTTTAGTTTATAATTGTATGACATGTTAAGAAAGGAAAAGTGTTTTTGAAGTAGAAAGGATATTTTCCTCAAGAATGGAGTTCAAGTGTTTTATCAAAATTATTTTCATTCTAAGATAATAAATGGGTTCTGATTTTATCCCTATTATTAAATTGATTTTATTATGTTGGGATGGAATTATTTTTATGAATTCCTTTATCTTATATGAATTTTTTTATGATGTCATGATGTTTAAGATTCCCATTTGTATTACATGGGTTATGCTATGATGTATGATTTATGATTTTGTGGAACACATAAGAATGGTATAATTATGAGATGGGTGGGACCTATATCTCCCTCCAATGCATTGGGTAAAGATTTTATATCTCATGAGATAAACAATGGCTGGAACGGTAGGTTATATCGGTTCAGTGAAACAGGACTGAAACGAGGGTGACTCGGTTCAGAAAGGGACTTTGTCCACTAAGATAGTCTTGGCAATGAGTCTTGACTAACAAGAAATGATTCTCTATGATTATGTGTGTATGCCACAAAGTTTCATGTTTTAAGTTATGATTATTGTGATTACATTTCACTTCCATGATCTATCCCATGTTATTAAATTATGATCTTTTTTGCAGGTTAAGATTTCCAAAAGTTATGTGCTTGTGTATACGATGTGATTGATATTTCTTCTGTTTACCCTTACTGAGTATTTGAGCTCACCTTTTTGTATGTTTTCTTTCCCCAGGTCAGGAAGAAGGTTATTAAGTAGGATATTCCAAAAAGGGACTCTAGATATGATGAAATAAGTGGGAGGAAAAGTTGATGCATTATGAACCAGTTGTTTATGTTTCCCAGTATCTAAAGACACTATACCTATACGGTCCTTTCGTGGTTTTGTTATATGTTGTAATAAGTATGCTTCAATTTTGAAGTATTAACAATGTATGTAAAGTATGGGTCATTATAGTTGGTATCAGAGGCAAAGGAGGTAGGAATGTATCTGATCCTTGGGAACTCTCACATGTGAGCGTTGGACGAAGCATGGCTCTCCACCCAAGGGCTTCATGAGGAAATGGCTGCCATTAGGGATGGTGGTGTGTCCCGCCCAGGGGGTGTAGCTGCCCATGGAGTGCCCTGATAGGTATCAATTATAGTCCACTGGAAGTAATTCCAGACCGTTATAGTTGGTATCAGAGGAAAGGTATAGTCAACCTTTAGAAACTAGGATGTGAAAGCCTTAGTAATAACCCTAAGGATAAGTATAAGAATAGAAAACAATATTAGTGTTTTATAAATGGCCATGAATAACCTAGGATAAGACCTTAATTGTGAAATTTTATTCTTGATTATGTGGTTTTCCTATTATAATTAGTGTTGCTCACACTATTCTTCTTGGTTTTAGTCAATGGCTGGAACCCGAAGGAACCGTGTTAATGCGGAATGCGACAGGCAATGCAATGATTGTCCCCCTGAGCAACCAAACATTATGGGAGCTGGAATGCAAAATCTTGTAGCCATGATCACACAACTTTCTCAAGCTATGAATCATGCAGGACTTCCAAACGAGCAAAGGAAGGAGCAACATTCCGTTGAATCCTTCATGAGGCAGCGTCCACCTTCTTTCAGCGGGTCTACTGATCCATTAGTTGCTGAACAATGGATTAGTACTACTGAAAAGATATTTTCAGTTCTTCAATGTTCTGAACATGATAAAGTCATCCTAGCAGTGTATCGTTTGGAAGGAGATGCTGATCAATGGTGGAATCTTGTTAAGAATACGAGGCAAAAGGATGAAATTGAGTCCATGGAATGGGACGAGTTCAAGAACTTATTTTTTAATAAGTACTTCCCTCGTATTCTCCGAACAAAGATGGAGAAAGAGTTTCTTGAACTGAAGCAAAAGGATGATGAATCTGTTGGTACCTATGAAGCAAATTTTACAAGACTTGCAAGGTACGCTTCTGGTATTATTATCCAACCTGAGAGTAAGATTGATCTATTCTTTAGTGGCTTAAAACCAAGTCTTCGAAGGGCGTTTGCCATAAGGGAATTCAATAGATACGAGGAAATCGTTCGATGTGCTCTCAAAGTCGAGATGGAGATTGGAGTAACCCTTCAGTCATATGGGTTTGATAAGAAGAGGAAAATGGGATTCAAAGGAAAATCTAAAGAGCACACTGAAAAGAAGACGAGCTTTCCCTTATGCTCAAAGTGTGGAAAGAAACATGGGGGGAGTTGTCTTAAAGGGACAAGTAAATGTTTCAAATGTGGAAAGGAAGGTCATCGGGCAATTGAATGCCGTGATGATGGGAATAAGATGTCTAATGATGCAAACAAAGGAAGAGATACACAGAATGAACCTACTACACTTCAATGTTTCAAGTGCAAGGAGATGGGGCATTATGCCAATAAATGCCGTAATCCAAGGGTTGATGATGATGGTCGACGTCAACAAACTCTTAAGGCTAAAGACAAAGGAAAGTCACATGCAATTTCTATCAGCGATGTGGAGAACGATAACGATGTGGTGAAAGGTACACTTACCATCCACTCTAAAGTAGCAAATGTTTTATTTGATTATGGATCCAACCACTCCTTTATTTCTGAAAAATTTTCTAAGGGTATCACCGTATTACCTCAACAATTAGATGTTGAGTTAGCTGTGACAACACCTAATGGCACAACAGTCGCATCAAAAGTTTATAATTCTTCTCCGATCGAAGTTTGTGGGAATGTGATTCCTGAAAATCTTGTGATCCTTCCTATAGTAGAATTTGATGTGATTCTTGGCATGGATTGGCTTTATTTATATGGAGCTCATATCAATTACCAAAGAAGGGAAGTCACATTTCATGTTCCAGATCAATCTATGATCGTCTATCAATGCAAGGATGAACATAACCTTCCAGTGGAAATTTCTTCCATTTTATGGGTATTGATTCCACTAAATGAAGGTTATTTATCTCAAATGGTTGGTGAGAAACTCACGATTAAGAATATTCCCATTGTGCGGGAGTTTGATGATGTCTTTCCAGAGGAATTACCAGGTCTTCCACCAAATTGTGAAGTTGAGTTTTCAATAGAACTCGTACCGGGTGCTTTTCCTATTTCAAAGACACCTTATAGAATGGCCCCAATTGAGTTGCAGGAATTGAAGAAGCAGCTCCAAGAGAATCTTGATAAGGGATTAATACGCCCTAGTGCATCACCTTGGGGAGCACCTGTTTTGTTTGTTAAGAAGAAAGATGGATCAATGAGACTGTGCATTGATTATCGAGAACTTAACAAGATCACTATCAAGAACAAATATCCTCTCCCGCGCATTGATGACCTATTTGACCAACTACGTGGAGCTCAATACTTTTCCAAGATTGATCTTCATTCAGGGTATCACCAATTAAGGGTCAAAAGGGAGGATATACCAAAGACGGATTTCCGTACAAAGTATGGACACTATGAATTTATAGTGATGCCATTTGGTCTTACTAATGCCCATGCTATCTTCATGGATCTAATGAATAGAGTCTTTAGAGACTATCTTGATCAATTTGTGGTAGTCTTTATAGACGATATTCTTTTCTATTCAAAGAGAAAGGAAGAGCATGAATATCACTTGGGAATTATATTGAAGACCCTGAGAAAGGAGAAGCTTTATGCCAAATTTACCAAGTGTGAATTTTGGCTTCAAAAAGATGCATTTTTGGGTCACATAATCTCAAAAGAGGGGATATCTGTGGATCCAGCAAAAACAGAGGTTATCGAAAGATGGTCGAGACCAACAACAGTAACTGAGATCCGAAGTTTTCTTGGTTTGGATGGATATTATCGACGTTTTGTGAAAGATTTTTCATGATTATCTAATCCACTCACCAAGTTGACTCAGAAAAGAGTTATGTTTTTCTGGATGGAGGAATGTGAAGAGAATTTCAAGGAGTTGAAAAGAAGGTTATCCAATGAACCTGTGCTCACACTGCCTTGTAGTGGAGGAAGGTTTGTGATCTATAGTGATGCATCCAAGAAGGGATTGGGGTGTGTTCTTATGCAAAATGATATGGTGATAGCTTATGCCTCACGACAGTTGAAAATCCATGAGAAAAATTACCCAACACATGATTTGGAGTTAGTTGTGGTAATCTTTGAATTAAAGATTTAGAGGCATTACCTTTATGGTGAAAGCTGTGATATTTATACTGATCATAAATGTTTAAAGTTTATTTTCACACAAAAAGAGCTGAATATGCATCAAAGAAGATGGTTGGAGCTGATTAAGGATTACGACTGCTCAATCCATTACCACCCTGGGAAAGCAAACAAGGTGGCAGATGCATTTAGTCGACAAGACCATGCTATTTTATCCATGATGAGGATCACAAAAGATCCAATATTTATGGATTTACAAAGGATGGATCTTGGAATTATAATGGAAGGGGAAAATATTATCTTTCTCAAATGAATATTCAACCATCTATACATGTAAAGATTAAAGAGGCACAGAAAGAAGATGTTGAGTTACAAAAAATGTGAGAAATGTTCCTGAATTCAACCTTGATTGTGATGGGATAATAAAGTTCAGGAATCGGGTTTGTGTTCCTCCCATCCCGGAATTAAAGAAGGATCTGCTGGATGAGGCTCATAGTTCATCATTCTCTATTCATCCTGGAAGCACGAAGATGTATAGGGACCTGAAAGAGTACTTCTGGTGGGATGGCATGAAAAGAGATGTTGCTGAATATGTCTCTCGATGCTTGGTTTTTCAACAAGTTAAAGCCGAGAGACAGAAGTCTAAGGGGATGTCACTACCATTACCCATACCCGAATGGAAATGGGAAAACATCACTATAGACTTTGTCACAGGACTTCCTAGAACATCCAAAGGCAATAATGTTATCTGGGTCATAGTTGATCGTCTTACAAAGTCTGCACACTTCATTGCTATTAGAGAGGATTTCTCTCTGGATCAGCTTGCCAGGATATATGTAAAGGAAGTGGTAAGATTGCATGGAGTACCACTTTCTATTATATCTTATCGGGATCCAAGATTTACCTCGAAGTTCAGGCGAAGTCTTCAGCATACTCTGGATACAGAGTTGAGTTTCAGCACTGCTTCTCATCCTCAGAAAGACGGTCAGTCTGAGAGAAAAATTCAAAACCTAGAAGATATGTTGAGAGCTTGCTCTATGTATTTCAAAGGAGGTTGGGACCAACACCTACCTTTGGTGGAATTTTCTTATAATAATAGCTTTCACTCCAGTATTCAGATGGCTCCTTATGAAGCTCTCTATGGAAAGAAATGCAGGACTCCAACTTTCTGGGATGGAGTTGGGGAAAGAAAGCTATTAGGACCTGATCTCGTTGATGAAATGGCAGAAAAGGTTAGATCTATCCAACAACACATAAGAGCAGCTCAGAGTCGACAGAAAAGTTATGCCGACAACCGAAGAAAAGACCTAGAGTTTGAAGTGGGTGATAAAGTGTTCTTACGAATATCTCCCTGGAAGAGGGTTATGAGATTTGGAAAGAAGGGGAAGTTGAGACCTAGATATATCGGTCCTTTCGAAATACTGGATCTTGTTGGGAAGGTAGCTTACCGATTGGCGCTTCCACCAAATCTCTCTCAAGTTCATGATGTGTTCCATGTATCTCTCCTGAGAAAGTACATACCTGATCCTTCACATGTACTCAGCTCAGAAGTTGTACCGCTGGAGCAAGATCTTTCTTATGAAGAACAACCGATAGAGATTCTGGATCGTAGCGAAAAGGTCCTACGAAACAAGACCACTCAATTGGTGAAAGTTTTATGGTGGAACCACCAATTAGAAGAAGCTACATGGGAGCTTGAGGATATGATGAGGGAGAGGGATCCTCATCTGTTTGTTACAAAGTGACGAATTTCGAGGGCAAAATTCATTTTAAGGGGGGTAGAATGTAACACCCGAGACTTTTATGTTATGTAAATCATCAAACGAATCTTTTTCTACACAACACTTGCTTGGCTTTCTTTACATGAAATCGCAACCTTCCTCGATAGCTTGCGTCGTACGCAATACCGAGTTTCACTAACCAACGACATGCTATTAAAATATTATTAAAACTAGCCATTATGAATAGTAATAACCACTTTTTGAAATTTTATAAATTTTATTTTTTAAAATGGACTTCATTTTTGGATTCAGAATATCAAAATTAGCCTAGGGTGAAATTTTGGTATTTTTCTGAAAACATTCAATTTTTGATGAATAGTGAAACCACTAAGTGGTAGTTAAAAAACTAAATTTTTCATAAAACATAATTTTACCACTTCTGTGAGTGGAATTTCAAAAATCAGAGAGACACGGTTGATGTCAGTAAGTAAAATGTGGTTCAATGAGATGAAAATATTTTTTTGGTGAATAGTAACTTTTTACTTTTTTTTACCACGGTTAAAAGTAAATAGGGTAATTAAGGGTAAAGATGATATTATTATTACCCTAAAACATGTCCTAATTCTATTGGACAAGTGTAATTCTACCATAAACAAACTTAGGAATAAAATATGACCATTTAGGCCCACATGGATTAGATTAGGAAATTTATTATTAATTTATTTAAAGAAGTGTTAAAATAGTTAAAATCAAAGTTTAATAAGTAAATAATTTTTAATATGGGGTTATACATAAGATAAATTCGACTATAAATATTCATTAGAAATCTAATAATATTTCCTACACAACGGTATTTTATTTGTTATTTGTAGACATTAAATAATTTAATTTATTTATGACACAAAGATGATGTAGTAATTATCTTATTAATGAAATATTGACATAATTAATGTTATAAACACAAACATAAATGTAATTTGAGACTTTTTATGAATTCCAATAATTTTCTAGGTTAATATGACATGTTATTATTGATTTAATTAACTCGGTTCGAACTAATAATTCTGTTATGATTTTCACAAAAATGAATTACTAAATAGTGTCAAAATTGACATAAAATAGTTTTTAAAACAAATATTAGATTAGTAATTGTTATTTTATTCCTAGAAATCTAATGTTCGGCCAAATGACATAGATAATGTTATATATATTAATAATAAACATCTTGGGGTTCGTTTGGCTGCTTATAGTAAGATTATTAACCTTATAGTATAAGAACACAAGAAGACACGGTAAAAGTAAACTTATTTAACTTAATGTTAAATATAAATGATAAGGTAAAAATAGGAACCTAAACTTGTCTAAATTCTATTGGATGAGAGGATTTCGACCCATACCCACCTTAGCTTCGAAATATATCAATTTGGAGCTATTTAAAACCGAAAGTGACTTTATAATAAAATAATAGTTTTAGTTATTCCAAAGGTGCCCCTCTCCTACCTTATAAAAGGAAACCTCCTCCCCTGTAAAGACCCGTAAAATTCAAGGAAAATTTTTTCTTAATTTTTATTAGAATTTTACAAGAGCGCGGTTTCAGACGGCACCTGATTCCGAGGCCCGGAGTTCCCGGAATTAATTTCCGAAGTTTGGCTCGGGTACGTTCAGTGAACGAACGAGCGGGAAATTCCTAACTTTTGATCCGGTGCTCGGAATTGAAATCCGAGGGCACCGATGAACTCGCAGCGCCGATTTTCACTTAAAGAGACCTTTTCGGGAGTTGCGTTTGTTGCGGGTTGAAAGTTAGTTTTGGGGTTTTTAGTTTGAGTTAAATAAAATTTGTATAGAACAAATTTTATTATAACTTGTTAAAAACCTACCAAAGGAGGTTGGAAGTGGGACCCACACCCACTTTACCTCCCTTGGGAGGATTAAGTGTGGTGGGGCCCACACTAACCCCTAAACCTTTCAAATTCTCCCAACTCCCTTAACACCTCATTTATTGGCTTGAGTTACCTTTTTAATTATGGGAGTTAAACCTTTTGAATTTCAAACTTTTGAAATTCTAATGTGTTATGTGATAATAAAATAAGATGTTGTCTTATTTTATTTTGGGGTTATTTGTTTGTCTTCTTGAGAGGTGGAGAGCTCTTCTTCTTCTTCAAACTCAACGAAGAACGCGAAGAACGTCGTTCTTCAACGAAGAACTTCTCCGCCGAAGAACACGGTCCATCCGCGACGCCGTATCCGCGACGCGACGTACTTCTTCCGCGTCATCTCTTCCGCGACGGTTTTCCGCGACGAACGCCATCGACAACGACTCTTCCTCCGACGTCAAAGGAATCGACACCGACATTCCACGACTACGTCAACGTGCGACTATCGAGGTAGGGGTTTTTGAGTTCGTTGTTTTCTTTATTATTTGACTTTCCTCAAGACTTGACGAAGAACGCTCAATTTCCGACGAAGAACGCCGCTCCGCTCTTCTTCGTCTCCCGTGACAACGAAAGAGAACGCCACTTCTTCCTCGGACAACCTTCGTCGGCGTACAAGTTTCGCCAACGACGTGTCTCTTCGAACGCATCCCTTCGTCATCGGATTTGACGAACGGCTACCGCGATGCCCGACCTCCGCGACGTCGTCTTCCGCGGAACGTTCACAATCATCGAACCTTATACCCGAGGTAGGGGTTGTTGAATATTGTTAATTCATTCCATTTCTTGCTCGTGGATCGCATGTCTACGTGAGGCTTTTGAATATTTTATATAAGTGTTATTGTTAACGCGAGGGGGGCCGGACCGCACGAACACGGCCGAAACCCCCCCCCCCCTCCATCGTTCTTGTTTATTCTTGCGGATGGAAGCAAGTGGCGTGGTGCCGTCGCACCACGCGGATGATCGTACTTTTATTTTACGCGGCGCCGTCGCGCCACGCCGAGGTAGAATCTTCAAGAACGCGACGCCGTCGCGCCGCGTTGAAAGGAATCAAGGTACGGCGAAAGGGGTGCGGTGCCGTCGCACCGCGCCGGACGACGAACACCGCGGCCGGTTCCGGGCCGCGGCGGAACGAGGAGACCGCGGCCGGTTCCGGGCCGCGGCGGAAGAGAAGACCGGCGGCCGGGCCGCCGGCATCGGAAGCCGAAGGGGGGGACCGGAATTTCCGGTCCCGTTTGAGAAAACCGGCCGGCCAGCTGGCCGGCCGGATGTCTTAAAAACCGGGGGAATTAATCCCCCGGCCAACCCATAAAAACCCCCCTCTTTAAGAGGGGGGCGGTTCTTTGAAGGAGGGGGGCAGCCGGCCCCCTCGGTTCCGCACCAGCAGGCCCCCTCATGTGAGGGGGCGGTTTGTTTTAAAACCGGCGCGGCACGTGCCGCGCCGCCAGGGGGAAACGGGGGAGGGCGGGGGGTCTCACCCGCGCGCCGCCTGCGTGCCCAGCGTGCCGCCGCGCCGCCGTCGGCCGCCGCCGCCGGCCGCGGCGCCGCCCCAGGGGGGGGGGGGGTCGGGCCGGGTCGGCCCGGACCCGGACCCCCCCGTTTCGAACCAGAATCGGTTTTTGGGCCATATCTTGAGCCTCGGACCTCCGAATGACGAACCGTCTGCGGCAACGCGATCCTTGGATCGAGACGGTCGTTTAGGTATATCGCACTCAAGGTTTCGGATTACTTTGAGTTCGGCCGGGTTGGTTCGTTCACGAAACCAACCGGGTCTTCGGAGCGGAAACGCTCATATCTCGAGCTACGAACGTCCGATTGACGCGCCGTCAGTCGCGATGTGTTCCTCTTAGTGAGATGGATCTTTTGGCATACTCCGCCCGAGGTTTGGACGCAGGTGGAGTACGGTCGGGTTGTTTTAGCCTTAAAAACCAACCGGGCCCCGGAGACGAAAATGCCAATAACTCTCAGACCGGGCGTCCGATTGACGCGCCGTCTGTTGCGTTGAGTTCCTGTTGACGATACGGAACTTTTGGATACATCAACTCTGGTCTTTGTGACAGTTGATGTATCAGCCTCTCGGCTCGTGGAGCGGATCCTCCGAACGAGCTTACTGTGTGCGGGAACCCTAGTGCTGGCTGCGACTGTTACTGTGACGACTACTACTACTGCTACTGTGACTGCGACGACGACAGTACAAAGATCCTGTGTGGTTTCGACGACGACGACTACAGCACTCAGCGATCCTACGTGGAACAGTGCTACCGAACCTGTGTGAGCTGAATCTTCTTTTTACCTTGAGCGGTGGAGCGCTTGGGTGTAGCGGCGGACCCGTGGTACTTGACAGAGGTGGTGCGCTTGGATGCAGCAGCAGACCCTTGGCGGTGGAACGCTTGGTTGTAGCGGCGGACCCGCGATACTCTACGGAGTGTGTGCGCTTCGTTGTAGCGACAGACCCGCGACGGTGGAGACGTGCGTGCGGAGTACGGAGACCATGTAGATGACTGAGACCTGACGACTGCTTGACCGACTCGACTTGGAGTGAGTCGACTAGCCCAGTGGACGGAGCGCCCAGTAGTTGGCAGCAGACCCACGGCGGACGGAGCGCCTGGTAGTTGGCGGCAAACCCGCGGTACTCGACAGGAGGAGTACCTCAGTAGGCTATCTGGGTGAGCGCCCGGTATTTGGCAGCAGACCCTCAGCGGATGGAGCGCCCGGTAGTTGGCAGCAGACCCGCGGTACTCGACAGGAGGAGTACTTCAGCAGCCTTAGGTTAGTGAGCAGTACCTCGGAGTCGTGACAGGACCACTGTACACTTCAGAGTTGGGGCTCTTCAACTTTTACGGTTTCGATAATGAAAATCCTGGTTTGAGCTGAGTCTATGATCTTTGTGATTTCCTCATGATTGAGATGGGTCGCTTGATAACTTAGGTATATGTATGGACATATACCTGGGTAATGGTTATCCGTTGATTTCATAAACTTGTTATAATCTGTGTGGATTTACTGTTTACTCTTCTTTGTGGATTGGGTTGTTCTTGGGCTCGGTGTTGGAGCCGAACGGAAATTGATGACTTAGGTATATGTATGGGCATATACCTAAGCAGTGTCAGTTGTTACTTCGTGATTGTTACTTTTCTTCGTGGTTTAACCATTGTGGATTTGAGAGACCTTCAGGGGTCTCGGGGTCCCTACTGAGTAGCGTATACTCACCCCTGCACGGGCTATGCCCGCACTACGTTGTGTTGGTTGCAGACGACGGACAGCGTTGACCTTAGCTGAGGCTTACAGAGCGGGACGGTACCCGGAGGTGGACCACTGGGCGGGACGTGCACGGAGCGGACGGCGGGACCCGTGGAGCAGAGGAGCTATATGTACCCACCCTTCAGGTGGGATTTCTAGTGGGCAGCTCGGTGTAGCGGTTTTACCTTTCAGTTGCTGTTTTCCCCTTTTCGAGTTGTACTTTACTTTCAGTTTGGGTTTGTATTCTGGCCCATTTACTTTTCCGCACTTTCAGTTGTACTCTGCTTTTGTTTAGTGTTTACTTTCTGCTTGTTTACTCTGTGGTGTTTGTTTACTTTACAAAGGCAATGCCTTCCCTTTTTACTGGGATTTACGCCTTGGTGCTAGTCGCCAGCCCCTGGCCTATGGAAGGCGGGCTTGGGGTAGTCACGGCACGGACCCCGAGGGCGGGTCGTGACAAATTGGTATCAGAGGAGTTCGGTTCTACCGCGAACTCTGATATTTTCTATGTGAATCAATAATGTTTAGCGTATTGAGTGTGGTTATCAGTTCAGGGAGTCCAGTGTTGGTGCGGCGGCCGACGTATCCGTACACCAGGACCCTGACTTCTGATTTCCGACTTAATGCACGAAAACATTGATTGCGTGTGTGTTTCAAAGTTTTCTTTGTGATTTCTTTGTGTCAGCTCACCAGGTATACTGTTTGACCGTGGCGCACCGGTTTCCTTTCAGGATGGCCCCACGACGGCAGCCAGCTAGGGTTCCGAGAGTCGAGCGTGACGACAGCCCACCGAGCGATGAGGCCTCGGTGCAGGGCCCTTTGTCAGCAGTGGCACCGGCGGTAGCTCTACCCGCCGAGCCCCCGATGCTTCCAGCAGCAGCCGCTGACGATGCACGTCACCTCAGCGCACTGCATGAGTTTCAGCGCCAGCGACCGCCCAGGTTTCGCGGGGAGACGGATCCCCAGGCAGCAGAGGACTGGCTAGAGGCAGTGGTTTGAGTGTTTAGGCTAGTGAGGACACCAGCAGACCTCATGGTGATCCTCGCTGCAAGCCTACTACACGCAGCAGCAGGACGATGGTGGAGCTTGATGCTCCAGGTGCACGATGAGACTTCTCTACTTTGGACGGACTTTGAGAGCATCTTCCGCTCGGAGTTCGTCCCAGCCACCCTTCGTGTGGTGCGTATCCAGGAGCTTCTACAGCTGCGGCAGGGCAGCATGACGGTCGCTCAGTACGCGGCGAGGTTCACCGACCTTTCTCGGTACTCGACAGACATGGTACGGGACCCCTTCTTCCGGGCCCGGACCTTCGAGCAGGGTTTGAGACACGAGATCAGGGGATCACTGATCTCCCTCAGCATACCGACTCAGACAGGAGTACTGGAGCGGGCACTTCTGATCGAGAGTTTCCTTGCTGAGTCTACACCAGCACAGCAACTCACCGCAGGGCGGCACGTGGCAGAGTCATCTGCAGCAGGTAGCCGACGGATGACTCAGGGTTCCAGGCAGACCAGACCTACCGGTGGCCGACTGCACGACTCAGGCTCAGTTGTACGGGGAAGCCGGGGTGGAGTCAGAGCCAGGCGTGCCGAGAGTGGGCAGTGTTACTCCTGTGGCGGGATTGGTCACATGGCTCGTGACTGTCCGACCCGCCATGCTGATGATCAGCAGTTAAGTGAAGAACCTCCCAGGCAGAGGCAGAGGTTCGACCGTGGCGGTCCGCAGGGAGGAGGCGGACGAGGCAGAGGAGCTGGACGAGCAGCCGGTGGTGGGCGACGCTTTGAGGCTCTTCCACCACCACCACTAGGAGGTCCACCCCGACCGCAGGGGAGAGATCAGCTTCAGGAAGCCGAGGCCTTCGATCATGGAGCTCTGGGAGCCGATGGACAGGAGCAGAACTAGTGGATAACATCCTTTGTACTTCTGGTTCCTTGTTTCTTTTGTGTAGCGTCTTGTATTATGAGCTGCAATAATAAAAGACGCATACCTTTGTGATAATTTCGTTCCTGTCCTCTTTCGTGATGTTACTAAGAGGTTCCAGTTTTGGCTATTGACTTGACCCTCACTTGTGAGACATCTACTGGAGGAGACCCAGTTACCACACACTGATGCCGACAGTGTGACTCAACCCTTGGAGGCGAGAGTAACGGTTGAATCTCTTAGTAGTAGCGTCGAGGCCTTACGACGTCATCCTTGGTATTGATTAGTATCATCCATGTTAGGATTGACTGTTTTAGGCAAAGAATGTGGTTCATCCAGGGGATGAGACCAGATTTCTCTTTTCGGCAAAGAAGAAATCTTGCAGCTCTTGTGGGACCTGTGATGATCCAGGCCACGACAGAGAAGGTCCAGGTCATCCAGGAGCGGATGAGGACAGCTCAGAGCCGGCAGAAGTCATACGCTGACAGGAGGCGGAGGCCACTGGAGTTCTAGGATGGCGACCAAGTCTTCTTGCGGGTCTCACCTCGACGGGGTATTCGGAGATTTGGCCGAGACGACAAGTTATCTCCGCGCTTCATCGGACCTTTCCAGGTCCTCAGCAAGGTTGGTGAGGTGGCTTATCGCCTGGCTCTACCACCTCAGTTGTACCGGGTGCACGACGTCTTCCACGTATCCCAGTTGAGGAGATACGTGCACGACCTGACACACATCATTGACCATGGGGAGCTTGACGTTGACGATGGGGCGACTTTTACGGAGGTCCCGGTGGAGATAGAGGATCGACAGGAGCGGGTCCTGCGTGGGCGATCGATTCCTCTCGTGCACATCAGATGGCAGCACGGGAATCTCCAGGAGAGCACATGGGAGCGAGAGGCTCAGATGCGTGCTCAGTACCCTAATTTGTTTCCCTAGTTTTTGATGTAGCTTTACGGGGACGTAAAGCCCTGAGGTGGGAGTAATGTAAAGACCCGTAAAATTCAAGGAAAATTTTTTCTTAATTTTTATTAGAATTTTACAAGAGCGCGGTTTCAGACGGCACCTGATTCCGAGGCCCGGAGTGCCCGGAATTAATTTCCGAAGTTTGGCTCGGGTACGTTCAGTGAACGAACGAGCGGGAAATTCCTAACTTTTGATCCGGTGCTCGGAATTGAAATCCGAGGGCACCGATGAACTCGCAGCGCCGATTTTCGCTTAAAGAGACCTTTTCGGGAGTTGCGTTTGTTGCGGGTTGAAAGTTAGTTTTGGGGTTTTTAGTTTGAGTTAAATAAAATTTGTATAGAACAAATTTTATTATAACTTGTTAAAAACCTACCAAAAGAGGTTGGAAGTGGGACCCACACCCACTTAACCTCCCTTGGGAGGATTAAGTGTGGTGGGGCCCACACGAACCCCTAAACCTTTCAAATTCTCCCAACTCCCTTAACGCCTCATTTATTGGCTTGAGTTACCTTTTTAATTATGGGAGTTAAACCTTTTGAATTTCAAACTTTTGAAATTCTAATGTGTTATGTGATAATAAAATAAGATGTTGTCTTATTTTATTTTGGGGTTATTTGTTTGTCTTCTTGAGAGGTGGAGAGCTCTTCTTCTTCTTCAAACTCAACGAAGAACGCGAAGAACGTCGTTCTTCAACGAAGAACTTCTCCGCCGAAGAACACGGTCCATCTACGACGCCGTATCCGCGACGCGACGTACTTCTTCCGCGTCATCTCTTCCGCGACGGTTTTCCGCGACGAACACCATCGACAACGACTCTTCCTCCGACGTCAAAGGAATCGACACCGATATTCCACGACTACGTCAACGTGCGACTATCGAGGTAGGGGTTCTTGAGTTCGTTGTTTTCTTTATTATTTGACTTTCCTCAAGACTTGACGAAGAACGCTCAATTTTCGACGAAGAACGCCGCTCCGCTCTTCTTCGTCTCCCGTGACAACGAAAGAGAACGCCACTTCTTCCTCGGACAACCTTCGTCGGCGTACAAGTTTCGCCAACGACGTGTCTCTTCGAACGCATCCCTTCGTCATCGGATTTGACGAACGGCTACCGCGACGCCCGACCTCCGCGACGTCGTCTTCCGCGGAACGTTCACAATCTTCAAACCTTATACCCGAGGTAGGGGTTGTTGAATATTGTTAATTCATTCCATTTCTTGCTCGTGGATCGCATGTCTACGTGAGGCTTTTGAATATTTTATATAAGTGTTATTGTTAACGCGAGGGGGGCCGGACCGCACGAACACGGCCGAAACCCCCCCCCCCCCCTCCATCGTTCTTGTTTATTCTTGCGGATGGAAGCAAGTGGCGTGGTGCCGTCGCACCACGCGGATGATCGTACTTTTATTTTACGCGGCGCCGTCGCGCCACGCCGAGGTAGAATCTTCAAGAACGCGACGCCGTCGCGCCGCGTTGAAAGGAATCAAGGTACGGCGAAAGGGGCGCGGTGCCGTCGCACCGCGCCGGATGACGAACACCGCGGCCGGTTCCGGGCCGCGGCGGAACGAGGAGACCGCGGCCGGTTCCGGGCCGCGGCGGAAGGGAAGACCGGCGGCCGGGCCGCCGGCGTCGGAAGCCGAAGGGGGGGACCGGAATTTCCGGTCCCGTTTGAGAAAACCGGCCGGCCAGCTGGCCGGCCGGATGTCTTAAAAACCGGGTGAATTAATCCCCCGGCCAACCCATACAAACCCCCCTCTTTAAGAGGGGGGCGGTTCTTTGAAGGAGGGGGGCAGCCGGCCCCCTCGGTTCCGCACCAGCAGGCCCCCTCATGTGAGGGGGCGGTTTGTTTTAAAACCGGCGCGGCACGTGCCGCGCCGCCAGGGGGGAAAACGGGGGAGGGCGGGGGGTCTCACCCGCGCGCCGCCTGCATGCCCAGCGTGCCGCCGCGCCGCCCCAGCGCGCCGCCGCGCCGCCTCCGCGCGCCGCCGCGCCGCCACCGCGCGCCGCCGCGCCCCCTCCGCGCCGCCTCCGCGCGCCGCCGCCGGCCGCCGCCCCAGGGGGGGGGGGGTTCGGGCCGGGTCGGCCCGGACCCGGACCCGGACCCCCCCGTTTCGAACCAGAATCGGTTTTTGGGCCATATCTTGAGCCTCGGACCTCCGAATGACGAACTGTCTGTGGCAACGCGATCCTTGGATGGGGACGGTCGTTTCGGTATATCGCACTCAAGGTTTCGGATTACTTTGAGTTCGGCCGGGTTGGTTCGTTCACGAAACCAACCGGGTCTTCGGAGCGGAAACGCTCATATCTCGAGCTACGAACGTCCGATTGACGCGCCGTCAGTTGCGATGTGTTCCTCTTAGTGAGACGGATCTTTTGGCATACTCTGCCCGAGGTTTGGACGCAGGTGGAGTATGGTCGGGTTGGTTTAGCCTTAAAAACCAACCGGGCCCCGGAGACGAAAATGCCAATAACTCTCAGACCGGGCGTCCGATTGACGCGCCGTCTGTTGCGTTGAGTTCCTGTTGACGATACGGAGCTTTTGGATACATCAACTCTGGTCTTTGTGACAGTTGATGTATCAGCCTCTCGGCTCGTGGAGCGGATCCTCCGAACGAGCTTACTGTGTGCGGGAACCCTAGTGCTGGCTGCGACTGTTACTGTGACGACTACTACTACTGCTACTGTGACTGCGACGACGACAGTACAAAGATCCTGTGTGGTTTCGACGACGACGACTACAGCACTCAGCGATCCTACGTGGAACAGTGCTACCGAACCTGTGTGAGCTGAATCTTCTTTTTACCTTGAGCGGTGGAGCGCTTGGGTGTAGCGGCGGACCCGTGGTACTTGACAGAGGTGGTGCGCTTGGATGCAGCAGCAGACCCTTGGCGGTGGAGCGCTTGGTTGTAGCGGCGGACCCGCGATACTCTATGGAGTGTGTGCGCTTGGTTGTAGCGACAGACCCGCGACGGTGGAGACGTGCGTGCGGAGTACGGAGACCGTGTAGATGACTGAGACCTGACGACTGCTTGACCGACTCGACTTGGAGTGAGTCGACTAGCCCAGTGGACGGAGCGCCCAGTAGTTGGCAGCAGACCCACGGCGGACGGAGCGCCTGGTAGTTGGCGGCAAACCCGCGGTACTCGACAGGAGGAGTACCTCAGTAGGCTATCTGGGTGACCGCCCAGTATTTGGCAGCAGACCCTCAGCGGACGGAGCGCCCGGTAGTTGACAGCAGACCCGCGGTACTCGACAGGAGGAGTACTTCAGCAGCCTTAGGTTAGTGAGCAGTACCTCGGAGTCGTGACAGGACCACTGTACACTTCAGAGTTGGGGCTCTTCAACTTTTACGGTTTCGATAATGAAAATCCTGGTTTGAGCTGAGTCTATGATCTTTGTGATTTCCTCATGATTGAGATGGGTCGCTTGATAACTTAGGTATATGTATGGACATATACCTGGGTAATGGTTATCCGTTGATTTCATAAACTTGTTATAATCTGTGTGGATTTACTGTTTACTCTTCTTTGTGGATTGGGTTGTTCTTGGGCTCGGTGTTGGAGCCGAACAGAAATTGATGACTTAGGTATATGTATGGGCATATACCTAAGCAGTGTCAGTTGTTACTTCGTGATTGTTACTTTTCATCGTGGTTTAACCATTGTGGATTTGAGAGACCTTCAGGGGTCTCGGGGTCCCTACTGAGTAGCGTATACTCACCCCTGCACGGGCTATGCCCGCACTACGTTGTGTTGGTTGCAGACGACGGACAGCGTTGACCTTAGCTGAGGCTTACAGAGCAGGACGGTACCCGGAGGTGGACCACTGGGCGGGACGTGCACGGAGCGGACGGCGGGACCCGTGGAGCAGAGGAGCTATCTGTACCCACCCTTCAGGTGGGATTTCTAGTGGGCAGCTCGGTGTAGCGGTTTTACCTTTTAGTTGCTGTTTTCCCCTTTTCGAGTTGTACTTTACTTTCAGTTTGGGTTTGTATTCTGGCCCATTTACTTTTCTGCACTTTCAGTTGTACTCTTCTTTTGTTTAGTGTTTACTTTCTGCTTGTTTACTCTGTGGTGTTTTTTTACTTTACAAAGGCAATGCCTTCCCTTTTTACTGGGATTTACGCCTTGGTTCTAGTCGCCAGCCCCTGGCCTATGGAAGCCGGGCTTGGGGTAGTCACGGCACGGACCCCGAGGGCGGGTCGTGACATCCCCCTCTTCCTCACACCACTTTGAGCCTTCAAGATCGGCCAACCCCTGCCACTATATCCTCTCCACTTCCCTAAATACATCCTAGAGGTCCTGGTCTTCTTAAAAGACCAATTTTAGTGCCCTAAAAGAAGGTCTCAAAGAAGCACTTCAAAGAAGAGGTAATGTCCGTTACCGATTCTTTCATATTTATTTCTTCTTCCACTTATTCTTATTTAGTTGTTTCATTATTAATTAATAACATAAGTATCACTCATATACTGATATGTTATTATAAGTATGAAACAACCCTATTTCACCATCTATCCATCCTACGGAAAAAGAAATCACCGCGCGTGCGTACGTACGGAATACCGTCTCCATGCCGTGGTGTAATCTATTTTCCACCACCACCTTACTTGGATGGGTATAATGGAGTAAATAATGACTATATATGACTATTATAAAGTCATATTGATTCTGAAATAGTATACATATACTCCAATACAATTCCACGATCATAGGAACGATATCATCACTCGTGCATACGTACGGAATACCGTCTCCACGATGTGATGCGACTCATTCTACATGATCATCATTTCATAATGATTATATAAATGAATTGAATGGATGAATATGATAAATATTACACTAATACCATTCTTGAAATAAGGTATCTATAACCTAAAGAGAAGAATAAGAATTTATTCGACAAGACATGCATAAGAACAAAAAGTTATAAACACCCGAATAACAAGTAGCAATGAAATATTACTACTAAGAAGCTAAGAATATGACCATATATGATATCATAAAAATAAGTATGATTCTGGAATAAGTAAATAACATTATTTAAATCATTATTCAGGAGGTTTGGACATGTACAAAGCATATTGGACCTAAGGTAAGGGAAATAACACAATCTCATTTTTATCCGAGATTGTTTATACTTTGGTATTTACTGGGGTGTATTTTATCATACACATCCATGTTTACTCAATATGTAATATTATTTCGATCCACCTACAATTGTTTAAATCCAATTTTACCCTTATATGAGTTTTTAGTAAAAGATATGAAAGGAATCTTTTGTCGTTTTTCGTACGAGGTACTTTTTTGACTTTCCGAAAAAAGTACGAGATGAATGTTTTTTTTAACTTATACGGAATGAATGGATTTTTAAAAAATTATTTCCAAGAAGCTTCCTTTACAAGTTTTCAAGTTTATTTTAAATCAAATTCTTTTAGTTTATAATTGTAAGACATGTTAAGAAAGGAAAAGTGTTTTTGAAGAAGAAAGGATATTTTCCTCAAGAATGAAGTTCAAGTGTTTTATCAAAATTATTTTCCATCTAAGATAATAAAAGGGTTCTGATTTTATCCATATTATTACATTGATTTGATTATGTTGGTATGGAATTATTTTTATTAATTCCTTTATCTTATATGAATTGTTTTATGATGTCATGATGTTTAAGATTCCCATTTGTATTACATGGGTTATGCTATGATGTATGATTAATGATTTTGTGGCACACATAAGAATGGTATAATTATGAGATGGGTGGGACCTATATCTCCCTCCAATGAATTGGGTAAAGATTTTATATCTCATGATATAGACATGGCTGTAATGGTAGGTTATACCGGTTCAGTGAAACAGGACTGAAACGAGGGTGACTCGGTTCAAAAAGGGACTTTGTCCACTAATATAGTCTTGGAAATGAGTCTTGACTAACAAGAAATGATTTTCTATGATTATGTGTGTATGCCACAAAGTTTCATGTTTTATGTTATGATTATTGTGGTTACATTTCACTACCATGATTTATCCCATGTTATGAAATTATGATCTCTTTTGCAGGTTAAGATATCCAAAAGATATGTGCTTGTGTATACGATGTGACTGATATTTCTTATGTTTACCCTTATTGAACATTTGAGCTCACCCTTTTGTATGTTTTCTTTCCCCAGGTCAGGAAGAATGTTATTAAGTAGGATATTCCAAAAAGGGACTCTAGATATGATGAAATAAGTGGGAGGAAAAGTTGATGCTTTATGAACCAGTTGTTTATGTTTCCCAGTTTCTAAAGTCATTATACCTATTCGGTCCTTTCGTGGTTTTGTTATATGTTGTAATAAGTATGCTTTAATTTTGAAGTATTAAAAATGTATGTAAATTATGGGTCATTATAAATCTCATTCTGACATCACTCTATTAGAGATTATCTAGTTTTGTTGTGAATTTTAATATGAAAATCATTGAGAAGTCTCTTCCCGATCTTCTTATCCTCCTTCATTATGTATATAAAGATATGAATAGAGAGAATCCTTCTGTTAATATGGTAAACAAGTAGAAAGGGAAAGAAAATAGATTTAATACCAAAGCTTCTTCACTCCCTTCTAAGAATAATAAGACCAAAGGGGGATAATGTTAACAAGATTTTATCTATTTCACATGTGGAAATATGACCCACTAGAAGAAAAAAACAACTAACTAAAGAAGAATGTGGAAACATCAGGTGCATTTTATTGATTATAATTTAACTATTTCTACAAATTGGGTATTGGATACATATTATGGTGCTCACATATGTATTCAAATACAAGAACAATGTGGATTCAAAAAAATTGACCAAGGTGAGGTAGATCAAGGAGTATCCAAAGAAGTTAAACTTGTTGTTTTATCTATCAAGGACTACCACCTAACATCTCCAACAATAATAATATTGGTTTTAATGGGTTGTTATTATGTTCCTTCAGTTACCTAAAACATTATTCATGTATAGAAACTAGATATGGATTTATACATTTTAAAATTTCGAAATAAATGTTGGTTGTTTTATAAAGATATCATTTCTAATGGTAAGGCACATTTACATAACAATCTTTACATTATGGATTACATTAATCATGTAATATCAATCGATAATTAAGTTACATAACATGAATTGTACCACACGAAACATTGGCATCACCTTCTAGGACATGTAAATGAAAAGTGCAGGAAAAAATTACATCATGATGGATATTTAGATTATTTCATTCTAAAACCACTTGGTGTATGTCATGCATGTTTACAAGGAAAAATGACCAAATCCCTATTTAGTGGGAATAGGGAAAAGGATAAAATCTTCTAGAATTAGTTCATATCAATGTATGTGGACCATTTCCTATTGAAGCAAGGAGTAGGTACTCATAATTCATTAATTCTACAGATGATTTTAGTAGATATGGATATATTTACATAATTATGATTAAGTAGAATTATTTTTATAAATTCAAGGAATACAATAATGAAGCTAAGAACCAACTTTTTAGGAGTATTAAGGAACTCTACTTAGACCATGGTGGATAATATCGTAATCAATACTTTATTTTTTACTTATGAGAGTTTGGGATTCTATTCCAACTCACTTCTCCTTACATGTCTCTGTGCAATTGTGTGAGCGAATGGAGGAATCACACCTTGTTGGATGTGGTGATATCAATGATGAGTCATGTGAGTCTTCCATTATCCTTTTGTGGATATGTATTATAAATATGTATACACATAATAAACCAAGTACTAAATAAATCAATAAATGGTATTCCATAATAATATTGGAGTGTAAGAAAATTCATGTTACCAAATTTACATGTGTAGGGAAGCGAAGTGATTGGTAAGGCCTCTTTAGGTTGAAAACTTCAACCCTGAGTGAAAAAGTGTAACTTTATGGGATACTTCAAGGAAACAAGAGGATATTATCTATAAGACCCCTCAGGAAAAAAATGTTGCAGTGGAATGAAATTCCATATTCATTGAGAGGGAGAATGTCTCCAAAATTGATAGTGGGAGCGAGATAAACATCGATGTGTTTGAGGATAAAGGAACAAAATAAGTGGTAAAGGATCACATTCAACAAATCCCCATGGAATAATAAACTATTATAGAGAGACAAGTACTGCATAGAAATATAAGAGAGGTTTTAGGACTAGAACGATATGGTTTTCTAGCTACTGGGGATGATGACTCATTATTATCTGATAATAATGATCCTCTAACCTACAAGGAAGAAGTAAGTGGCCCAAATGTATCCATGTAGTAAGAATACATGAATTCTAAATTGGATTCCATTTACTAAAAAAGTTGCGATTTTGGTATATCCTCTAGTGGATATAAATCCATTTCTTTAGAAATAGGTATTCAAGAAGAATCTATAAATGGAAGAACAAGTCAGTACCTATAAGGTACAACTCGTTGCAAAAGGGTTTAAAAACATCAAGGAATTGACTAAGAAAAAACATTCTCACCAATTTCAATGTTGAAATCCAAAAAAATTATATATACCATTAAATTTTACAATGACTCTGAGATTTGGAAAATGGATTTCAAAATTTCCTTCCTTAATAGGAACCTTCAGAAAGAAGTCTAAAATACCCAACCTGAATGGTTTGTGACTAAAAAATATGCCAATATGATATACAAGTTGAAAAAATCAATTTATGGATTAAACCAAGAATCTAAGTCAGGTTGAATTTATTTTTATGAATCCATAACTGAATTTTAGTTTATAAAGAATGATTGTGTTCCTTGTGTCTACCAATAGTATAGTGGTTGTTTAGTCATGTTCTTAATAGTATATGTTGATGAAATATTACTTATCGGGAATGAAATGCCAGTCTTAAAATAGGTTAAGGAACGATTTAATAAAAGTTTTTACATGAAAGAATTCGGTGTGGAAACAAAAATTATTGAGATCAAGATCCATCAGGATAGATCCAAGAGGTTTCTCAAACTAAGTCAATGTACATGCGTTGTCAAGATACTGAATGATTCAATATGTAACAATCCAAGAGGGGATCATTTCTAGCATCACATGGCTTTCATCATTCCAAGAAAATGTGTTTTCAGAACCATGAATAATGAAATATAATGTAAAGGATTCCATATAAATCAGTGATTGGGTCATTCGTGTATGATATGCTATATAATAGGCTAGATGTCACCAAAACATTAAGTGTAGTAAGCAGATATCAAGCTGATATAGGTGAATACCATTAGATTGAATTCATGACTATCATTAAATGTACGAGGCATACTAAGGATATGTTTCTTGTTTATAGAGGAGATGAGGAACTAATCATCAGAGGATATGAAGATGCTAGTTTCCAAAATAATGAATATGACATGAATTCACAAACTGGATACATCTTCACTTTGAATGGAGGTGATGTGAGCTGGAAGAGCTCAAAGTAGGATGTGATCATAGATTCTACAGTAGATTCCATGTATATTTCAGATTATGAGGTAGATAAATAAGTAATTTGGATGTAAAATTTCATCCATGAACCTAATGTGGTATATATCAGTAAAGATCCCATCACACTCAATTGTAATAATACTACAACAGTGGTTCTTGCAAAAAATTCAAGGTCACATTAGCAGACGAAGCACATACCTCAGAAGTATAATCTCTTGATCTATTTTT
Source organism: Viscum album (assembly GCA_963277665.1). Taxonomy (NCBI): domain Eukaryota; kingdom Viridiplantae; phylum Streptophyta; class Magnoliopsida; order Santalales; family Viscaceae; genus Viscum; species Viscum album. The sequence continues at coordinate 546,274,420 of OY728130.1, read as the reverse complement.
ATAAGAGATGTGAGGTTGAATTAAGCAATATTTCCATAGAACACAACATTGTGGACCACTTGACTAAATCATTGACTCAGTAGAAAGAAGATTTTTAATTAGGTGTATCGAACTGATATTCATAGGCAGTTGTCTGAAGTCTAAATGGGATTTTATTAGAGTTGGTGTCCTAGAACCAACTATTTGTACTTTGATTACGTGAATATTTTATGTATAAAATATTAAATTAATCATCTTATTATATAATGTTCATTTTTCGGCATGCCTTTAATATAATAATTTCATAGAGTATTTTTCATATTTATAAGGTCATATTTGATCCCCGCTATGATGATAACCTTGAAGTTCTATGACAATATTCTTAATATGGTTGTATAGTTTGATAACATGAAATTATGGAAAACATATTATATAGACCATTAGGAGAGAGTACTCATAAGTATATTAGACGTTTTCTCCTAAAATTCACACATGGTAATCTCCAAGATGGGAGATTATGGGAACAAAATCACTAGTAGGAATTCTTCATGTTTTGGTGTCATTGAATATTCGTATCTACAAGCATGTGAAATGGCTCTTAGACTTTAATATTATCATTAATACATGTCATGACATGATAAATAATATTTTCTGATTACAAATTTCACACCATATGTTGGCGGGAAGTTGGGTATGTTGGGTGCTCCATGAATGACATGGTATAGATGGATATTTCAAAGAATAATTTGTCCCCTCCATCATTATGAAGTTTGATATCTAGATCCTTTGATTGAAATAGAATGATATCCCTAAATTCCATGGTCATGGTGTAATAATGTGTCTATTTCAGATAGTCAATGAATAGTTTATCAAGAATATAGGTTGATGACACGTTCTACAACCTACATAATAAGATATTGTGGCAAAGGGATTATATTACATACTCAGTGTTCATATGTTTGTGTCATCATTGATACTTTAAGTTATTTCTCTTGGGTTCCTTGACCCATTACTAGAAATTAATCTCAGACTTAAGGCAAGTATGCCTAATGCCAACGACAAATAACCCTAGAGGGTCACACACTAAGTGTCTATGTTTGTCTAGATTAAATTCTATTTGTATTTAATTAGAGGATTAAATATTATTCTCCAGACTGAGGAATAATTTTACTAAAGTTATATTGATCTTATGAATTAAATAAATATTTATTCAATGGATTATGAAAAAATAATATTCATTTATTTTCTTTAATATTTAATAAATGTTTATTTACTATTTTGGGAATGAAATTTTTATTTAAAAGAATAAAATATTTATTCTGGTGTTCAAAAAATTCTAGAGGTGTTTAAACTTTCCATGACCGTGTCAAGTGATAAAATAACTATTTACTAGTAGGTAAATATTATTTATCCATTTTTTCACATTGCCACACCAAAAAATAATACTAATAATAATAATAATAATAATATGTGGCATGGTATTTTATTAATGGTTATAATTATAAATAATGTGTGTTATGAAATTAAATTTTTTAACTGAAATATCATTTCTATAAATAGATGATTATGTCTACTGTGTAAATCATTCAAAACTAATTCCATGATTGGGAATACGAAATTGTTTTGTATAATTAATTCTCTCTTGACTCCTCCTCCTCTACCCCTCTCATGATTAAGAAACACATGAGAGAATTTCTTTTACACCAAAGAATGAGAGATTAAGAATTAACAACTCGATACATTCAATTTTTTATTCTAGCGCCTAGAAAATGAGTGGTGTTTCTCAGAGACAATTAGATCATCTATAGATCACAACTAGAGGGATTATACCCTACAATCCTCACAAAATCTACAAAGTAATTATGGAAGGGACATTTTAGAGGATAAACAATCATCAACAAAGAACATTCATAATCCCCAGTATTTATTTCATCAGATATTTAATAAATAAATTATAATTTTGATGTGAAAGATCCTCTTTCTTGGTTTCAAGAAACTATTATTAAAATAAATTTCAATATGTCCCCCTCCACCGCAATTCTTTCGCTGCACCCAGAAAAAATAGTTTCACCAGTTAAATTTAAATTACAATGAATTAAAATTGTTAAGTAACCCAAGCCCTCCTTGCATATACCTTCCCTAACCATAAAGGGAGAATCTATTTACTTGAAAAAACCCATCATTATTTGTAATCCCTTCCTAGAAACAAACAACTCATTCATATTATTTTGGAACTGAAATATGAAATCCTTTGAAAACAAGATCCTTGATCTCAATATCTATAATACAATCTCCCAAATTATTGATGATGATGAGGAGTTTCATGAGTTGAATTAGTTTCAGAATGATTAAAGAGTTCTTAGGGAATATCAAGGAATTATAGAATGGTTTAAGTCAAGAAGAAATTTATTTATGTTATTCAAATGAGGGAAATGTTTCTTCTCGGTGAGAATATCTTGAATATAACACCATTGATTATTTGTTGGGATCAATAATCCCTAAACCCTTGAGAGAAATCATTAACATAGAGTATATTCCACTTAGTAACACTAAACCAAAAATCTTATATGTTGAGACATCAGTTCTAAAGGAATCAATCAATCTTAATTCCAACACTCAATCTATCAGTTTTGATATAAAACATAAAATATTTCATATAATAAAATAACTCTTAATTATCCAATTTAATTTCTTCAAAAAATAATCATCATATTATAAAATTATAAATGTATAAAAGTATAATTTATAGAAATAAAATTTATGAAATTATAATAGTATTAAACTATTGATAAATTGAGAAACGTATACTGATATATAAGTATAAGATAAAAATGTATATATATTTACAGAAGTATATAAAATTATATACATTATGAAGTATAAACTTATATTTGTTTTCTAAAAGAGTATTTTTTAATAAAATATATATTATTTGAAAACCCTTTTCATAATTGAAAATATGAATATTGAATGTAATAAAAGTTTCCACATAGTTTATCAAATTGTTCTTTATAACTATGTGACCCATATAAATTATAATATTTTTCAAAATTGAGAAAAAGAATACCTAAACATAAAATAAATTATAAATATTTAAAATACTATTAAATATTTTACTATAGTTACAAAAAATGTTACAAACTCACCACCCTAACACTTTCCTCCCCTATTAATCCATTTCAAATGGATGGAAGAAGACTAATCACATTAAAAAATTAATTCCCTAATAAAAAGTGAGTATTATGGCATACTATACTACATAATTACGAGAGATACTATTAATAAGTTTTTTCCATAATTCCAACAAAGATCATACCCCTAAAAAAATCCAACGTCTCTAAAAGAAATTCAATAAAATAACATGGGACACAATCCATCATGAATGTTGATACCTATTGGGGTATTTATAGAGAAAATATTTTCAAAAAAAAAATACTTTAAATTTCATTGATTTAGATCCCAAAAATTGTTACATTAAGATAAATTTCCAGATTTTATGATATTGGTGGTATTTTGAGCTTAATCGTAAAAATGTCCCATTTCATATTTTTAACAGTTTTAAATTATTTCTTTATTTTGGACATAAAATTTCTATATTAATACAAATATTTAAATTATTTTTTTGAGGATTTTATAGATCCAGGTATTCATTTCATTATTCTTGACCAAAATCTGAATCGACCATATGGAAGGTCATAATAAGTTCCCAAGTTTGACCATGAAAATTATTTATAGATCGGTCTATTTTTGGTGTTTCGTACTTAACTCATTCATGATGGGATCAATTAATGTAATCTTTAGTGGGTGGATGCAAAAGGAGTTTTGAAAAAATTTTATGAAGGCTAGGACACATGGATTGGTCTTTCTAATAGTCATTAAGACATTCTAATCTAGAGGTTTTGTATTTGGAGAGTCTGAATAGAGAAAATAAATTGTCATAGTAAAACTAGCCTAAATCTCAAAATAAATGTCAAAATATTCCTAAATGCTGAGGATAGATGGAAATGATATTTATAAAAAACATTAAAGAATTTTGAAATGTGTTAAGAAGTCATTTATTTGGTATACAATGCATTAATTTTTGGGGGATGAATTTTTCCTATAAATGGAGGGAACTCCTCCCTCTCAAAGCATCTCATTCCATCTCATTCCATCTGGGACACCAATGAGAAGAACTTTTCAGCTTTATATATTTAATTTCTTTTATTTTATATAGATTTTTAATTAATTCTTGTTCCCCATTCATCTATATTACCCTTACCATGGTGGGGTAAATATTTTGAGTGATTGAGGAAGAGTTAGTTTTCTATTTTGTAATGTTTGAGTTATTTTACATAATTGAATTAAATTTCATTCTTCTTCAATGTTGATTTCAATTTAATATTTTTATATTTTATTATCATTTGTGACATTAATGAATTTTAAGTCTGTCATTTTTTTGCTTTGATAAATGATCTTGATCTCCCTCCACTAATTTCTACTTTCTATATGATGGAATAGACTATGGATTAGTGGTGATGTACTCAAATATCATCAGTACGTGTAAAAGGAGTAGTGGATTTAATTGATTGTTTGGGATAAACAATACCCAATTGGTTAATTCCCAATTTAGTTGAGGATATTCATTTAAACTCTTTTTCACATTGAAGGAGAGTAGACCAAACTGTGATTTTGGAAAGGTTTTATGTCACCATCACAATTTACATAGGAAGTGAGAGGAAACTATTATGGAATCTCACTTTAATCAACTCAGAAGAATAGGTTTGAATTAAATTGAACAAGGATAGAATTAAAATTGGGAAACTAACCCCGAACTAATCACCATTCTAATATCATAGTTTTCAATCATTTGAATTTCAAGTTTCCTTTAAATCCTTTTCTTATTGAAACACTAAATTTTTACCCCAGTTTAAAATTGAGAAACAATTTTATGTTCACTCCTCTTTAGGATAATTTTTAGGGTTAATCCTTATAATACACTTGGGGAATATAAAAATTATTTTGACAAGTCCCATGATAGGAATGTCTCAAACATAGCGTCGTCGCTGGGGAGGCAGTGCTACTTAATAAAAAAAGATCAAAACTGAATGACCCGTAGTTCAACTGATCATTTAAATAAATTTGATCCAAAAAGTGAAAGAACACTAAAAATAAGAAAACAAAATTTCCAATCATATTTTGAGTTAATAAACCTCTCTGATTCAAGTGACGCTTTGAGTGTTCACTTTGAACCTAAAATCATGGATGGAAGTCCCAACCAAACCTTGTGTGATATATGCCCATCGCAATTAACTATTCAAAACAACCAACTCATTTCACCTACTATACCAACAGATTATGAATTTCATGTAAATATGATTCTTTTCTTTCCAAAATATCAAGGCCTTGAAGGAGAAGACCCAAATCTGAACATGCAAGAATTAAACTTCACTTGCTCAAGATTTAGGCTAAGAGAAGCACTTGAAGATCAATTTAATTGGAGGGAATTCCCCTTCTCACTTGCAGGAGAAGGTAAATAATTATTGTACAATATAAAAAAAATGGGAGATCATTGAATGGAAGGATTTAAAAAATTCTTTATGAAGAGGTACTTTTGGACACCCAGGAGCACATTAATCATAAAGAATATTTGAGTCATGCGATAATCATTTGGAGAGACCCTCTATGAGTATTGGTAACATTTAAAAAAGTTTTGTGCCAACTACCTACAAAAAGAAATAGACGGACACCAATTCCGTGTGTTATTATACCAACGAATTATTTAAAATGATTGAAATATTGTAGATGCCTCATCGAGAGGAGCTCTGATCAACAAGTCACCTACTAGTGTTTGTGGTCTGATTGAAAAGATTGAGAAAAACTCGCAACAATTTGGAACATGATGTATGGGAAAAAGGGGTTTACATGGGGTAAAAACATGTGATTCTTCTACATTGATTGAAACCAAAGTTTATGACCTTGAGTGGTTAGTCCATAAAATAAATGTAAGTCCTGAAAAAGGATAACAAGCTTCAACTCAAGTATGTGGACTATATATAAAAACTAGTAATATGTTAACTGGTATGACTCTGAGCAGTGTGACTCCTAGACCGCAACAGCTAAGGTTTCTCTGAGTTTCGGTTTCCCCTCTTCCCCCCTCCTTCCTGGATTTTCTCGTGATTTCTGCATCTGGTTTCGCTCCGGTGTGGGCATCATCGCGCCTCGTGCGTTCGTCCTGACATGGTTCTTCCCTAGTGTCGATGTCTTTGGATTCAGTAGTGCATCTTGGATCTCATCAACCATGATGGTGGTGCGGCGGTGTGCTCGACATGGCTCGATGCGTCTGGATCTCGTCTGGCATGATGGTGGTGTGACAGTGTGGCATGGCTCGCCCTTCTCCGATGACGATGAGGTTCGGTGTGCGATCGGCTTCACAGCTTGGTTGCTTCGTCTGGCTTCGTTGGGTGCCATGGTTTCTCAGAGGTTTGTTCGGCTTCGTTGGACGACCTGGGTTTCGTATATCATCTGGTGCAATTAGGTGTAGGTCTCTAGTTAGATGTGCAATGCTTTGGAGGGGGGAGGTATTGGGTCGCGACTTCTCTGGATTTTGCAGTTTTTCTTTTGTATGGTGTTTTTTTATCTATGATTTGATCTATCTGGCTAGATCTGGTATTGCTTGTTCTGGTTCGATCTCGTTGGCTCTTCTCTGCCTTTTCCTGATGTCGTTCTCTCTACTGTGAGGTTTTAGAATCTGGTAAGGGTACCTCTGTGGTTCTGATCGGAGCAGACTCATGCCCATAGCGGCACTTCTATTTCTGGACGACCCTGATACCCTCCTCAGTGGCTCCCCCTTGGAGTGGGGTTGGGCCACCCAGTCCTAGGAGTCAATGGCCTAATCTCGTGCCTCTTGGGTTACCTTCCAGGCTTATGTGAATATGGTGGCTGGGGGAGTTTAAGAGGGAAGTAGTGTTGGTCCAGGACAACCCTTGATGGTGGCCATTGAAATGGTCATTTCGGAGGGGCGAATGGTTTTTTATTGTGAGGTCTGTTGGTATGGTGATGCACCCGGACTCGACCCGTGGATCAGGCCCCAGAAGAGGTTTTCCAGAGCTGCTCTTCATCATTTCAGTGTTTTTCAAATTTTGTTGTTGAGAGGGTATGACTACAGTCATCGGATTGGGCCTGTGCTTTGACACAAGACACTTGCTTGCTGTCAACCCTTTCAATGGTGAAGTGCTTTTCCATGTTCATATGAAGGAGAGGGGTATCTTCATGTGTCAGTTTGGTTTGTCTCGCTAGACCATTTTGTAGTGAATTTTTAAGTCGACGATGCCTTGGGTTTCCCCCCTTATTCCCTTAAATGGGGGTTTATGTTTATGTTTATGTTGAAATAGAAAAAATATAAGGCCTTCGGGCCGTTGGATGGTGGTTGATGTTATTCTTCCACTCATTATACTAACCAGTGTCTAGAGATACATGGGACTGAATATTGTGCTACGACCTTCTAACCTTGAAAATTATAGTTGTATCAACTACATGAACCCCAATCCCAACATGGATATAGAAACCAACATAACTAGATGAGATCAATTAATCCAAAATAATTCACCAGTCAACCACCTTACCAGCTGCAACAATACCAGAACCCCCGTATATTTCAACAATCCTATAAACAACCCTTCCAATAACAATAATCCCTTCAGCCACCACCATTAAAAAAATACATATGATCAACCATCCACTAGAACACAACTATTTATGGTGCATCTACAATCCCAGTATGAGGGCCTAGGAGATAAGGTTGATAAGCTGGTAGATATGGTGGGAAGTCTTATTGAAGTCATTTAAAAAACATAATCAAACTCCCTTCCAACAAAATACCAAATCCCAAAGATAATTCCAATGAAATCATAATAATAATTGGAAAATAAATCCCACCTCCAGCCAACCTTGAACATGAAACAATACCCACTATTCAGAGGGATAATGATGTTGAAAATTCTAAAAATCCTTTGAAAATCCACCAAGAAAAAGAAAAGGAAGATGAAGAGAAGGATATGTTGTGGAAGAAGAGACATGAAATTCCAATTCAATGGAACCAAAGGGAGAATAAATACTTACCCTCTCCATTTCCATCAATAATTATTGAGTTAATGAAATTACCTGAATGAACACTTCAAAAATAAATTATGGAAACCTTTCAGAATGTTGAAATCAATATCCCCCTACTTGATGATGTCGAAAAAATTACAAGGTATGCAAAATATTTGAATGATATTTTCAACAAAAAGAAAATCTTTCATGGAAATTAAAGAATCAACTTCTTGAGAAGTATGTTAGCCATTATCACACCGCATATTCCAACCAAATGTCAAGATCCGGGGACATTTTCCATTCCATGGACAATTGGTTCATTAGATTTCCCTAGTATTTTTTGGGATCTAGGTGCATTAATTAGTGTATTTACTCAAATAGTATACACATCATTATTGATGAGAGACTAAAATCCAACAAGAGTGGTGGTCCATCTTGAAAATAGATCCACAGTTTTTTTCATCTAGTGTTCTAGGGGATGTCTTAATGAAATTTAAGGATCTCTTTTTCCTAGTTGACCTCTATGTGCTGAATATGGAAAAAGATAAGAGCCCATCACACTCACCCATTATTTTGCGGATACCTTTCATGAAGATATCCAAAACTATCATCAATGTCCTAAAAGGTACACTCACCATGTAATTTAGAGATAGCATTGTCCACTTCAACATCTTTTAATCCATGAGGATCCTATCAGATGATCACTCCATTTTTTCACCCTCCCATGATTTTGGTACTAAACTCATTGAAGAATAGGGTGCGTTCCATTAATTCTTTGAATTAGGAGAAAATATTTCCACTAATGAACATATGAATTCCAAAACTCTACAGATTATGATTTTATGTGAGAAGAAGAGGTAAAATCTGATTTCATTAATGATTTATTAAGTGATGAGGAAGATTATATGGTTTCTTGTGTATAGGTGGTCCAACCAGTGGAAGTGGGGAATTTCAGTTTAATTTATCCCCTTGATCATCCCTCTGAACTAGAAAAAAAACCACTCCCCAATGATTTAAAATATGTTTAACTTAGAGAAGTGGATAAATTACCAAGGATAATTGGAAATAATCCTTCTAAAACCCAAGGGAAATCATTTATTGAACTTTTGAGAGAGAATTTCCATGTAATAGGGTAGAGATTAGGTGATATCCCTTGAATAAACCTAAAAATATTCTCACATTAAATTTTTCTGGAGGGAGAATCCAAAACCTATTAGAAATCCCCAAATAAGGCTAAATCCTACCTTTATGGAGGTTGTGAATAAGGATATTTGGAATCACTTGGAAGATGGGATCATATATAACATTTCATATTTATAGTGGGTTAGCCCCATTTATTCCATTCCTAAAAAAACTGGCCTATCCACTACGAGGAATGAAAATAATGAGTTAATCCCTTTGAGAATTCAAAATATCTAGAGAGTGTGCATTGATTTTAGGGAATTGAACCAGGTCACTTAGGAAGATCATTTCCCCACCCCCTTCATTGACCAGAAGTTACGGAGATTGGCAAGAAGAACTCATTATTTCTTTTGGGATGGATTTTTAGGTTACTTCCAGGTACCCATTGCTTTGAGGATCAAGAGAAGACAAAATTTACATGTAAAATTAGTACTTTTTTCATATAAAAGGATTCTATTTAAATTATCTAATTCACTATGTAAATATCATAGGTGCATGGTAAGTATATTTTCTAATCACGTTGAAAATTTCTTGTATGTTTTCTTAGACGATTTCATCATTTTTTGAGTCTTTTAATCATTGTTTCAAAAATTTAGAAAATGTTTTGAAAACCTATATTTAAAAAAAATCTTGTTTTGGATTTAAAAATTGTCATTTCATAGTTGGGAGAGGAATTATACTTGGCCATGTCATTTCTAAAAAATTAATTGATGTGGATAAATGAAAAATTGAAGTTATAAATTCATTTCTCTACCCTACTTGTGTGAAACATGTTAGATCAATTTTAGTACAGGCAGGGTTCTACAAGAAGTTTTTCAAATATTTCAGTAAGATTTATCTCCATCTCTGGAGATTACTTTTGAAGGATGGTTATTTTTTTAATGGTTCCTTTAGGGAATCCTTTAATGCATTGAAGAAGAAATCGATTTCACCACCTGTGATGTAGCCACTAAATTGGGAAGAACCATTTAAGTTACTTAATGATGCTTCCAACCAACTAGTTGGAGCATTCCATTCTATGAAAATTAAGGGCAGGCCACAAGTCATTTTATTTGCCTTTTGAACCTTACATGCGGCCCAATTAAATTACATTACCAAAGAAAAAGAGTTCTTAGTAGTTGTTCTTTCTTTAGAAATATTTAGATCATTTCTTCATGGAACTAAAATCATTGTGTTTTCTAATCATACAACTCTTAGGTACTTGAAAAAAAATATGATTCTAATATATGTCTAGTGAGATGGATTATACTAATGGAGGAGTTCTATTAAAAAATCAAGGTCAATATAGGATTTGATAAAAAAGTGGCTGATCACTTAAGTAGACTTCCAAGCCCAGCTGAAATTTAAATTCTAGAAAATTCCCACTAAATGGTCAAATTCTAGGAGAGAATTTGTACATGATTTAGGGAGAAATTCCTTAGTATTCTAACATGGTCAATTATCTGGTAACATCTCATGTCCCATATCATTTAAATTCTCACCAAATTCAAAAACTAAAAGCCGAATATTGATATTACATGTGGTATTATCCATTTATTTGGATGATTTTCAATGATCAAGTAATAAGAAGTTGTTTTCATGAATGTGATTTTAAATCTATCTTTGAGTTTGTTCACACTTTAGCCTGTGAAGGACACTTTTGACCTAAAATTACATCTATGGAGATTTTAGAATTAGGAATTTATTGGAACACCCTTTTTAAGGATTCTCATGAATCTTGAAAAATGTGTAAAAAATGTTAGTTTTCCTGAAATATTTCAAAGAGACAAGAAATGCCTCCAAATCCACTGAATTATTTTTAAATTTTTGAAGTATAGGGGATAGATTTTATTGTAACATTCCAGATTTTATATAAAAATTCTTATATCTTGTTTGTAGTTGATTATATATTCATAAGGGTGGAAGAAAGATTCACCAGGACTAACGATGATAATGTTGTTTGTGATTTTTTCAGGGTTTACATATTTGGTAGGTTTAGAGTGTCTGGATCCATCATTAGTGATAAGAGGACTCAATTTTTCAATTGTATAATGGATACTTTGCGGAATAAGTATGGGGTATATCATTAAACATCAAATCCCTACCATACACAGACTATTGGGCAAGCCAAAGTGTCCAACAGGGAAAACAGAGGAATTTTGGAAAAGAGTATTAATCCAAACAAGAAGGATAATATCCAAAGTTTGGAAGATACCTTATGGTGATACAAAATATCCTACAAAACCCCGATTGGAATGAGTCCATACATGTTAATTTATGAGAAAAGGTGCCACCTACCTGTGGAATTGCAGTATAAATTGTTTTGGGTATTGAAGGAGATGAATTTGGACCCAGAACGTTCTAGGAAAGAAAGAAGATTGAGGTTTCAAGAGAGGGAGGAAATTATAAGGGAATCATTTAAAATTCTAGGATTTAAAAAGATAAAACCTGAGTGAAACATGACAAGCTGATCCAACCAAATGAATGTTATCCTAGAGAAAAGGTGATGTTAGTCAACTCAAGACTTAAGCTGATGCTAGGTAAACTTCATTCCAGATAGGATGGTCCGTCAATAGTTACTCATTTATATCCTTTTGGAGCAGTGAAAATTACAAAGGATAGAGAGCATGATCCATTCACTAGTAATGGGCATATGTTTAAGAAACTCTTTGGGAACCTATAATCCCAACTAGTGGAGGAGATCACACTCCTCCAACCTGTTTACCAATAAAATCCATCAAGTTGTACCACTCCTTAAAATTTTCTTGATTGTTGTGATTCATTTTCAAATATTCTTAGATGTAAAATCAATTTTAATTCAATGATTACACTACAACATTTACATGTGGGGGTCGGAACCTTCATACCTTAATATTTTCATTTGTTGTTTGGTTTACTGTTTTTATAAAAAAAATGTGTGTTTTATAGATATTTGTGTTTTTAATTTTAAAATTTAGTGTGTTTTCATAACCATTGAGCCAAAATGATTATCATTTCCACTTTTTAAACACATTTCAATTAGTAAACCAACATATTCCCTGAAGCTAAGCATAAATTAAGTCTTAAATGAATCTTTTTCATGTTCAAATCCTTTTCAATTTTATGAAAATTACTCTGATTATTAAATACCATGCCACATATCATTGTCTTTATTTTTTAAATAACAATCTAGTGATGCTTATATACCATTATTTTCATATAATTTACATTCACCTCATTTCTTAAGAGAAACAGACCATGCTTACATTAACTATAATTTGATTTATTCCTGACAAAACTTGAGGGTTTGAGGTACATGTGTTTTAAATGATTGAGGAATTTATTTGGTTTTAAATCCAATTTCTCAAAATAATCCTTTTTATTATGTCCTACCTTGTATATTATTCCTTGTATCCCTTATAATCCATGAACACCCTATTAGGTTGGCCATGTTACAATCCAATTTTCTCTATCTATCCTACTCTTGAAGTAAAATTGCATGATCTAGATGAGATTAAGTGTGGGGGAAGATGTATAGTAATGTAAAAACTCATTTGACGAATCCTTGGGTGGAAAATTAAAATATGAAGAGAATATGTTTCTGATAATGTGATCATTCTATTAAAAGTTGTTTCTTTCTGGATTTTTCATGATAAAAGAAGTTGTCCCATTCTAGAGCTTCCAATGGAGAAAGAAAGTTGTGCATATCTGGAGCTTCTAAGAAACAAATGTTTGAGAAGAAATTTTTTCTCGTGAAATGATAAATTATGTAAACTTTCCTTGAGTATTCATGATTATGGATGAGATTTTCTAAAAAGGGTAAGAGAATGAGACCGTACTTGAGTGAAAATTATAATCTTTCAATTTTACTTCAAAAAGAGCCAAGCCCTCCTTTTTCTGTCTCAGACTTTTTAACATGTAAATCAAAACATCCATAAGCTATAGAAAACCCCCCAAAAGTACTCATAAGAAAAACATTTCTTTAACTCACATAAAGTGGATAATTAAGAATTTATCAAGCTTATGGTGACTCTTACATGATTTTGGATGAGAAAATCGCTGTTATACATTTACATTTGTGAGATGAGTGAAAATTCTTGTGAGGTTGGTGTTTTGTGTGAATGGGATAAGAAATTAAGTGGAAATATATTATATTATCGAAATGGAGAACTTGAAATAATGGTTTTTTATGAGGCATGATATCTTTTTTGTTTATTGGTGTGGATTTGGTAGATCTCATGATTATCTGTTTTGGATTTGATTTGATTTAATTTTGATGTTTACTTGTCTAGGAGTCCAAGTGCTAAGTGTGGGGGAATTGATATAGGAAATATTTTCATTAAATATATGTTTAATTTCATTGAATTAAATCCCAAAAAATAGTCACTTTAAGATAAATTTTTACATTTCATGATATTGGTGGTATTTTGATCTTAATCGTAAAAATGGCTCATTTCGGATTTTTTATAGTTTTAATTATTTTTGTATTTTATACATAACATTTTATATATTATTATAATTTTTTAATTATTTATTTTGAGAAGTATATAAATCAAGTTATTCATTTCATCCTTCTTGACCAAAATCTGAATCGGCCATATGGAAGCTCAAACGAAGATTACAAGTTGGACCATGAAAACTATGTACATATCTTTCTATTTTTGGTGTTGGGTGACTAACTCATTTATGGTGGTCCCACTTACTGTGAAATTTGGTGGGTGGATGAGAAAAGAGTTATAGAACATCTTTAATGAAGTCTAGGACATGTGAATTGGCCGTTTAAATGGTCATAAAGGCATTCTAATCCTGTGGTTTTCAATTTGGAGAGTTTAACTGGAGATAATATATTGTTAGAGTAAAACTGGCCTAACTCTCGAAATACATGTCCAAATATGATGAAATGTTGAGGAGAGACGACCAAGATATATATGAACAACATTAAAAAAGGGTGAAATTCATGAATAGGTCATTTATTTAGGCTAAAACATGTCTAAATTCGGGGGAAAAATTCTTCATATAGAAGGAGGGGAGCTCCTCCCACTTAAAGAATCTAATTCCATCCCATTCCTTCCGGGAAACCAAGGAGGGGAACTTTTTGGATTTATCCATTTTTTTTATTTTATTTTCCATATATTTGTAATGTATTCTTATTCCCAAATCATCTCTATTATACTTACCATGGTGGTGTAAATATTTTGAGTGATTGGAGAAGGGTTGGTTTTCTATTTTGTAATGCTTGTGTTCTTGGGCATAATTGATAAAAAATTCCTTCTTCTTCAATGTTATTTTCAATTTCAGAGAGTAAATTATATTATCAAGTGTGATCATTCATTAATTTTAATCTCTTTATTGATTTTTTCTTTGGTAAATGATCATTATCTCCCTCACTGAATTATGGTTTATATATGATGTAATAAGCCGAGGATTAGTGGTGAAGTACTCGAAAATCATCATTACGTCTAAAAGGGGTAGTGTATGTTCTTGATTTTTTGGGATAAAAATGACTCGATCAGGTATTTCCAAAGTCAATTGAAGATATTCATTGCAACTATTTTTTACATGGAAAAAGAGTATATCAAACTGAGATCTTTTTACGTTTTTCCCTCAAAATTACAATTTCTTCTAAGAAGTGAGAGGAAACAATTGTGGAATCTCACTTTAATCAACTCAGAAGAAGAGCTTTGAATTAAATTGAACAAGGATAACACTACAATTGGGAAATTGACCCCGACCTAATCACCCTTCAAATATCATTGTTTTCAATCATTTGAGTTTAAAATTTCATTTAAAACATTATATTATTGAAAAACTACATTTTTACACTATTTTAAAAGTGAAAAATTATTTTTTGTGCACTTATATTCAGGATAATTCCTAAGGTTAATCACTACACTACACTTAGGGAATATACAAATTGTCTTCCCACACCCCATGACATGTGTGAATTAGGTCTCCCTATAATTTATAAATAATCTAAATGGGCGGGTCTACAATATGAATGGACTCTCTATTTAAGAGAAACAACACAAGGAAAGAAACACTTCCCTAAAACGCCCCACAAAACCAACATTATTCTACCAAACACTTCAACAAACAAAAAATTATCATCAGAATATATCAAAGCTCATAATATATCATTGAACCAAAATAGAAATACCCAACTATAAGCACATGGATATCTATGTCTAAAATGATAAACCCATTTTGAAAAGATCTAGATGGAAGAAGCGATTAAAGAGAAGAATAAAAAATCTCATACATTAGAGCAGTGATGATTCATTGAGGAAGAGTGGCAAGGGCACATAGTGACAATAGCAAGGAGTGACAGCTGAATGGAACAATGGTGGAAGGATAGGGAGAGACAGTGATGAAGATGGTAGAGAGAAACTGCAGTAGGGAGCTATGGTGGTAGGGTAGGAAGTGACGACGATAGGGTGTGACAACGACATGTCATGGAGAGATGGAAGTAGCAACAACACTACATTTATTTGAAGGTTTGATTGCGCAAATGAAGGATATTGTGTTAGGGGTATTTTTATAAAATTACGGAAAAATTTTATTACTGTTTTAAAAAAATGATAAAGATCAATTTTATCAGTGTTAAAATAGAAAGAACTCCTAAAACACCTATTTATCAAAACTTTTAAGTGAAAATAAAGATACCCCATTATCAGCACTAAAAAAGAACTGATAAAACATGTAATAACAATGCTAAAATTATAGAACTAATAAACACCAGTTTTATCATCACTTTCCTAGAACTGATAAATATTTTAAAAAATATATTTATTATTTAAATATATTTATTATAATTATATAAATATATTTATAGAATTATGTATTTTAATAATTTTTTATATATATTTATAAAAGTATAAATTAAATAAATATATTTGTTTTGTTAATATTTTTATTATTATTATATAAATTTATATATATATATATTTTGGGCTTAGGGTTACATTAACATTAAACACAAACACACCACACACACATGACGGAAAGGCAGACCAACCCCTCCCCCTCAAGTATAGCTCACCCATCAAGCCTTATTTATTAAGTAAATGACCCGAAGGCCCAGTGGGCATGAATCCCATTACATGGCCCAAAGGCCAACAATAATGGCCTCAAGACAATGTGCAATATCATGCCGACATCAGCCCTGTGTCACCGCCTGCCTGCATGATTCATGCATCACCACATTCCTATGCCGTACATGAGTCACTGCATGTCTGTGTCATGCCTTCGTCGCCACCTGCAATCAGAAATTCACTCCCACCCTGATTTGAACTAGGGTCTGATGTAGGATTACATGGATCCTTTACCACTAAGAAAAGCTCCCAACTGAAACAAATATTTTAGTATAATAATAAATATATTTGTATATAATTTTAAATATATTTATATATTTATATGATTATGTATGTATATATTTATTAATATATATATATATTAATATATATATATTAATTAATATATTAAAATATGTATATTTATATAATTAGAGTAAATATATTTATTATATAAATATATTTATTATAATTTTATAATTATTTATATATTTTATTATTTATAATTATATTTATAAATAAATATATTTACAAATAGTTATATATAATTATAAATATATTTATATAATAATATCTCATGGCCCACACTAAATTTATATATTTATATAATTACGTATACATATATCATTAAATAAATATATATAATTATAAATATAATAACTATACCTGTTATTTAAATATATTTATTATAATTTAAAAATTATTTAAATATATATATATATATATACATTTATAATTATAAATAAACATATTGAAATGTATTTATATATAATTATAAATATATAATAGAAAATATACTAAATATATTTAATATTTTAAAAAATTAAATATAATTTCATAATTATCAAAATTTGAATTTGTTTATTTATATTTATAATTATAAATAAATATATTTTAAATTTATTTATATAAAATTATAAATATATTTACAAATATATTTATTTATAAATATTTATAAATATGCTAAATATATTTATATAATTATATTTATACATATATATATATATATATTAATAAATAATTGGCGGTTCTATAACATGATTGTAGCAGTAGCGTAAATGTATTACCAATGACACTATAGCAATGGTGGCCACTATAGTGGTGGCATCACTTTAGCATGTACTATAGAAGCTATGGAACTATAGTATCCCTAATCATTGGTGGGCTTTCGGGTAAAAAATATGTGCCTTTCGGGCCAGGTAATTGGATTTCTTCCCTACTAGTCCTACATGCCATATATTTGGCTTCATTCCAACTAGGAATATGGGTCATGTAAAGAATAATTAAGGCTTTATGGGTATGATATCTCATTGGGGTTTATGACCTACCTTTATGGCTTCTGTTTCTGGTGTGTGTGTGTGTTTAAATGTAATTATACCCACAAGAACCTAAAAAATATTAATATATAAATATATTTATTGTAATTTTATACTTATTTAAATAAATATATTTATTAGGTTTTTGGGGTACAGTAACATTAAATATCTATTTATAAAATTATAATAATTTTATTTATTTGAATTTTATTATTAATTAAATATTTATTTATTTATTTATAATTGTAATTATAAATAAATATATTTAAAAATTATTTCAAAATAATTAAAATTTAATAAATATAAATATAATAAATATATTTATTATTTAATATGTTTACTATAATTTTACAATTATTTATAAGGACATAAATATGTTTTTCTTAAAATATTATATATATATATATTTAAATTAGAAAAATATATCTATTAACATATCATATTTATATTAATTATAAAAATATGTTTTATAATTAATGTATATTAATAATCATTAATTTTTGAATATAAATACAATAATATTTAATATATTAATAATATTTTTTTATTAAACACTTTTAGCAGCGCTAAGAGTAGTGATGGTAAAGATATCATTTATCGGTGCTAAAGAAATAGATGATAAAGAAACACCTTTATCAGGACATTATTTAGTGATGGTAAACCTTACCTATATCATCTCTTTTAGCTAGCAATGATAAAGGTGATGTTTTTATCAGCGCTCTCTGTTTTTCACTAATAAAAGTCAGTGTTGCCCTTGTACTAATTTGTGGTAGTGACAAAACATCCAAACAATCAAATATTTAGTTCTGTTCATCTCATTTCATTATTCAAGAGTAGTAGTTCTCTATTCCAAATCCAACATATGCTATGTTTTGATGCTCACAAGTGAGAATGTTTGTTTACTTCTAGTGTGTCATTTTACAAAAATAGTCCAAAGTGAAGCCCCTTATTATTAAAATAATAGAAAAAGTAACAACCACATGAAAGATGGATGTGGTCAAACAAGTTCACATAAAGTGTGTCATATTATTAATTAAGGATATCAAGTGTTTCTCCTGAATTATTTTTATTGGAATTATTATGGAATATCAATTGGAAATATGATTATCTCTTGGGGGAATAAAGGGATGACATCCACCCAATGGAAGTCATCATGTGTGTGTGTGTGATTGTGTGACTATATATATATAACATGGACTCTTTATAATTCCCATGCGATTAATATTATCTCTCATTAGGGGTGCCAACTTTATAGTCTAAACAAAAATTTATACGATAATATCCCTGCATACCTCCGACACCTATTCCATGTTTTTTTCATTATTATTTATTTATGATGTAGTAAACTTATTATATATCAATATAATTATAAATTAATTAATATATATATATATATTTATTTATTTATTTACATAATATTATATTTATTATATAATATTTCATAATAATAAAAATATGATGAAAATATAAATATATATATATATTTTGAAATTATTTTATACATTATATTGAAATTATTATTTTTTATTATTATATTTTAATGGAAAATAACTATATATATATAATTTATATTTGTGTCTTTAATTTTCTAAACATATATATACAATCACCACACCAACATACTATATAAATTTTTATCAAAATCTTATATCCGATATTTGCAATGAATATTGACACGAAAAGAAATTCTAATGTATAAATTTACATTTAAAATTTACATTGGATATATATACAATAAATATTTAGTTAATACTTTCATTGAGAACAACTCTTGAAATCATACATACATACAGTTAAATCAACATTAACTTATATTACCTATGAAAATTTATAGGGAATTTGAAGTGAAAATTTCCACTAGGGATTTTCAATTATAATTTCCTTCAGCACGGGCCAGCGGTGGAAAGGATGCAGTGCATTGAGAGGTGATAGGGAGGCGATGACATAGAAATGAATCTAGAACCCCAGTGTGTACACCTGTTTCGGGTACCAATTATGATGTGCTCCGATGACTAGTCGGCCGACGACAATGGTCCTATGTGCCAGTAATGGCAGCATATTTCATGGGGATAACTTATGCTTATTCTTAGTGAATTGGGATGTGGTCAGGATTTGGACGGCAGACGACCTCGAGATGTAAATGTGTGAAGAGTCTGATGGGGAACTGGATACTGGCTGGTTGATTTGAAGCTGGCTTGATCGTCATCGATTATGATATTATTTGGGTCCTTGGGTCTCTAGGGGGAATGTATTTGTGTCATTGTTTGAGGGTTCAGATTTTGGGACATTTTGATATAGTTTTTGTTTTCTGTATAATCAATGGGTCCATTGGCCAGGTGGTGTGGATCTTATGGACAATTCTTTTGGGTGGTGTTTTATCCACTTTTCCAGTTTGGTGGTGCATTGTGTGCCTCATGTCTAATGGTTCCAATTTTATTTTTATTTTCATTAATAAATTTTAGGGTCCAGTTTTCTCGATACCATAAAATTTCTCGTATATGTATACATATAAACAAAACGCTAAATTTGTAAATTAATTTTAGAATTTTCAGTGGAAATATATAGTCAATATTTTCAATGAAATATATTACTAAAAATTTATACAAATAATTTGATTACCAAAATTTTAAAATAAATACATATTTAAAATTTTAGCATAGATATATTAGTAAATAAATAAATAATAAATATTGAAACAAAAAATAGTAATGAAAATTTCAAATTTAAATAATAAATGAAAATTTCATTAAGAAATTTAGAATGAAAGTTACACCACATAATATTACAATACAAATATACTAATACATAAATGACAAATGAAAATTTTCATCAGGAATCTGCATTAAAAATATCCATTAGAAACATTTAGTGTATATTTACACATACATGTTTTTTTATCAAATCTCAATAAACATTTCCGATGAAAATTTCTACATACTTTTTATTATATTTATAAAAAAAATTAGATTACCAAAATTCATAAATAAGTACATGTTTCAATATTGATTTAAAAATATATTATTACATTAATATAAAATGTAAAATTTCAGTGGAAATTCACATTAATAATTTAATCTATAAACTATTAGTGAAAATATGAATTAGAAAAATTTGGTCCAAATTTCTATTTAAATTTCCTATGGAAATATTCTATCATTATTTTCCATTAGAAATTTTTATTTAATATTCAAACTGAAAATTTGCACTGAAAATATTGAAATATTTTCAACGTAAGATGAGAATCTTTAATGTAGACTAAAAACATAAAACATGCTTAAAAAAATAAAAATATAAATTATAATATTAAAATGTAAATTTCTTGTGAAAATTTACAGTGGAAAAATTTAGTACGTATATAAAATAATCTAAGAAAATTTTCATCTTTATTTTGTGTTTTAAATTTACTCTATAAATCTCAATTGATATAAATCTATAATAAGGATGTTCAATGAAAATTTACACTATAAAATTTGAATGAACACACACACACACATATAAATATATATATAAATATTCAATATAAATTATATTTTTCATGTGAAATTTTACAACGGAAAGTCACACAATTTCATTGAAAATTTAAATTAAAAACTCATAGTGAATATTTATAGTTATCAATTGAAATTCATACTCAAAACTCAATATAAGTACACATATAAATATTGATATAATTATATGTATGCATGAAAACATAATTTTAAATTTTTTATTGAAATTGTTTAATTATCGATAAAAATTTCTACCCATAATTTGTAATTAAACTCGACACTAGATATTTAAAAAAAACTTTGATTATTAAAAACACTTGAATTAAAAAATATTTAATTATCACATTACTATATATCAATAAATAAATATGTAAATTAAATTTTAACTTAAAATATTTATTCCAAAATTTTACTAGAAAATTCCAATGTAAATTTTCAAATGAAATTTACATTTCAAATTAACACTAAAATTATACTAAGAAAATTTATTAATATATAAAAATGTAAATTTTATTTAAGAATATATTTGAAAATTTGCACAAAAAATATTCAATTCACATTTCCACAAAAATTTATAGTTCAAATATCCACAAAAACTTTTCAATATAGTTCTCAAATATATATTTTATACATATCATATATTTCCTAACACAAATATACAATATTTTTTATGAAATCTATATTTCAAATTTTCACTATATACAAACATCTCTTTAGTAAATATGTGTATGCATAACTACATGCATGAATCAATTTACATTTACATATAAACCATTATTATGTTTTTATTGAAATAACATATAACAATGTATAGATTTTCTTAATAAAATATTTATAAATAATTTTTTTTCAACATAATATATATCTATATATATGTATACTGTTTTAAGAAACAAACAATGTACTTTATAATTTTTTTAAACATTATAAAAATATATAATTACTAATGTATAAAAATAATATTATAATATGAATTTGATTATATTTCAAATATATACATTATATAAAAAATTAATGTAATATAGTTTTAATTGAAAATAGTCTAAAAAATTGAACCTATATATATATATATATATCAAACCACAAATATTGTACATGTATATAAAAATAAATGAAAAATGAAAAATATTTAGAAAATAACATTGTGGAATTTTATTTGAATAGTCATATATATTTATTACTTTTATTTTATATTTTTATTTATCATTATTATTAATGTTTTAAAATAAAAATTTTATGAAATATTATCGGTAAATTTGTTTTTTGAAGATGTTTACATGATGGGGAATAGGGTAATTTATTATGACTCATTAAAATGAAATAATTTTATATTAAAAATTTCTTTAATTAAAAAAAGGATCTGGTGACATGTGACTTGATATCCATGTGGGTAGACATCTCACAAAGAACCTGGTTCTCACATTTCGGTTGTAACATAATGATGTTGGTTTCCAACCACCTATCACCATTTTCAATGTTGTTACACCAAAATTTCCTACAATGGACTTCCATCTTGATTGCTTCATATTCTATATGTGAAAAACATATTCCTTCATGGCTATAAGAGTTTTGAGTGGTTTAGGTATCAACCATGTTTGAATTTTATGGTATGGTAGGGATTGGTTGGAGTTGTGTCAAACTCAACACCTCCCACCATACCTATAAATAGAGGGTCTATAGATCCTTCCGTGATTAACCATTGTTTCAAACATAACTGATCCCAGGGGGCTCATTATATCCAAGGGATCCTTGAGAGATCCATTTGTAGAGTGATAGAGGTGTGGAGAGTAATTTATTAAGTATTTTTCTTTAATAAATATATCATTTTTACCATCCATTCATCAAATTTTGTGATTACTGAATCACGGCATGTGGTACCAGAGGCATATGTGGTGAAATGGATGTGAGTAGTATATATTTTCAAGTTACCTGAAAATTCATGTTTCTCTAATTCATGTTTTCAATATAGATTCTCAAAAATCATGTTGAGGCAGTTCTAATGGTTCAAAATACATTGAAAATAGAGATAATATATGCATAGTTGGATGGGTCAATGTTTGGTCAATGTATGGGGTGGTACAGTACCACCTTTCTGAAAGAGAAGACTTATTTCTTGGGACTGGTGACATTTCATGAGAGATTTTGGTAGCTGTCATGGCATGCCACAGTAGTGCTACATCATCTCCACATCACTTCAAATTCATTAATCAATCTATTTTTTTCACACATATTAGATTATATCTTTGATCAATTGGTGTCCAATTTTGATGACTCAGGAGTCGATTCCACTATTTTAGAACTTTCCAAACTCAACTTAATGCTCTATTATTTTAAAAAAATTTATTCCAATTATTACAGAAATGAAATTAAAATGGGGGAACATCCATAATAGTGATGATGATTTTAAAATATTCTTACTAGACCATTTGGAAGTCTCAAATTAATGATCTACATAATTCTAACGACCTAATTGACGCAATTTAAAATAAAAAGTCAATAGTGATGCCATTATAGATGCATAGTGGGAGGATATGAACAAGAAGATGATCGGTCAAGCCCAAAAATGGATTAATCACAACATCTACAACCATGTTTATCAAGAGACTGGTGCATACAATCTCTGGAAAAGATAGACAGTACATTCCATTCAAAGAGAACCTGAAACAAGATTATATTGATAATGTCACTGATGAATCGTTGACTATATAGTGGAATTTCTATAGATGAAAAACCCAATGAGTTCCAAATCCAAATGATTCAATTTTTATTTATAGTTAATACTATGACTCATGAAGATCATGTGAACCGATTACTATGTACACTTTCTGATAGTTGAGATAGTCTTATCGTCTACCTTAACAACAAGGAAGCAAAAGGCAATCATACCATGGTAATGGTAGAGGATTCACTATTCGATGAGGAGGACATAAGTAAGAACACATGTTATAACCATATATAAGTTCTTATGCTAGAAAAGTGAGATAAATAGCAAGTAGGTGATCAAAGTGTATTAAGTAGTGGTCCAAGAAAGGGAAAAGGTATGTAAACATATGATGGGAGACTATAATATAACTTCTAACATGGAAACTTTGAGGGATAGATAAGAATAATAGTAGGAATTTTCTACAATAAAATGGAAAAAGTAGAAACCAATATAAAAAAATGGATACACATAGATGATAGTCTCTAGAGAAATCATGATTTTATAAAAAAAATAAAGAAGATACATGCTTCTACACACTAGTCTAGGGAAATGAATGTGTGGTCAATACTACAACATCATACCACATATATATACATAATGATTATTTCCAAACTTATCAAGATGAAGAATTTAGTTTGTTCAAGATAGTGAATACCTATTCAGGGAATATTATAGGAACGACATTTATCAAAGTCAAAATGAACGTTGTTGTTGCTAATTCATCGATTTGATGATCAATAAAGATGTTTCAAAGGACCTACAGATATAGAATCCCTAAAATGATGTCATGTTAAATAAAATTCATCTTGGTAAAGGTGATAAAGAGGTTTCTACTAAACTTGTGATTCAAGTGGATGATCGAAATGTTGTTCTGAACAATGATGTGGTTGATAAACCTATGGACACTGATGACCAAGGTGATGTGTGGTAGACCCCGAAGAAATGGAGGATGGGATGACACCCAAGAGGATTTTGGAGGATATCATGGATGAGGTGGTTGAAATAAAGGATGAACTATGTTTTTATGTATTTTTAGTGGCATGTTCTACCACATTAACCCTAAGCATTCAATTTTGTTTTCTTGTTTTATTTTTATAAAAAATTTCTGCATCCATGGAGTTTCTCTATAGTCTACACGTTTTTGGTATATTTCGTTAAATCAAATCACATAGAAATCTTGTGGAATATGCAACCTCGAGATAAAATGAACCATAATATATTACATCATTATAAGAAAACCATAAAATTGGTTTGTATGAATATTAATTATGAAAATTATGAAAATTATGGTTATATATTGATAGGAAATAAAATAAGAATCATTTGAAAAAATGTTTTATGAAAAACCGTATCTTTTAAAAAAATATTTTAGTCATGATTTTACCACATAATATATAATCAATTTTTACACTTTTAAAAAAATTATTTGAAATGTAATTTTATTTAATTAGTATATCGAAATTATCTTAGGGTGAAATATTGTGATTAATCTGAAATATTTCAGTATTCAATGAATATAGAAAAATGTAAAATTTTAATTGCAAATTTCCATTTAATTTAAGTTATTTATAATATTAATAACTTTTTTTAGTTTTATTTCATGTAAAATTAATTCAATTCAACAAATACAAATACAATTTAGGTCATTTTGATCATTTTCATGTGGAATATTGAAATTAAAGCATTCAGAACATTTGAACATTTTCTCCTTTGAAACATGCTTTCCCATCACATTTGTTAGATTAATTATAAATTAAAAATTTCCACCGATCTAAATTGAATTTTTAAAAATAGATTCCATATTTTGAATTATAATAATTAATGTTATCTAATCATGTCAAATTATTTTTTTACCAAAATTAATATTGAAAATAGTAAAACTTATTTACCGCAGTTAATATAAA
Organism: Viscum album; assembly: GCA_963277665.1. Lineage (NCBI taxonomy): Eukaryota > Viridiplantae > Streptophyta > Magnoliopsida > Santalales > Viscaceae > Viscum > Viscum album. The sequence continues at coordinate 546,248,746 of OY728130.1, read as the reverse complement.
AATTGATTTTCCGGGGGGGATAAACTAAAAATATTAGGTTCAAAATGACCTAAATCATTTTATAAATTTCTAGACATATTTCAACACTATCACATATAATGATCTATAATACTTCATTTTAACACTTTTGTCTTGTAAAATATATGGAAGAACCTTTTTCTTTTCAAAAATTACAAGTGTGCCACTCACCTCAATTATAAAAGGCCACACCATACCATCTCTTATTCAAACATTAAAAACCATTTAGTTTTGAAATTACCATCTCAAATCAGATCTCAACATCAATCCCCTCATCCTAGATTACTATTTTGGGCCAAAATCAAACCTAGGAAGGCTTATTGTATAAAAAAAGGGTTTACTAGATGATAAGGTAACATTCTTCAATGATTAGTTTTTTTCATTTATTCCTCCACCCCATTTAATTATTATTAATCCATGATGATTTAAAATCCTTCTAATTTTCAATATACTGAGTAATTTTTATAAAAATTTCATGACCAAGAACCAACCCTAATTCCTTCAAATGGATTACGTAATCCTCATTTGTCATTATGGTGGACTACCACCTCATGAACAGATTTTATTCATTTTTCTATTACTCAATAAAACACTTAGATATGATGATGGATATGAAGTATATATATGATATTTATAACATAATTATATTTCAGGAGTCACTATATCATATATAACTTTTTAGTTTCCATTCCATTAGAGATACAATAATTTTTCTCGTGTTTACGGTGGACTACCAGCTCACGAAGTGATGTGATTCATATTTCACTAACACATTATATGAAATTTAATATGGAAAATTTAAATTAATATATTTGATTTAAATTATATTATTATGACATTAATTACACATTTATCATTTTAAATTAAAATATATCATTTTTGTTTTTTACAATGAAAAATGATAACATTGTTCTTGTACAGATAAACTAACACTACAGAAAAAATGGATATCTATGATCGGACCCCATCGAGAATAGTCTTTTTCGATGGGACCCCGTCGCAAATAGACATTTTTGACGGGGACTTGTTTTAAAAAACGGCATCACAAATATTATTTTTTGCACCGGGCCGTCGCAAAAACTCATTGTTTGTAATGGTCAGTAGAACTGTCATAAAAATTAATCAGTGATTTTTTATGAAAGTATTTGCAATAGACCAACTACCCGTCTCAAATAGCTTATATGTTTTTACTCTTTTGTGGTGGTCATTTGCAATTAATTCTCAAAATAAAAATAAAAATAACCTCTTTCATGACAGACCATCACAATTATTATTTGCAAGGATTCGTCTCAAATAGTTAAAATATTTTAAAAACATGTATATATATAAAATAATACTAACAATAATATAATATTAATATAATATAATATTAATATAAATAAAATCCAAATATTAATATTAATATAATAAAATTATTTATCAAATAATAAATATTATATAATATTAATATAAATAAAATCATATTATTAATAATAATAGAATAACATTATTTATCAAATAATAATAATAATAATATAATTAATTCTAAAATAATTAATTAGTATAATAATATTATTAATATAAATGAAATAATAATATGAGTAATATAATAAAAACCAGAGAATCCACAAAAATATAAAAATATATTATTTAATAAAAAAATAAAGATAATAAAAACATAAATTAATAATAAAAAACTTTAATTTTAGAGACAATATAAATCACACTATTTTAAACATCAAAAAGTTACTATTACAAAAAAACATTCAACTATTTTATCGAAAAATAAAAATACATCACTTATCTGGAGAGGGTCATCTAGAGGAGCTGAAGGAGATAGTGGAGGGAACTCAATCCCTAAATTGTGATTCAAACGTCACATGTACTCCATCTTCTCATGATCCTTCTCTTGCTACTATCGACACACTTCATCTTTCATTTGTTGTCATTGTTGCTACTGTTAAAGAAACCTTTCCTGTTGCTGCTGCTGCCACTGATGCATCTCCCCCTGGTATGTAACCATAGTCTCTATAAGCTCACTCTAAGCTCACAGCTGCTCATGATACTGTGCATGAGATGATGATGAATCTCCATGAGCTCCTCTCAAGCTGGACACTAACATCACAAATGTGCCATAAAATCCCTAGGGGTCACTCGAGAGATTATACCAACAACTAGGCCTTTCTTGAAACCATACTTGGACGCCTACTTCCATGTTACGTCATCATAATGGGGGGGCACTTGTCTAACCATCTGTCTCATCCTGACTCTCAACATCTTTCTGAGACTTTGCAACCACATATAACTCCTTCAATTTCAATATAAAAGTAAAATAGTTAAAATATTATTTTTAGTTAAATTTAATACTAAAAAAACTTATACTGAAAACAATCGGATGCTGGAAAGAACCTCTAATCTCCCTAGTGACTGGATCACTGTACATCCTCTAATACATGTCATAATTTGTAATATCGGGTTGTATGACTACCTATATGAATACTAAATAAACCATTTACATTTAATGTTATATAAAATATTGAGAAAAATGTACTTACCATATACTCCCTATGCGTACTAAATGTACGAGTACTAGCTCGATGTGTCACCACATGTCTCCCCCAATTTTTCCAAACCATTGATAATCTACTCTAAAATTTCCTAACTATAAAATGTATATATAATCAATACCAAACCTAAGATGAAATATAATTAGGTTGGTGGACGCAACATGTCACATCAAAATCCAGTACTCCTTCTTTCTCCACTACATTCCTTTTCAAATTGTGTAAAAACTGGCTGCAATGCATAGACCTAGCTCACTGCCATGCCTTCTAAATAGCCTTGCACATGATCTCCTAAATGGGATACCATAAACCCTACAAATAATTTATTATATCACCTTATTAATTAAATTAATTTTAAAATAAATATTATTTATTTACATAGCAGCCAATGCTCAAACATGGACCACTGAACATCGACGAGAATTTGATCCCATGACACCCATGCATCAGAAAAATAATTGTGTAATATAGTGCTCCCATGTCAAACCTCTATATGCATAATGTTGTGAGAAAAACAATAATAATTAATCAGACAATTAGAATATAAATAAATTAATGAAAACTAACTAAAATTAAAAGGTAAACATACCTATGTGTGCGTGGATTAAACCCATGTTGTGGACGTCACTTGGGTATAGGGTTGGGAATCATCAGTTGAGTAAGACCACGCCCCCTCCTGGTTGTCCCTGAACTACAAAAAGCCTGAGGGTCGGCTGATCTGACCTCTTTCTCATCTAAAGGTAGATCAGCCTCCTGTAACATATGATACAGAACCTAGTCCATCTAAAACACGAAATGTTATTGTTATAAAATAGTTGAAAACAAATATTATATATATATATATCTATATTATATATGATTATAACCAGAATTTTAATGTGTCAATGTCCATCTTCATCCTCATGTTCATAGTTTTGGATGTAAATGTATTTATCTTCCACCATAGCATCATCAATTTCCATATTAGTTTATATTTCATCATCTCCTATCATTTCAAATCTAGTTGTAACATCATTAACATTATCATCACCATAAGCCCTTAATTGGAGGGTGTCATCAATGATATTTGTGTCTTTTCTTGAAAAATATGGATTTAAAGTAGTCTCTTGAAAATTTCAATTTCTTTCTCTTCAATGGAACCACATTCACTTTCAGTAAACTGATTCTCTCAAGATTTAATTTTTATTATGCTCCATAAATCACTCAACTCCCTTGAAATAGAATAGTAATTTTCATAATACATTTTATGTTCCTAATGACCTAATAAAAATTTTTCATTTACAGTAGGAAGACTTTTATATTTAATATCAATGACTCCATATATCAGATGAACACACAAGCCTCTCTCAGTATCCTACCACTGCCATTTAAACAATGTTATGTAATGTTGTCCCTGATAACATAGATAAATGATTTCATCCAACATGTCATAAAACTCAAATTCCGTATCTCTATAATGTGATCCTTTCAAGAAAACACCACTATTAATTTTTTTGATTCCCCATATGCACATGTATGAAATTGAAAACCATTCACCACATCTGCTTTATACGATTTAACCATTTTTTATGGTGGCTTACTCAATACAGAGAATCGATTATCAAATTCATCAACATGTTGAGATAACTAAAAAGTTCTAAAAAATATATCACTATAACAAGTATAAAATTGAATTTTTATGTGGAATAAAAAATATTATATGTTACCACTTTTTTAAACAAGTAGGAATTTTTTTAAAGTCGTTCATCCATTGCATCTACTGTAATTTGTAGAAATTATTTCTTGATATAATTATCATATAACGTATAAATAAAATAATATTAATGTATTGTTATAAAAATTATAGAATAAGTTATAGATGCACGTATAGTAAAAATGGTGTAATTTCTTCATAGTTGATAAGAATATATGTATGAGCTCTGTAATGTTCATCATCTAAAATCCATCGTTCATGAACTCCACCAAAGACAAGTTCGGGCAGGTTGAAAACTGATAATTGATTTCCCATTTCATCATCAACATTTACCTCATTATATCTCATAAAATTTTGTTTTGAAGGATATTCATATTGAATGTAATGAGAGGTCAAAAAAGAAATTCCCTATTGAAAATAAGCTTCTGCAATTGAGACTTTAACTGATTCTTTGTTACATACTTTTTTTCATTTTCTATATACATCCCTGAAATGGGTACATCAGTTGGAAATGTATTGGACCTGCTCATTTCATTTCATGAATATAATGTATTAACAAATGTTCCCTTAAGTATAAAAAACATAGCGAGAGATATTTTTTCCAGTTTACATAAGATTAAACCGGCATATTATTCCAGTTTTCATACAGCATCATAGTCTTTGGTTGATGCAAAAATGTCTCCAAAGAAATATTATATGTTATAATGAACATACCAAATCATTGAATTTAACAAAACTCTTAATCCAATTGGAAAATGTTTTTCCATTAAAACATGACAGTCATGACTATTCATTCTAGTAATATGACCATTTCTAACACATCTTCCCATATTGGAAGCATAACCATCGGGAAGTCTCAAATATGCAATCCACTAAAAAAATAATAAGTGACACTCTTTCGATAGTGTATAAGCTGCTTTTGGCTTCATTAACTTCTGTGATCTGACATTTTCAAATATTCCAAGTTCTGTTCACTTGAAAATTTGGGTAAGATTTAATTTTGCCATTATATTATCTTTGGTCTTTCCTGGAGTATCCAAAATTGTATGAAATAAATTATCAAAACGGTTCTTCTCAATATGCATCACATCAAACATGCGATGGACCAAAAAATCAAACCAATATGGAAAATCCCAAGAAATGATTCTTTTTATCCAATTGTTCTCTTTTCCAAACCCATCAATTTTTTGTTGATTTATTATTGGTCCAAATGTGATGGTAGATAATGAAGATACAGTTGATTTCAACACTGTACCTGAGATCATTCTTGGAGGCTCCTATTTTACAATTGTTCCTTTTATAAAATGATATTTTTTCATTGAAAATGATTATAGGTTGGATGAAATCTGTGATGATAGTCGAAAGAACAAGGTTTTTTTCCATTAACAAGCATAAATTCATTATTTTCTCTCACATAGTATTGAAATGATTTTGGACCATGTCTACTCTAGCCAGATAACGTTCCATATGCTAGTAGTCACTAATTGTTCACATCAATACAATATTTAGTCTAAAGTTTTGTTTTGCAAAAACATCATATGTACTAACACCATTACTCCATAGTGAATTCAACTCATCAATCAATAGATTCAAATAAACACCAAACATGATCTGTAATTAATAAATTCAAAAATATATAATGATCCTTCGGCAATATCCATTTAGGTAAATTATACGGAGTTATAAAGACATGAAAACACGAATACTGATGACCATATGAACAAAATGGCCAAAAAACCATCAGTAAAAAGACCCAATCACATGTTTCGGGATTCTAAAGAAAAATATAGATGCACTTGGTCAAAAAAATTCCTTGAATCACGATTAGAGGGATGATTTAAGAATTTACATGTTGAAATGTTGGTTTTGTTCCATGATTTCAATGATGTTGTGTTTTGAGACATAAATAATTATTGTAATCTGGGTGTGAGTGGGAAATATCTCAATTTTTTTACAGGAACAAATTCAGAATTCCCTAGTTGAGATTCTTTATACCTTGATTTTCCTCATGTAGGATAGCTATCCAATAACTCATTTTCACCATAATAAAGGATTCAGTCATTTGAACATGCATGAAGTTTTTGATAACGTAGACCTAGATTAAGAACCATCCTCTTTCTCACATAAAAACATGAAAGAAACACATTTCCTTCATGTAGTAGTGTTTTTAACATAGAAAATTTCTGACCAAAACAACTATTTTACATTCCATTATCTATTTTAATAACCATAAATTTTGAAAATGGTTCGAACATTCTTATCTTGCAACATGGATATATGGAATTCTCAACGGACCTCAAAAACTCAAATAAATGAGATGGTTCCAACTGAGGAGTTAAATCAACAACATCATGTATTTTAGTTTGTTGAACAGATGGACCTACCACATCATGTACTAAACATTGAAACCGTTCTGGGTATGGAAACAAATTATTAATATCTTCTCTAAAACTGCATTCACAATGTTGATACCAAAAAACATAATCTATTTGAGAAGAAAAATTAAATAGATGAGCTCCTAAGTTGTCAAATGTGTCATACGTCCCTATAGCACATTTTTTACATGAACACTTAAATGTCCCTTTTAATTTTTTTTGGGTTTTGATGATTCAAATGATAAGAAATATTGAACGCCCTAAATATATACAAGATTTAAAACAGAACTGTTTGGATTCCTTCTCTGATTTATCTAAGCATGATCATCTAATAATGAATTGTTTTGACTTATTTGTTCCATATTGTTCTAATAAATATGAAATAATTAGTTATATTATATAATAATATATAAGATAAACAATATTCAAAAAATAAAAAAGAATTAAATTCTATTTTCTAGCAATTTTTAATATTTTTTAATTATTTTATAGTTATTTATATTATATTTTAAACTTATATACTAATCTAAACATATTTATAAAAATATATACTAATTACCAATAATTATTATTAATTTCAGGTATTTTTTACTAATTATTCTTAATTACTGGTGGAACAATTTCCAATGGATTGGCGGCAATTCATTTTCTTGAGGACTCTTCCCATTACAGCTTTCTCCGACTTAAATCATTTTAAATAGTCTGCTCTGACATACAAATATCCATTTTCATATACACTAGAGTATATAGAGTATTTCTCTTCATGCGCTCGTGCATACGAAATGGATATTTGTACGTCAGATTAGTCTATTCATAGTGCTTTATGTTTGAGAATGTTTCAAGGGGATGACTCATCGGGTGAAGGAGCCTCTTCTTTCCGACAACTCACCTCCTTTAAACGTTCTTTGACTTAAATCACTATAAATAATCTGCTCCAACATATGGCCGGATAGATTTTTTAAATTTATTTCAGTGGAAAAAGTTGCAAGGAGTTGAGGTGATGATAAAAAGGAATACCGCCAATCCGTTGGAAATTGTACCGGTTTATCAATGTACTTGAATTTATTACAGTTTATTATGAATAATTATGAATTATTATAAATTATTACAAATTATTATTAATTATTACTAATTATTAAAAATTATTACGAATTATTACTAATTATTACTAATTATAGCTAATTATTACTAATCATTACAAATTATTATTAATTATTACTAATTGACCTTTTTTTCTGATGATTTGGTTCCATGGGTAATTACTGAACCCATAGTTCCACTCTAGAGATCATCTCAGAATCATACCCTTTTTTCGATGTATTCACTTGATGATTATGTGATCCTCACTGAAGGGGGAGAACTAGAATATTTTTTTGAGGCAATGTAAGGTGAACTTAAGGATATAGGGGTTGATCTAATAGATGATGATATGACATCATTACACGAATACCATAATTTTGAGCAAGTAGAGTTACTAACAAGTAAGATAGAATTGAAAAATAGTGGATTTTTCATATTAAAAATTTATAATTTTGTTCTGTTCCATGATACAATGCAAGGTTTGTTGTTAAAAAAATATTAGAAGAAATGTATTCATTTTGGTGATATTGTTTCACATGTTATAAAATTTTCTTCCATTCGGGTTGTTCTTATATTGATTGTTAGTATGGATCTATATATTGAGATGACGGATTTGTAAACTGATTTCCTCCATGGAAAGTTAGAGGAAGAGCTTCATATGGAGCATCTAGAGGGTTTTTTTGAAATAGGTAATAAAAATCATGTTTTTCGGTTTAAGGATAGTTTCCATGGTTTGAAGCAAGATCTGAGGATGTTGTATAATAAGTCAGAATCTGTCCTTTTTTATCAGAGTTTTATGATGAAATATTCTAATAATTGTGTTTTTGTTTATATATGTAATGTTGATGATTTTATTATAAAATTTCTTTATGATTATTATATGTTCAATGATGGCCAAGATGTTTCTAGAATTGAAAAATCGAAGAAGGGTCTTTTTTAGTCTTTTGTGATGAAAGGATTGGGTCCAGCACTGTAGATTCCTAGCATGTTGATCTACCATGACAAAAAGGACAATAAATTGTGGTTATATATGGATAAGCATTTTGATTAGGTTCATTAGATATTTTCCAGGGATAGTGAAAAAGTTGTTAGTACTACTCTTGATTTACCTTTTATGTTAATTACCATCCAATAATCTTTTATAGATGACGTGGGAGAGGATATGAAGAACACACCTTATTCACCAACCATTGGGAATTTTATGTATGTGATGGTATGTACTAGACCTGATATATCTCATGTAGTTGGTGTGGTAATCCTTTTTCTTTCAAATCCATATACAGAGCATTGGAGAGTAGTGAAATATATATTTTGTTATCTTTACGGTACTTCTAATCTGATATTGTGTTCTGGAAAAGGGGAACTTATGCTTTGTGAATTTATAAATTTTTATATGGAATGAGATATCAATTAGAGGAAGTCTACTTTATAATATTTTAACACATTGGTAGGAGATATGTATCTTCATATTCTAGATTACAGAGATGTGTTTCTTTATCTACTTAAGATTTAGAGATTATTACATTTATAGATATATAAAAAAGAATTTGTGTTCATGAAATGTTTTATTCGATATCTCAATTTTAATCAGGATATGTATGTTTTCTTTCGTGAAAATCATAATGCTATTTGCTTGGGAAAAATCCCACTTTTCCTGGTAAGTCAAAACATATCAATGTTTGGTGTCATTTGATCCCCAATGTCCTCGATTTGAGACAGATAGATCTTTAGAAGATCCTCATTGAAGAAAATGGGTTAGATATGTTGCCAATGAGTTTACCCAGAGGTCAAATTGATACTTTCCGAGTGATTTTACAGTTGGTGGTGATCCCCACATGAATCAAAATGATATTTTATTAGGCACCTCCGTAAATGGTGTGTGACACGTTTTCATAAAATAAAAACATGTGGTCAAAGAATCATTTTTGTAGAGTTACAATTATTCATACATATTGTTTTGTTATTTAGGAGAGGCAGTGACTTGGCTTCTCACAAAACCTACATATGAACAAAAAAATCATTTTGGTGATCACCTTTTGTTAGATGGTCATTTTTCTCCAGACTTCATCTTCTATCCACCTTTGATCGGCTATTTTAATTGAGTATTAATTTTGATATCCCTTCCATTTTTGGGGAGTCTCTACCATGTACTCCTTGGTTGTAGTATATCCCTCTTTCTAGACTAGGTCCCATGGTTTTCCCTTTTGGGGTTTCCATGTTAAAATTTCTGGTGTCAACATTTATTTTCTTAACTTATTTTTTGGTTGCTTTTCAACAACTTTTGTTTGGAGGAAAATAATTTATTTACTCTTCACATTCTCTATGATTTTTTTTCATTCGTCATTTTCCATATTTCCCAACACTTAACTGGGGATGGTGTTAATTTAAATGCTGGATTGAAGCCGTGTTCTAAAAGTCCTCGAACATGGAAGTGTATTAATTGTAATGCCCCAACCCCAGTTACCCAGAGTCGGTGCATTATTTTAATACATTAGCATGATTACAAGGAATCAAGTCTCAGAAGACCGATTAGTTTACCAGTCATGGAAAATAGATTACATACATGAATGTTACATTACACTTCATAACATACAAAACAACATAAATAATCCTTTATTAATGTCATTATTACCTTGTCTTAACCCTTATTATCAATCACAATATACTTATTGGAATCCTGGGAAAAATAAAACATAGAAAGGGGTGAGCTCAAACACTCCGTAAGGGTAAGCAATACAGCAGAAACATTTATAAATAAGCATAAACATTTAAGGCAATGTATAACTAAAACAAAAGCATTTTAAACTTGAACTTCAACATAGTATGGAAAAAGTAAAATGAACTAATGCCATTTACTTATTCACATGGATATTCTACTAATCTAATAATCACATGCAATATCAATAACCACTTTCATAATGATGGAATGCATAATGCCAGACTATCATAACCACATAGCCAAGGCCTCGTGCTAAGACTACAAATATGATTTTTCCAAGACCTTGTGCCAAGACACTAGTGTGTCTCATGAGACCTACCAATGCATCGAGGAGCTATAGCGGGCTCCACCCGTCACATATTAAGTCCAATGCATTCCCATATGAAAAGGTTTAAACATAACATAAACATTCGTATTAAAACAAGCATACGAAATGTCAATATTTTCACCATAAACCATGAATGGTATAAAAATAGCACATCCACAGTCAAACATATCACAAAACCTTCAATATAATATATAAGTTTTGTATCATAATAAATCAACTTCAAATAAGATTAAAATCCATCAAAGGATGTTGATATAGATGAAATCAAAACTATTTGAGAGAAATATCTCTTTTCTCGAAATCATTGAAATGTCCCAAATTTATAAAGGAAGTAATTTAAAAGAGATTTTTGAATCAAAGTGTCCCATACCACTTTTAAACTTTTGAAAAGAAATATCATTTCAAAACCTTCATGTCCATATAAATAAATCTTTAAAATCATTTTGAAAACAAGGACATTAATTAAAAATATTTAAAAAGATAAATCTTTAAAACATTTAAAATTATGATCTTGATAAAGAGTACCATTCAAAAATTCTTAAAATATTCATTTTTAAATAATTTAAAAGTCACATAATTATAAAATAAAACATTTAATTTGAAAATATTCTTATAATCTTGTAAGGGAAGCTTTGATGATTTTATAACGGCGGTAAATAGCCGCACCCGCCGTATAAGTTAAAAACACATTCTTACCTTAAATTTGTCGAAAGGTAAAAAGTTCCTTGATTGGAAAATGACGGAAAGATTCCTTTAAAAACATATAAGGGTATAAATGACTTTAACCAATATTCTTTGCAAATAGTAAAAATGTTTTGAAATAAATTTTGAAGAAACATGGATGTGGATGATAAAGAGATCCGAGTAGATAATTGCGTATAAATAACCTCGGATAATGAAGAGACTGTGAAATAAACCCTTACCTTGTACTTTTCCTTGGTTGGGGTAGGTTAACCTCCTGTATAATGGTGAAATAATTGTTATCAAATAATCATATATATTAATATGATATCATATATGATCTTTTAACATTGCTTTGTCAATAATATCTTAGAATTATCGTCGTTTTGGGTGTTAACTTACTCGTTTTCTTTTATATGTCTTGTTACGTAATCCATGTTTTTCATGGATAGGTTGTATATTATTCAAATCCAGAATTATAAAAGTACTTAAACATTATTTTTAAATCATCAAATGATAATTATACTTGAATGGATACGATGGAGAATGAATCTCATCGCGTTCATGGAGACGGTAGTCCGTACGTACGCACGAGCGACAATATCATTATTTTGATATTAAAATAATATATAATTGGATAGTATATCATATATACAGAATCATTATCATGTTATATTTATTATTTAAATGAGTTACACATCATTATTATACCCATCCAAATAATAATATATTGAATAACAATTACACCACGGCGTGGAGACGGTAAGCCGTACGTACGCACGTATGGTGACATGTTATTCAAAGGATGGATAGAATACTAAATATGGTTGTACCATATTTATAATAACATCACATTATATATATGATACTGGTGTTATTATTTTAGATTGGTAATAACAAAAAAGGAAGAAGTGGAAGATGAAATGAATTTGAAAAAGGGTGGTCAAAACATTACCTCTTCTTCGGGTTCTTCCTTTTGATTTGATCAAAATGGATCTTAGGTTGGCTTTCTGACTAACGGAAGGCCTCTAGGATGAAGTTAGGGATGTTGAGAGAGTATTTGGGCAGAGTTTGTCCAAATCAAAAGGGTTTTAAGGTGTGAAGTAATGAGAAGGGAGAGTGCCCTTTTATAAGCGGGTTGAGGGGCACGTTTGGAAAAGCTAGAAATATTAATTTATAATAAATTCATACTTAGTTTCTAATGGATACAAAGTGGATTATTTAAATGTTAAGGTGGGGATGGGTCTAAAGCCACTCAGCCAATAGAATTTAGACAGGTTTGGGTACTTATATTAACATTATCTTTTAGTTTTAACTCTTAGTTAATTAGGTTGACATTTACCATGTCACTTTGTATTTTTATATTATATAGTTAATAAACTTACCATATACATCCAAGAGACCCCCAAGTGGTCCATTAATGAAGAACCTATCATGATATAAGTCTCTTGGCCGAACCTTAGATGTTTAGGAATTTAATATCAATTAATAATATAATATTTGTTTTAAAAACTCTTTTATGTCAATTTTGACACTATTCAATAATTGATATTTTTAAAACTCATAACAGAATGATTACTTCGAAAAAAATTAATTAAAGCAATACTAACATGTTATATTAACCTAAAAAATTAGTTTAATTCATAAAAAGTCTCATATTATATTTATTTTGGTATTTATAAAATCAATTATTCTAATTTTTCATTAATTAGGTAATTACTGCATCATAATTGTGTCATTAATAACTTAAATAATTTAATGTCTAAAAATACTAAATAAAATATTAATATGTAGGAAATATTCTCAGCTTTATAATAAATATTTAAAATCGAATTTATCTTATGTATAACCCTATATTAAAATTGTTTTAGTAAATAAACATTCATTTTAACTCTTTTAACTCTTCTTTGAATTAAATAATAATAAATGTCCTAATCTAATCCAAGTGGACCTAAATGATAATATTTTATTCCTAAGGTTTTTTTTGGTCGAGATACACTTGTACAATAGAATTAGGACATGTTTTAGGGTAATATTAATATAATTTTTACTATTAATTACCCTATTTACTTTTAACCGTGGTAAATAAAAGTAAAAAGTTACTATTCACCAAAAATTATTTTCATCTCATTGAACCACATTTTACTTCTTGATAGTAACCGTGTCTCTTGGATTTTCGAAATTCTATTCACAGATGCGGTAAAATTAAGTTTTATGAAAAATTCAATTTTTTTTAACTACCACTTAGTAGTTTCACTATTCATCAAAAATTGAAGTTTTTCAGAACAATGCCAAAATTTCACCCTAAGTTATAATTGATATTCAGAATTAAAAAATGATGTCTATTTTACAAAATTCCATACATATAAGTTGCATTAATTAATTTTATAATTAATTCCCACTGTCACAACAAATAGCGTGTTTTTAAGAAACAATATATATCAAAAGATTGACAATTATTTTGGTCCAATTTCAAAGTAAATTAATTCTAATGAACACCATTGGATAAAATGGTAAAAATATATTCTAATTATACTTTAAAACCACTCAAATTCATAATTTATCACTATTAATTATTTTGATTAAAAACGTTGTTTTTAACTAAAATTTAGTAATTTTCACTATTCATCAAAATATTAAAGTTATCCGAAAAGTACCAAAATTTCACCTTAGGCTAAATTTGAGACTCCGAATCCAATAATTAAGTCCATTTTGAAATATAAAATATATATAATTTCAAAAAGTAGGTATTACTATTCATAACGGCTAGTTTGATTGGTTGTGGTGTGTGTTAGAACTCGAAGTTGCGTACAACACACGCTACTGTATTATTCAAAGAGAAGCATACCGTGGAAGCTTGAGGTGTTAAATTGTAAAAAATTTTATGTCCCCATTCTAAAGAATAAACTTATTTAGTCAAATTAAATATATAAAAGTTTAAAATAATCGATTTAAAAAGGGTTCACTATTAAAGTTTGTAAAAGTGGATTTTTGAGAAATACTTCTTTTATCTGAAAAAAAAATTGTTCTTACATTATGTCTAAGAAACTAATAATATGGATTCTAAAATTATAAGTATTATATGATGTTAAAAATTTAGTTAATACTATTCATAACCTCTTTTGAACGGCTTGTTTGGTAAGTCATGGTGCGCTTGAACTCGGTGTTGCGTGTAGTGAAAGTTATTGTATTATTTTGAAGAAATAACACACTATGAAATCATGGGGTGTTACATTCTCGCCTCCTTCAATAAATTGCGTCCTCGCAATTTGAAATTGTTCTTCAAAAATAAAAGCTTGAAAATAGAAAATATCTTTGTGGGAAAACCCACATCAGAAATTGGGTTACTAAAATTTAGTCTTAATATGAGGAAAAGAGAAATGAAAGGGTCACCACCAAATTATGATCTCGATTAGGAGAAAATTGGTGGAAATTAGATACATATAATTGGAGGAAAAATGTAAATATTTATAGGTAGTGATTGAGGTCATCAATCACAAACAAGTGTAAAATTGAGGTCCTTAAATTCATCAATCTATAATGATTTGAAATACCATTGGTTCAAAAAAACATAGGGTATTAGGATAACACATTTTTGGTTTTAGGATTCCTTAAATAAAGTATAAGAATTAATTTATTCATAGAATAGAAGAAGAAAAATATATTATTGAAAAGTAGAGTTCCATCCTTTAACTAATATCTACCACAAACTCATATTTCACTTTAAAAGATAATAGAACATAAAAAATATTCTATTTATCCTATTCGAATAGGGTTAAAAAAACGAATTTATAATTCATCTACCAGATCATTTAAAAAACTACATTATTTAATATCGAACATCACGTGGGTCAGTGGTAGGTGATACACCCTTGTCTCCCTTTGGTTGTGGGTTCAAGTCTCGCGGCCTTTCCAGACGCGACGGGTTGCCGCCCGACCTCCGGGTTGTCCTTTTATGACAATCCAAAATAATCCAAACTAGAACTATCCAAAATACTTCAGTCCAAAATTTATAAGGAAGGTAAAGACAATAAAGATCCTTTTTCCTGCGTAATAACATGTGAACACCATCATCACGTATTCTGTTAAAACACTATAACATCCTGAATTACCATAAAACCTTATTGATTAAATTAATGATCCCTTATTCCTTAAAGAATAATAGATATACTCCTTCAATCCAAAAATGTTTTAAACCCCAACAATGATGGAATATACAAATCATTAATTAGCTTCAAGGTAGTCAAGAATATCCAATATAATTTATCCAAATCAATCATGTATTATTCAAAAATCACTACCTCGGTATCAGAACCATATTATGGTTTATCTCTCTCTCAACCATATATTTTTCAAAAATTTAACCTGTTATTGAGTCACTTTTCCTTGTTCCACACAATCTCAAGTCCTTAATGAAATATTACTGCAGTACAATCCTTTTATATTCTATAATTATTATAACAAGTTCATTGTTGATACAACACTCAATTGACATAATCAACATAAGAACTCTAATCATTCCTCTTCATCTGTGGTAGTATCATAACATGATTATTATCCAATAGCATCATTTGTGGCATAGTCTGATGACTGGGAAATAGGTCCGCGTAGTGTCCAAACTCCTTGGAAATTAAGCAATGTACATTTGAAACCATTTTCTTACCCTTGCAGTCACGTACTTTTTTCCCTTTTCCTCCACACTTATAAAAAACTCCCATTCCTTTCAGGAAAGTTCCAGGGTGTTTCTTCCCACAATTATCACATATGGGAAAATTCTTCTTTTCCCTCTTCCCTTTATCCATCTGCCTCTCTTCCATCCTTTTATTCTCTTGCTTCCATTCAAAGCCATATGACTCAGTAAAATCATTACTTATTTTATCAACACATGATATTATTTCTTCATACGATGATAATACATGGAAGACTATTTCTCTTATAAATTCTGACTTAATACCATGAAAGATATGATCCTTATTTTTCTTTGGATCATGTGCATTGCTGGAGTTCTCATTCCTTCTACTGGGCGCCATTTCTAAACAATGGCATACACTAGATTAGTTTATGAATAACAATACCTAATCCCAAACTGTTAAGACACATAACATAAATTAAATAGTTTATGGATGTAATCCATAATCATAAAAATTTCTCCTTTGAGGAAGTATATACTCAGAAACCCTTCATAAGGGTTTGTAAAAAAATGATAATTATCCTAAGCATATCCCCCGGGAGTGTCGTAACCAAGAGTGCAACAAGGCCCGTTGTCGTGCACCATTTCCCGTTCGAGTCTAGCTCAAAGCGTTGTTTTCGGGTTTTACCCCTAGGTACATTTGTGCCAGAGCCGCCTCTACCTTCTCGTATCCAGACAGGGATGTATTACTCAGAAAATTCCCCAAATCTCTACAATACCAAAATTCTTGGATGTTCTTCTATACTAATCCTCAAATTCTAACTTAGGGTTATGTGCTCTAATCAGAGTTTATCTAAATCTTGTTTCCAAGGTTATTGATAAACTTTCTCTGATACCAACTGTAACGCCCCAACCCCAGTTACCCAGAGTCGGTGCATTATTTTAATACATTGGCATGATTACAAAGAATAAAGTCTCGAAAGACCGATTAGTTTAGCAGTCTTGGAAAATAGATTACATACATGAATGTTACATTACACTTCATAACATAAAAAACAACATAAATAATCCTTTATGAATGCCATTATTCCCTTGTCTTAACCCTTCTTATCAATCGCAATATACTTCTTGGAATCCTGGGAAAAATAAAACATAGAAAGGGGTGAGCTAAAATGCTCCGTAAGGGTATGCAATACAGCGGAAACATTTATAAATAAGCATAAACATTTATGGCAATGTATAACTAAAACAAAAGCCTTTTAAACTTGAACTTCAATATAGTATGGAAAAAGTAAAATAAAATAATTCCATTTACTTATTCACATGGATATTCTCCTAATCGAATAATCACATGCAATATCAATAACCACTTTCATAATGATGGAATGCATAATTCCAGACTATCATAACCACATAGCCAAGGCCTCGTGACAAGACTACAAATAATATTTTTCCAAGGCCTTGTGCCAAGACACTAGTTTGTCTCATGAGACCTACCGATGCATCGAGGAGCTATAGCGGGCTCCACCCGTCACATATTAAGTCCAATTCATTCCCATATGAAAAGGTTTAAACATAACATAAACATTCGTATTAAAACTAGCATACAAAATGTCAATATTTTCACCATAAACCATGAATGGTATAAAAATAGAACATCCACAGTCAAACAAATCACAAAACCTTCAATATAATATATAAGTTTTGTATCATAATAAATCAACTTCAATTAAGCTTAAAATCCATCAAAGGATGTTGATATAGATGAAATCAAAACTATTTGAGAGAAATATCTCTTTTCTAGAAATCATTGAAAAGTCACACATTTATAAAGGAAGTAATTTAAAAGAGATTTTTGAATAAAAGTGTCCCATACCACTTTGAAACTTTTGAAAAGAAATATCATTTCAAAACCTTCATGTCCCTATAAATAAATCCTTAAAATCATTTTGAAAACATGTATATTAATTAAAAATATTTAGAAAGATAAATGTTTAAAACATTTAAAATTATGTTCTTGATAAAGAGTACTTTTCAAAAATTCTTAAAATATACATTTTGAAATCATTTAAGTCACATAATTATAAAATAAAACATTTAATTTGAAAATATTCTTATAATCTTGTAAGGGAAGCTTTGACGATTTTATAACAGCAGTAAATAGCCGCACCCGCCGTATAAGTTAAAAAAACATTCTTACCTTCAATTTGTCGAAAGGTAAAAATTGCCTTGTTTAGAAAATGACAGAAAGATTCCTTTAAAAACACATAAGGGTATAAATTACTTTAACCCATATTCTTTTTAAGTAGTAAAAATGTTTTGAAATACATTTCGAACAAACATGGATGTGGATGATAAAGAGATCCCAGTAGATAATTGCGTATAAATAACCTTAGATAATGAAGAGATTGTGAAATAAACCCTTAACTTGTACTTTTCCTTGGTTGGGGTAGGTTAACCTACTGTATAATGGTGAAATAATTGTTATCAAATAATAATATATATTAATATGATATCATATATGATCTTTTAACATTGCTTTGTTAATAATATCTTAGAATTATCGTCGTTTCGGGTGTTAACTTACTCATTTTATTTTATATGTCTTGTTACGTAATCCATGTTTGAAATGGATAGGTTGTATCTTATTCATATCCAGAATGATAAAAGTCCATAAACATTATTTTTAAATCATCAAATGATAATTATACAAGAATGGATATGATGGAGAATGAATCTCATCGCGTTCGTGGAGACGGTAGTCCGTACGTACGCACGAGCGACAATATCATTATTTTGATATTAAAATAATATATAATTGGATATTATATCATATATACAGAATCATTTTCATGTTATATTTATTATTTACATGAGTTACACATCATTATTATACCCATCCAAATAATAATATATTGAATAACAATTACACCACGACGTGGAGACGGTAAGCCGTACGTACGCACGTATAGTGACATGTTATTCAAAGGATGGATAGAATACTGAATATGGTTGTACCATATTTATAATAACATCACAGTATATATAAGATACTGGAGTTATTATTTTAGAATGGTAATAACAAAAAAGGAAGAAGTGGAAGAAGAAATGAATTTGAAAAAGGGTGGTGAAAACATTACCTCTTCTTCGGGTTCTTCCTTTTGATTTGATCAAAAGGGCTCCTAGGTTGGCTTTCTAACTAAAGTAAGGACTCTATGACGAATTGAGGGATGTTGAGATAGTATTTTTGGCAGAGGTTGGCCGAACCAAAAGGCTTTGAAGGTGTGAAGTAATGAGAAGGGAGAGTGCCCTTTTATAAGATGCGTGAGGGGAACCTTTGGAAAAGCTAGAAATATTAATTAATAATAAATTCATATTCGGTTTCTAATGGATCCAAAGTGGATTATTTAAATTTTAAGGTGGGTATGGGTCAAAAACCACTCATCCAATATAATTTAGATAGGTTTTGGTACTTATATTAACCTTATCTTTTAGTTTTAACTCTTAGTTAATTAGTTTGACATTTACCATGTCACTTTGTATGTTTATATTATATAGTTAATAAACTTACCATATACATCCAAGAGACCCCCAAGTGGTCCATTAATGAAGAACCTATCATGATATAAGTCTCTTGGCCGAACCTTAGATTTTTAGGAATTTAATATCAATTAATAATATAATATTTGTTTTAAAAACTCTTTTATGTCAATTTTGACACTATTCAATAATTGATTTTTTTAAAACTCATAACAGAATGATTACTTCGAAAACAATTAATTAAAGAAATCCTAACATGTCATATTAACATATAAAATTAGTGTGATTAATAAAAAGTCTCAAATTATATTTATTTGGGTATTTATAAAATCAATTATTCTAATTTTTCATTAATTAGGTAATTACTGCATCATAATTGTGTCAAAAATAAATTAACTTATTTAATGTCTAAAAATTATAAATAAAATATCATTATGTAGGAAATATTTTTAGATTTCTAATGAATATTTATAATAGAATTTATCTTATGCATAACCCTATATTAAAAATGTTTTAGTAAATAAACATTGATTTTAACTCTTTTAACTTTTCTTTGAATTAAATAATAATAAATGTCCTAATCTAATCCATGTGGACCTAAATGATAATATTTTATTCCTAAGGTTGTTTTTGGTCGAGATACACTTGTCCAATATAATTAGGACATGTGTTAGGGTAATATTAATATCATTTTTACCCTTAATTACCCTATTTATTTTTAACCGTGGTAAATAAAAGTAAAAAGTTACTATTCACAAAAAATTATTTTCACCTCATTGAACCACATTTTACTTCTTGATATTATCCGTGTCTCTCGGATTTTAGAAATTCTATTCAAAGAAGCGGTAAAATTAAGTTTTATGAAAAATTTAGTTTTTTTTAACTACCACTTAGTAGTTTCACTATTCATCAAAAATTGAAGTTTTTCAGAACAATGCCAAAATTTCACCCTAAGTTATAATTGATATTCCGAATTAAAAAATGATGTATATTTTACAAAATTACAAACATATAAGTTTCATTAATTAATTTTATAATTAATTCCCGCTGTCACAACAAATAGCGTGTTTTTAAGAAACAATATATATCAAAAGATTGACAATTGTTTAGGTCCAATTTCAAAGTGAAATTAATTCTAATGGACACCATTGGATAAAATAGTAAAAATATATTCTAATTATACTTTAAAACCACTCAAATTCATAATTTATCACTATTAATTATTTTGTTTAAAAAAGTTGTTTTTAACTAAAATTTAGTAATTTTCACTATTCATCAAAATATTAAAGTTATCCGAAAAGTACCAAAATCGCATCTTTGGCTAAATTCGATACTCCGAATCCAAAAATGAAGTCCATTTTGAAATATAAAATATATATAATATCAAAAATTAGGTATTACTATTCATAACGGCTAGTTTGATTGGTTGTGGTGTGTGTTAGAACTCGAAGTTGTGTACAACACACGCTACTGTATTATTCAAAGAGAAGTGTACCGTGGAAGCTTGGGGTGTTAAATTGTAAACATTTTATGTCCCCATTCTAAAGAATAAACTTATTTAGTCAAATTAAATATATAAAAGGTTAAAATAATGGATTTAAAAAGGGTTCACTATTAAAGTTGGTAAAAGTGGATTTTTGAGAAATACTTCTTTTATCTGAAAAAAAATTTGTTCTTACATTATGTATAAGAAACTAATAATATGGATTCTAAAATTATAATTATTATATAAGTTTCAAAATTTAGTTAATACTATTCATAACCTCTTTTGAACGACTTGTTTGGTAAGTCATGGTGTGCTTGAACTCGGTGTTGCGTGTAGTGCAAGTTATTGTATTATTTTGCAGAAATAACACACTATGAAATCTTGGGGTGTTACATTAATATAGGAGATATGGATATTTTCATTTAATATATTGTTATTTTTGGAAAAAATAAGGGTTCTAAGGTCTCTCTCCTTGAGGATCGTCTCCCAAAATTATTGATAGTGGATGATGATGGTTCTCTTCTCGAAGTTTCAGAGGTGGAGGCTAGACCGAAACAACCATACCTTCTAAAAAGAAAATATAATTTTGGAATGGTTTTTGGATTAGAAACCCATATTTAGTTTTTTTGATCCATTAATGGAGCTCTATGTATGGCCCCGACATTGTATTTCAATTCGAGACCATGCTGGAAAGAAATGACAAGAGGGGAATTTATTTGAAATCATGTTTTAAGAACTATTTCTTGGTTGGATGGTTGGGTCCTGATGGAGGAATCCATTTCACATGGAAAGAGGAATTCAATGATTTAGTGGTTAAATTATCTGATCATCACATTTCCATATAAATCCACCAGCCCCATGAACCCGTGTGGCACTATAGGGGTCTCTACAACTGGACGAGAGAGAGAGATAAATAGAGATCTTCGGATTTGATCAATTCTAACATAAATCTGCCTCAGGGAACCATTTTTATTGATGGTTATTTAAATGAGATCATGTACCACTATTAGAAACTTATCGGTTCTAGTTTGAGTTTTTCTTCCATGCACCTATTCTGGTAATTTTTTCTTTAGGATAGTCTTTCGACTCTTGGTTTCTCGGGGAGCCCGTTTACTTTGATATGAGGTCACGAAGATGCTTCCACAATTTCGGAAAGTACTGATATATGTTTGGACTATTGGGACTAGATTCATTCATTACGGAGGTACGAGGACTCACAGTTACCTCCGATCTCATCTGACCTCTATCCCATTTTTTTCTAGCCATTGGTTATGCCCATGGATGATAAGACAATGTGGAGCTTTCATTCTGAATGCATGAAGCTCCAAAATGTTAACTATTGGGATATTGTATCATCTTATTGGTCCTCTTCTCATGATGCAGTATGCGTTAAAACAATGGAGGTGGATGAAAAAGTACAATTCCAAAGTCGACAACACTTTAGGGATTTTTACCAGAGAATTAGTTAGCTTGAGAAAGCACTTTTTAGATGCTATCAAAAATCTTCATCTATTTTTTATTTGTAGGAGGTTGTTTCTCTAGAAAGGAAACATGATGAGGCCTAGAGAGACAAATAATGTTATTGGATTTTTAGGTCAAGGGTGGAATTTATAAAACATGGTGAACAAAATACTAAATACTTTCATCACAAGGCCTCTTCCAGAAGAAGAAATGACATTATTTCTGATTTGAACGATGGAAATAGAAACATTACTTTTGATGAGTCAGTGATTCAAGATCTTATTAATTCATTCATTAAAAACATATTTTTTCTGATAGGGGTACCTACATGGGGGCCTTATGATCTATGATGATCCTAAGGTGATTGAGGTTATGTCTTCAAATATAAAGGTAGATATCATAGGGTAATACGTTTTGGCGACCCTAAAGAACATTCATTCTTCTTAGGTTCTTGGTCCAGATGGATTCCATACCCTATTCTACCAGCGGTTTGGAAATAACGTGGGTTTAGATATTATTTCTTTGATATGGGGTTATGGTCTAATTCTATAATCATGGACATGGTTAATGAAAACCTTATTGGGTTTGTCTCAATAATCACTATCTCTGTTAAAATTTCTAATTTTAGGCATATCAACTTGTTCAATTTGGTTTATAATATTTTATATAATGTACTCTCCCACCACATGGGTAGAGTCCTCCCCTCTATTACATCTGATAACAATACTAATTTTGTTCCCAATAATATTGTTATTGATAATGCTATCATGGAACATGATATCTCCCATTCGATGAAAAACTGTTCAACCTATAAGAGAGGGATTTTTCTATGAAATTGGATATTTAAATAATTATGATATACTAGTATAGTACTTCTTGGAAGATATTATGAGTAAACAAGGCTTTGGTCCAAAATGGGTGAGAGTGGTAATGAGTTGTGTTAAAATTGTTTCTTATAGAATCAATGTTAATGGCTTCCTCTCACAAAATTTCAAACCATACAGAGGCCTGTGATAGGGGGACCACCATTCCCCTTAGATGTTTCTCCTTGTTTCTGATGTTTTCTCTCGTCTTTTCATCTAATGAATCTTTGGATGTTCAAATCCATGAGGCCAAGGTTTGTTATCAAATTATCCCCATTACCCAACTTTTCTTCTTCATTGATTTCCTCCTTTTCTCAAGACACACTTATCAGGAGTGCCAAGAGATTCTAAAAGTTATTGAAGCCTTTACCAATGCATTGAGAAAATGGGTCAATTTATCTAAGTCTAAGATGTATTTTAGAAAAGGTTTAAAATTAGTAATGGGAGATAATATTTCTAGTTTGTGTGGTATTGAGGTTATGGAGAAACATAAAAAATATCTAAGTCAACTGATGGTCTTAAAATGCTCTAAATGTGTGGTATTCAATTTCATTCTTGATAAAGACCACAGTAAAATCTATGGATATTCTGGTAAAAATATATCTATGGTAGGAAAAGTGGTTCTTATTAATGATGTGTCCCAATATGTTCCATCTTATGTGATGTCCCTTTTCATGCTCCTTGATTTCTTTATCCATATACTTTATTCAACTGTTTCTATTTTTTGGTGGGGCCAAGCTAATGCGAAAAATCAACTACATTAGATCTCTTGGAAACAGTTTTTTCTTATTAAGACTTACGAAGGTATAGGATTTTGGGATTTTAATGTTCTTAATAATACCCTTCTTTCCATGAAAGGATGGAACCATTTACAGAACTCGGCCATCTTGGGTTCTAAAGTGGTCAAAGCTATGTAGTTTCCCTTGATAAATTTTTGTCTTCCAACTTGGGTCCTCGACTGAGTTATTTTTGGAGGAGTGTTTGGGGATCAATTTTTTTCTTGGGATATGTTATTTATTGGAGAAATTTTTATGGTGATTCAATTAATATTTGGTTTGATCCCTGGCTTCCTAGTTTGGAGGGATGGATTCCCACATCATTGCCTATGCCTGACCATGAGGATGACATCATAAGAGGGTTCTTGGTTGATGAACAATCTAGTTGGTACCTTCATAAGCTCGATCACTAGTTTACTGAGTCTGATCCTAAGGCTATCCTGGCAGTTCTAGTGGTTCATGATGATGTTTCGAAGAAGATTTGTCGGTCTCTTGATTCATCTGGCTGTTGTACTGTTCATTCTGGTTATAGGTCGTGTGTCACAGGTGGTGAAGGTACATTGAACCCCCTTTTGAAACATATTTAGAATTTAAATGTTCCACTGATGGAAAATATTTTATATTGGAAACTGTTAAGTGGTATCCTAACCACATACCCTCACCTAGCTGATAGGAACCTCTCTAATAATGGATAGTGCCCTGTTTGTGGGGTTATGAAAGTGATATATTTTAAGACCATTTTTTATTTACCCTAGGTCACCAGGCTTTGGTCGACGTGTAGTACACAAGATCTCATTATTTGGAGAAATTATGGGGATGTTAGACTTATTTTGGAGAAATGGTTCAGATCATTACCTACTCAGACTATATCAGGTATGTGTATCTATTTATCGATTATATAGTTTCATTGTAATAGCTTCATTTTCCAGAATATTTTTAAAGAAGATATGGTTTGGAATTCCTGGATGCGTAATTGGGTCCCTCAATGGGATGATGCTGAGGGGGATCATCCACCTACAATTATCTTTTCCCCTCTTATTAGATGTATTCCTACCCCTTTGGGAATTTTCAAGCAAAATACTAACTCGACAATTCCTAGGGCTGGTTCTGTTGGCCTTTTGGCAATAATCTAAGACAATGTAGGCTCTATTATTGTGGGTCATTATTCCTTGGAAATTAATGGTCGGTCTCCCCTTATGGAAGAGGCAATGTCTATTTGGAAGGGTATTTAGTTCATCTCATCTCTTGGATTGAAGCATATTGTGATCTAATATGATTTTCATGTTATTATCAATGAATTGCAGAAGTATGTACGTTTCCACCAAGCCTTTGGGTCTATTATCAATATCATCATATTATCGGTGGATTTTTTTCTTCTTGTTGTTTTTCCTTTATTGGTAGAGAGGGAAATTATGTGGATCATTTTATTGAAGTGTTTCGGAATATTTAGGCATTAATTGTTGACTGTAAACTTTTCCTTTAGAGTTGTGTACTTTGGATTTGGATGATATCTACATTTTGAGGATTATATTTTAAAAATACTAATATAGATAATTGAAAATCATGTTTTTATTTATTTCATAAAATATATTTTTAATAGTTATTCTTTTTAAAAAAATAATTATGGATCCAATTCTAGAACCATCATCCTTCACCAGCTTCTCCGATCATATGGACCCGTTTTTGGGAACCCAAACCTTTTATTGAGAATGATTTCTACATTAAGTAGGAATGTGTCCCATCATCACACATTAAACAATTTCTTGTTGGTGAGTTTCAACATCATCACTCACCTAAGTATGGATGTACATGTTTCTAGCCCGGTCACCACCAAAAATTGAGGATGTGGTAAAAGATTGTGGTGTCCCACTATTCAAAAATGAATGCGGGGATGGGGTGGTGGTGGTTGGGAAAGGATTATCTTATTTTATACATGGTGGTAGACGAAGAAAAGCGAAAGTATCCCCTTTTATAGGCTTTTGTACATTTTTACCCTGGATTTCATCTTCTCCAACATTGGCTATTCCAAAATTTCGGATCATAAATGGAAACTCCCTTCCCCCAATGGAAAACTTGTAGGTGATATTAGAGAGGTACTCAACCCACTACCTCAACATGAAGAAACATTCCATAGATAGATGTCACTATATGAATCATCCAACCCTTCAAAAATCCTTTCGAATCCCTAGCCACCTATCATTGACAGAGGGATATGTCATGATGTTATGGGGTTGGTCGAATGAGGTGTTGATGTAGTTGAGAATTACTGAGGGAAGTGTATTACTTCTCATGGAAATGGGAAGAGGGGATGGTCTTCTTCTTATGGACAAGAATGGGAAGGCGGTGGAGGAGTTGTAGGAAGAAGAAAATAAATGAATTACTCTCGACATTGAAGTTAATGGATGGTAGCATCTGGAAATTGAAGAGATGGAAGATAGAATGTAGGTAGAGGGGAGCATGGAGAAGATTTGTAGGGTAGATAAAATCAAATAAAAAAAATAAGAAACAAATTGGGGATTGCATGGAAACAATTTTTTTTCATTATGAAGCATATTTATAGAGGGGTTATTTGAGAATCTAAATATACAATTATAATTGACAAGATCATTTTTATTGAAGTTGTAAAATGTTATTTAAATAATAAAAAAATTTAAGAACAATATATCAAAACATTTGTTACCCTTTCAGGTATAGTTTATCAATGTAAATATTTTCATCATTTTTGTGTGATCACCACCTAAATCAATTAAAAATGCAAAGAAATTTTTTATTAATGAAATTTTTTAACATTATCAATACTTTTTTTTCTTATAATTTATTTTAGGAAAATAAAAAATATTACAGGGTTAATTAAAAAGAGTTGAATATTTGACTAAATATAAAACTATTTTATTGCATAATGGAAAGGAAATTTTAAAATTACAAAAATTACATCATATATTCCTACAAATAAGTTATATTATAATTTAACTCCTTATTTTATAATTATTTTCTAACTTTATTATTTTAATTAATGATAATTAATTACTTTAAAGTACTATAATTATGTATATAATAATTATAACATTGGTTGAATAATTTTAGATTTTAGATTTTTATTTAATATATATTTCATGCCATTAATTAATTATCACATGGTGAAATGAAAAATTATTCATATTTTATCATTAAAATTTAATTAAAATTAGATAAATTTTATAAATTATTGAAACTATGTTAAAAAGGTGGAATCTCCCCCACTAACTATTCCACCACTAGTTTCTGTAATTAACGTATGTAGATTTTTTGGATCAAAAAATGTTTATTGTGTTGTTATCTGTAATTTGTTCTAGTTTTTAACAATTTCTTATATTATTTTTAAATAATTGCATCTTTCACTTTTACTAGTTAAGTATAGACATTAAAATTATAATTTAATTTTAGGGAAATGATATATAAAAATTAATATTGATTGAATGAAAAAATTTATATTTGAAATTAAAAATGATAATCGGTAAATGTTTGATTGGATTCCATACATAGAATCTCACATTTTCCCTCAAAAAAAATCATATAAAAAATAAAATTCATCATATTTAATAAACATTTTATTACTTTAAAATTGATTCTATAGGAATGAAAAAATTAAAATAACTTACCTATAAATAGAATTTATCTTCATCACATAACTTGATAAAATTTCATAGAAAATCATACAAATAAAATAATTTTTTAGAAATATGGTATAAATTTATTAAAATTAAAATTTATTGATTTTATTAATTTATAAAACTTAATTGTAACAAAAATTCTTCATTTTAACAAATCTTTTACACTCCCATACAAAACTATTTTTTTCAAATGAAATTAATGGTAAAAAATCATATATATGTGTGGGTGGGTGGGTGGGTGGGTGTATTTATGTGTGATATTTATAAAATATTTATAAATTTTATGAATTTAATGATACTTATTTTCTTCATTAAATATTTAAAAACTAAAAAATTAAATATAATATGTTTTTAAAATATATGATATTCATTTGACACTTTAATTTTTCCAAATTTCATGAAAAAACATGAAAAATAATATATATATATATATATATATATATACACAACATATATTAAATAAATCTCTTACATAATACAAATATTTAACTATAATAATTGACATTATATAAGGGGTGAAATGGGATTGTTTTTCAATTTTTACACCTACACTCATTCAATACTAAATTTTATATCCACCATTATTTGAGAAAATTGTTTTAAAAAAAGCCAAAAATATTGATTTCTTCAATAATAAACAAAGGAATTTTATAAATCAATAGAATCAATCTTATAATGCACATGAGGAAAATATATTGACCCAAAAATGATTCCTATAAATTCTGTAAGGTGGCTTGTTAGTGTTCAACATGATTACCTTCTCATTTTTTGACAAAAGAGAGAAATTTATTTCAAGGGATTAAAGTATGAGAGTACAAGAGAAAGAATCAAAGAAGTAAAATCATCTAAACATGTATGAGAAACATCATAAAGACCAAGAGTTTCCAAAAATTGAGCTACATTATTCCCCTCTCATTTGGAAAAGGAGAATGAACATGTCGCAAGGTGGTGAAGCATAGACCAGATCTTCATAACCAGAGGGATGAATGATTGGAAACCCGTATCTATTATGGGAAGAGCGCTAATAATCTTAAGGTATTCAGATTCCATGATGATGGACTTACATCGTTTCTCCATGAAAAAACCATATCGATGATTCTTTCAAGAGCTTTGTTAGTTGGGGGTCCCATAGAGTTTTATGTGAAGCTTGGCTAGACACAACAATATGTCCATGTGGATCATATACAAGAGAACCCATTCCAGTAGAACTATTCCAAGGGAAGGAAGCATCCATTTTGATTTTGAAGATTCTTGGAGAGGGTGGGGGGATTCCACTTGCCAATAGATGGACAAGAAAAAGGGAAGATTGATTGGGTATCCTTCCGAGTCCATGTCTCCTGCCAACACATTGACCGTCCAACCCAATAATAGGAAACTCATGAAATATTATTGAAAACCTGATCATTTCTTCTCACCTAGATGATCCAAGAAATAGTGAAAGGTGACTTCATCATTCCCACGGGGAGGGAAGAAGACCAAGACAAAAGAAAAACAAGAATATCCTAGGCCATAGAAATGAACTAATCTACATTTTTCTTCCAAGGCTTCCAGGTATCATTAGCACCTATGAAATTAATGAATTCATTCATATGAGATTCTGAACCGCTCATATAGAGAGAGAAAGAGGGATCAACCACTGTAAGATAGTGAGAAAGGAACTGTATTGATGAGTGAATCCTACAACATAGATTCCAATAGAAGGATATAACTTTTAATGGAACTCCAAGAGACAAATGGATTTCTAGAGAAGATCGACCATGTTTTTTGTAATCCATAAGCCAAGGCCTAACCAAATCTAACAGAATAGATACCCTATATGTTCATGAACCTAAAAAGGATGTCATTATCCATATAATTCAAATAAAGAATGCTCAGAATGATGAATTTTCCCTAATGTTGAACCATATTACGATATTTTCATCACATTATCCATCACTAGTATCATTGAAGAGGAAATAAATTGTATTATCTTCAAAACTATAGGTCATGAGAGAAGCATCCATCAAACCACCATCATTAAAAATCTAGGTATACTTTCAAATTCTAACTGAAGTACCTTTAATAATCCTCCACCTGATTGTAGACTAAATAAGAGAACCATATCCCCAAAGGTATTTCCAAATAAAATTGGTTTGAGGGCCTAAGGAAGAACTGATTATTCTTAGTGCATCAGAAGCGTACAATGGTGGGTGATATATTAAAATTTATTTTAATAATATTTTCCTAAAACTGAGAATGAGGACATTTTATGTCAAATTTATAATTAATTTATTTAATATTTGAGGAAATAAATACTTGGTATTAGGAAAATTCTTCGTTGGTAAATGTTTATCATCTAAAAACACCATTTCGGCTTACATTTGTTGCATTGTGAGGATATAAGGATTGAATCCCCATAGATGTGATCCACATGTGATACCACGATCTCTAAGAAACACCACTAAATCTATAGGTACTAGCATGGTGATTCTAATGTCTGTCTTTATTTTTTATTTATCATCCATTCTTCAGTCTTAAAGAAATTTTTATTTCACTTCTTGTTCTTGAGAGGGAGAGATAAGGAGTTTTTGTGAGAGAATTCCTTGTGAAAAAAAATTCTATATTCTAAATTTTGGATTATCCAAAAAATATACAGAGTTGCAAATTTATAGAGTTGGGATTTATGTTAAAATATTATTTAATTTCCTACCAAACATTAAATAAAATTTATTACATTTACTAAATCCCTTTTTATATAATATTATTTATATTATTATTATTTTTTGGTATTTTCTAACCTGTGAAGTAATAAATATTATATAAAGGTCATGTTCATTAATATTTGACACCAAACTAAGCCTTTGTTTGATCAAACTTATCTATGATTTATTGAACAACACATAAAATATTTTATTCATAACTAAATATTTTATTCACAATATAGTGATTAAATATTTATTAAAATATTCAATAAATAAATTAAATATTTTATTCATAAGTCTGGAAATAAATAATTATTTATTATATGTGATAAATATAACATGAATAAATTAGTCCTTAGAAATGAGAATAATATTTATTCTATTAATTAAACTTAAATAGAATTTAATTTAGATCAATAGAATTACTTAGTGTGTGACTCCCTAGGATTCGTTCTCGTTGGCATTAGGAGAGCTTTCCTAAACTGTTAGATTATTGCCTAGGAATGGGTTATGGAACCCACGAGAAAGAAATTAATGTTTGAAAATTGATAATAAAATATGATCGCTCAACGTGTAATATAATACTTTTTCATAATATCTCATCATTGTAGGTTTCACATCCATGTCACTCTCCTATATGCTCGATATGTCTTTATTTGACTATCTGAAAAAATCGCATCATTATTCCAAGGCCATGTAATTTAATTAGATTATTATATTTCAATCAAAGGATTGAGATATCATCTTCCAAAATGATTTAAGGGACAAATCCTTTCTCAACTTATTCATTAATGACATGTCACTACCCATGCGCCCAATTTATCCAACTTCTCCATAAACATGATATCTTCTTACCATAAATAATTAATATGGAAAATTTATCCTAGTACATAATATAAAATAAATGATTATCCCAACCACTGATGCATATGAAATCTTTGTCATTCTGATTCTTTCCTCCTCTATATGAGGACATATTTTATATGAAATATGAATTCCATGTGATGTTGACAGCAATACCCTCTGAATCTCTTTAGTGTCATGTCAATGTATGAACTTTGACTTAAGTGGACCAACCTCTTCGATATATCATGATTCATCTTGATCCCAAGAATATATATTTCCTCACCAGAGTATTTAATAGATAATCATTTATTCATACACTCCTTAACAAATTGTAGGACTAGTATTTCATTTCCAATAAGAAATATGTCATCAACATGTACTGTTAACAAAACGATTTCCCTCACACTAAATTGTTTATAGACACATGGAATGAATTTTTTCTTTATGTTCCCAAATTTTGTTATGCAATCATAAAAATGAATGTTCAATTACCTGGATGAATTCTTTTATCCATAAATGGATCATTACGTCTTACATACCATGTTGAAATTTTTTTGAGTCACCAAACCTTAGGGTTTTGTAACATTGAAACCTTCATTAAGGTTCCTGTTGGGGAAGTCTATTTTTATATCAATTTTTAAATATCATAGTCATAGAAATCATCATTGGAAAGTAGAATTATGATGGATTTCATCATTTCAACAAGTGAAAAGGTTTTTCTATATTAAATGCATTGATGTTGTTTACATCCTTTTCCAACAAGTCATATCTTACAGATACTCACTTATCATTCCATGTCTAGTTTCTTCGTGAAAACCCATTTTCAACCAACTGGATTTACCTCTACTAGGGATTCTACCAAAAACTAGACATGGTTTTGGAACGTGGAATCCATTTCATAATTCATGGCTTCTTAACACAAGGAAAACTTTGTGCCACTTATTGCTTCCTTATAGGTTATAAGATCATTATTATCAACTAATAATGAGTAACCTTTCTCAGTGACTAGAAAACCATATCATCTAATTTATCATACATCTCCAGTACTCCTACTTAGTAATTGTGTCTCTAGAAAAATTTCTTCTTCCACAGGGATTTGTGGAATTTTTTCATGTTCCAACTCTTGTGTATCTTGAGAAAAGACATCATTGAATTCTATCTCATTCACAATATATCTTCTATAGATAAGATCTTCCTAAAGAAATAGAAGGATTCTATCAACAAAAATCTTTTATACAGAATGATTTTATAGACAGTATGCCTTTTTTTCTTTTAGATATCCTATAAAGATAAACTTTTTACCTCTAGGTGAAATCTTATTACCTGAAGAGTCCTTCAAAATGATTTGTAGCCCCACCAATGTATGTAAAGAGAATTTGGATTTCATTCCATTCCATAATTAGAATGGCATGCCATATATTGATTTTGATAGAACTCCATTTAGTACATATGATTCTGTTTGTAACATGTATCCCTAAAAAAATAATGGAAGACTTGCATGACTCATCATTGATTTCACCATGTCCAAAAGGTATAGTTCCTCCATTTTCTTACACCATTCCATTGAGGGGGTATAAGGATGAGTGATTTTGGATAAAATCTCAACCAACCATATATAATTAATGATTTATTGATTAAGATATTCTCCACCACAGTTTGAGATATGTTTCTTAATCTCCTTGAAAAGATGGTTCTCAAATTCATTCTTGTATTCCATAAATTTATAAAAAGATTCCTACTTATAACTCATTAATTAGACATATCCATATCTACTAAAATCATCATTAAATGTTATGAAGTATGAGTTGCTACCCCTTTCATCAAGAGGAAATGGTCCACACATTATTGTATGACCCAATTCAAGAATCTCAGTAACCCTTTCACCTTTCCCACTAAATGGTGGGTTGGTCATATTTCCTTGTAAACATGTTTGACATACACCAAGTGGTTTTAGTTTAAAAGAATATAAATAGACATCTATAAGTAATTTATTCAAGATATTTTCATTTACAAAAACTAGATGGTGATGGCAAAGTAAGGTGTGTTGTGAGTCATGTGAAGTCACATCATTATCAGTTTCCATTATTTGGTTCATGTATTCCAACACATAAAGATCATTATTTAATTGTTCCTTAACATAAAAAATGTTATATTTATAAAAGAAGCAACTTTATTCCAAAATATGAAAATAAATCCATGTATATGGAGTATGGATTCAAAAAATAAGGTTTTTGGTAACTAAAGGCACATAATTAAATCCATTAAAAACTAAGATCATTCTGGTCAGTTATATGAGGTTGTAGTCCCCGATAGATACAACATCAAGTTTAGCTCTATCGGTTTCTTGAAGATATACCTCTCCTAAATCAATATTTATGAATCTAGTTGGTACGTTTATTTGAATTCATATGTGAGAACCTGAAGCTATATCTAATACCCATTCTGTAGAAATATATAAATTTCACTCGATTACAAACCTACATAAATATTCCTCTTTCTTCTTTGACTGGGTGTAGTTTTTCTTCTAGTGTCCCCACTTTCCATATGTTAAACATACAACATAATGTTCCCTTGATTACACTTTGATCTTCCTCTTCTTGGATGCGCATGATGAAGCTTTAGACTGAAATCTCATTTCTTTCCCTTCTATTTTGTTCACTTTAATGATGGAAGGTTTTTCATTCTTCATATCCTTAACTAATAAGCGAAGAAGATTAAGAAGACATAGAAGAGACTTCTCATTGTTGTTTATATTAAAATTTACAAAAAAGATGTAAAATATTTGAGGGAGTTATGTAAAAATCAAGTTTATGACAATTTCTTCATGGAGTTTAAACCCTAGAACCAATATGCCCTCAATATATCTAACTAGGTTTACCATGTGAGGATCGGTCGGGGCACCCTCTCTATTATTTATCTAAAATAGAACCTTGGAAATATCAAACTATTCATGTCTAAATTTTTGTAGGTAAAGACCAGAAAGGTGCTCAGACATGCAATATCCATGAATGTTTTATTGAGAATTCATTAGTTCACTAGACAATGATGAAATCATAGAATATTTAACATCCACTACATCACTCAAATTTTTTTCATAGTCAAGTAACTCTTCATCACTTTCCTCAT
Source organism: Viscum album (assembly GCA_963277665.1). Taxonomy (NCBI): domain Eukaryota; kingdom Viridiplantae; phylum Streptophyta; class Magnoliopsida; order Santalales; family Viscaceae; genus Viscum; species Viscum album. The sequence goes on along the minus strand of OY728130.1, from coordinate 546,214,250 downwards.
TAGTAGGTGAATCAGGCATTGACGAATCTATCATGTAATATTTCCATTCATGGATTATCATAACCTGAAAGTGTCTAAACACTCATGGGGGTTACTACGAGTTAAGATTATATCTTTATCCAATATTGATCATAGGTATTGTGTGGATGATGAACTTTTCATTTTACTCTACAATTAATGGGGGAATTTTATTAGTACTTTTTTATGATTAAAAAACAATTTTGATATAATATATTAAATGATTGTTATTAAATCTTCCACTATTTTATAAAGTCTTAATTCGCTCACCATTGAAATTATAATGTCTTGTTTCTTTAACATTATAGTGGAAAGGATCCCCATTAATTTTCATAATGATCCAAAAAAAATTATGAAAACCAAAATAATATAATTATGTAGGTGGTCATGCCAAAAATTAAAATTCATCTCCATGGTATCCTATAATTATGACTTGGATTTCCTTAACAAATGACTCTAAATTTGTATTGAACAGATTCTTTCCATTAAACACAAAAAAATATCGGTTATGTCATCCCAAAACTCTCATGAGAACTTCTGGACAAAGTAAGTGTCCATACCTTGGACATGTTCTACAATTAGTTTCATGTTTCATTCCCAATCAAGTAATGCAAGGCTTAGTCTTAATTAATATATAATTGAGGGATTTTGATTTATTATGCACAAATGTTATCTTGTTTTATCATTTAATAATCTTTGTAATGTTATGTGGATGCAACTTAATTAATTAACAATGTTGTATAAAACATTTACTCATAATTAAATTATCTAATTTCTATCATTTCACATTTATTAATTTATTTATGTGATTAGGACATTGAATCCATAAATAAAATACTTACATAGACAGAAAAAAATTAATTAAATGAATCATTCATGATATTTATCTAACATGTTATTTAACGACAAGACATTAAATCAACCTTTGACCTAAGGGAAATAACTCTTATTATCAATCGTGGAATTAGTTACAATATTCTAACTATCCACCTATGTTTCACCTATGTGGGCATCATTATGGTTTCATCTCAAACCACCTCCATGCACCTTCAGATTCTACATTAATTAGAAATATTTATTAACCACACTCATGCGAGGGGGAGATAATGATTTATTAAAGGGGATTACATAATATCATTGGACATGCAAGTCCAACAAAATAATAGAGGGAGGGATGACTCACAGGACATCATTAAATTTTACATTAAATAATTGAAAACTCATGCAGTAAATTAAATTAAAATATCCTACACATAAATATGTTTTGAATAAGATCATGAATGGTCATACATTCAACAAATAAAAAAATGTAAATGGATAACATTATTATTTTTATTCATTATTTTATTATTTAAGATAACCACACTTACATTAATTAATAAAATAAATAATTATTTCTCTTTCATCATAAATGATCATTGGATCTTATTTAGATATACTCATCATTAGTGGTTTTTATGGAACATAAACAGCAGAACTAATAATGAAATATTAACTAAAATAAATAAATTGAACAATTAGTTTTTTTAAAACCTTTATTAAATTTTCAAACACACAATAATGTGCCAATCAATAAAATAATGTTTTAATGCTATAATTTTCAAATTTAATTTAATTTTAGTTTTTTCCATAAATGCTATACTACGCTGCATATACATGCACCAAAATTACATGTACCCTAGTTTCTCTATATCCAAGTATTAGGCCTAGGGATTTGACATGTTTACTCAATCAGACTACACGACCTATACATGCCAGTCACACACCATGTATCCAAATTTTGTATTCCAAGTTGGCCTGGTCAACACTTAGTGTGCAATAAAATAACTGCATGTAATTAATTTTTTGGTGCATCTAGATACAATGCGCATGGGTTTAGTGTGTGCTCTAGCTTCACATCGTGTAACAACGTTTTACCAGCCAATGATTTGGAACATCCTGATGGAATGTCCAGTCGTTATTCATTTTTTCTTAATCCTGTAAGAAAATATTACAAATAATAATCATTATCAATATGCTGATAACATGTTAATTCAAATTATATTCATGAACAATTATCATGAAATGAAAATATAACAAAATTTTTAGAGAGATCAACAATCAAAAAAATAATTATAAATTTAAACGTGACCACTCTAATACAACTTTATTGTTCCAAGTGTATCAGAAGCATGTGGGGTTTGGTGATATATTAAAATTTATTTTAATAATCAGTGCCTGAATCCAAGAGTGAGGATCTTGTACAAAAAAACATAATTAAATTATTTATTATTTGCAGATATTAATACCTAGTCTTAGGAACACACATAGTTGTTGAATGTTGATCATCCAATAAGACGGTTTTGGATTAACTTTGTTGTGCTGAGACAATTGAAGTACAAAATCCCTCTAGAGGTGAAGCACACGTGCTCCTATGATCTCCGAGAAACACCAATCGACCTACAGGTGTTAGTGTGGCAAGTCGAATATCTTGCATTGTTAGTTCTTCATCACTTGTTCTTCTTCCTTGAAGAAATATCTCTTGCACTTTTCGTTATTGAGAGGGATAGAGAAGGTGGATTTTATAGAGAATTAAAAATGCATGAAAACTCTATAATCTCAATTTTTGATCCTGCACACAGTAGACATATCAGCCTATTTATAGATTTGGTATATAAGTGAAAATATTATTTAATTTCATTCCATCCATTAAATAAAATTTAGTATCTTTAATAATTCCCATGGAGTATAATAATTATTAAATAATTATTAGTTTTGTGTGTGTGAAAACAGGTGCAATAACAAATGTTATATAAATGTATTGTTAATTAATAATTTTCAATAGACTCTGTCTTGGTCCTTTATAACTCCTCTAGGATTTATTAAATAACTGAACTAATAATTTATTCCAAAATAAATATTTTATTTACAATCATGAAAATAAATATTTATTAAAATATTCAATACATAAATTAAATAATCACACGCCAAATAATAAATATTCATTTAATTTATGTGATCAACATAACATGAATAAAATTATTCCTTGGACTAGAGAATAATATTTGATCAATTAATTAAACTAAAATAGAATTTAATTGAGATCAATGTAAACACTTATTGTGTGATCCTCTATGATAATTTCATATTTTCATTAGGAGAGATTTCCTAAAGTCCATGATTACTGTCCAGAAATTGGTTAAGGAACAAAAGGGAAAGAACATAATTTTTTGACATCAAAAACCACATATGAACACTCAATATGTAATTTAATTCCTTTTTCACAATATCTTATGAAGTAGGTTTCACATCCATATCACCAACCAATATGCTCGATATATCATTATTTTATTGTCAAAAATAAACACATCATTACACTATGGCCATAAAATTTTATGAAATGGTTATATGCAAATAAAATGGTCGAGATATTAACTCCCAAAAAGATATAAGAGTAAAATCCTTCCTAAACTTATTCTATAATGACTTTTCACTCATAACACACCCAATGTATCAAAATTATCCATGAACTATTATCATCATGATTTCAAAAATTTATCTAATTATATGAGTTTCAACATTCATTAATAATAATAATAAAGTATAATAAACATCACACATTCTCATAAATAGGAATGTCCAATGACACCAAAACATACGAAATTCCTACTGGCAGGTATATTCTCATAATCTCACATCTTAGAGATTACCAAATGAGAACTTCATTAAAATAAGGCTCATATTCTTATGATTAGTCACACCTGATGGTCTATGTACTATGTGTCCCATAATAGTATGTTATCCAACCATATAACATTATTTTTCGAAAATCGTCACAACACATCAAGGTTCTCATCATAGTGGGGAACTGTTATGACAATATAATTGAAACCTATACTATTGGAAATTATTACATTAGAGTCATAGAGAACAATAAAAAATATGTAACAATTAGTTTTACTAATAATCAATAAATTTAATATACATATAATTAATCTACAAACAGTTTCTCCTAGGACACCAAATCCAACACTAACATAGGAATTCGGATTGGGGAAAGTATTTGGCATTGATAATGTAAGTAAAAAAGTGAGTCAGAGTTCAGAAAAATCTTCCAAACTTGTTTGGAAAGAAGGGCGCCATTAAAAATGGAATGGTACCTAAACCCCATACCACAATATTACATGGATTGAAGTAGATTATTACAATCCACAGGCCCCTCCCCTCCATAATATCAAGTTCATTTCTAATAATAAAATACTACGATTTACTGATAATGTACTTCCACCCAAAGGTAGTGGAAATCTCCATTCTGGATAAAATATCCAACAACCCAGAAATATGGGGGTCGAGATAATGTCATTAAAAACTATAAAGGATATATAAAAATGATATTTTTATTTAATGACTAGTATTATAAATTTATTTGAAAAATGATATAAGATAAACCTCATTTTACTAAAACGTATTAGGCCTTTATTATAATTAAAAAAGACCTTTATTAGAACCATTAAATATCTCATAATGTATGTTCTAATAAATTAAGGTTTTTATTGATGCTTATTTAACATTTATAAAATCATCTATCACCTACTAAATTTTTATGAAGCTTATATCATCACTCTACTCTAATAAATTAAACATAAAATTAAATTACAATTTATAATGTAAATCACATTATTTTAAACTAATAAAAAATCATATTTACATTATATCATTTTGATAATTTTACTCTAACAACTACCATGATATACAATAGTGAAAAACAATGGAAACTAAAACCAATATAACCACAATGCTTCTCAAAGTGGTTCCTATTAAAGTGTCTCCTTGTTTAATACCAATGAATAATGTGCTTATAATTAAAATAAGGTTATTTTATAAATGTTACATAGTGAAATAAAATCTTCTAATAATTATAATTTTTCATAATATATGATAAAAATACACATAGACTATTTTTCGTATTCATGTTCAACAAAAATGATGTCTAATTTTGAAAAGAAACATTGGATCATTAATATCAAATAAAATGTTGAATTAACATGTTGATTCTTCCAACCAGTGAAAAATTAATTTTATTGTAATGTTATATAATAATTGAAATAGTTATTCTAATCTTGACAGTTATTTGATAACTTTTGGTGGTCATAGTTTTCATGTCACTAAATGCTATTTTTGTATGTATATATATATATATGTGAACCACAACTGGGGGTCTCGAATGATTCTAAAAAATAAGGACACTAGCGACCACCTATAGTATTTGATAACCTGATGCATTTTTAAAAAAAAATCCTAGATTTTTACAATAGCCAAATAACCAAAAACAATTCAGTTGGAATGGTAAATATTTTACAGACATGCAGAAGACATCATAGCATGTAATTCACATCACTCTTCCTGTAACACCAGAGAATTTTATGAGAAATATTTTGTTTTTATGTTATATAAATCATCAAAGAAATCTTTCACTACACACAACACTAGCTTGGCTTGCTTTACACGCAATCGCGGCCTTCCTCGATAGCTAGCGTCGTACGCAATACCGAGTTTCACTAAACAACGATATATTATAATATTAGCCGTTATGAATAGTATTAACTGAATTTTTAATTTTATAACATTTTAATTCATCTCATAAATTTTCTAGAATGAGGTATCAAAACAAAATCAGTTTTTTTTGGATAAAATAAGTATTTTTAAAAAAATGAAGTTTTACCGCCTTTTGATGGTGCACCCAAATTAAATCTAGTTTTTGATAATTTTATAAGTTCAATTTGACAAAATAATATTCTTCTTTAGAATAATGATATAAAAATTTACTTTGGATAAATTTTTCATATTATTCTAATAACTTTCATATTTTAATGAATTGTAAAAACACGATATATTTTAATGAAAAAAACTTTTTTAATCGCAATACTTTATATGGTTAAATTATAATATTTAATGTTATTAAATTATAAATAGAATATATTTTTACCATTTAATATAATTTATGTCATAATCATTAATTTTACATTGAATTCATAGGTAAAAACATTTCAATCTTTGGAAATGTTTTAACTTTTAAAACCCGTTTGTTTAACAACGAGATTAATTTTAAATTTATTACTGAAACTTATGTGTTTTGAATTTATAAAAATGGATTCCATATTTGGAATCAGTGGTTCCAAATTATGTTAATAGGTTACTTTTATTTTTTTGATATTATGAATAGTAACTACGGTAATTTTTTTTATTTACTACGGTTAAAGGTAAATAGGGTAATTCAAGGTTAAAAGAATATTATAATAATTCAAAATTACCTTGACACTTTTCCTAAACTTATTAGATGAGTATTGGCCGACCATGGGAATCCTTGGGTCGATTTTGGTACCCCATTGAACCACTTGGTAGTGACAATGACAATTTGGATTAATTAATTTAATGTAAAGACAAAATTGACATTAACAAAAATCTTTTAGTAATTAATTTTTATAAGAGGTTATATAAATTATATTTTAGACTATAATTATTAATTAGAAATCTAAAAATATTTCCTACATAATGATATTTTTTTAGAATTTTTAGACACCAAATAAATTAAATTATTTATGACACAATAATGATGAAGTATTTAACTCATTAATAAATGGTTTAAATAAATAAGATTATAATGATTAAAATATTTTCCAGAACATGTCCAATTATGATTGGATTATTTTATTTAGACCATGAGTCATATTATCTTTATCTTTAATTATTTTTGGACCTTTTGAAACCAAAGATAATTTTATAATAAAATAATATTTCTACACTTTCCAAAGGTGCCCCTCTCCTCTCTTATATAAGGCAGCGCCTCCCTCTATTCCTCACACCAATTTGAGCCTTCATGCTCAGCCAAACCCTTCCCATTTCACTTCCCCACTTCCTTAGAAACCTAATAGAGTTAATGGTCTTATCAAAAGACCAACTCTAGTGCCTTATGAGATAGTTTAAAGGAGGCACTTTGAGAAAGAGGTTATACCTTCTACCGTTTTCTTCAAGTTCCATTCTTCTTCTACTCCCTCTTCATTAGTTGTTTTATTATGAGGTAATAACATCAGTATCCCTCATATAATTATATTTTATTATAAATATTAAACAACCCTATTTCACCTCTTATCCATCCTACAAAAAATGAAATCATCGCGCGTGCGTACGTACGGAATACCGTCTCCACGCCGTTGTGTAATCTGTTTTCCACCACCACCTTACTTGGATGGGTATAATGGTGAAAATAATAACTATATATGATTATTTTAAAGTGATATTGATTCTGAAATATTATACATACACTTCAATACAATTCCACGATCATGGGAACGATATCATCGCTCGTGCGTACGTACGACCTACCGTCTCCACGATGTGATGCGACTCGTTCTATATGATCTTCATTGAATAATGATTATATAAATGAATTGAATGAATTAATATGATATATATTACACTAATATAACTTTTTAAATGATGTATCTATATCCTATAATGTGGAATAAGAATTTATTCGACAAAACACGCATAAGAACAAAAAGTAATAAACACCTGAATAACAAGTAGTAATGAAATATTACTAATAAGAATCTAATAATATGACCATATATGATATCATAAAAATTAATATGATTATGTAATAAGTCGATGACATAATTTAAATCATTATACAGGAGGTTCGGACACGTACAAAGTATATTATACCTAAGGTAAGGGAAAATCTCACAATCTCATTTTTATCCGAGATTGTTTATAATTCAGAATTTACTGGGGAATATTTATCATCCACATCCATGTTTCATCAATATGTAATGTTATTTCCATCAAACTAAAATTGTTTAAATCCAATTTTACCCTTCGGTGAGTTTTTAGTAAAAGATATGAAAGGAATCTTTTGTCGTTTTTCGTACGAGGAACTTTTTGACTTTTCCGATAAATGTATGAGAAAGTTGTTTTTTAACATATACGGCACAAATGGATTCTTAAAACATTATTTCCAAGAATCTTACATTACATGTTTTCAAGTTTATTTTTAATCAACTTTTTTTAGTTTAGAATTTTATGACATGTTAAGAAAGGAAAAGTGTTTTTTAAGTAGAAAGGATATTTTCCTCAAGAATGGAGTTCAAGTGTTTTATCAAAATTATTTTCCATCTAAGATAATAAAGTTTTCTGATTATATCCCTATTATTACATTGATTTGATTATGTTGTGATGGAATTATTTTTATGACTTCCTTTATCTTATATTATTTGTTTTATGATGTCACGATGTTCAAGATTCCCATTTTTATTACATGGGTTATGCAATGATGTATTGTTTATGTTTTTGTGGCACAAATAAGAATTGTATCATTATGAGATGGGTGGGACCTATATCTACATCTAATGAATTGGGTAAAGATTTTATATCTCATGAGATAGACATGGATGGAACGGCAGGTTTAACCGGTTCAGTGCAACAGGACTGAAACGAGGAATGAACTGGGTTCAGAAATGGACTTTGTCCACTAAGATAGTCTTGGAAATGAGTCTTGACTAATAAGAAATGATTCTCTATGATTATGTTTGTATGACACAAAGCTTCATGTTTTACGTTATGATTATTGTGATTACATTTCACTACCATGATTTATCCCATGTTATGAAATTATGATCACTTTTGGTAGGGTAAGATTTCAAAAATGTTATGTTCTTATGAATATTATGTGATTGATATTTCTTTTGTTTACCCTTAATGAGAATTTGATCTCACAATTTTGTATGTTTTCATTCCCCAGGTCAGGAAGAAGGTTATTAAGTAAGATATTCCAAATGTGACTATAGATATGATGAAATAAATGGGAGACAGTGTAGATGCTTTAAGAACCCATTGTTTATGTTTCCCAGTTTCTAAAGACACTATACCTATATGGTCCTTTCATTGTTTTGTTATATGTTGTAATAAGTATGCTTCAATTTTGAAGTATTAACAATGTATGTAAAGTATGGGTCTCTATATTTGGTATCAGAGGGAAGGTATAGTCAACCTTTGGAAACTAGGACGTGAAAGCCTTAGTAAGAACCCTAATGATAAGTCTAAGCATAGAACATAATCTTAGAGTTTTGGAAATAGCCATGAAAAACCTATGATAAGACCTTAAGTGTGAAATTTTATTCTTGATTATGTGGTTTTCCTATTATAATTATTGTTTCTCACACTATTTTTCTTGGTTTTAGTCAATGGCTGGAATCCGAAGGAACCGTGTTAATGCGGAATGCGACGGGCAATGCAATGATTATCCCCCTGAGCAACGAAACGTTATTGGAGATGGAATGCAAAATCTTGTAGCCATGCTCACACAACTTTCTCAAGATATGAATCATGCAGTACTTCCAAATGAGAAAAGGAAGGAGAAACATTCTGTTGAATCCTTCATGAGGCAGCGTCCACCTTCATTTAGAGGGTCTTCTGATCCATTAGTGGTTGAACAATGGATCAGTACCACTGAAAAGATATTTTCAGTTCTTCAATGTTCTGAACATGATAAATTCATCTTATAAGTGTATCGTTTGGAAGGTGATGCTAATCAATGGTGGAATATTATTAAGAATACGAGGCAAATGGATGAAATTGGTTCTATGGAATGGGACGAGTTCAAGAACTTATTTTTCAATAAGTATTTCCCTCGTATTCTTTAAAAAAATATGGAGAAGGAGTTTCTTGAACTGAAGCAAAAAAGATGATGAACCCGTTGGTACCTACGAAGCATATTTTACAAGACTTGCAATGTACCCTTCCAGAATTATTATCCAACCTGAGATTAAGATTGATCGATTCTTTAGTGGCGTAAAACCAATTCTTCGAAGGTAGTTAGCCATAAGGGACTTCAATAGCTATGAGGAAATTATTCGATGTGCTCTCAAGGTTGAGATTAAGATTGGTGTAACCCATCAGTCACATTGGTTTGATAAGAAGAGGAAAATGGAATTCAAAGGAAAATCTAAAGACCACACTGAAAAAAAGATTAGTTTTCCCTTATGCTCAAAATGTGGAGAGAAACATGGAGAAAATTGTCTTAAGGGGACAATCAATTGTTATAAGTGTGGAAAAGAAGGTCATCTGAAAATTGAATGTCAAAATAATGTGAAGAAGATGTGTAATGATGCAAACAATGTAGGGGATACATAGAATGATCCTACTACACTTCAATGTTTCAAGTGCCAGGAGATGGGGCATTATGCCAATCAATGCCCAAATCCAAGGGTTGACGATGATGATCGACGTCAAAAAACTCTTAAGGCCAAAGACAACGGAAAGTCACATGCAATTACTATCGGCAATGTGGAGTATGACAACAAAGTGGTGAGAGGTACACTTACCATCCAATCTAAAGTAGCAAATGTTTTATTTGATTCTAGATCCACCCACTCTTTTATTTCTGAAGAATTTACTAAGGGTATCACCATATTACCTCAACAATTAGATGTTGAGTTGGCTATGACAACTCCTAATGGCACAACAGTCGCATCAAAAGTTTACAATTCTTCTCCGATTGAAGTTTGTGGGAAAGTGCTTCCGGATAATCTTGTGATCATTCCTATAGTGGAAGTTGATGTGATTCTTGGCATGGATTGGCGTTCTTTATATGGATATCATATCAATTTCTAAATAAGGGAAGTCACATTTCATATTCCAGATCAATCTATGATCGTCTATTGATGCAAGGATGAATATAACCTTCCAGTGGAAATTTCTTCTATCTTATGGGTCTCGATTCCACTAAATGAAGGTTGTTTATCTCAAATGGTTGGAGATAAACTCACGATTAATAATATGCCCATTGTACGGGAATTTTATGATGTCATTCTAGAGTAATTTCCAGGTCTTCCACCAAATCATGAAGTATAGTTTTCAATAGAACTCGTACCGGGTGCTTTTCCTATTTCAAAGACTCCTTATAGAATGGCCCCTATTGAGTTGCAGGAATTGAAGAAGCAACCTCAAGAGAATCTTGATAAAGGATTCATACGCCCTAGTGCGTCACCTTGGGGAGCACCTGTTCTATTTGTTAAGAAGAAATATGGATCAATGAGACTCTCAATTGATTATCGAGAACTTAACAAGATCACTGTCAAGAAAAAATATCCTCTCCCACACATTGATGACCTATTTGACCAACTACGCGGAGCTCAATACTTTTCCAAGATTAGTCTTTATTCTGGGTATCATCAATTAAGGTTCAAAAGGGAGGATATACCAAAGATGGCTTTCCGTACAAGGTATGGACACTATGAATTTATAGTGATGCAATTTGGTCTTACTAATGCCCATGCTATCTTCATGGATCTGTTGAATAGAGTCTTTAGAGACTGTCTTGATCAGTTTTTGGTAGTCTTTATAGATGATATTCTTGTCTATTCGAAGAGCAAGGAAGAACATGAACATCACTTGAGAATTATATTAAATACCCTAAGAATGGAGAAGCTTTATGCCAAATTTACGAAGTGTGAATTTTGGCTTCAAAAATTTGCATTTTTGGGTCACATAATATCAAAAGAGGGGATATCTGTGGATCCAGCAAAAATAGAGGTTATCGAATGATGGTCGAGACCAACAATAGTAACCGAGATCCGAAGTTTTCTTGTTTTGGCTGGATATTATCGACGTTTTGTGAAAGATTTTTCATGATTATCTAATCCACTCACCAAGTTGACTCAGAAAGGAGTTAAGTTTGTTTGGATAGAGGAATGTGAAGAGAATTTCAAGGAGTTGAAAAGAAGGTTATTCAGTGCACCGATGCTCACACTGCCTTGAAGTGGAGAAAGGTTTGTGAGCTAAAGTGATGCATCCACGAAGGGATTGGGGTGTGTTCTTATGAAAAAAGATATGGTGATAGCTTATGCCTCACGACAGTTGAAAATCTATGAGAAAAATTACCCAACTCATGATTTGGAGTTAGCTGCGGTAATCTTTGCATTAAAGATTTGGAGGAATTATCTTTATGGAGAAAAGTGTGACATTTAAACTAATCATAAAAGTTTAAAGTATATTTTAACACAAAAGGAGCTGAATATGCGCCAAAGAAGATGGTTGGAGCTGATTAAGGATTACGACTGTTCAATTCATTACCACCCTTGGAAAGAAAACAAGGTGGCAGATGCATTAAGTTGACAAGACCATTTTAGCTTATCCATGATGAGGATCACAAAAGATCCAATATTTATGGATTTACAAAGTATGGATCTTAGAATTATAATGAAAGGGGAAAAATTGTATCTTTCTCAAATGAATGTTCAACCATCTATACATGTGAAGATGAAAGAGGCACAGAAAGAAGATGTCGAGTTACAAAAAAGGTGAGAAATGTTCCTGAATTCAACCTTGATTGTGATGGGATAATAAAGTTCAGGAATCGGGTTTGTGTTCATCCCTTCCCCGAATTAAAGAAGGAGCTGCTAGATGAGGCTCATAGTTCATCATTCTCTATTCATCCTGGAAGCATGAAGATGTATAGGGACCTGAAAGAGTACTTCAGGTGGGATGGCATGAAAAGAGATGTTGCTGAATATGTCTCTCGATGCTTGGTTTGTCAGCAAGTTAAAGATGAGAGACAGAAGTCTAAGGGGATGTTACAACCATTACCCATACTTGAATGGAAATGGGAAAACATCACTATGGACTTTGTCACTGGACATCCTAAAACATCCAAAGGCAATAATGCTATTTGGGTCATAGTTGATCGTCTTACAAAGTCTGCACACTTCATTTCTATTAGAGAGGATTTCTCTCTAGATCAACTTTCTAGGATATATGTAAAGGATGTGGTAAGATTGCATGGGGTACCACTTTCTATTATATCTGATCGGGATCCGAGGTTTACCTCAATGTTCTGGCGAAGTCTTCAGCATACTCTAGATTCAGAGTTGAGTTTCAGCACTGCTTATCATCCTTAGACAGATGGTCAGTCTGAGAGGACAATTCAAACTCTAGAAGAAATGTTGAGAGCTTTCTCTATAGATTTCAAAGGTGTTTGGGATCAATACCTACCTTTGGTGGAATTTTCTTATAATAATAGATTTCACTCCAGTATTCAGATGGATCCTCATGATGCTCTCTATGGAAAGAAATGAAGGACTCCAACTTGCTGGGATGAAGTTGGGGAAATAAAGCTATTAGGACCTGATCTTGTTAATGAAATTGCAGAAAAGGTAAGAGCTATTCAACAACACATAAGATCAGCTCAGAGTCGACAAAAAGTTATGTCGACAACTGAAAAAAAGACCTAGAGTTTGAAGTGGGTGATAAAGAGTTCTTACGAATATCTCCTTGGAAAAGAGTAATGATATTTGGAAAGAAGGGAAAGTTGAGCCCTAGATATATCAGTCCTTTTGATATTCTGGATTGTGTTGGGAAGGTAGCATACCGATTGGCGCTTCCACCGAATCTCTCTCAAGTTCACAATGTGTTCCATGTATCTCTCTTGAGAAAGTACATATCTGATCCTTCACATGTACTCAGCTCAGAAGTTGTACCGATGGAACAAGATCTTTCTTATGAAGAATAGACGATAGAGATTTTGGATCGTAGCGAAAAAGTCCTACGGGACAAGACCACTCGCTTGGTGAAAGTTTCATGGAGGAACCACCAATTAGAAGAATCTACATGGGAACTTGAGGATATGATGAGGGAGAGGAATCCTCATCTGTTTGTTACAAAGTGACAAATTTCGAGGGAGAAATTCATATTAAGGGGGGTAGAATGTAACACTCGAGACTTTTATGAGAAATATTTTTTTTATGTTATATAAATCATCAAAGGAATCTTTCACTACACACAACACTAGCTTGGCTTACATTACATGCAATCACGGCCTTCCTCGATAGCTTGCATCGTACGCAATACCGAGTTTCACTAAACAACGATATATTATAATATTAGCTTTTATGAATAGTATTAACTGAATTTTGAATTTTATAACATTTTAATTCATCTTATACATTTTCTAGAATGAGGTATGAAAACAAAATTAGTTTTTTTGGATAAAAGAAGTATTTTTCAAGAAATGCAGTTTTACCGCCTTTTGATGGCGCACCCACATTAAATCTAGTTTTTGACAAGTTTATAAGTTCAATTTGACAAAATAAAATTCTTCTTTAGAATCAGGATATAAAAATTTACTTTGGATAAATTTTTCATATTATTCTGATAACTTTCATATTTTAATGAATAGTAAAAACACACTATATTTTAATTAAAAACAACTTTTTTCATCGCAATACATTATACGGTTAAATTATATTATTGAATGTTTTTAAAGTATAAATAGAATATATTTTTATCAATTAATATAATTTATTTCATTAGCATTAATTTTACATTGAATTTATAGGTAAAAACTTTTCAATCTTTGGCAATGTTTTAACTTTTAAAACCCGTTTTCTTAACAACGGGATTAATTTTAAATTAATTACTGCAACTTCTGTGTTTTGAATTTTGAAAAATGGATTCCATATTTGGAATCCGTGGGTCCAAATTATGTTAATAGGTTACTTTTATTTTTTTGATATTATGAATAGTAACTACGGTAATTTTTTTTATTTACTACGGTTAAAGGTAAATAGGGTAATTCAAGGTAAAAAGAATATTATAATAATTCACAATTACCTTGACACTTGTCCTAACCTTATTGGGTGAGTATTGTCTAACCATGGGCATCCTTGGGTCGATTTTGGGACCCCATTAAGCCACTTGGTAATGACAATGACAATTTGGATTAATTAATTTAATGTAAAGAAAAAATTGACATTAACAAAAATATTTTAGTAATTAATTTTTATAATGGGTTATATAAATTATATATTCGACTATAAATATTAATTAGAAATATAAAAATATTTCCTACATAATGATATTTTTTTATAATTTTTAGACACTAAATAAATTAAATTATTTATGACACAATAATGATGAATTATTTACCTCATTAATAAATGATTTAAATAAATAAGATTATAATGATTATAATATTTTCCAAAACATGTCCAATTCTGATTGGATGATTTTATTTCGACCATGAGTCATCTTATCTTCATATTTAATGATTTTTGGACCTTTTGAAACCAAAGATAAGTTTATAAAAAAATAATATTTCCACACTTTACAAAGGTGCCCATCTCCTCCCTTATAAAAGGCACCTCCCCCCTCTCTTCCTCACACCAATTTGAGCCTTAAGGCTTGGACAAACCCGGACCATTTCAATTCCCCACTTCATCAGAATCCTACTAGAGGTATTGGTCTTATCAAAAGACCAACTCTAGTGCCTTAAGAGAAAGTTTAAATGAGGCACTTCGAGAAAGAGGTAATACCTTCTACTGTTTTCTTCAAGTTTCATTCTTCTTCTACTCCCTCTTCTTTAGTTGTTTCATTATGTGGTAATAATATCAGTGTCCCTAATATACTGATATGTTATTATAAATATGAAACAACCCTATTTCACCTCTTATCCATCCTACATAAAATGAAATTTTCGCGCGTGCGTACATACGGAATACCGTCTCCACGTCGTGGTGTAATATGTTTTCCACCACCACCTTACTTGGATGGGTATAATGGTTAAAATAATAACTATATATTATTATTGTAAAGTGATATTTATTCTGAAATAGTATTCATACATTTAAATACAATTCCATGATCATGGGAACAATATCATCGCTCGTGCGTACGTACGGCCTACCGTCTCCACGATGTGATGCGACTCGTTCTATATGTTCTTCATTGAATAATGATTATAAAAATTAATTGAATGAATTAATATGATATATATTACACTAATACCATTTTTAAATGATGTATCTATATCCTATAAAGTGGAATAAGAAATTATTCAACAAAACACGCATAAGAACAAAAAGTAATAAACACCCGAATAACAAGTAGTAATGAAATATTACTAATAAGAAGCTAAGAATATGACCATATATGATATCATAACAATGAATATGATTCTTTAATAAGTCAATGACATTATTTAAATCATTATACAGGAGGTTCGGACACATACAAAGCATATCGGACCTAAGGTAAGTGAAAATATCGCAATCTCATTTTTATCCGAAATTGTTTATAATTCAGAATTTACTGGGGAATATTTATCATCCACATCCATGTTTCCTCAATATGTAATGTTATTTCCATCCACATATAATTTTTTAAATCCAATTTTACCCTTCGGTGAGTTTTTAGTAAAAGATATGAATGGAATATTTTGTGCTTTTTCGTACGAGGTACTTTTTGACTTTTCCGACAAATGTATGAGAAGAATGTTTTTTTAACTTATACGGCATGAATGGATTCTTAAAATATTATTTCCAAGAAGCTTCGTTTACAAGTTTTCAAGTTTATTTTTAATCAAATTCATTTAGTTTAGAATTGTATGACATGTTAAGAAAGGAAAAGTGTTTTTGAAGTAGAAAGGATATTTTCCTCAAGAATTGAGTTGAAGTGTTTTATCAAAATTATTTTCCATCTAAGACAATAATGGGTTTTGTTTCTATACCTATTATTACATTGATTTGATTATGTTGTGATGGAATAATTTTTATGTATTTCTTTATCTTATATGAATTTTTTTATGATGTCAGGATGTTTAAGATTCCCATTTTTATTAAATGGGTTATGCTATGATGTATGGTTTATGATTTTGTGGCACACATAAGAATGGTATCATTATGAGATGGGTGGGACCTATATCTCCCTCCAGTAAATTGGGTAAAGATTTTATATCTCATGAGATATACATGGCTGGAATGGCAGGTTAAACCGGTTCAGTGAAACAGGACTGAAACGAGGAATGAACTTGGTTCAGAAATGGCATTTGTCCACTAAGATAGTCGTCGCAATGAGTATTGACTAATAAGAAATGATTCTCTATGATTATGTGTGTATGCCACAAATATTCTTGTTTTAAGTAATGATTATTGTGATTATATTTCACTACCATGATTTATCCCATGTTATGAAATTATGATCTCTTTTAGCAGGGTAAGATTTCAAAAATGTTATGTTCTTATGAATATGATGTGATTGATATTTCTTTTGTTTACCCTTAATGAGCATTTGAGCTCACCCTTTTGTATGTTTTCTTTCCCCATGTTAGGAAGAAGGTTATTAAGTAAGATATTCCAAAAGTGACTATAGATATGATGAAATAAATGGGAGAAAGTGTAGATGTTTTATGAACTAGTTGTTTATGTTTCCCAGTTTCTAAAGACACTATACCTATAAGGTCCTTTCATGGTTTTGTTATATGTTGTAATAAGTATGCTTCAATTTTGAAGTATTAACCATGTATGTAAAGTATGGGTCGCAATACTTCCTTCGGAGCCTCATGAAATTTTTATTCTGGTGTATGATTATTCAAAATTCATGTAAACTAATTTTTCATAAAAAATGTTTAACCTTTAAAAAATCAATACAACTTCACCATATGATTCTTTCAAAAACTACAACTTTGTTATGTGTGAGTGTTTTTTAAAACTTATACTAGTTCTTTAAAAATCATTTTGTTATATTCATTATTTCACCATGTGAGAATTTATTTAATAAAATACTTTTCATAATATTAACAATATTCATAGTATGCAATAAATCCTTCATGAAAACATATTGTACTATAAAAATTTTACAAACTCCAAGTTCAGTGGTTTTCAACTCTTTATCTGTGCTTCTATTACTTCTAATAAACATGACTATGAGGTGATAATAGTAATCATCCTCATACCTTCATATTCCTTAACTTATGTTTCTGGTTAAATTTAAATAAGCCTTCAGTTGTTAGTAACTTCTTTATTTCCTATCATTATTTCAATACACTGAATTCAGTTTTGTGAATGTTTCTCATGCACCTTACTTGAGTGCACAATAAATTTTCCTCTAGTAAAATCTACTTGTGGAATCATTCTCATTAGATGAAATATATATATAAATATATAATATTTGGTTCACAATCTCATTTTCATGTTAACTTAGCAAAACTCCAATATTATGAAACACCAAATATTCGATAATGTGATGTCCTTAGACACTTATCCATTCAACTACTAATAGTTTGAATGCTTTTGACTGTCAAACTAGTGAATCTTGTAATATCAGTCTCAGTCCCGTGTTTATGGAATTAATCTCACCCATCATAGTTTTATCTTCTAATGAATCTTCTCCTTGTTTTCCATTATTTTTATGGCACTAACAAAACTTATCAAATTATTCCAATGGATATTATTAGTCTCCAAGCCCAGATTACTGGAGACTAAATACAAAAATGATTCCCTTACAATACTAGTGCATACACACTACACTATACTAATAGTACTCTAAATAATTCTATAATCATATAGAATTCCCAAGTAGAGAACACACCACAACAATTCCTATAATCCAATTTCTAAACCTTACTGACTCTTTTATTTACTAACATCATCACCTAATTATTAATAATTTATTCTATGTAATCAATCACTATTAATTCTATAACCCATTTGAGGAAAAAATATTAACAATACCATTTTCTGAGATACCAATTCTACTCATAGAAACTTTATAATACTTGACTCAAATATTATGAGGTTATTGATTTTTCACACTAAAAAAAAGACCGCCAAATTTACCAGAGGAATGACGGTGGGAATTTAATGGGAAATAGTTTATCACCACCCCAGTGGTTCCCTCTTTCCATGAAACATGGTCCTGGTATCTTAGTTCCAATCAATGATGGTCCTACCAAATATATCCTTCATTCGACATTCAGATATTGAGATACCCCACCACTATATGCGGAGTTTCCGGTGTATCAATTCTGTGCACCACTGTGGCCACCCTCATAGCCAAAAAGTCTTCCACATGACTATGATACTGACACCCTCATGCCTGCCATCCCAATAGAAGAGTACCACCTACATGGAAATCAAAGTACAATACTCCAGGACTACTCATTGTACACAATGTGGCTCCAAGACAATCACCCTTAGGGTTGCCTAATAAATTGATTAGCCCTCATGTGTGGAAACCCTAAAGCAATACCCTGAAACCACTCACTATACACCATACAACCTAGGAATTTTCACCCTCATGGTTTCCTACTCAACCAAAAAGACCCTTGTACATGGAAACTGAGTGACAATACACTATGATATCCCACTTCGCATCGCACAACTAAAAAATATTGGAAGGTGTATCATTAGCCATGTATTTCTATTCAGAATGGTAAAGGTGGAAAATGAAAAGGGTATTGAGAGATATAATAATTATAATTTAATACCATATGTAATCAAATGACCCTCAAAACTCATGTTTTGAATCTCATCCACTCACCTAGTGTATTAGTCATGTTCAATCATCTTTCTACATTATGTGCTGAAAGAGTTTGACCATTTTCACCCCTATTATACCATCCGAGACCGATCCTCCATCCCACCTAGTGCATCACAGATTCCATATACCATGGTTAACCTATAATGCGGCATGACCCTCATGGATAACATACCCCTCCTTATAGTGTTCACCATGCATATACCATTTGTGATTTTATTCACCATAAATCTATGAGCTGGTATGGCTTTCACCATTCATATACGCCATAATATGGTCTTGACCACGTATATAACACATGGTATGGACCTCACCATGTGGCATGGAAATTACCATGTGATATTCCCTTTTAATGTTATTTTACACTTAACTCCATGTTTATAGTAAAAATTCCACTTTCAATTATATTTAAAGTGGATAATTTTATTTTCCGAAGCATAGCCAAAAAAAATACATTTCATTTTTAATTATTTTTTATAAAAAATTTAACCCTAATCCCAATATAAGTGATAATAATTCAACTAATAGAGAAACAATAAAGAAAATATCATGTTATAAGAAACAACATTCTTCCAAATAAATTAAAACATGACTCACAAATATAATCATCTAAAAATTGTGTCCATAAAGTGACCCAAAACTAAATAAATATGGGGAATTTATAAAGAACTATAATTAGTTAACAAACATATAAAATAGGATTATTATTTATAATAAGGTTTAAAGGAACATAACCAAAATATTCTTACAAATTCAAAACATTTCTTTAATCAGTTCATGTAACATTAGAATAACTAATAAGTAATTCCTGTAAGTGTATGATGGAACTTGTAGAAATAATTTCATGATAATGGGAGGATACTCATGGTAAGTCAGTCCCATATCCAAAACAAATTTCTTCAATATGAAATTTGAACAACCAATTTCAATATTATATCACAATGATTAAGTTAACAGAATGTAGTGCGAGTTAAAAATATTCTAATAAAAATGTAGTTGAAGTGACTCTTACCACATTCTATGTCACTCAACTATTCAAAGTGGGTCCATTAAATATCCAAAATGGTATAAATTAGATTACATATTTCATTAAACCCCCTAAAACACCAAATCCACCCTCATCAATTCTATATCATTGAAATGAATTAAACAACATAATTAATAACTAGTTTATTAAATACCTCTTCCTATGTCACTACTCCAATCTATGCAAGGAAGATCACCATTTTTATACCTTATATGAAAAAACCATAAAATATAAATAGAAAAACCTCTTAACATTCATCATATCCAATTCCATGACCTGTGAATTTTTTAGCATAGGATTATTGAATTATGCCTGCCATTTGTTCTAATTATTGAACCATAGGCTTTTAATGAGATGAAAGTAATGAAACAAGCCACAAACAGAATATAATTCCAGTAAATAAATTTTCCCAATAGAAAAATAAACTTATAAACATGTTTTCCATATTTTATAATGACATAAACAATCCTGCTAGTTATCACATGGAATGGATATATATAAATTGATACTGAATAAGAACTTTAGATGAAACCTAGGGATAATTAAAAACCTCAACCACCATGCTAGTTAATTATGATTACAACTTTCATAGATATGTAAAGAAGGATTCATTACTCATCTTCCATATAGAAATAATGATACAAAAAAAATAGAATTGTAGGAACATATATTTTAGGCAAATAATAAGGAACTGTTTTACAACATTAAAATAAAAAGATGATGATATTTTATTATTTCTATAAATAATATGATTAGAAATAAAAAAGTATGTGTAAGGGTGATAAAGTATTAGGAAGAATAAATAATATTATGAAAAGATAATGAACAAATATGTGTTGATAATGCAGTATAAAAACGCCATAATTGAATTATAAAAAAGAAACCTTATAAATAATTTCACAAAATGATATGTTCATAAACATTATGACAAATCCAGAGAACCAAAAATCAAAAAATCATCTACTCATCTACCCATACACTAATTCATGTAATTAATGATATCTGAAAGTATGGATATTGTGGAATCCATAAATAATATAATTCTTAGTGTTCATATAAATACAAACTATGTAAAAAAATATATCAATATGTTACTATGTAACCATAAAATTATATTACAATTACATAATCAAAAAATAAAATAGTAATGAAATTGAACTGATGCATATGATGGTGAAATTAATGAAAATGGCATTATATGGCATAAATATAGGGAATAATTCACCACTACAATGGCATTAAAATTATGACGTGGTTTGAAAAAACCCATATCATTATCAACTCATATAGTCTTGGAGCATCTATTATTAAATTAAAAATTGAATAGTTTATGAACCATGAACTATGTTAATCATATTCCCCCATGATTATCATCAAATATCTATTTCAAGAATGATGATTTTTTCCATATAAGAAAACCACATGATCTAAAGAGTATATGTTGAATTTTATATAAATAAATTATCAAAGGAATCATATATCATCCACTATCCAAACTTATCTGATGTTGTAGGTATCTCAATATGAATAAGCTATTAAATCATGGTCTATTTCCCACAATTTACAATGTTAGTGTAAAAAATAAATCATCTAGAACACTACATAAATGATTTTTAATGGATTTTCATTGCAACACCTATAAATTATTTTCATTAAATATTCCTTTTTCCATTTTCCAACACATATGTTATCATTTCATGAAACTTCTCATTTCCCAAGGGAAAAACATTTTAGTTTCAATTGAATCCATGATATTTAGATAAAAACAAGTTTTTTAGCTAATAATTTTTTTTTCATTAAGTTATCTAAAATAAACTAAAAATAATTATTAACTATGTAATTAAACACATTTTTAAAAAAATTAATATTAAAATAAGGGAAATATGAAAAAAGTATACATTTTCAATAGAAATTGAATCCATGAGGTCAATTAAAATCAAAATTCTATCTTGTTAGAGATATTATTTTCTCTATTAATTTTTATAAATTTTTCTGTAAATATTGTTGAATTATGTAAACAATAAAACAATATTTAAAAATAAAATTGAAAATGATACAACTACAGAAAATAATAAAAATAAAGACATAATAAAAAAACAATTATTATGTATAATTTTATTTAATTTCATTATGGGATTAGGAAATAGTAATTTAAGATTGATATTATGGATAATAATTGATTAACTTTCCAAATTCAATAAACATAATTTTTTTGATACATTTAAAATAATACATAATTTTCATTACATTTAAAAATACAAAATAACAAAATTATATACTAAAACAAACTTATGTAAATCTGAGAAAATGAATGAAGCCACTTTGATTTATTTAAATATACATTATCAATTCTTCTTAAGGATCTATGGTATATAGGCGTGATCCCCCTGATATAATTCTAATAAAAAGTTTGGTGAATTTTTATTTTATATACGAATATATAAATATAAAATATATTTATGTAATTAGTGATAATTAATTACTCAAAAACATATATTGAAATATGAAATATTCATGTGTACAAGTAATATAGTAAAACATCATAAATAATGCAACATCATTATACTTTCAATAACCAAAATTACTTGTTTTCAAGTACATTAAACAACACTTGTGTTTTTAAAATGGGTGCAATGATACATACCACAGTCTTAGAAATACCAAAAATATAAAAAAATATAGATTATTCAGTTACTCAATCAGGTATAGTGTCACACCAATGAAAACATACTTTTTTTAACAATCGATGAGAGAAAATAAAATTAAAAACAAATTTTTTTGTTAAAAATGATAAAAAAAAATAAGGTATATTTTTTCTAAATGACAAGAATTTAAATAATAATTAAGCTATAAAATTGATTTCATAATCTTAACCAATTATTATAAATTTTTGTTATTCGAAAATGAAAAAAAATAATACCTACAAATTAATTGAAAGAAAACCAAGTCATCCAAAAATATAATTATGAGAGCAATAAAAAATTTATGAACATCTCACATTAGTGAAAAAACATTCAATAAATGAATTAAGAAATACCATTTTTCTATGAAACCAAATCACGAAGGATGAGAGGACACTGAATATGGTATAAGGAAAATATTGGTCAAGTAAAAATCCAAAAAATATAACCCCAGCTCTATTATCTTCCATGTATGTTATTGGGATGTATATAACAAGGGTAAGAATTAGGAAATAAAAGAAAATATGTAAAATAACTTTAAAAATAAAAGGTTTTATAGGTAAGAAAAATTATTTTCATGTTTCTCTAATAAGGTAAATCACATACTTTATTTTTCTTCCTCCTACCATCCAAAACAAGTTCTAAACCGAGTGTGGTTGGGAGATTCTAGACTACAAGAGATATCTGGTGAATGGGTGAGATTCAAGGGAGCACATGGATGATCTATGGTGGATAAGGGGAATGTCCTGAGGGGAAGTTGATTTTTTCGAGGTGACTGAGGAGTAGTTTTTTACATCTTGTAAATAGAGATATTTTATATAGTTTTCACCCTATTTTCATTCACAACTTATTTTTTTGGAAAGTGATATCTTTAGTTATAAGGTTATCACGATTTCACAATCATTCTTTGAGAAACTTATCATCTGTAAGAATGTAGTCATTGGAAATTCCTTTACAAATTGGAATGATGCAAGGGGTCCAATAATGTGTTATCTCATTAGTGAAACAATATAAAGGATTATATAATAATATTACTCCAATCAGTCTCCAAAACATTCAAATGAATACAACATTAAATTTAAATAATAGAATCACATGTTTTAGAAACAAATAATAATATTTTTTGCGTAATACGTACACATGGTTTAAAAAAATGATAATCATGGTGGTAAAATGTACACATGGTTAAAAAACAACTAATAATGGTGTTGGTAATATGTAACTGAATTAATATATGAGGATGAATTAGATTGTAAAACTGGTTATAAAAATAATTGAAATAAAGGAGAAGTAAGGTAAAAATGATTAGAAAGTGATAGAGAATAAAACATTAGTTAATGAAAGAATAGACAAACATCAACTTCTAGATTTGTAACAATTACATTAAAACATTTTCAATATGTGGATTCATTGATAAATTCATCATATTAATAGCTATTATAATTCAAACAATTTTTTCTAAGTATCAACATCTTAAGATGCATGAAAGAAAATCTCAAAAGGGTATCTAAAGACACATCTAAAAAAATAACTAATGAAAATTTCCCTAGAAACTTTTATTATTATCTTACATTATGGAATGAGAACAATAATAATATGGGGAAAAATATACTAATACCTTAAGCTGTAATTGTGAAAAACATTTACTCATAGTTAAAAAATATGAAACAAATTTAGAAATCTAAAAAATTTAGAAATTTTGGATTTTAATACAAGTTTTATTAGCATAGTACCTATTTACAGAACTATCCATTTGGCTTAAGGCAACCAAAATTGAAGAATAAATGTCAAACTATTAAAAATCTCAATTGGAGAAATAATAAATTTCTAGGGTATGGTAGAATCATTGAAGAATAAAACTACTATTTTTTTCACAATTGTTACCGAATTTTATGTAGTAAAATGGTAGTCAAACTAAAATTAAATGGATTTGATGATCAACTATGTTCGTGTAATTAATATGAAATTGATATATGCCTATAAATTATGTTTCATTAGAGTTGATGCGGGGAAATCATTGAGAAACCCAGGACAAATAAATGATCATTAAATAGATGAACATATAAAAATTTATGGGAAAAAAATAAATTTCAATGAAAAGAAATAGAAATTCCAATATCATAGTGAAACATAGAACAGGCTAAGTGAAACATACAACAGGTGTAGAGTTGATCTGGTATGGTGGAATCCTCAACACCCGATGAAGTAGTTCAACTGATGATCAAGAACCTCGTTGGAGAACATCAATTGGATATTTAAGAGTAAATCCCTAGTATTTTGGTTCGACAAAAAATACGATGAAGGAGGGAAGATTGATAAAGAGTGGATAACCATGGATTTATCCAGTGGTTGGTAGAGGGGATAACAACTTATTGAGGTTCCAGGAAGGGAATATAGAATTTTAGGGATATATCAGAAGTGTTGCGTGGGTGGGGGTGGAGATGGGATTCATAGATAGAGAGGGAGCCGGGGTGAGGGAGGCCTAGGAGGAGGTGGAGTCGAAGGTGGGGAGGGGATTTAGGGAGGGATAAGGATTTGGAGCTAGAGGAAGTTGTGTAGATGAAGGAATAGTTGGGGAGGGGAGTGAGGGAGGGAGAGGGAGTCAGAATCAAAGGTAGAGGCGGTGGTGGAGGTGGAGAGGGGTGTTAGAGAGGAAGTGGATGAGCACGGTGAGGGAGACGATGGTTTGTGACAGCTAGAGTTTACGCAATACAGTGAGGTTGATGTGGGTCACAAGGTTTAAGGGGGACTATGAGGCATGATATTCATTTTCTCATGGCTAGATACAGAAATTGAGGGTCATCTATTTTAGGGGATGAAAATTCATCTTTCTATAGTAGTCACATGACATTTAAAAATGGTTGTGGGAAGCTGAGCACCTCTATTATCTAGCTGTGTTTAGAACGTGAGAGCCAGGATTTTAGTGAGATGTCTACCCACATGGAAAATAAGGCGTTTAAAAGAAGACATATTTTTATTTAAACCAATGTATAAAGACAATTTTTTTTTTCATTTTAATGAGTCGTACCTGATTACTATCCATCTCAATGTGTAAACCACATCAAAACACCAATTGAGAAATTATATTTTTAATAAACAAAATTATTAGAAAAAACTAAAAATAATGATATATTAAAATATACAATAACCAAAAATATATATCATAATAATAAAAAATATATAAAGTTGGTTTTTGTAATGTTATATATTTTAATGTATTTTATATACATGTACAATAATTACAGTTTGAAATATTTATTTTTAAAATTTTATGAAATACATTAAATTAAAACTATATAACATCATTTTTTTCTATTTTATATATTTTAATTATAGTAGAAATTCATACTATAAAATCATTTTTATACCTCCATAGTTATATATTTTTATAATGTTAAAAAAACATAATGTATATTGTTTCTTTAATAGAAATATATATTTAGTTATATATTTTATTTAAATATTTAATTCTAAAAATTTTCATTGAAGAATCATTTATTAATTTATTTTATTTAATGAAATAAAAAAACATTATAATGGTGTATATATACATGTAAATTCATGGATGCATGTATAAATACACTTAGTTCAAAACAAAATGTATATTTTTTTTATAACAGATAATATATATCACTGATAAATCATACTAGAATTACAAATCGAATTAGGAAAAGAATCAAACCAACAATGGTCTCACCATGCCTTCCCATAGCATGATAAATTATGAACTTCCATATTACCCCCTCCCTTGATGAATGAAAAATTATAGGTGGAGAAACATTCAAAAAATTAACTAATATTTCTTATAATAAGGATAAAATGTTTTGAGTCCTTACCCTTATTCGATAAGGCGGTAATCAATTCAAGGTATTCAGATTCCACCACAACATTTTTTATCCCTTTAAACAAAAATGTAGGGTTCCATGTTTGATATCATATACCTTCTCCACCATTGGACTCCAAGAGTCTTGAATATTCATGCAATGAACTTCCACCAACTAGCCATCACTTTGACAGGAGATGAACCCAACACCCACCCTCGACCTAGTGGAGATAGCTGCATCTACATTTATTTTGACAAATCCCTTTGGGGGATGGTTATAACTATATGATACCTAGAGATTGCAAACCAATGGGGACAAAACATCATTCTCCTTCCATAAATTCATCCATTATAAGGCCCTCTCAACAAATATGTGATAATTATCCACCTTCTTTTATAAGATTCACTAATTACTTCTTGTCCAAACTAGACAAGAAATTGTGCACATCAGCCCCACCACTATCTGTACCAATGAAAACACCCATTTATTGATTTTATGGGCTGATTCAATAGTCCAATCAAATAACTTTTGAATGTATGAAGTACATTCCTCCTACACCACTCCACCATATGATATAAGAGAATCACATGCAAAGGATAATCAATATATTGATTACATATATGAAAAACATTTACCTTATCTAGATGTCACATTACAAATAATTCATGGGTTGGTAAGACACCCGAACATGAATAACACCAAATTAATTTTACCTTGAGTGGTGTAATGAGTGACCATATATTATTCCATGATTAATCAGGATGGACCTAGGTTATACCATGAACCAGTGTTTTGTCACTTGAACATGCTGATTACCTCCTAAAAGAGTCTACAGTCCATAAAAGATGATCATTACACATTATTGGCATGAGACTAATAATAAAAATAGAATTATTATCAGTGTCATTAAACTAGATAAAAATATTTCCCTGATACCACTCCCCGATGGAGTCATTGATCAGGTCATGCACCCTTGCATTTTGGTAACACTGGATAACACATGTAGATACTATCATGTTGAATCCATTTGCGATACAGGTGTCTTTACAAACTCCTATGTCAATACCATAATAAATTTTCCACACACAGTCACATATAAGAATAGATTTATAATTTGGCTTGCTTCTCCAAAAAAACATGGCCATGAACACAGCTATCTATGCAATAAATTGGACTGGGGAAATTATTTTTCATATATAACCTTTGAGAAGGGGGTATTTGGACTGGATGAATGACTTCATCCATGTTTCTTCTAGAGGGGAATCATTAAACCATTTGAGATTCCAAAAGATGAGAACTCCACATAACTCAAAAAAACATATTTTACCCTAATACACCCAATGGATGTTTTTATTTCCATCATGAGATCACCAACAAAAGTTAGCTAAATAGGAGTGGATTAGATAATTAAGAGTTTTTGCAATTTCAAATAACAATTTAGCATAATATGTAATTTCTTTGGCCACTAATTTAATGGGGGATTCCTTTATATCATAAAAAAATTTCCCACTAGACCATAAGAAAATCATATTATCCACCTTTTCCATAATGGAATTGAACATTTGTTTCTTTGATCTTCTAATAAGGGTTGGGAGGTCCATGTAATTTTTTTGTTTTTAACCTGAGGGAACCCACATACCCACTACCACCCCTCGCTATTGTCTTATAACACACATTTACAGAAGTAAAATTTTAAACTCTAAGGATTAATATGTTTCCTAAAATCCCTTTTATAAAACTTAATTATCTTCAGAACTGAACTGCATTCTTATAGGGTAGAAATTGAAAAGTGGTGGTTGTTATCTGAAAATAAGAGATGATAAATTTGGGATTAATTTCAAAAAACCCTAGATCTGTGAATGATGACTTAATCCAATGATGTCAAGAAAATATGAGAAAAGACGTTAGCCACCAGAATAAAAAGATAAGGAGAAATTTGATCCACTTGACATAATCCCATTGAGGATTTAAAAATCTCCAAAGGGGGCCTATTATTATCTATTCTTAATGACACTTAAGTAACATGGTTCTTGTTATTAAAAATCCATTTAATCCCAATGAACATCCTAGAAAGAACATGTTTAAGAAAATTCCATTACACCCAATCTCAATCTTTCATCATATCTAACTTCATGGACATGATGCATTTTTGAAGATGAGTGGGACATCATAGAAAGGAACAATTAATAAGAAATGGTTCCATTATCTATAATATATCTCCTCAGGACAAAATAAATTTTATTTCCCCTAACAATATGGACATGAATCCTTTTATCCTAGCCACTAAAATATAGGAATAGATTTTTTTTAAACTTCTCAAAAAATAATTGGTAAAAACACTATGATTTAATATTGATAATCAGTTTATGGAATGAGGGTAATAAGTGTTTCATTAAGGGAGTAAAGTGGGGATATTATTTCCCATAACTCTTTCATAAGGGAAACCACATCAAACCCAACAATGTTCCAAAAGTGTTTGAAAAACAGTTCATGGAACCCATCTAGCCCTGAAGCCTTCACAGAATGTATAAAAGAAGAGACACTTCATCCTTAGAGATGTCCCTCCCCAACTGTCAATTTATATCCTCCAAAATGATTTTCAGAATTATACTTGTATGAAATTGAAGATGGTAAATACTTTTCTCCTTATATAGGTTTCTAAAAACATTAAAAATAATGGAGTAAATAACATTAATGATGTGTACCTCCAATCTAGTATGATCATGTAGATGAAAAATATGATTTTAAATACTTATAGTAGAAACATTTTTGTGAAAAGGGGAAGTATTTTGATCGCAATCACTTATATGGGATTCTAATTCCCTCAAAAACCAATAGCTCTCCCATTCCCTCAACACTGCATTCAGTTCCTTCTCACCAAAAGAGATATCCATATGCATGGAACGACACAAAGGAAGAGCGAGGAGCCTCTTCATGATATTTTATGCACCATTAATGCATATTTTGAAGTCCCTAAACCAAACTAAAATACAATTTTTTAAATAGAACCATGTAATATAGATATTGGAGGTAAGGCACCGATTTGGCCCATCTCATGTCGGGAGAACCACCTCCTCAAAATTAAGATATGATATCCACATACATTAAAATTGGAAGGCATGAATAACCCTCATCCTTTACCCCTGATAAACCATAGACATGATGATTTGAAAATGGTTGGATGAAACTGAAGGTAGGTGAACAATTGAGAAGCCACATAAAATATATTTCAAATCATTAGTCCCAAAAAATATATCCACCCTTTCAACAATATGATTATATATTGATCTACCACTATTCTAGGTAAATGAGAATCTAGAAAACCATATATCATGAATATGGTTAAAAAAATATAATTCTTAAAGTCCTCAATAGTCAAACCACTCCCCATGTGTCACCATTATTTTTCATGGTGAATAAAGACCTCATTTAAATATCCCCCAACCAGAAGAGGACCTAGGATAGATATCTATAGTAAACTAAATAGGTCACAGGAATTTCATTTATAATGACTACTAGTCCACCCATAGGATCCAACGAAATACCAAGATGGAGATCTTGAAATAAAAACTATTGTAGAAATGTGATTACTTGAAAAAATTGTAATCTTAACACCAAGGTCCTCCTTCAAGAAGAGACACATACATATGTAGTGCTCCAATCTTCAAATAGGAAAGATGTTCTTGAAACCAATCTTTGAACACATGAGGAAAACATACTTGTTTTCCAACATAGTTTCATATTCGAAAACTATGTTAGGGACATATTTCAAACTAAAAAAATGGAGTGTATGAACCATTTTTGGGTTTCCAAGCCCCCGATAGTTCCAATATAAAATTTTTATCTTTCCTTGAGGGGTTGTGACACACCTAACTCTATATATAAAATACCAATAAATAGTCTATCAGACACTTCTTTTCCAACTATTTGAAAGGCTATAGGTAATATGATAGGCCTCCATGATCTGTTTGTGTTCGCAAGACTCAAAAATGATAGGATCAACACCCTCATCCCCTCTAACTATCCTTATCCACAACTATTGTTTCTAGAACTTGAAGACATTAATCCATGCATGTCCTCCCCATCCTATAAGGTGAACATTGGAGACTCATAAACTGGAGGCGGAACTAGAGATGGTGGTTCAACACCAGTTTTCTTCAGTCCAAGACATGGTTTTGGAGGGTCCCTACATATTTTTTCATCCCTTGATATAGTTTAAGGGTATCTTCTAGAATTATACACTAATACAACACTAGTAAAATTCTTACTGAGCGAAAATTATAATTTTAACCAGTAAAATAATTTTTTGCAGCTCATTGGGTATCATGGTGGACAAAAATCCTAGTTAATTTTGGTTGTTATACGTTGTTGTAAATATTTGGAATCCACAGTATCCCCAGGATAATAATCTTATTTTTATTATTTTCATCTTGGGAATCTAGGGATTTAATGAGATTATCCCTATCCCTATATTTTTATTCATCCAAAATGTATATAATTCCATGACTCTTAGTTTGATGCCATTCACCTAACTACCTTAAAATATTCCCACTGCTATATATTGGTTTGACGGTACAATATTTTTCATAGTTTATAATCTGGCTTTTCAAAATACAAGAATTGGGAAACATTTCAATCTCAAATGAAATATAAATATTTAAATCATATATGGAGAGGATAATACCGATAATTGTTGGAGTTGGTGTCCTAGAACCAACTAATTTATACTTTATTCATTAATAAATACCTTATCACATCATGATTGTTCTTTTGTGTGACAATTCATGTGATAATGTCCTAAGGATTGTTGTTGCACTAAAAGGTCATTACAGATCCCTGCTATGATAAGAACCTGGAAGGGTCATAACATTGTTCTTGAATATATTGTATATGGTCAGATGATATTATTTGAGGGAAAAAAATAATACAGGCCATTAGGGGTGAGGACTCATAAAACATTGAGGCACCTTCTCATGGTGTGCGCCCTTAGTAATATCCAAAAGTATATTATGAGAAGGAGACTTGCCAGCCGAAAATCCATATTTCATAGTTTCATTGTATGTTCCTATATGCAGATGTGTGTATTGGTCATTAGAATTTATGATTATTATTAATTGGTATTACAACTTGTGCACTTAGATGTGTTGAAGAAAACTGTGATGACACACTATTCACAGTGAGGTAGGATATGTTGGGTGTGTCATGAGTAATACTGAATTAATAGATAATGTGAGAAAGGGTTTATCCCTTCTATTCTATAACAGAAGTAGATATATTAGGCCCTTTGATGAAATTGATATAGCCTAAATAAATCCATGGTCATGGTAAGGAATGGGCAAGTTCAATTCTGTAAATTCAAAGAAAGAATAATCGAGCACCTGGGTTGATGTCACTAGCATGTAACCCACTTGATTCGAGATATCCAAACAAAGGGATTATATTACACGATAACTGTTCGTGGGAGGTGACACGTCATTACAGTGTTAACTTCTTTCTCTATGGTTACCTTGGTGTGTTTCTAGACATTGACCTTGGACTTTAGGTAGTCTTCGCCTAATTCCACTAAAAAAGATCCCTAGAGGATCAAACAATAAGTGTGTGCAAGTATCTCAGTTAAATATTAATTTTACAAGTTAAATAAATATTATTCCCAATTATGGATTAATAATTATTAAAGGATGTCTGATCACATTTATTTCGACACTAGTTATTTGAGAGAATATATTTTGGGAATAATAATATATTTATTTTCAAGAAATGTAGTAATATTTATTTAAAAAATAAATAGTTATTATTCAAGGTCAAATAAATATGATGGAGGAAACAAAGGGAATGAAAAACAAAAGTACCATTCATGTATATTAATATATATGCTATGTAGTTTTTCTAGGGATTTGTGAGAAATAATATTATTTATTTAATTAAATAATATTATGTGTAATTTGCAAGGCACGTGTCAAGTAATAATAATAGTCCACAGTTATTATTAGACATGGAGTCTTACTAAGAATTAATTGAAATGAATAAATGCTTCAGGTTAATTAAAACATTTTATTGTTATAAGTAATTAAAATCCCAATTATATAATCCTCATTTTCCTAGAAATTCATTGTGGTTATGCACAATGAGTCTAAAGAAATATCTCAATCCAAGAGAGAATTATTTTCTTACAAGAACACTCTCATGCTACGAGAGAGATCCTCCTCCACTGGATCAAGGGGAGCGTTTTGCAAGTAGCTCTCAAGGAAATCAAAGGCGGACATTGCAAGCGAATGTTTTTGCATGATAGCACCCGAAGATCCCTTTAGAGAAATCCAGAGATACATGTAGCACATGTGGATCACTGCTAGAGGAAAACTACAAATGGATTCTATGACTCAATAATCGATCACATCAGATCATGATCATAAACATCAACAGAGAGAGAATTAAATCAAGGTAATTCTTTTGTTTTAATTAAATTTTTTATAACCAACATATGATGATCCTCTCTACGGTTTCAGGACTCCATTTATTTTTCTTTTGTTATTCATTCTATTTTGAAGATCCCACATTTTATTATCATGATATATCTCAAATTAATCATAGATAATGAAAAAATTATATTTGGGTACACCCACCAACGCGCTTCTAATGCACCTGGAACCTACAAGTGATATCAAAGTGGTCATATAATTGATTATAATTATTTATTTTTTCATTGGTGATATAGAAATTTATTTATTTGGTTGTTTCAATTCAATTTAATCATTCTATAAATCTGAATCTCGAGATCTATTCCCCTTCTTGTATTTCTCGTTCACCTTACATAAACAGATTTTTCTTTTAATTTTTGATTAAAATAAAATAGAGGATCACATCTAGAGGGTCCAAACATTCCAGGTCGTAAAACACCAGAACAAATGGCAAGTATTCGGTAGTACATGTCGTGTAGTCATAATTCAATGCATCAGACTGGTCTCCCAAATCAGGCCGTGTGTTGGAGTCTTTCTAAGTCTTAAATTACTCGGTGTGTTGACCAGGAATAGATGGAGCACGATTTCTGGATTACACGCTGTGTGGTCCACTAAAAACTCTGTGTACTCCGATGATTTCCGAAGTGCATCTACACTCCATGTCCCCGGGTATGTACTTCAGATGGATGGTGAACAAAAGTTCACACTTTGTAGTCAAAACATCACATCGTGTACTCATCAAAATTACAAAGATTTATTAAATATTTTATTATATTATTCAAACCCTTGAGACCTGTACCATAGTGTGGGTATAATTCTGAGGCCCAATACATTATAGGTGTTTTATCTATATTTATTTAATTTTACATTTGTGTAATGTTCATTTCTACTCATTGGGTAGTTAGGAATGGGAATTCACCAGGTTGCCTCCAAAGTGCATGTTATGTGCAACATAATTTTAAATGAATTTATTTGTTTAAAATTTTGATGTATGAGAGTATCAAGGAAATTCATAAAAAGGGTTTAAGATAAAGAATTGATTAATTAATGATAATTAATTGATTTGAACGTGATTTATCCTAAACAAGAATGATTAACGAATTGAATGATAGTTTTATTTAAGCATAAATATCATTTCATGTAAGGATGATCATGATCCAGACAAAGACATTTGTATGTTAATGGTTTCCATTTAATATTTTTATTTAAATTTAATTTGTTGGCCTACAAGCCTTATCCTCATTAAAATATACGGCCTACGTACCCATGGTTTCTTTTATGTAAAAACATTTTTACCCCTCACATACGAGTGAGATAAAAGCATATTTAATGGATGGATCTCCCTTGCTAGTAGAGACGGCTCAATTTCGGAGCCAAAGTGAAACCAATCCAAGGTGATACAAAGGTGGACATGTGGAAAGCTTTAAACACGAACACAAAAGGTTAAAGGTTTTTCTCCTCTCATTCCTGGGTTAGATTATCATTCGTTAAATAAAATAACCAATAGAACAAGCTCATTATCATACCATTTATTTTATTTCAGTAATATGTATGGTTTATTTATTGTTGGTGTGTTTTAACAATCACACAATTAATAAATTAAACAAGCATGCAAGATGGAATTAAAATAAGATCGGTTGATGCATATTAATTATCTTATACATGGTTAATCACTTTAGTATATCCCATTTAATATTGACAAGAATGTAATCAAATATAGTAAAATGAAAATTTATTTATAAGGAAAAAATCCCTCAAAGAAAATATAATGTCTGTATAGCCTTCCATAATCTTGGTTAGAATTGAACCATAATTCAAAGTGCTTGACCGACCGTAGTTAGGGTGGTTTCAATTATCAGGGAATTTAAATTCAAGGTTTTGGGTTGAATTTAATTGGTTAACATCAAGGGTTGACTTCCACAGTAGGACTTGGTGTGACCAAGAGTCCATGGTTGAGGAAATCCAAAATAAAAGGATTTCAGGATTGGGGTGTCCACTCAGCGGATCAAGGTGCTGTGAGTTAATGTAGTTGGAATTTAAAAATGAACATCTAATACCCTTCAATTTTCTTTGAAAACCCTATTTGGGGTAATGTGATGGGAAATATGGATCCTTGATACTGGAATATTCAAGAAACATAATATTCTGAAGTCATTGGTGAGGGCTATTAGATTTTGATAAAACCATGGGAGACTGATAAGTATTAAATTATTTATTTGTCTCTGATTTGTCATGAGGAAGTAATAAATCTTTTCCCATATTATTTTTTAGAAACGACTTGAAAAATGACTTCAAAAATATCATTTTGAACCATACTTGATATGGAAACACCTCTCACCGGCACTAATTTCCATGAATGGGAAAGGCATTTATGTGTCATCCTTTGACCTGAGATGAAATTGTATGTGCTAGAAGATCATGTTCCAGTTGTGCCTGTAAAAGAGGCTAGTGATGAGAAACTATCTCACTATATGAAACATATGAATGATTCCAAATATGTACAATGTTTCATGCTATTAGCCTTGTCTAATGAGCTCTGGAAGAAACATGAAAACATGGACGCTTATAGAATGATGTCTCACCTTAAGAATATCTATCAAGATAAGGCGAGACATGAGAGATATGAGATATCCAATGCTTTGTTTACAACTAATATTGGAGAGTCTACACTAGTTGAGCCTCATGTAATCAAGCTTATTGGCTATATTGAAAGACTGGAGATCTTAGGTTTTAATTTCCTAGATGATTTGCGTACAGATATCATATTATCATCACTACCCAAGACCTTATCTAGCTTTATTGTCAAGTACAACATGAGAAACAATGAGAAGACTCTATCAGAACTTTTGACCTTAATTATCTAGGTAGAGAAGGACATAGGGCGTGACAAACCCACAGTCTTTATGGTGAATAAGAAAAGGAAGGACGAGGAAAAGGGGCCAAGGATTCATAAATGTTTTGAAGCCCCTGAGCAGCGTACCTTCTAGAAGGAGAAGATCCAGAGGTAGGGTAAGGAATGGGAGGCAATATGTTTTTCATGTGGAAAGCTTGGCCATTGGAAGATGAACTGCACCCAGAAGTATGGGGATTCTGAAGTTGTGTTCATTATCGAGTGTAATCCTTCCATTTCTACACATTAGGTATTTTATACAGCTTGTGGGGATTAAGTATGTATTCAAATGCAGGAACCAAGTAGATTTAACAAGATTTCCAGAGGATAGGTGGATCTTCGAGATACCAATTGAATGAGGCTGGTTGCATTGACCATTGTTGATTACCATCTCTCATTTCCAACTAGGATGCTTTTGGTTTTACAAAACTGTTATTATGTGCCTAGTGTTACTAAGAACATAATTTCTATATCATTTTTGGATATGAATGGATTTATCTTCAAGTTTAGAAATAAGGGTTGTTTCTTCAATAAGAACAACATATGTTATGGTATGTCATATTTAAATAACATCTTGTATGTATTAAATTACGAAAACCATGTTTTGTAAATCGATAACGAAACAAACTCACATGACTCATAAATCACCCAGTTGGGGCCTCACCGTCTCAGTCATGTAAATGATAATAGGTTGAAAAAGCTCTGCCAAGATGGTTATTTAGACTCTATTAAGCTAAAACCACTTGAAAAAAGTCACGATTGTTTACAAGGTAAAATGACTAAGGTGCCTTTCGGTGGACAGCGTGAAAGGAGAACTGAGCTTCTAGGATTGGTGCACATGGATGTTTGTGGACCATTTCCAATAGAATATTGAGGTGGATATTCTAACTTCATTACATTTACTGATGATTTGAGTAGATATGGCTATGCCTACTTAATGATGTATAAGTCAGATTCATAATAGAAATTTAATGAATTCAAGAATGAAGTATAGAATTTCATTGGTAAGAAGATAAACAAACATAAATAAGATCAAGGTGTAGAATAACGGAACTAAATGTTTATCTATCTTCTACAGGATTCTGGGATTCTATCTCAGCTCACTCCTCCTTATACACCACCTTGGAATGGTGTTAGAAAAGGAATAAACAAACCTTGTTGGACAAAGTGAGGTCGATGATGAGTCATTGAGATCTCTCATTATCCTTTTGGGGATATGTATTACAAACTGTAGCATACACATTAAACTGAGTACCAAATAAGTTGTAAAATGGAATTCCCTCTGAGTTATGGAATGAAAAGAAACTCATTTTTCCGCACACACATGTATGGGGATGCGAGTAGTTCGTTAAGGCCTTATCAGGGAGAAAACTAGAACCCTAGGGAACATGGTGTATCTTTATAGGATATCGCAAGAAAAATAAAGGATATTACCTATATAATCCTTTATAAAAGAAAGTGATTGTCGCCAGACACGCCGTCTTTCTTGAGAGGGAGCACATCCTCAAAAATTATAGTGGGAGCAAGATTGAATTCAACAAATTTGATGCTCAAGATACACATGAGTTGGTACAAGAACAAGTTCCATAAGTCCCCGTGGAAGAGGTTCCAGAAACTCAAATATTGCATAGGAGCTCAAGAGAGGTAAGGGAACCAGAGAGATTTGGTTTCCTAGTCACTGGGGATGGTGAATCATTATTATTGGAAAAAGATGAACCTATCTCTTACAAGGATGTAGTGGAAATCTCAAAGGTTTCAAGATGGAAAAAATCTATGAATTATGATATGGATTTCATGTATTAGAACCAAGTATGGGTTCTGGTTGATGAACCAATTGATGTAAAACTTGTTGGATGAAAATGGGTATTCAAGTGAAAATTGTACATGGAAGGTCAATTTATCACCTATAAAGCAAAGCTAGTGGCTAAAGGATTCAGATAACATCAAGGAATTTACTATGATGAATCCTTCTCACTAGTTTCCATGTTTAAATCCATAAGAATCATACATTCCATAGAAGCTTACCATGACTATGAGATTTGGTAGATGGATGTTAAAACAACGTTACCTAACGAGAACCTTCAAGAGGATGTCTATATGACACAACCAGAATGGTTTGTGAAACTAGGTGAATCCTAATAGGTTTTCAAGTTGTATAAATTCATTTATAGATTAAATCAAGCATCTAGGTCATGGAAAATTCAATTCGATGAAGCCAAAAAGTAATTTGGTTTCATTAAGAATGAATGTGATCCATGTGTTTATAAGTGACTTAATGGGAATGTGGTCATTATCCTAGTAGTATATATTGATGACATATTGTTTATTGGAAATGATGTCCCAGTCTTACAGTCAGTTACAGTCTAGTTGAACAATTGTTTCTCTATGAAGGACTTAGGTTAATTAGCCTACATTCTAGGGATAAAGATCATTCATGATAGATCCAAGAGGCTACTTGGACTATGTTGGGGTACATATATTGACCAGATACTAATGAGATTTAGTATAGAACAATCCAAGAGGGGATTGGTTCCAATGTCACATGGCCTATATGTTTCTAAAAAAATGAATTTTCAAACACAACAAGATAAGGATAGAATGAGTAAGATCCCACATACTTCAGCTATAGGATCCATCAGGTATGCCATGTTATGTATCAGGCCTGATGTTTTCTATTCACTGAGCATGGTAGGTAGATATCAAGAGATCTAGGGGAACAACATTACACTACTTTTAAGACTATCCTTAAGTATCTAAGAAGAACTAAGCATATGTTCCTGGTTTATAGAGGATACGAGGAGCTTGTCATTAGAGGGATTGCTGATGTTGGTTTTTAGATAAATCATAATGATATGAAGTCACAATATGGATATGTTTTCTATCTCAATGGAGGAGCTGTGAGCTGGAAGAGTAATAGAAACTAGTTGTCACCGATTCTATAGTAGATTCCGAATATATATCGGCTTATGATGCATCCAAAGAAGTTGTTTAGATTTGGAACTTCTTCCAGGAGCTTGATGTTGTTCTTAGGAGTAATGATCCTATCACATTGTATTATGATAATACTATAGTAGTGGCTCTTGAAAAAGAACCAAGGTCACATCGACAGACAAAGCACATACTCTGGAAGTATCACCTCCTGAGGTATTTTTATCAAAGGGGTGAAGTTACAGTGAATAGTGTGTCCACAGAAGAGAACATGGAAGACCCCATGACTAAAGGCCCATATTAGAAGAAGCATGAATATCATGATAGTGCTAGCGGATTAAAGGTTGTTAGTAGTTGGCTCTAGTCCAAGTGGGAGTTTGTTGGAGTTGGTGGCCTTGAACCAACTACTTTGTACTTTATTCATTACTAAATACCTTATCACATCTGGATTATTCTTCTGCATGACAATGTTGTGATAATTTCCTAAGGAGATTTGTTGCACTAAATGGTCATAGCGGATCCCTGCTATGATGAGAAACTAGAAGTGCCATAACACTGTTCTTGAATATATGTTCTATGGATAGATGATGTTATTTGAGGAACAAAAATAATACAGGCCATTAGGGGCGAGGACTCATAAAAATTTGAGGCACCTTCTCATGGTGTGTGCCCATGGTAATATCCTGGAGGATATTATGAGAACGAGACCAGCCAGTAGGAAATACACATTTCATAGTGTCATTGGATGTTCCTTTCTGCGAATGTGTGTATTGGTACTTAGCCTTTAAGATTATTATTATTGGGTATTAAAACTTGCGCACTTAGATGTATTGATGAGAACTGTGATGACACATTGTTCGCAGTGAGGTAGCATATGTTGGGTGCATCACGAGTAATACTACATTAATAAATAATGTGAGAAAAGAATTCTCCCTTCTGTTACATAATGGAAGTCGATATTTTAGGCCCTTTGATGGAATTGATATAGCCTAAATAAATCCATGTCTATAGAAAGTAATAGAAAAGTTAAATTCTAGAAAGTCAAAGAAATAATAATCGAGCACATGGGTTGATGACACTAGCATGAAACCCACTTGATTTGAGATATCGAGACAAAGGTATTATATTACATGGTAACCATTCGTAGGAGGTGGCACGTCATTGCGGCGTTAACTTCTTTCTATATGGGTCACTTTGCATGTATCTAGATGCTAACCTTGTACTTTAGGAAGGATCTTCCTAATGCCACCAATAAAGAGGCCTAGAGGGTATCACACTAAGTGTGTCCAAGTATCTCAGTTAAATATTAATTTAACAACTTGAATAAATATTATTCCCTGTTGTGGTTTAATAATTATAAAATGATTACTGATCTCATTTATTTCGACACTAGTTATTTAAAGAGAATATATTGTGGGAGAAATAATATATTTATTAGCGATTAATGTAGTAATATTTTTGTAAGAAATAAATAGTCATTATTCAAGGTATAATAAATTTTGTGGAGGAAATAAAGGGAATGGAAGAACAAAAGTTCACGCCATGTATATTAATATACATGTCGTGTGGTTTTTCTGGGGATTTTTGAGAAATAATAATATTATTTTTTATTATATAGTATTTTGTGTAATTCATTGGGCGCATGTCATGTTACAATAATAGTCAACCTTTATTATTAGATATGGGGTCTTAAAAATAATTAAATGAAATGAATAAATGATTATGGGTAATTAATTTATTTTATTATTCAATGTAATTTAAATACCAATTATATAATTCTCATTAGCCTAGCCATTCATTGTGGTTGTGCACAAAGGATCTAAAGAAATATATCAAGCCAAGAGAGAATTATTTTCTTCCAAGAATGCTCTCAAGCTATGAGAGAGATCCTCCTCCACTGGATCAAGGAGTGTTTTCTGGAAGCGGCTCTCATGGTGATCGAAGGCAGACATCGCAAGAGAAGGATCATCCATGCTATCACCCATAGATCCCTTAGGCGACATCCAGAGATACACGGAGCACATGTGGATGACCTCTAGAGGAATGCTACACCTGGATTCTATGATTCAACAATGAATAACATCATATTATGACAGGAAACATCAATGGAGAGATAATCCCATCAAGGTAATTCTTGTCTTTTAATTATATTAATTATAACCAACCTATGTTGATTCTCTCTATTGTTTTAGGACTCCCTTTTTCTTTTAATCATAGTTATATTCCAAAGATCCATAATTTTATTATCATGACTGAACTCATATTGATCGTTATTGACAAAAAAATTAATTTTGGGTAGACCCACCCATGCACTTCTACTGCACACGGAACCTATAATAATAAGAGGGGTTCTGATGTCAACAATGACACTAGTCGAGATGAAATCCCCCCAAGTGTACTGGATCTGATGAGTCCCATTCAAAAAATTCATTAATATGATTTCCATATTTTTTAAGGATTCATTTATATCTTCTTTTAAAAGGGATACTAGCCACTCGAATCCAGAAGGGAGATTTCATTAAATTCATATTCAATATACCTATTTCATCTTAAATGTTTTCCATCATTATGATATGGTTTTTGAATGAATATCACCATCCAAGAAGAACATTTTATTCATTTATAATGAAAATTTCAAAAAAAAAGTGGAGATCTTATATCTTGTATAACTACTCCTTCTTTCAGGAAATAAACATACTAGAACATATTATTCATAGAAAGTATATTGATAGGATTATCAGTGAAAAGTTTTCCAATCCTGATAAGACACAACTACTGGTTCAGAAAAAAATCATTATTTATTGAGAAATAATTAGTGATTCTTCATCCTTCGATAGAACAAGACATCACCATTAGCTAACCAAATAGTTTTCTATTATTGTGATCACAGAGAGGAAACAATAAGCGAGGGCTTGTTAGTACAATATCCTAATTAGGAAAATGAAAAATAATAAACGGGGGATCACAAACTCAAATTTGAGAGGGTAGGAAACCAGAAAATTATTTCCATGATGAGGAAATCCAAAAAAACTCTAAAACCTAGGGTAACCTAGGAGTAATGTCTATCTCAACAGGAGAGAATATTATTCTTAAACGAAATATACATATACACTACAGAGTTTCACTATAAACAACCAATACAAAAAATGTATATTTCTATTAAGAATTATTTGTTGTGTAGAAAATATAAATTGGAATTTGTTATTGAAAACTTTAGTTGAAATATGAACTGTAACATTATGGTGGAAATGTTCACCAAAAAGATTTTCTGAAAATTTTCACTAATAATTGTATAGGAAATTGTAATTTGATGTTTATATAATAATACATTCTCAAAGTATAATCTGACTTGAAATTTGAATTGGAATACTAAAGTAGAAATTTAAATTGGAAATTTCCTAAAAAATGTTTGACTAAGAATATTCAATTTAAATTTACATTATGTGTTTATATATTTAAATATATTCACCTCAAATTTAAATATCTTTTTATTTCATAATTGTATCATATAAAAAGTGTTATGAAAATTTCAAGAGTAAAATTTATGTGGAAATTTTGAGTTTAAATTTTTGGTGATAACTGAAAATTTATATACAAATATATGTATATATTCATTAATACACTTATATTAATATATATATATTTTTATATTGAAATATGACTTTGAATTTCTACTAATAACTATAAATTTTCATTGAAAATTGTGAATGAATTGTGTGACATTCCAATATAAATTAGCAATAAAAAATTATTTTGTAGATTTATAATCTTTATACATATATATAGGCATGTATGTATGTATATGTGTGTATTAAAAATATATAGTTTAAATTTTCATAGAAACGATTTTGTATAGATTAATATTAGTGGAAATTTAAAGTGAAATGTCAAATTCCAAATGAAAAAACAATTAATAGGTGTTTGTATATATGTACGAAAAAATTCCACCATAAATTTGTACTTGAATTTTTTAATTCAATATAACAATGTATTTTTGTATTTTTTTTGTACTTTTTTGTGTTTTAGTTTTCATTTAATATTTCTATCCTAAATTGATTTTTTATGGATTTTTTTGAAAATTTCCTTATAAATTTTAAGTGAAAAAGTTTGAGGAAAATAAAAATTGAAAAATTCCATAGGAAATGTGAATACAGATTTGGACTAAAATATTCTAGTTGAGATTTACGCTAAATTATTCTTGTGTAAATTCTCAATGAAAATTTCTAGTGAAAATTTTCCTTTCTGATTTATGTATTAATATATTTTGAACTAAAAATTTAATTGTATATTTATTTTAAAATGTTGGTAAGAAATTTTATATATAATTATAATAAAAATTAAGCGGGAATATGAATTATAAATATTTTTTGAAAATTACAATGTAAATTTGAAATGAAAAAACTCAAAGTTGATTTATAATTTAAAATTTATGTTTGTGTCAATTTTTATAAAAAATATCTAGTATAAATTTTTAATGAATGTTATATAATATGTTAGTGCAGTTTTTGTTTCTATATGTATAAAAAAGTAAATACACATATAAAAATGATATATATAAAGTTTTCCCATGCATAAATAATAAAAATTATATATTTATTTCATTAAAATAAACCTTATAGTATAAAAAATAACATCAATATATATATATATATATATATATTTAAATTTTATGAAGATTTATATTGTAACACCCTGACCTATTAAATTATTTTATTTTATTGTTTATTTTCCATTAAATAAATTTTGTTGGGGTTTGGGTTGAGTACGATACAAAAATTTTGAGTTTTGTCAAAAAGTGCGTGTTTTTGAGTTGATGTCATTGGGCACATGGGTGGAGCGCGTTTTGGAAACCCCATGTGGCTTCTCCCACGCATCGGCGTGATCTGCCTAGATTTAGAAAATTAAAATGAGAAACTTTTTTAATTTATTACGTTATTTA
This sequence comes from Viscum album, assembly GCA_963277665.1. NCBI lineage: Eukaryota > Viridiplantae > Streptophyta > Magnoliopsida > Santalales > Viscaceae > Viscum > Viscum album. The sequence continues at coordinate 546,170,141 of OY728130.1, read as the reverse complement.
AAATTTTTATGGTTGTTTATAATTTTAATTATAATTATTAAAATGAAATGTGTATATTTATTATTTATATTTTTATCAGTATGATTATTAATTTTTTTTATTAGTATTATTATTAATAATGATTAATTTTTATTATTATTATTTTAATTAAGGAATTACTATTATTATTATTATTACTATTACTACTACTACTACTACTACTGATATTTGGGCCGGTGGGCGGGCACCACACGACTTCTGCTAGCCGTGCAGTTAGCCCGGGCACCTGCGCACCTGCAGAGTTTGAATTGGAAAATAAAAATGAACTGAATGAGTTGAAAAAATTAGAATTTAGGTGAATAAATAACTCAATCTAGTAGTAATATTATTTTTTTCATGGATAATAATAGAATATTATTATTAAAGTGTTGTCATTATTAAAATTATTATTGGTATAATTTTTAGTTTATTGTTAAAGTTGTTTTTATTATTATGTGTATTATTATAATTATTATTCATATTGATGTTAATATTATTAATATTGATGGAATTTATTATTATTATTTTTGTTAATAATAATATTATTATATTTTTTTACTTTTCATTTTTCTTTTGCTTTTTTTCCCTTATTTCTCCCTAACCCTAACACCTCTTTTTTTATCTTCCCTCGTGTGGGTGACTCTCGCCCATATTCTCTCATTTGTCTCTCCAATCAACCGAATTCTCTCTCCCATTATCCTCTCCCCGTCGCGGAACACACCACCCCTCCATCACCAGTTCAGCACCGCCCCTCTACCCTCACTAGCGCAAGCCGTCACTGCCTCCCCTTCCCTCTCCAGTGTCAGCCTCCACAACCTCCCTTGTCCTCTCTCAGCCTCTAGGCAGCCTCGTCCAAGTGTGCATCATCCCCAACCCACGAACCTCCTCTCTGCGTACAACCAGTCCGCCGCAAGCCTCCATGTCCAGCCCCTTCTTCCCATCACCGATGAGAACCGCTGATCGTCTTCTCTTCAGACAACCTCAACAACATGTGACACTCTTTCCATTGTCGACGTACCCACTGTTCGGCTCACCATTTCCCGTCGGCAACATTTCCCCCTTTTTTGGTAAGGGATTGATGTTTTGGGGGTCTCTATTATTAGGGTTTTTAATTTGTGGTTAAATACTAAATTTTATAGTCATCGATCTTATTGCGTGTGTTTTTTCAGCTTCCTGAGCGTGTAGTTGAGGTGAGAATGATATTTCGCACTAGTTTTGGGTAGTCGTCTTACAATTGAAGTAGGATCCCTTGCAGTGACCCTGAAATTTAGGAACATTTAAATTGCTTGAATTTATTTTTTTTCAACTTCATTGGTATTAATAATTAATTTTTATTTCTATAATAATTTATCTAGGTGAAATTAATTTTTTCTAGTAGGAAAATAATGTTTGGATAATTATTTTACCTACTTTAGTGAATTGGAATATTTTGTGATTAATTAGTCTGGTGAGAAGTTTACTTTTTAAATGAATTTGGTTTATGTTTTATATTTTGTAGCATATTCATGTTAATTAGGATGCGTTTTCATTTAATCTAGTTGTGTGTTGTTTAATAGTTTTTATTAATTTCTACAATTTTTTATTTTAACTGTGAAAGTATTGTGCGTTGTGATATGGTGTGTTTCAGGTTTTCAATTAATTATAAAGGGGTTTTTAATAGGTTTTGGTTGTGTAAAGTCATGCGTTTCTCTTTGGAATTGTTTTATAAATTTTAAAATGGTTTATTAAATATTACAGATGGTGTGAATTATGTTTTCAATGTACGTCAAGGTGGTTTTGGTGTCGTTTGTTCATATAGATTGTCTTAAGTCAGTGGTTATGTGTTTTTAGTTGTTGGGAATTTTTTGTAGCTCATTGGAGAGGTAATTTCGTGATATTGTGGTCGTCAGTAGGTTGCATGTACTCTGCGCAAGTGGGAGACGTGTCATGTCATCGTAATTGAGCTGCAAGTCGAGGAAGGTCCCCCACTACACTCAACATTAAAATTAGAATTTATTAATTGCTAAATATTTCATTGATTTTCAATAAATGAGAAATAGTATTAGATATTTAATTTTGGAATAATTTCTTGATGTAAATGAAGCAGTTAATTTTATACACGTAACTTGAATTATTTTCTTGATGAATTGGTTCACAATAGTGAATGAATGTCCGTTTGGCCTTTGAACATAATTCATAGTTTTTCGTGGGTGCTAATGGTTCGATGATAAATGATTTATTATAATGAGTGAGAAAATATTTTGGATTCTCTGGAGAAGTGATATTTTTCTTTAAAGTTGGTTAAGGTCCATTTGGCACTTTGAGAAAAAAAATTATTTTTAAAATCTTTCTTAGGGGTGACATAGGGGTGATCCTGTTGTGTTCGTCGATTGTGTGATTTGTTGTGTGTGATGTTTTTGCATCGTGACTGGTTATGTGATTGAAATTGTTGACTCACACCTTTTTCATTACACGTGTTTACATGGGAACCTAACATAGGAAATGAATCTTCTGAGAACTATTGCTATACTATTTGAGAATGAAAACTGGTTAGTGGCCCTTAGTACGGACTTTTCTCTTCTTGGGGATTGGGCCCCACGGTTAGGCCAGGTAGGGAAACACTGTGTGTTTGGTCATTATGACGTCATCGAGTGTAGACATTCTTTAAAGATGAGTCACATGTATAGTATGTTCTAGAATGTTCACGAGATCCTAGGTTTCACCTATGTTTTCTTTAGTGCTTATTTGATTGTGGCAGAGGATTGAGAGGCATTGTTCCGTGGCCCGTCCTCTCATGCTACTTTCCCATTTCCCTTATTTTGTGTTGTGGGTTTTGTGCTGTGTGTGGTTTTTCTCTTGAGAAACAACTAAAATTTGGATTTCTAAATTGTTTGAATTTTTTTTAAATTTAATTCACCTTTTCCCTTCAAACATTAAACATGTTTTTAAATTAAAAAGGGAAATGGATTGTTACTTGTTTTGGAAATGTAATTGTGCATGGAAATCCCTAATGTATACAATTTAGTCAAACCTAGAATTAGTAATTTTTTTATTTAAATGTCGCGGTTTTGGAATAGTTTGTGGGGGATGCCTACTGAGTTTTAATACTCATGCCTATAGTGCTTTCTGGTTTTTAGTTTCTGTTGCATTTTTTATCTGTTATTTGTCATTGTGGGAAAGAGTTGGTTGTGGATTGGCGAGTGAATCTTAGGGTTATGTGGTGTTTATATGAGGTCAGGTTAGTGAGTTGATGTTGGTCGTTCTTTCTTTTTTGTGTTGTTTTTTTACTTGGAGTTATTATACCTTTTCTGCTGCTTTATTTATTTCCATTGGGAAAAGTCATTCCATATTTATTTCAATTGATTCTATCACGCTAGTCGCCAGCCCGAGAGGATCAAGAACGCCTCTCAGGTCTTGCTGCAGATTGGCACGGGTGACCGGTTCAGAGTAAACCCTGGTTGGTTAATGAAAAAATGGTATCAAAGAAGGTCAGATCATGAGAGGATCTTGTTTTTCAGAGTTCCCATCATTATTTGGGGTTGTAATAGGAAAAAAAGTAGGATATTTTGGGCTTCAGCCAAAGGATCGGGTAGGACGTCATGAACCCTTGATGGTTCTGAACCTTGAGTTACCATGGGATGTTTGGGTTTGTCGATGTCCTTTCATTATTATGGTTTTTTGGTATTGTGAAATGAAATGGGAGTTGGGAAAGTGACCTCTATGATCTCACATGGTCTGGGAAGCCATGTAGAGTCAGGGACATTACCATAGAGTGATCCTTGTGATGGTGGAATGGCTAGTGTATGCCCGCCAACCATATGTCTGAATCAACCATCGTAAATAGTTTCCCCTAGGTAATCATTTGGGTCTTCTATAATTCTATGAATTGTAGTGTAAAGTTTTATTTTTTGAAATTATAAAAATTTGAATTTGAAATATAAATGACTATTCTTTGAATAAGTTCCTTGATTCCTTGTTCCTTAGTGTTCTCCCCCGCAGTGGTTTGATGAATGCACAAGGTGAATTTTCTGGTGGTGCGCCCTTAGAAAATACTCAAGTTGATCAACCTATGAACTATGTTCTGGAATTCCAGAAGATGAACCCTCCCCTATTTTATGGTCAAGTAGATCCTCTTGAGTCATAGGAGTGGTTGAGGATGATTTAAAGGAACTTCATTTTCATTGGGCTGCCTAAGTCATTGAAGGGGATGTTGGAATCCTTTATGCTTGAAGGTCCCACCTAGAAATGGTGGAAGTTAGTGTCTCAAACCAAGCCTTGAGAAGATCTCACATGGGAGTTCTTAAATTCTTCATTTATCCAACAATATTTCTTTGAGTTGATGGATATGAGGAAGAGGACAGAGTTGTGTTGTATTTATCATGGAGTTGAATTGATATTATAATTCTATTGAAGTTTCTTATACCTAGTTCTGTATGACCAATGGTTTGTTGAAAATGATCTCGGGAAGGATTGACAATTTTAGTCTAGACTCTGATCAGAACTACAGTCAAAAGTGGATGATCTCAACCTAACCACCTTCTTGGATGTTGTGGGGAAATCCTTTCTTGCCAAAGCTGAGTTAACAGGAGGACATGAGGTAGAGAATCCTCCACCAACCTTGGGAAGCCGTGTAGAGGATGGAGATAAGAATAATTAGAAGAGAGATGATGTTGGTGGATCTAATAGAGGAATAAAGAGGCCTTTTGACCTTCAGTCTAATTCTTAATATCACAACACTATGATCTGTCACTAGTGTGGTCGGCAGGGTCACAAGAAGCTAACGTGCCTGAGTGCTTTGAGACCCCACCACACTTGTGGATGTCGGGGTCACTAGCAGCGATTCTGTTGAGGTGTTTCCAATAAGTGTGAGGAACCCAAACCTAACTCTCCGAAGGTCACTTCAGACCATCAGTAGGAGTAGGACAATTTTTGGGATCTGTTTGGGGTTTTCTATTTATAGTGTTCCTTGGATGTAGTGGTCATCTCTTGTAGCTTTTTTTAATGTTTCTTTTCCTTTAGTTTCAAGAATAGTTTTGACGAACCACTTTGAAACCTCTATTTTATTGGAAGTGTGTTTAGTGAAATTATGGTTTGTGTGTCCTGTTTGGGAAATATCTTATGCTCGACTTCGTGGTAGGAGATGCTTCAATCATCGGCGCTCCAACCATAGGTCTCCGAGTGAAGCTGGCATGTAGTTAAGATAAACCCAGCAACGTAAAAGGGCCTTGGTTTAATCTTTTTCTTTAGTGTGTCATGTTTTGTTTTCTTTTGAGGGTGCGACGTTGTTGATATAGAGATGTCGACAGTTTGGATGCTCTATCAGTTCGGCCCTTTGCTTCTCTCCCCTCATGGTGGGGGTTTTTGGTCCGTGCAGAAAATTTTAATGTTCGGTTAATCTCATTAGTTTTTATGGAGTGGAGACCCATAGTGTGTCTTGTAAAGTTACACCTAAAATAAATTATTATAAATATGGTCTTTATGATAGGGAGTATGTTTGAGCCTCCCTGTGTCACTATTAGAGTTTCTTTTCATGTATCATTTTTGTGGTGGTTGGTCTCATGTGGAACCACCTAATCCTATGTTCTTCCTCTTGAGTAAACATTTGGATTAGAGTACACCCAACAATTTTGTTGGACTAACGTTATGGGCATAAATGTCAGAGGTGGTTTAAGTTCATTCACACCTTGGTTGAAATGGTTAGTCTAGGTTTTTCTTTGTGATGATTAAGGTGATCATGTTTTAAAGATGGGTTGTGTGTAATGGGATATCGGTGTCTGTTTCCATCGACCATCTAGAGGCGCTTAAACTTTTGGAGGTGGGTGACACTTAAGAAGTTTCATCATTGGGTGTAGGTCTTGTTGTGGCTTTCCGATGACAGAAAGTATTATGGTGGGGAGAATTGTCACACCCTAGACTATTAAATTACTTTATTTTATTATTTATTTGGCCTTAAATAATTTTTGTTGGGGTTTAGGTTGAGTCCCATATGTAAATTTTAAGTTCGGTCAAAAAGTGCGCGTTTTTGAGTTGACGTCATTGGGTGCACTGGTAGAGCGCATTTTGGAAACCCTGCATGGCTTCGCCCATGCATCGACATGATCTTCCTGTCGTCAGAAAATTAATATGAGAAATTTTTTAATTGATTGTGTTATTTAGAATTTTTATGTTTGGTAATAATTTTATTTATTATTATTAAATCTAAATGAGTATTTTTATTATTTATATTTTTATCGGTATGATTATTACTGTTCTTATTAATTTTATTATTAAAAAGGCTTAATTATTATTTTTATTAGTATTATTATTGTTATTAAAGAATTATTATTATTATTATTATTATTATTATTATTATTATTATTATTATTATTATTATTATTATTATTACTATTGATATTTGGGCCGGTGCATGGGCACCACACGACTAGCAGAAGTTGTGCGGTTAGCCCAGGAACCTGTGCGACTGTGGAGTTTGAATCAGCCAAATAAAAATAAACTAAAGAAGTTGAAAAGAAATTACAATTTTATAAGATAAATAACCCACTGTGGTAATAATATTTTTTTATCATAAATAATAATAGTACATTATTATTAATGAGTTCTTGTTATTAAAATTATTATTTGTATCATTTTTAGCTTATTGTTAAAGTTGTTTTTACTATTATGTGTATTATTATGATTATTATTGAAATTAATATTAATATTATTAATATAAATTTAAGTTATTATTTGTATTAATAATAATAATTATATTATTATTATTATTTACATTTTCTTTTTCTTTTTCCCTTATTTCCCCGTAACCCTTGCGCTTCTTTTTTTTTCTTCTTCCGTCACATGGTTGCCTCTCCCCCATCTTCTCTCCTTTATCTCTCCAGTCAACCCGCTTCACTCTCCCATACACTTATCCCCGTCGAGACACACACCACCTCTCCCTCACCAGTTTGGCACCGCCTCCCCTACACTCACTAGCACGAGTCGCCGCCTCCCCTACCCCTCTCCAGCACAAGCCGTTGTTGCCTCCCCTACCCTCTCCAAAGCGAGCTGCTGTGGCCTCTGCTATCCACTCTCCACCTCTAGCCATCCGATGCACATCGGCCCCGATCCACGACCCTCTACTCTCTAGATGACCAAACCTCCGCAAGCCCCCCTGTTCAGCCCCTTCACCCCATCCACTACCAAAATCGTGACCATCTTCCCTATGGACATCCTCAACAACCCAAGGCCCTCTTACCCTCATTGACGCACCTGATGTCCAGCTCTCCTTTTCCCTCCAGTGATGTTTCCCCTTTGTTTTGGTAAGGGTTTATTTTTTTGTGGTTATCAATTCTTAGGGTTTGTTATTTGGGGTTAAATCCTAAATTTTATAGTGTTTGATCTTGTTGAGTATTTTGGTTTCAACTTCTCGATAGTGTGGTTGAGGTGCAAATGAGATTTCGAACTGGTTTTGGGTAGTCGTTCAACAATTTCGGTAGCATCCCTTGCATTGACCCTTAAATTTAGGAACATTTTGATTACTTGCATCACTTTTTTTTCAAATTTATTTGTATTAATAATTTTTTCTGATTTCTAGAACAATTTTTTTGGGTGAAATTATTTTGTTCTGGTAGGAAAATATTGTTTGGATAATTATTTTACCTAATTATGTGATTTGGAATATTTTGTGATTAATTGGATTGGTGAAAGGATTAATTTTTAAATGAACTTGGTTTAAATTTTATATTTTGTAGTCTTCTCATTTGAATTAAGGTGAATTTTGACGGAATCCAATTGTGTGCTATATAATAATTTTTATTAAGTTCAACAAGTTTTTATTTTAACTGTGCATGTGGTGCATGTTCTAATATGGTGTGTTGCGGGTGCACGTTTAATTATAAAATAGATTTTGAATAGGTTTTGGGTGTGTAAAGACATTTGTTTCTCCGTGGATTTGTTTAATAAATATTAAAGTGGTTAATTAAATAGTACAGATGGTGTGAAATATGTTTTGAATGTATATCGTTGTGGTTTTTGCACAGTTTTTTTGTCTAAATTATTTTAAGTCAATGGTTATGTGTTTTTAGTAGTTGTTTGTTTTTTGTATCGCATTAGTGAGGTCATTCCACAATATTTTGGTCGTTAGCAGGTTGAGCACACTGGTGCACAAGTGAGAGACATGTTACATTGTCATAATGGAGCTGCAAGTCGAGGTAGGTCTCCCACTACACTCTCCATTAAATTTAGAATGTATTAATTTCTTTATATTTCATTGATTTTAAATAAATGAGAAATGGTATTAGATAATTAATTTTGGAATAATTTCTTGATTTAATTGAATCTGTTTATTTTATACACGACACTTGAATTATTTTCTTGAGGAATTGATACACAATAGTGAAAGAATTCCAATTTGGCCTTTGAACATAATTCATGGGTTTTCAAGTGTGCTTCTGGTTTGATGATATATGTTTTATTCTGATGTGTGGTAAAATGTTTTGATTTCTCTTTATAAATTATCTTCTTCTTTAAAGTAGGTTAAGGCCCGTTTGGAACTTTGATAAAATAAATTCTTTTGGAAAACATTCATTGCGGTGACTCAGGGGTGATCCAGTTGTGGACGACGATTATGTGAGTTGTGGTGTGTGATGTTTGTGCATCATGACTGGTTTCATGATTGAAAATGTTGACTCACCCATTTTTCATTACACATGTTGACATGGGAACCTGACATATTAAGTTAATCTTTTGATAATGATTGCTGCACTAGTTCAGAATACGCACTAGCTAGTGGCCCTTAGTATGAACATTGCTCTACTAGGGGACTGGGCCCCTCGATAAGGCCAGGTAGGGAATCCCCAAGCATTTGGGTGTTATGAAATCACTGAGAGTAGGCATGCCTTCGGGATGAATCACATGTATAGTACGTTCTATATCTTTTACTAGCTCATAGGTTCAACTCATATTTTCTTTAGTGCTTATTAGTATGTGGCAGACGATTACGAGGCCTAGTTCAGTGGAAGGTCCTCACTTGATACTTTCCCATTTCCCTTATTGTGTGTTGTGGGTTGAGTGTGGTTTTTCTCTTAACTACGAACTAAAATTTGGATTTATAAATTGTTCGTCAATTTTTTTTAAATGTAATGCACCTTCTCCCTTCAAACACTAAACATGTTTTTCAAAATAAAAAGGGAAATGGAATGTTACTTGTTTTGGAAATGTAAGTGTGTGTGGAAACACATTTTTTATATAATTTTTTAAAACTAGGAATTAGAATTTTTTTTAAAGGTAGTTCTTTTGGAATAGTTAGTTGGGAACGCCAACTAAGTTTTAATACTCACACCTATAGTGTTTTCCGATTTTTAGTTTCTGTTGTAGGTTCGATCTGAGGTTGCTCGTCATGGGAAAGAGTTGGTCATGGAATGGTGAGTGACTCCCAGGGTTACGTGGTGTTTGGACGAGTTGTGGTTAATGGGTATCTATTGGTCATTATTTTTTTAGTGTTGTTTATTTACTTCGAGTTATTCTAATTTTTCTACTGCTTTATTTATTTTCAGTTGGATAAATTGTTCCCTCTTGCTTTCTATTGATGCTCTGGTGCTTTTCTCAAGTCTAGGAGGATCGAGAATGCCTCTCGGGCTTTACTGCAGATTGGCTCGGGTGACAGGATCAGGGTCGACTCGGGTTGGTTCATGAAATATATTATTAAGAAATATAATATTTGAAATATCATAAAATAAATATCATATTAACAAAAAAATGAAGGTATTGTCCATTGAAAAATGTACTAGGTGATTTATGGTTTGTACATAACATTAATATAATAAATGTTTTACTTATCCAGAATATTTGTTATTGATATAATTATTTTATTTAATGAGAGCCAAAATTTTCAATTGAATATATTTACATTTATTCATATGTATATAAGTTTAATTATCCTAAATATATCAAGCTGGAAATTAATGATAAACAAGAAAAAGAATATTCAACAAATTTCTATAATTGAAAAACATGTTTATTTTTTTTCACAAAAGATATTTCCAGCAATTATTTTATGTAAACAATAAAGAAGGGTACTTCCACTTCCATAGACACGATGTTGCATGAATTTCATGGGCTCATTGTCGGGGACCCACACATTTTATCGAGGATTCTTTCCACATTATGAAAGCATGTACACCATCATTGGAATTGATTTTTTTTCAGCGAGGTGGGATTCCCTCGCTCACCCCATTACAGATGTGCACATGTTAAGCCAGGATGTCAGTTACTTTTAAGGATGAATGAAAAGACCAAGAATTTCCATGTAATTTTTTTTAATTTAATGGGAATTTTACGAGTCTGTGAAAATTTACGGCACGTGATTCTGAGGCCCGGTGTGCCTGGAATCAATTTCTGAAATTTTGTTCCCGTACATTCAGTTAATGTTCGAGTGAGTTTTTATAAATTTTGTGTTAGTGCTCAGAATTGAAATCTGAGGACACCATTAAACTCGCAGTGCCAGTATTCACTAAAGGAGACGCTCACGTAGATGACAGTTGGTCGAGGGTGAAAGTTAGTTTTTTGCGGTTTTCATGGAAATAATAAAATAAAATGAATACATGTTTTATTTTATTTTATCTGTTGTAACTATCCATGTGGAATTTCGAGGTGGGGACCACCACACCTTAACCAACCATGGTAGGTTTTTATGGTGGGGACCAAATGAGAATTCAAAACCTCCCAATTTGAAATTGGGAGTAGGGACCACCCGACCCCCCTAATAATAGTGGAAGATGAAAACGTTTCAACTGCCTCATAAATGAGGGAGAGCTTCTTGAACTCTTCCACCTTTATTATGCCAATGCACATGCCACTTAAAGTTCCATACAAGTGATTAATTATCCTTTTTGAATGTTATGCCAATGACATAATAGATATTACAATCTATTATCTTTGGGCTAGCTATTCATTTTTTGGAAAAGGAGGAAGGAGCTTTTGAGAGAAACGATCTCACCAACGAAGAACTATTTATCCGAATGAAGAACGCTCCACCGAGCACATGAGCCTCAACCCAGTTGGTGAGGACTTTCTAGGTGCATCCAAGAGACCTGATTTCAAATCTAGGTGATGGCATATTTCTGGGTACTGTAGCAGTACTGTAGCATGCATTGTTTGGTACTGTAGCAGCCAGAACTATTCATCCATCTGGGCCTTCGGCCCACTGGTTTGGTCCTCAGGTCCTGAAAGGATTTTGGGCCACCCAAGGCCTTAGGGATAGTTGATTATCAAGGCCTTCGGTCCACCTTATGTCCTTAGGGCCACCCCATGTCCTTCGGTCCACATGAATGTAGGCCCCAAACACACTACAAAAAAGGATTAGGCCCAGAAGAGGATTCATTGAAGGTGCACTCACCAGTGTAGAGCCAAATGGATTTTCATAATGAAAGGGTATGGCTATGCCATCGGTACCAGCCTGTGACTGCACTGGAAGCCTAGCCAGATGGTCATGCAATGGTGGAGAGATACTATCAGGATGCAGATTCTAGGGAGAGGCTGTTTCTTGTAGATAGTCTGGTTGTATTCCCTAAGACCATCGAGTCATGTAATCTCCTAAGACAATGGGCCTTGTAATATCTGAGCCTATAGGCCTTGTAAGGGTTCCCCCTCATCCCTTGAAAGGGGTGTTATAAAAAATCAAAACAAAAGAAGGTCTTCGGGCCGTTCAGGCAAAGAACACTCCCCCGATGAAGAACGTCGACGAGGAATGCCTTCGACTATGAAGAACGACCTCCTTCGACCTTCTTCCTCAGGACATCCTCTGACGAAGGATATTTTATTCTACAACGAATCGACGTACGCCTTATTGTGCCAAATTCAACCTACTTTGAACAAGTAGGGTATTTTGTAATTGATTTTATATTCCCGTGATTCTATCCTTTTTAAAAAAATAACGTGGATAAACTTCTAACTAGTTGATCCGCATATGTTTTCCTTTTTCCAGTTTTGGGATTAATCATTGCAGGAGGGTTTGTTGTGCTTCATTTTTGTGAGCAAAATGTGACCACCTTAAACACGGAGGGTGCAGAAGAAACTAACCTAGACCGACCCCTCCGTTGTTCTCTTTTGTGATGTTCTTCGAGACAGAGGAAGGAGACAACAGTGACAAAGGCAACGAAGGCAACAGTCGTGCCAGCTGCGGCCTCCACGACCCATCCCACCCCCACGGCGTTCCACCCCGCTGCCATCCGAACCTGCCGCACCCCCTCATGGCGCCCCAGCCAAACCGCCCCCGTAGTCTCCGCCCTTCGGGCCGTGACGCCCCAGGCTGGGCCGGGCCACCCTGGTCACGCCGTCAGCCGACCGAACCGGCCCAGCCACCCCGGGCGAACAGGCTCCCAGCCTCGTGAGGCCTTCCTGAGCCGCCTCGGTCATGCCCTCCCACCTGCTCCTGGCCTCCCATGCCCCTCACGTCACTCGTGCCATGCCTTCCTACCACGCCCTCGGGGCGCCCCGGCCGGGCCAACCTCACGCACCCCTCGCGGCACCCCGACTGAGCCAACCTCCCACGCCCCTCGCGACGCCCCAGCTGAGGCCGCCTGCTGCGGCCCTCACTTTGCCCCAACCGAGCCAGCGTCTCGGGAACTTCGTGGCACCCCAGCCGCACCAGCCTCCCGCGCCCCTCGCAGCGCCCCGACCAAGCAGGCCTCCCCCGCCCCTCGTGGCGACCCAGCCGAGCCAGTCTCCCACCCCCGTTCCGGTGCCCCGGCTGAGCCAGCCTTCTGCGCACCTCACTGAGCCTAACCCAAACTGGCCCATGCCCTTGCGGTGCCCTTTGGGCCTAGCCATCCTCTCGCCGACCCGTGGCCGATCTGCGCCCTCGCGACCGTTTCACGACCTCGTGGCCCTCTGTGACCCCTCAATTCCTACTAGGTAGGGCCGAACCTAACGGGCTATCCCACCTAAGGGGTCGGGTTGACCCAAACCGGGTCGGCCCAGTTGGGGTCAGGCTGGGTCGGTCCGACCAAGTTGGACCGGACCCGGGCACACTACGACCCCTTTACTTTTTTTGGCCATATCATTGGCACTGGACATCTGTTTGATGAACCGTCAGTGGTGTTGGTAATATTGGAGCATGACAGTCCCTTTGAGTATAACCAACTAGATTTTAGTGTATAGTTGAGATACGATCAAGTTGGATTGTGCCTGAATCCAACCGGGCCCCCAGGACTAAAAGGCTAATAACTCATAGACCGAGCGTTCGATTGACGCGTCATCCATTGCGTTGAGACCCCTATGACGTGGAAGAACACTAGGATACTTCTTCTGGGACTTCGTGGTAGTTGGAGCATCGACCAGTAGCTTGTGGAGCAGATCTTCTATAGACGAGCGGGAATTTGTGCGAGAACCAAGTAGCTGGATGAGACATGACGATTGTTGACCGTTTGACACCGAGTGACTCGACTGGCCTAGTGGGGACCGCCTGGTTGTAGCGGAAGACCCACGGTGGAGGATCATTCTTGGTAATGCCGCAGACCCACGATACTCGACATGAGGGGTACCTCTACAAGCTATGAGGGGAGCGTATGGTTGTGGTGGCAGACCCACGATGGGGAGAGCCTTTGTGTGATGCAGCATACCCACATCACTCAACAGGAGGAGTACCTCAGCAGTCCAAGATTAGTGGGAAGTGCCTCTATGTGACGCGGTAGGCCCACTGTACTCGATAGAGGATGATTTATCCAACAGCCAAGGGTTCAAAATTTTTCTACCCCTAGAATAAATCCTTGTTTGAGCTGAGTCAGTAACTTTTGTGTTTTCCTCATGATTGAGATGAATTACTTGATAACTTAGTTATATGTATGGGCATATAACAAAGTGGGGTTATCTATTGATTTCATACTTTTTGGTTTATCCTTGTGGGATTTTGTGAGACCTTGAGGGTCTTGGGGTCCCTATTGAGTATCATTATACTCACCCCAGCACGAGCTATTCCCACACTTTGTTGTGTTGGATACAGACGACGGACAACATGGACTGAGGCTGAGAATACCAGGACTGGACGGTACCCAGCGGTAGACCTTACAACGATTCGGTACATGGAGGAGACTGATGTACGCGGAGTGCTAAAGAGGCTATCTATACCTACCCTTCAGGTAGAAATCCCCGAGGATGACCCAGAAATTGTTTTTTTCCTTTCTTTAGTTGTACTTGTATTTCTAGTTCCTTGTAATTTAATGCTGGGCTTGTATTATCGGCCCCTTTTACATTTCATCACACTTTTTTGTACAGTTTACTGAGTGTTTTTTATCCAGCTGTGTGCTTTGTTGTGTGTTTTTACAGGTTATAAAGGCAATTCCTTCCCAGTTTCTAGGGAATTATGCCTTTGGAGCTATTTTTTAGCCCCTAGCCTAGGGAAGGCGGGCTTGGGGTTGTCACAACATGGGCCTCGGGGTACGGGTCATGAAAAATTGGTATCAGTGGAGTCGGTTGTACCACAAAACTTAAGACTCTGATATTTTCTATGAAGCAATACTGTTTTGTGCAGTGAGAGTGGTTTCCAGTTCAGGGAGTCCAGTTCTCGTGTTGCGGCCGACGTATCCATACAGTAATACCTCAACTTCTGATATCTGACTCAGTGCATGAAAACACTGATTGTGTGTGTGTTTTAAAAAGTTTTCTTTAAGTCAGATCAGCAAGGTCTGTTCATCATGTATAATCTTTTGACCGTGTCTCATATGTTTCTTTCAGGATTCCTCCCCGCAGATATCCTGTTAGTGTTTCTAGAGTTGTATGCACAAATATCCCACCAAGTAATGAGGCCTTGGTGCAGGGCCCTATTGCAGCTGAGGCACCAGTGATACCACTCCCCGTTGAGCCACCAATGCCACCAGCCCCAGTAGTAGGCGATGCACGCCGCTTGAGCGCATTCCACGATTTCCAGTGCTAGAGGCCACTAAGGTTTAGTGGAGAGAAGGATCCCCAAACGGCTGAGGATTGGATGGAGGCTGTGTTGAGAGTCTTTCGACTGGTAGGGACACCAGCCAACCTCATTGTGATACTTGCGGCCAGCCTTTTACAGGAAGAAACATGCAGATGGTGGACCTTGATGCTCCAGGGTCATGACGAGGTGTCGCTTCCCTGGGAAGAGTTTGAGAGACTGTTTTGGGAAGAGTTTGTTCCAGCGACTCTCCGCGCAGTGCGCATACAGGAGAAACATCATCTGTTGTATGGTAGCATGACTGTAGCACAATACTCAGTGAGGTTCACAGACCTCTCACACTACTCCACCAATTTGGTGAGGGACCCATTATTCAGGGCCCGAACCTTGGTGCAGGGACTCATACAGGTGATAATGGTTTTGGTGAACTCACTCAGCATCCCGACGTATGCGGGGGTGTCAGATAGAGCCCTCCTTGTGGAGAGTTTCCTTGCTGAGCAGTCTACAGTAGCGAGATCCACCAATAGTCGACACGTAGAGGAGTCTTCTACAGATGGCAGTAGATAGATTTCACAGAGGTCCAAAAGGATGATAACTACAGGTGGATAACAGCATGGCTAATGATTAGTTGTGCGAGGAACCCTAATCGAAGACAGACATGCCAGGAGTGGGCCCTGTTACGCATACGGTGGGCAGGGTCAGATGGATTGTGACTGCCCGAACCTCCATTCTGATGATCCTAAGACGATCGAAGAACCACCCAGGTAGAGATAGATATTCGATCAAGGTGATACATAGGGAGCAAGAAGAAGTTGCACAGGAGCTGGTCATGTAGCTGGCGGTGGGAGACATTTCGAGGTGTTACCGCCAACACCACCAGGAGGTCCTCCCCGACTGTAGGGAGAAGGAGGAAAAGGGAGAGCTCATATCTAGGAAGCATAAGTATATGATCATTCCACTCCAGAGATGATTCGAGGTATGATCATTTTCTACACCACTATAGTTGCACTACTAATAGACACCATTTTCAGTCACTCTTTCAATGCCACTTCCCTAGTTTGGAGCTCGGAGATTCCGACAAAGCCGTTGGATCGATCCTTATGCTAGAGACTGATATGTGAGTGGATTCGACGATTATGCACTGGTGTCGGCAGAGTGAGCTTACTCTAGGAGGTGAGAGCTTCGGCTGGGATCTCCTACTATCGGCGTCGAGGCCTTGCGACATCATTTTGGGTATGGACTGGTTATTTATAGTCCATGATCAAATTGGTTGTATTAGGTACAAAGTGCGGTGTTTTTGCACGGATGGGATCAATTTTACCTTCACCAGCGAGAAGGGAGCCTTTGCAGCACTGGACAGACTTACTCGGGGGAGGGTGTATCCAATCACTCATCATTTGGCTAGCCTTACCCTCAGAGAAGTAGATGTGGGGAGTCCTAGAAATCCTGTAGTGGTGGACCAGAACACGGATGTCTTCCCTGATGATGTTCCAGGTCTACCCACTCGCCATGATATAGAATTTTACATTGACTTGTACCTCGGGATGACACGGATATCTACACTAGTGTATTAGATGGCTCTTGCAGAGCTTCACGAGCTGTGGGTACAGCTAGAGGACTTGTAGGGGAAGAGATTCATATGGACAAGTGTTTCTCCCTATGTAGCCCTGATTCTGTTATCCATGAAGCGCGATGGGAGCTTGAGGCTTTCTTTTGAGTATCGGCTCCTGAACCAGGTGACCATGAAGAACAAGTACCCACTCCAAGGAATTGAGGACCTCTTTGATTAGTTGAAGGGAGCACGGGGGTTCTCGAATATTGACCTCATATCAGGCTATCACCAACTCAGAGTTCGATATGAGGATGTGAAGAAGATGACATTCAAAAGTTGGTACTACCAATATGAGTTCTTGGTTATGCCCTTTGACGTAACCAATCCTCTTACAGTGTTTTTGGGACTCATGAACAGGATATTTCAGCCATACCTGGATAGCTTTGTCGCAGTCTTCATCGACGACATTCTGATCTACTCGACTATTGAGGGGGAGCATGCATATCATTTATGAGTAGTACTGGACATTCCGAGAGCAACAAATTTATGGTAAGCTATCGATGTGCTAGTTCTAGATCTGAGAGGTTCACTTCCTGGGGCATGTCATCTTATAGGATGGAGTTGCAATAGATCCAGTGAAGATTGAGGTAGTACTTTCTTTGGAGCCACCCAAGAGTGTGATGGAGGTACGAAGTTTCCTGGGTTTGGCTGGTTATTACCAGATGTTTGTACCAGACTTCTCCAGAGTTGCAGCACCACTATCATCCTTGATGAAGAAGGAGAAACCCTTTGTGTGTTTGGAGAGATGTCAGCAGAGCTTTTAGAAGCTGAGGCAGAGGCTGACTAGTGCCCCCATCTTGAGGCTTTCATATGAAGGCATAGGGTATGTAGTCTACTACGATGCATCAGGGATCAGGCTCAGATGTGTCCTGATGCTGGATCAAGGAGTGATCGCATATGGTTCACGACATATGAGACAACATTATCAGAATTACTCTACCCTTGACCTGGAGTTAGCAACAGTGGTCTTCGGCTTAAAGATTTGGTGATAGTATCTGATGGGTGAGTGTTTTTTGTGTAATCTAATCACAAGAGTCTCAGGTATATCTTCTCTAAAATGGGATTGAACCTGAGATAATGACATTGGCTTGAGTGACTCTAGGACTATGACATCAAGATAGTCTATACTCCTGGGAAGTGGAACGTTGCTGCAGATGCACTCTACAGGAGGTCTGGTATACATCTTCTAGGTGAGTCGACGGAGCAGTTGGCTGATTTACATACATCCTTTGGGGATAGAGATGGAGAAGCTTTTCTTCAGCCTCTTACAATCACTCCCCCACTTCTTCAGCGAGTTAGGGAGGCTAAGTGTGGGGACACTGAATGTGAGATGTGACATGCTCAGATATCCACAGGACAGGAACCTAATAGATTCTATAAAGGTGGGGAGCACATCATCCTTTTCAAAGAAAGTACTATGTTACCAGTGTCACTTTAGGATGAATTGTTGAATGAGTTCCACACATCCCCTCTAGATGTACATCCAAGAGTAGCGAAGATGTACCAGGATCTCCGACGACATCACTCGTGGCCAGGAATGAAGAAATCAGTCGTAGAGTTTGTTTCTCAGAGCCTCACTTGTCAGCAAGTGAAGGGAGAGCATCAGGTACCAGCAGGCTTGGTTCAGCCTTTAGAGGTTCTAGAGTGGAATTGAAATGGGATATCCATGGAATTTGTGATAGGACTTCCACATACATTCAGGGGACGTGACTCGATTTGGCTGATCGTTGACCGACTCACCAAGTCGGACCACTTCCTACAGATCAAGGAGCAGGGTTCATTAGTGAGACTAGGATGCCTCTATGTGCATGGGATTGTGCGGCTACATAGAGTACCTTCGACAATTGTCTTTGATCATGACACACGTTTTACTTCCCAGCTATGGAACATGTTGCATGAAGCTTTTGGTATCCAACTTTGTTTGAGCACCGCCTTCCATCCTCTGACGAATGGTCAGACTGAGCGGACCATTCAGACCCTCTAGGACATGCTCCGTACATGTGTCCTCGACTTTAGTCATAGCTGGGAGGATCACTTAACTTTGGTGGAGTTTGCATACAACAAAATCTATCACTCCACCATTGGGATGAAACCATTTGAGGCATTATACAAGAAACCTTGTAGATCACCATTGTGCTGGACTGACCCAGGGGAGTCAGCAATAGTGGGACCAGAGATGGTATGAGCTACCATAGAGAAGGTGTAGATCAACCAGGAGCGGATGAAGACTACACAGAGCAGACAAAAGTCCTATGTCGACAGGATATGGAGACCTCTAGAGTATGAGGATGGAGACCACATCTTTCTACGGGTATCACCTCGATGAGGTCTACAATGATTTTGCCGAGGCGGCAAGTTATCTCGAAGATTCATCGGATTTTTTTTTTGTCCTCAACAGAGTTGGAAAGGTGGATTACCGCTTGGATCTTCTGCCACAGTTGCACCAGGTGCAAAACGTCTTCCTCGTGCCCTCACGGTGCCTTTCGGGCTGAGCCACCCTCGCAGTGCCCTCCGGTCCGAGCTATCCTCACGCTGACCTGCGGCCAGTCTACGCCCTCGTGATTAGTCCACACCCTCGTGGCCCTCTACGACCCCTCGATGCCTGTTGGACAGGGGCCAGCATGTCGGGCCGAACCTAACGGGATGGCCCACCCAACAGGCCGGTCCAGACCCTACGGGTCAGTCCAGGTTGACCCAAACCTGGTCTGCTTAGACTAGTCCAGACCGGGTCAGTCTGACCGAGTCAGACTGGACCTGGGCCCACTAAGACCCCTTTACTTTATTTTGATCATATCTTTGGCATCAGACATCCGTTTGATAAACCATCAGCGGCACTGGTAATATTGGAGCATGAAGGTCCCTTTGACAATACCCCACTGGATTTTTGGTTATAGTTGAGATATGGTCAGGTTGGATCATGTATGAATCAAACCGGGCCCTTGGGACTAAAAGGTTATAACTCACAGAGCGAGCGTCTGATTGATGCACTGTCAGTTGAATTGAGACCCCTATGACACGACAGAAATTTGGGATTCATCTTTATGGGACTTCATGGCAGTTGGAGTATCGACCTGTAGCTTGTTGAGCGGATCTTCTGGAGACGAGTGAGAATTTGTGCGGGAACCTATTAGCTGGTTGAGACTTCACAACTGCTGACTATTTGACTCAGAGTGACTCGATTGTCCTAGTGGGGAGCGCCTGGTTGTGGTTGCAGACCCACGGTGGATGAGCACGCTCGGTGACGTGAAAACCCACAATACTCGACCTAAGGGGTACCTTTACAAGCTATGAGGGAGAGCACCTGGTTGTGGCAGCAGACCAATGGTGGGGAGCGCCTCTGTGTGATGCAGCAGACCCACGATACTCGATAGGAGGTGTACCTCAGCAGTCCAAGGTTAGTGGGAATCACCTCTGGGTGACACGGCAGGCCCACTGTACTCGATAGAGGAGGAGTTCTCCAGAAGTTGAGGGTTCAAAATGTTTCTACCCCTAGAATAAATCCTGGTTTGAGCTAATTCAGTAAATTTTTTGTTTTCTTCGTGATTGAGATGTATTATTTGTGAACTTAGGTATATATATAAGAATATATCTGAGTGGGGTTATCTGTTGATTTCATAATTTGTGGTTTATCCTTATTGGATTTTGTGAGACCATGAGGGTCTCGAGGTCCGTAGTATGTATCGTTATATTCAACCCTACATGGGCTATGTCCGCAACTTGTTGTGTTAGATGCAGACAGCAGACAGTGCTGACTAAGGCTTAGAATACTAGGACTGGATGGTACTCAGAGGTGGTGCTTACAACTATTCGGTACATGAAGGAGACAGATGGAAGCAGAGTACTGAGGAGGCTATCGGTACCTACCCTTCAGGTAAGAATCCTGGAGGACGACCCAACAACAGTTTTTCCCTTTCTACATTTGTACTTGTACTTCATGTTCCTTGTAATTTAATGTTGGGATTGTATTACTGTCCCCTTTTACATTTCAGCACTGTTTTATTATATAGATTACTTAGTGTTTTATATCCAGCGGTGTACTCTGTTTTGTGCATTTACATGTTATAAAGTCAATTTCTTCCCTGTTTCTAAGGAATTACACCTTTGGTGCAAGTCGACAGCCCCTGACCAATGGAAGGCGGGCTTGGGGTAGTAATGGCATGGGCCCCGAGGGACGAGTTGTGACAATGAAGACGTAGAGCTAGATGTATCACTTCTCAAAAAAGAACATTGGAATGGGGTGGGGGAAGTAGAAGAAGGGATGTCTGATTTCACACCCTTGCTAAGTGAAGTACTGAAGTGCACGCTTTTATCGTAGTCACCAACAAAATTTGAGTATGTGGAAGAAGAGCATGTCATCGTACTATTCAGACAATAATTCATGGATGTGGTGGTGGAGGTTGAATAAGTCTTATTTGATACCATGCCTTGGAGACGGCTGAAGAAAAGTGAATGCAACAATTACTACAAGATCTTGTACATTTTTTGCTAGGGATTTTCCCTTTACAATGTTGGTTTTTCCAATTTGTGGAGTCGTGAATGGATACTACCTTCCCTCAAATAAACAATCATAGGCGATACAGAAACCCCTTCAAGGACACCATATACCATGTTGGAACTTGACCATCGTTTCTGAGACCAATCCATTGACACTACCTAGGTGGTCGAAGATATTCCACATGGAATGTAAAATTTTGGAGAGGTACTCCCCCACTGCATCGACATGAATGAGCTCTTACTGGAGTGATGTTACTCCAAGAATCAACCATTCCTTCAACCTATCTTTGGAATCCATAGCAACCCAATGTTGATAGGGGTATGTGATGGCACTATGGGGTTAGTTGAAGGAGGCGACGATGTAGTCGAGAATTGATGAGGAGAATATATGCTTTCTCATGAACATGGAAGAAATAGATGGTCGTATGGTTGTTTATATGAATGAGAAGGTGGTGGAGGAGTGGTTGAAAGATGGATTCTTTAACTCTAGGATGAAAGGGGAGAATAAAGGAGTTGTTCGGGACATTGAAATTAATAGATGATAGATACCTCCACTGGGAGATCTAAACATTGGGCCACTCCCGTTAATTCCATTACAATCATTGATAATGAAAATATATAATATATATGATACCAAAATGAAAATTAAATCTAAGATAGATCTAAACATCTGCCCAACCACCTCAATTCCATCAAGAGAATTGATAATAATTCAATAATATGATTTAGTGATAATGTCCTTCCACCCATGAGAAGTGTAAATCTCTAATCCATAAAAAATATCCATTGCCTCAGCAGCATGGGGCTCTAGATAAAGTCACATTAAAATATGAACAATATGCAAAAACAATTTTTTTTTAATTAATCGTAATATAAAATGGTTTGCCAAATTATATGTGATAAATTTCATTCAACTTACACATATTTGGCCATTATTAGTACTCATAAATACCTTTATCAGTGCATTTAATGTGATCATAATTTATGTGCTAATAAAGGTATGTTTTTATCATTGCTTATTTAACAATTATAAAAGCTTCTATCACCTATTGTAGTTTGTTGAATCGGATATCATCAATCCAATCCAACCAATTAAACATAATAATAAATTCAAATTTATAAATAACATCACAATATTTTCAAATTACAAAAATATATCATTACAATATATTATTTTGAAATACTTACTGGAAAAATTACAATAACATACAATAGTTACAAACAAAAAATACTATAAGGATGGAGGCATATCCACGACCCTAATTCATTGAGTGGTAGAGTCTTATGGGCTAAGTACATTCGTTATTTGATATTCAACGGGGTATCCCCTGGCCCACTACCCATATTCTTTTGGAGAATCCTTTGAGCACACGAGATATTCTCCTTAGGGAACCCTACTAGAAACTTTGTGATGCATGTTTTGTTGGAATATGGAAAGTCCCATGTATTACGAACTAGGGGATTGGTTCTTGAACCTGAGGGTCGACTGCTCTGGTTCGTACCAAACCGGGATGGTTTATACGCTTTGGGATGACAATTCTAGTCTTGGATTGTAGAAATAGATCAGGACATACATTGCAGACTCATATTTGGGTGATGATGTCTACCAATATCATAGATGCTTAAAAAATGTGACATGGAGACTTTAGTAAGGGGGTCTCCCCTATGTCTGGTTTCTTTGTTTCTTTTGTTTTTCCTTGTACAAGCTGGATGATGTTTGTCATGCCTTGTTGCATTAATAACTTCCATTTTACTTCTATTTTTCTTTTGTAACCCATTATTATTACATAGTAAAAAGAACTGATGATTATTTCATGTGCACGTAGGCCATTAGATGAAGTATGTTACATCGTTGTGTCCTTTTACTGCTTTCCACATTTTATTTATTCAACCTATATTGTAAAGGGGAAATGTGTAATGTATAGAAATAGAACACCGTCCTCGAAAAATATTGATTGATTTATTGCCAACAGAATGTAGCGAACACAAACAAGTACAACCAGGATGCTTGTAATTGATAAAAAGAACAAGGACCACAATTATTTACGTGATTCGGTCCCATGGGGACCTATTTTCAAGGAACTAACACCACTTGACACAAAAATTTATTAATGATAAAAAGAAAAAAGTTCATTACAACATACAATGGAAATGGAATCAATAGAATAAGTGAAATATATCACTACTTTGAAAATAGAATCATGAAAACAGAAAATTATTACCAAAGAAGGGCTAAATAACACTAAGATGTCCCGATCTATTCTAGTATCACAGCGTTTCATGTAGCAATACCGAAAATCCCATTGTGATGTCGATGAGCCATATGTTGGAAAGTAATCATCTACTTGGTTCATGATGTCATCCTTTGAGTATTAGGCCAGGCGTATTATTGTTGGAAGACCACTAATGGTGAACCTCCACCATATTTAATGCCTTAGAAATGTACCACGTGGATTGGTAGGTGTGGATACAAACCACCGAGTAGGTAGGAAAAAAATGATTCGGCTTAAAAACTTGAGTAGTGAGAATTCTATCAGAACCACATACACGAAGGGATGAACGAGTGAAATCTGACTAATCCCACCATGGAACGGGGGTCATCAATTCTCCCTACCAATGCACGCCACTGTTAACCACACAACTAATCTAGAGAATCCAAGAAACATGCATGGAACATAAACTGTAGTGGTCATTAATAAAAAAGAAGGCCATTGGTCCATTTGGGTAGTGGTGAAATGATAAGGGGGAATAGGTTGACGATAGTGAGGGAAAAGGGGGAAGTATGAATCAACAAGAAAAATAAAAAAGGCTGAGAGAATTAGCTGCATTTATAGAGTGGAAACCGAATATAGAAAAAGGACAATCCATCCAGGATTAAGTATATGGCTCATTAATCCAGTATATAAAAACATGGCCAAGAGAAAATCCAAATCAAATAGAAATATTAAGTTGAGTAAATTATATAAATTTTATAAAAAATTCATTCATGTATTTATCCAATTAAAATGGTTGTATGAATTAAAGGCTAATTTAATTATGAAAACTAAAATGAATACCCATTATTCAAAATTGTCTTTTTCTAATTGGAATGGGTGATGTTTATGCACCTATTATTATAGAATTGGAACAATGTTCATCTTATGTAATCAAAATTTGATCATAAATAATACCACTGATTTTGTTAAACTATTATCCCATTTGTTATCAGTGTGTAACTTTTTGATACACAGAGTTTGTATTTCCATGATAAAATAAATTTCTATATTAATGAATTTTGGATTTACTATCAGAATATACGTTTCTAACTAAGTAAAAAAAACTAAATTCAGAATACAAGCCTTTAAGCCACAAGAGTTCCTTTACAACCTCATAAAGGGAAATGTTGTCATATTCCATGGTTGAAAGGGAAACCATGGACTACATGTTTCATTTCCAAGAGATAGGGCACCACGGGCAGTGAAAACATATCCAATCAAGGATTTTATGGAGTCAATATTACTTATACAGTCATTATCTATGATAGGTTCAAGAGGTTTTCATGACTCACAAAATATCATTTGTTACCTAGACAAGTATAATGGTATGGGGTCGAATGATAGGGAAAGTAGGTGACTGTTCTTAGTTTTTTTAATGAAACCCCCACTATTGTCAGCAGTGGGTGAAAATGAATTTTTGACTTTTGACTTTTTAATATATTTTTTAATAAGAAGAAATTAGAAAATCATATATCAACAAGTTTTCTAACCTTACACTATGTAATGATGAAACTATTGGAAAATTAGTAAACCGAAACACACGACCAATGTTTTAGGAGCAGAGATCAAATGAAATATCTATAAATTCAAAACTACTGGTTAAAAGGTTGTTTTATTCATAGATTATTATTGAATAGACCCTTAAAAACTGGAGAATCTCCCTCACCCTGAAATTCAACAGGAATAGGATTGAGCCTTGGAGTTATCCA
The DNA here is from genome assembly GCA_963277665.1 of Viscum album. Lineage (NCBI taxonomy): Eukaryota > Viridiplantae > Streptophyta > Magnoliopsida > Santalales > Viscaceae > Viscum > Viscum album. The sequence continues at coordinate 546,145,178 of OY728130.1, read as the reverse complement.
CTCCATTACTGAATTTAGCTGCTTGTAAATTTGAAAGGAAAGAAATTGGAATTTAACTCTTTGTAATACTCCAATGCTAATGACAGTTAAACCATCGATAAATGTTTTCAAGATCTACCTCAGCTGTGGATATTGAATTTATGAATTTCAAAAAAGTTTAGGTGTGACTAATTAAATAATGAATCATAATTAAATCTCACTAATTGATTATGATTACACAGAAAGAAAAGTATGAGAAGAAATGTAAAAGAAAATTTAGTAGAATCAAAATTAATAAGCTACAAATTTTCATCCTATGATCATGATTATTACAACAGTGAAAACTATCTAATTACAGATTATTAGAAATTATGAATAATGATAGCAAAAGAACTCCCCTAGTGTTGTTACGCCTTCGAGCTCCTTCATCTCCAAGCCTTGATTCTCTCCAAGTCTTCAGGAACTGCCTCTCCAAGAATGTTGTCGAAGATATGATCGTGGAATATCGAATGAGAGTCATCCTGTATCATGTTGTTTCTCTTCTTTAAGTATCCATTGTCACCTGCTACTCGTCACCAAAGGACTCCACTGACATAGTTTGGTTCTTCACTGTGCATCTACACACCTGTGCTTTTTCATGAATCACATGCCGTTTTAACCTTCCCCTTGTAACTAATTCCTCTCAAGATGATTGAATGAATCTGGACGCATTTTGGGTACCTCCACGTATCTGCAAAAGAGAACAGTTAAAACTAAAATATTAAAAACAACTGACTTTTTTACTTAATCATTATTATTATTTAAATTAATATTACATAACTAATTAATATTATTTATAGTTGCGTTGTTATTAATAATAAATATTTTAATTTATTATATTTATTTATTTATTCTATTAAATTGAATAAAATATGATTGTTTAATTAACATTATTAGAATTAATATTTTATAAATTAATTTTATTATTTTATTATTTTAATTATTTAATTTATTTTATTGAAAAAATGTAATTAATTATTTAATATTTTTGTTAATATTAAAAGATAAAAGGGTTTCATTAATTAAATAAATTTACCACTTTATTAAGTTACCAATTAATTAATAATTGAACTACATTAATTAAATTGTTTATTGAATTAAATATTTATTAAATATTTTTAATATGTTTATTAACTTATAATTATTTTTATTTTATTATTAAGTTATATTTTATTCATTAGTAATTATTATATTTTATTAATTATATTTATTTAAAAACTATGATTTTTATTTATTATCACACTAGTTTTATAATTTATATAATTAATTAGTTTTATCATTTAATTTTATCATCAATTTTTATTTATTATTATTATTATTATTATCATTTTTTATTTTATTTATTTTTTATTCATTTTTTTCGTAGTTTTTTTATTTCAATTTATTCCCCCCTTATCTATTCGAGGCGCTGCCCTGGGGGGGGGGGGGGGGCTCGGTGGTTTCTTCCCCAAGCTAGCGACAACCTAGTTTTTGGCTCCATACTGGTGTCTCTGGAGGCTCAGCCTCTTTGTGAAGTAGTGGAATGGAACAAGGGTTCTCATCCATGTGACCAACTCAGTAGTGTGACCTCGATGAAACTCCACCTAGAAGATTCCAGCTCCCATGAAAGGTGGTGGGGGTATACAACAACTGTGGACTATTCTAGTGTAGTGAATAGAGTGGTGCGAGCAGGTAGTGTGGTGTGGTATCCTCCCAAGATTGATAGATGGAGATGACAACATGACATCCTTCCTCCGACTTGGTGGGGAAAACCCTCCTCTAAGGTGGTGATCCTCAGATTTCAAATCTGAGGAAGAACGTGGGATTTTAGGGATTGTTTTTTGTTTGCTGAATGTAATATTTTGGCTCTAAATGATTTTGATTTTTTGTGCCAGTCTGGTTTGATGATGTCAGATTGGGTCTAGATTGAGTTTGTGTATGATGTTGGTGAAGGTGAGGGTTGAGGGTTGTGAGGAAGATGCATTGGGGAAAGAAGTGTTGTCGATGAGAAGCTTGGGTAAAGGGTGGAAGGGATGTAGGGGAGGAGGTGATGTCGGTGAGACCAACATGAAATGGGTATATGGGTGAGAGACTGACATAGAAAAGTGATTCAAGGCTATCGGTGTCGGTGAGTGGTGGTTGTTGGTGAGACATCTCACCAACAGAGAAAATGAAGGAATATGGATTGGAGTCAGTAGAATGAGGTTGAATAGAGTGTCATCGACAAAAGGAAAATAATACTGCTTCCATTAGTGAGACTAAAGGAGTAAAAAAAGTATTGGTGACTCATATTTTAATAGTAAAATTAAAATTAAATCAATCAATTAAATGAAACTAAAAAAAACTTAAATTAATTAATTTTTTATAACTGATTATCAGATTAAAAATGTGAACATAAAAATACAAAAAACTAAAATTAACAACTAAATAATGTTAACTAAATAAAATGAAATTAGATTAAAAAACAAATTACATAATAAAATTATTAATTTGTAATCACATTTAATAATAAATTGATTTAAGTTAAACTATTTGAAATTGTTAATGTGAATGATCAAGATTAAAATTTATTAATAAATTGATTAAAGGGACCACAGAGAGCGAGAGGGATTTATGTCGGTGACTCATTGAGTCACCTATAGTAGAAAAGGTGCAGGGTTGGTGAGACAAAAAATGAAAAGTAAAGAATGAGTCACTGACACCCATTGGTGACTAAAAATTTAAACTGCATACAAGAAATAAATGAAACAGTTAACAAATAAAAAAATTAAACAATTAACTAAATGAAGGATAAAAATTAAAATGACATTATTTTATAAAATTAAAACATTAACTCTTAACTTAAACAAAAAACCAACTAAATTACTAAACAAATTAATTAAAATAAATTAAATAAGGGCTATAATTATAATTAAAATAATAAATTAAAAATGGTATAATTAAACTGAATATTGAAATTGATAAAATAAAGTTTATATAAATTAAGAAAAAAATTCATTAAAGGGTAGAAATAAAGTAATGATTAATCCAATTAATCAAATTTAAATATTTATTGAATGATTTAAATAATTAAAACTAATAGTTCAAAAATTAAAATAAGTAAGAAATATATTTACTTAAAAGAATAAAAGGAAAAATAAATATCATAAAACAAATTTACAGTATTGAAGGCCTAAAATACAATATTTGTTATTGAAAAATTGATTAATTAATGAATTTAACTTTAAAATTATAAAAGTTCAATTATTTATTAACAATTACAAAAATATTTAATTAAATTAATAAAAATTTAATAAAAAGATGTCGAAAACTATGTAATATTAATGTCACATCAAATTACTTCACACATAAATAATGTTTGTACTCAAACAATCACATGATTAATTAAATTTGAGAACTAGAAATGTTTGTTTTAGACATTCTACTCAAGATGTAACTTATTAATCAGTTCAAAAATAGAGGACCTCAAAATTATGTAGAGGTCTTTTGATAAGAAAATTTCAAAAGATGTCTTTCTAAGAACGAAAACTCAAAGGTAATAAAAAGGTAAATGAATAATCCACTTATGAAGATGTCATTCCTCAAATATGAGCATACCTAGTGACTCATTACAATTCAAATTCAGGTTCTATGTTTAAGAGTGATAAAAAGTTTAAAAACAATGGAATTAAAAACATAACCAAAAGAACCTTGTACTTTGACTTTCTTTTAGGTTCCAAAAATAAATATTTTTTTTAAATCACCTTATTGATACAACCTATATTATTTCCATATAAACCAATTGTCCCCTTCTTCATCTGGCGTTCATTATTCTCCTCACCTTAATGAACTCATTTCTGACCCTAGGAACTTTATTTTATTTTTCCCAATCCATGTAAAGTGTGTTGATTACTGTGCATATGCACTTATTCAATGTTTATATATGGATTTTAGTTAATAGAAACACACACAGTCCCCAGGCTCTCATAGATTCACCATGGGTTCCCAAATTTCCATTTTACTCCAGTTTCACAGGATTTATATAAAAACTGTTTACATTGGCTCATTAAGGTGATTAATTTAAATAATTAAAAAATTTGTGAGTCCCCTAATATCAAGTTCAAACTTCTAGTTCCTAAAGCTATGATCCCAATTCCAAAATAGGTATCCCATATCACACATAAACATAATTACCAAAACAAATATTCATAAAATAACAAAACATATTCACTCAGCAGTCTTTCATCCTCTCATGTTTAAGATTCACAATAAATATTAATTACCAGTCAAGAATAATCCTTAAGAAAGTATCATTTAATCACAGTTTAAAGCCTAATGATTCTAAAAAATGTAAAATAGGTTTGAAAAAATTATTCATTTTTTAATGATTTTAATGAGAAGTGAGAATTTATGGGCTTCTTTTAAGCACATTTTAGCTCAAGATATGTTGAACTCCACCCCAAACATAAAACCCATCTTTTCCCCCAAAGATGAATTCTAATGTAAAGAAGAAAACAAATTAATAGTTAAAGCTCAGAATAGATTTTCAATAAAGTAGACTAATGACATGTTTAAAGGATATTATTAATGTTCAACAGGATCTTTCCCACAATAATTATGTTATAAAAGATTAACATGAAGTATCATTTATGTTAGTGAAAAAATTTTACAATACAGATCAGTCAATAGAATGTGAAGCATTGAAGTATACCGTGAATTGGGTGAATGCTATTTTGAAAAAAAAATTATTGAATTGGTTTTTCAATATAGAGGCAAAATTACATGCTAAATCACCCTACATATTAAAATATATTCACATATAAAAACAATATCCCATATCCATATACCCCCACACATTGTTTCTAATAGTGAGTGGTTTAAATTATAATGAACTTCAATTGTCAGCAAAGAGGAATGAGAATAATTTTTTTAAATGAATAAAAACTCAATCGATAATAAATTCTAGTAATCAAAAAAAATATGCTGCTTATTTTTTAGTAAACAAGACATGCAGTAGAATATTTCATTATACCAGAAATAAAACAAACAAATTTCCAAGATCACTAAAGTTTCCAAAAATCAAATACTTTCAGATGATTTTTTTCCAGGAAAGAGTCATAAAATATAATTTATCAGTAGCAGTACATATATGAAATTAATGAATCACCAAAATTAACACTAGTGAGTCACTAATAGAAGTTTATCAGTGGTACAAGTGCATCAGTGAGTCAATGAATCAACGACAGTAGTGAAATGATGACTTATCAGTCAATTTTTTTAAAGTAAATGAGGATCATAAAATTGAAAGAAAAATTAAAAGTAATGTACTTTCCTGGATTAAATATGGTCTTTAATGACCAGTATAGGAATTCCACTCCTCCTGTGGCACAAAATAGAATCATCCTTCAAATCAAAAACCACCAAGACCAAAGAGAAATATCCAATACATATGGAGAAAACAGGGAAAACATCAAGTAGTACTTTACTCAAAGTAAACCAAGAAAAAGAACAAAAGTAAAAACAAGAAGAATCATGGGTTGACTACCATAAAGTATAGAATTTAATGTATTCATTTAAAAATTATTTAACTATATTTTTAGTTTTATTGAAAGGATGAAGAATCATGGGTTACGTCCCATGAAGTTCTAGTTTTACAGTCCCCATTCATACTTATTTAGAGCAAATTGTATTCACTAAGTGGATGTGGTTTCTTCTCCATAAACCACCACATTTTGGAAACCTAGATATTTTTTAATTTGGAAACTTATTTATGGGAACCAAGAAAAACTAAAATAGAAACTGAATATTCATAAATTGTAAAAATACCTAAATAGAACCCTTTGACATTAATGAACCGCCCAGAGGAGTCTCCAAGTTGAACAATAGATTCATCACCTAAATTAATTTTTTAGTATTTTCAAAACATTTATGTTCATGTGGAAATGAATTGACTCCCTCAAGCTCTACCAAAAGGCTTTTATGCTCAGACACATCAAACATACTCTTATAAGTAGTTCTTTCTTCTTCTATATTATGTTCAAATTTATCATGATATGAATTTATATAAAGAGAAAACATTGTACTATGTGCTATTAAAGGTGTGAAAACATCCTCAAGGTTGTCTCTCTTAACCTAAACACCAAAAAAATAAAATTCAATGGTTCTTAAAATTGAGATCTGACGAATATGATCAAGGGGGAAATAGTAGTGTGTTGAACATAATCTGAAACACTGGAACACAAGTGTAATTACCCCTCTAAAAAACTATCAACACCACAAAAAGAATCAGAACCCACCACTACCATGGAGGACTTAGAAACATATAGTAGAGAATTTATTTGAATATTCATAGATTATAGTTTGAAAATACCATAAATCTCTTCCAATAGTTCCTCATAAGTAAATAATCAATCATCAATGAATGCTTCTAAAAAAATCATTTCTAAAACCATCATGTAGTGTGTGTTCAATATTTACTTCATGTTCACATTCAAAAATTTCATTTTCCAAAAAAATAGTTTTTGAGTGTTGCAATTCAGTAATGGGGAAAGGATTGTTCAATTTAGCTTCATGAAATTGATATTCTATATTATTTTAATTTAAACTATTTTCCATAGGTATATCAACAATTCTTTCCATTTTAGTACACACAATTTCTGATAAATGGTCAATCTTAGAATAAGGCAATGAAAGGTCACTAGTTAATCATTTATATATAATCATTCCATCATTATCCTCATCCAAAAATATTTCATAAATTATTAGTTTTGCAATTTTAAATCATGGAATAGTGGTTTTTAGTATTGGTTAAAAAATTTAGTTTCAATTATTTCCATCTTAATATTCTCTTCAAAAGTGTACCCACATTCATGTTCAAGTTTATTGTTCAAGAATTCTGAATAATTGAGTGAAGAGGTCTTAATGTTAAAATTTTATTTTTACAAATTCTCTTTAACCTGAGAAATGAGATTTTCAAAGTTTCTAAAACAAAGATTTTTCTCCAATTAAGGAGTAACGAAGAGAACTCATCTTTCTTTTTCAATATATTTTAGGTCATTTTTAGAAATATCAATCAAAAATCCATTTAAGTTCTTTTTGTGATCATAAATGTTGTTTTCTTTATTTAGTGAGTTGGTTATTTTCAAAGTTTGTTCATCCAAGTCATATTATTCAATGTAAATGATTTGTTTCCTAGATTAAACCTCATTCTATTATTTATTTAAATTTTCAAATATTTCATAGACATTTTATTATTCACATATTTCATATTTTTATTGTTCTTTATACGTTATTTGTAATTTTGAGAGCATGTTTTCTAACCTTTTCAGTTTTTGATCTTTGTCTTGAGAATCTATAATTTGAATTTCATGGTTCTTACATAACAAAGTGTTACAAAATTACATCATAGCATAAATTTTAGATACAATTTCGTCACATTTTTAAGATGTTAGGACTAGACACAAAATTTTCATTCTCTTTAATGTAATCAATCTGTTGTGGTTTCTTATAGACACACGTCCAAGTACAGTTCCCAGAATAGCCACAACAAACATTGTATGATTAACTATGATAATTTCAGCCTTCAAAATCATCCATTTATCATTTAAAAAAAATTAAATTAGGTTAAACACACATACTCAAACAGATCAATCAATATTTTGAATTCATATCAAGAAAAAGATTTCTATTTTTTTAGCCGAATTTTGTCTTATTTTATGTTTTTTTATTTTTAGAGTTTTAAATCCTGAAGACACTCAATGTGTTCCTTCTATGGAAATAATGCTCAATTTTGATAGGTGTCAAAGGTTATCACAACCTTTAAAATTATATTTGTCACATATAGTAGTATAATGGTGCATCGTCGAACCACAAAGAAAGCATTTGAGTGTTCTTAGTGTTTTTTAAAATGAAACCCCTACTATGGATAATAGTGGGTGGAAGTAATTTTTTGAATTTTTACTTTTGATTTTTATTATTTTCTAAGAAGTATAAATGAGAAAACAAGATTTCAAAAAGTATCCTAACCTTACAAATAGTAATGCTGAAACTATTAGAAAAGTAGTAAACCAAAACACATGACCAAGGATTTTAGAGCACATATCAAATAATATAACTAGAAATTCAAAACTACCAGTTAAAATGTTGATTTCTTCACAACTTATTATCGAATCATTCCTTAATAAACTCTAAATAATCTTCCTCGCCAAAAATTCAAGAGGAATAGGATTGAGTCTTCGATTTCTCTACTCTAGAAATCAATTGAGCTTCTTGTCAAATTGAAAATAAATAAATTTGAATTCAAATAGTCCTAAAACTCCCTTGATAATTACACTTAAAGCATGAACAAATGAATTCAAGATCTACCTCTCTAGTTGTTGTTGAATTTATGAATTTCAAAACAGTTGAGGTGTGAACAATTAAATGGAGAATCAAAATTCAATATTGTTGATTTATTATGATTTTATAGAAAGAAATGTATGAGAAGAAATCTAATAGAAAATCTAGTAGAATCAAAATTCCCGAGCTAATAATTTTTAACATAAAATTATGATGATTACCATAGTGAAAACCATCTGATGGTAGAGTATTATAAATTAATAACAAAGACGGGGAAAGAACACCACTAGTGCTACTATTCTCTCAGGATCCTTTATCTGCAGGTATTTCTCCTCTCCAAGTCTTTAGGAACTACCACTCCATGAATGTTGTCGAAGATATTATCGTGGAATGTCGAATGGGAGTCATCTCATATCATGATGCTTCTCTAATTTATGTACCCTCTATCACCTACTACTCGTCACTATAGGTCTCCACTGGTATAGTTAGGTTCTTCACTATACATCCGCACACATGCACTTTTTTTGTGAACCACACATTGTTTTAACCATTCCCTTGTAACTAAATCTGCTCCGCATGGTTGAATGAATCTAGATTCATTTTGGGTATGTGCACGTATATGAAAATGTGAACAGTTAAAACTAAAAGATTGAAAATAACTAAATTTATTAAGTTACCACTTTATTAATAATTGAACCACGTTAATTAAATTGTTTATTGACATAAATATTTATTATAGATTTTAAATATGTTTATTAACTTATACTTATTTTTAATTACTTATAATTATATTTTATTCATTAGTAATTATTTTATTTTATTAATTAGTTTTATTTAAAAACTATGATTTTTATTTATTGTTACTTTAGTTTTATTATTTATCTAATTAATTAGTTTTATAATTTAATTTAATTGTCAAATATATATATATATTAATTTATTATTAACATTATTTATATTATTTCGTTTATATATATATTTTTTAATTTTTATTGGTTTGTTTGTTTTTATTTTTATTTTTATTTATTCCCCCCGATATCTTCCACATGCTACCCTAGGTGGGGGAGTTTCGCTGGTTTCGCTGGTTTCTCCCCCAAGCCCGCAGAATGTCACACCCCACCAAATGGAGAGGAGATCTGGTGGTGAGGTTTTCTAGAATCCTCTAGAGTTCTCTACACCTCCACCAAATTCCAGAATATTACAGGCTTCTCTACAGTGTTGCGGAACACCCCTTGGGCCTTGAGGGATTGGGAACATTCTTGGCCTCCGTGGAAGGTTGAGGATATCTACAGGATCTGGAATGCTCCAGGTAAATTCTTGTAGAGTAGGCTAGAATACTCTAGAATCATGTGGAAGTATACATATTCTAGAATCTTGTAGACATTTTCACCAAGCCCTATATAAAGGGAGTGAATCCTCATTTGTAAAGACACACAGAAGTTGAGAGCATTTGAGAGCTTCTTTGAACTTGGGTCTTGAGAGCCTGTCAAGAACATCCCTAATGACCCTTACTTATGTTGTGAGTGTCGAAAGGCTGAAATCGTCAAGGCTTTATGTAAGGAAGACAGATGGGTGCCACATGAGAGCCTGGGAGAAGGACCAGTCCCATGATAGTTGGTATCAAAGGTGTTTAAGGCAAGTGCTTTGTGATGGAAAGATCTAATGTGGATGATCCTATTATGTCCGAGAAGGAGGCCATGTTGTCCATTCCAAAGAAGAAGGGTTCAAAGTCCCATGGGACTGTGGCGACTCTTGAGGAGCGTCTCCTAAGGGCAGAGGAGTGCCTTCCTGGCATGAAGTAGAGACTCAAGTATTTAGAGGGAGATGATGAAGAAGGGGCATAAGGCATCATGGTCCTGCGTGATGCACTATTCAATCTCCACGACTGAGTGGTGTTAGTTGAGAGGTGCTCCAAGGAGAATGATATAGAGAAATATTCCTTCATGGACTAGAAAATGGGGATATTGGCACATCATGGGGATGCAATGGCGAGGTATGACAAAAATCGTTATCAACTTAAGAGGGAGTGGTCAAATTATCATGACGAGTTTGATAGTGGGGTGATTTTGTGGGACACACCAAAGATAGATGTGCCTCATCCAAAGAACTTCATTGGAAATCGTGACGCCAAGGAAAAAGAAAACTTCTTTTGGAAAGTGGAGTAGTACTTCGAGGCGATTGGCTTGATGGAGGACATGATCCGCGTGAAGACCGTCGTCCTTTACTTTGGGGACAAAGCATCTCTATGATTGAGGATGAAGCATCAAGAACTCAAGGATAGTTGGAAGGCACTTCCATCATGGGAAGAGTTCAAACAATGGGTCTGTGCTCAGTTCTACCCTAAGGAAGCTGATTGGGAAGCATGGTACATGATGTGAACTTTGAAGCATATGGGGACAATCCATGAGTATGTGTGGGAGTATGTCTCTCTAAATATCCAGGTACGTGGAAATCCCTATTATGATCATATTTATGATTTCATCAAAGGTCTTCATCCATGGGAACAATAAGAGGTGTGAGGTCAACAACCTAATAACATCACGAAATCTGTGATCATTGATGAGTCTTTGGTGGAATAGAAGAAAAATTTTGAACCCCATAAACCCAAGAAAGAGTACAAGGGTAAAGGTTGGGGAGACCAAGAGAGGAGTTGGAACCGAGATGACCATGACAATGGGAAATCAATAGAGTACACCAAGGACTTCTCAAGAGAACACAATCCCAGAGGGTTCCACTTTAATGATGGGCTCACACATGGATGGATTGTCCAAAGAGGAAGACACTCAAATCCATGTTTAAAGGGGAGGAAGTTCTCAAGTAACGATAAATGGGGAATCTAAGGATCATGAATGATTTGGAGGTGAAAACCCCACCTAAGGCACCACCTAAGTATGGGTTGATGTATGGAAAGGTGGAGTTGAATGGGAGGTACACCTATTCGATGCTCGATATGGGAGAGACACACAACATTGTGGCTGAAGATGAGGTGAGACGATTTGGGATAGTTGTTTCCAAGACAACTAGTCACACGAAAGACGTCAATGCCACACCTTAACCAATGAGTGGCATTGTCATTAGAGTGACCCTTTGAATTGGTGAATTGAGGGGTGCTATTGATCTCACCATGGTTCCCATGGATGACTTCATGCCAGTGTTTTGGATGGATTTCTTCAATAAATCCAAGGCCATACTAACACCTCACATAGAGAAAATGGTGATAATTGAGGAGAGAAGCTCATGCATGGTGATAATGAATGTATGTGGAAATCAAGAATTTTATTTAATTTCTCCCATGCAAGTGAAGGAGGTTTCAAGAAGGGAGAGGAGACCTACTTGGTTTCCTTGAAAGATGATGGGCTGATGGATGACAACCATGAGTTTCTGAAGGAGGTAAAGGGCGTGATAAGGGAGTTTAGCGACGTCATTCCACCAGAGGAGAACAAGAGACTTCCACCCAAGAGGGAGGTGGTTCATGAAATTGATTTGGTGCTGGGATCAAAGCCACCTTACATGGAACCCTATCGCATTTCTCCACCCAAGTTAGAGGATTTGAAGAGGCCGTTACAAGAGATGTTGGATGCGGGACAAATCCAACCATCCAAGTCACCATATGGATCTCCCATTCTATTCCAAAAGAATCATGATGAATCCTTTAGGATGTTCATGCACTATCGGGCACTGGAAAAACTCACGGTGAAGAACAATTACCCTATCCCATTGATAGAGGATATCTTGGATCAGTTGTGAAAGGCACGAGTGTTCACCAAGCTGGACTTGAGGTCGGGATACTATCAAGTTCACATTACTACATAAGATGTTACAAAGACCACATGCGTGAAAAGGTACATATCCCATGAGTTCCTTGTTATGCCATTTGGTTTGAGTAACTCCCCGATGACATTTTTCACATTGATGAACAAAATCTTCCACCAATACATGGATAAGTTTGTGGTAGTTTACTTGGACGACATTGTTATCTATAATGAGACAATGGAATACCATGTGGAACACATAAAAACCACGTTTAACGTATTGAGAGAGAATGGGTTATATGTGAAGAAGGAGAACTATTCCTTTTTGAGGGATGTATTCCTCTTCTTGGCACACAAGATCAAAGGGGTAAAGCTCATTATGGATCATTAAAGGATTAGGGCTTTCGATGAATGGTAGAGGAAAACCAAGGTTCCATAGTTGAGATCGTTCCTTGGGTTGGTGAACTATTATCAGCGATTCATTTGTGAATACTCAAAGAAGGAGGCTCCACTCACTGACTCGATAAAGAAGAAGAAGTTGTGGGAGTGGGATGAGAAATTTGAGGAGGCATTTGAGGGATTGAAGAAGATGGTAATGGAGGAACCAGTCTTGAGCATGGCGGATCCAACCAATCCTTATGAGGTACACATCGAGATTCCTCAGACTTTGCTATTGGGTGTGTTATCATGTAATAAAGACATCCCATAGCTTTCTTGAGCCAAAATTTGAATGAAACCAAGAGGAGGTACATGGTGTAAGATAATGAGACGACAGTCGTGGTACATTGTCTTTTGGCATAGAGACATTATCTCTTGGGGTCAATGTTTTTCATGAAGACTGACAATGTTTCCACAAGCTACTTCTAAACCAAAAGAATCTGACTACAAAGCAGGAAAGATGGTAGGAATTCTTGGCTGAGTTTGATTATTCTTTGTATTACAATCTTGGGACAACAAATGTGGTGGATGATGCACTCATCATGAAGATTGTGTTCATCCACTTGTCATGTTTGGATGCCGGAACCATGGGTAGGATCAATGATGGAATGTCACATGATCCTATAGCCAATAACGTCTTGGAAATTGCAGAGGTGTGAATGACAACGATATTTTGGGAGGAGGATGGCACTCAACTTACCATAGAGAGAAGGATATATATACCAATGTGTGGGAACCTGCAGAGGGATATCATCAAGGAGTGTCATGAAACAAGATGGGAAAGACATCTAGGGAAGCACCACATGAAGGCCTTTCTAGAGGGAGAATATTATTTTTTAAGTATGGAGGATGATGTGGAGTCCTATGTGAAGACTTGTCTTGTGTGCCAACAAGACAAGGTGGACAATTAATTGCCCGAGGTATTATTGCAGAAATTTCCCATTACAGAGAGGCCAAGAGAGACAATCACCATGGACATTATCATTGCATTTCCAACGTCTGAATAGTATGTGAGCATCATCGTGGTAGTGGAAAAGTTCTCAACATATTCCACTTTTATCCCCTCTCCAGCAGCTGTGACATAAGAGTTCACCGCAAGGATAATCTTCAAGCATGTGGTGAAGTATTTGGGGATACCATGACACATCATTAGTGATCGGGATCCACGCTTCACAGGTAAGTTGTGGGATGAGATCTTCATATTGTTGGGATCAAAACTCCCCTATTGTATGAGATTTGACCCCCCAAACAGATGGCCAGATGAAGAAGGTGAATTCCTTATCTGAGCTCTACTTGAGGCACTTTGTGAGTTCCAACCAGCGAGATTAGGCTAAGTTCCTTGATGTGGCCAAATTCTCCTACAAATCCCAAAAGAGTTAGTCGACGGGGAAGAGTCCATTTGAGGTGGTGATTGGAAAACTACCCCTCACTTCTCACACAGTGGTATCTGGGGAGAAGTACCATGGAAGGAGCCAAAACGCCTACACTATGGCTAAGGAGTGGCATGAGCAGGCCGACATGATGAGAACCAACTTGCACAAAGCTTCAAAGATGATGAAGAAGTGGTCTGACAAAGGGAGAAGGGATGTGAGCTTATAGCCTGGGGATAAGGTGATGGTTAAACCCTTTCCTCAGCAGCACAAAGAATTCAGGAGGCTGCATAAGGGCCTGATATGGTGATACGAGGGACCATGTGAGGTCGTGCAATGAGTTGGGGAGGTATCATACTTCTTGGTGTTTCCTCCAAAGTTGAATATCCATCCATTCTTCCAATTGAGTATGCTCAAGCCATATCATAAAGACGTGGAGGACCTGATTAGAGGGGTTTTTACAAGGGCACCTACTATGGTTGTTGAGTCGTATGATAATCAGGTGGATCTAATAATCAACGATCAAATAGTTCAGCAATGTAGAGTTCCATGAAGCAATGAGTACTTGATCAAGTTGAAGGGATTACCAGAATATGAGGAAACCTGGGAACCCGCAAAGAACATGTGGTAGTTCACACAAGCAATCGAGAAGTATCAATATGGTCGCACCGAGGACGTCTCCAGAATAGTTGTGGGAGGATGTCACACACCACAAAATGGAGGGAGATCTAGTGGTGAGGTTCTCTAGTGTAACTACCCAAAGTTTCAAAAATGGAAAATCCCTCTTGATCTTATTAAATGTCTCTTTATATAAAATGTTTTTAAAAAATGTCAACTTATTTGGTTTTATGTTAATAATTTTGACCGTTGCCAATATAGTCATTGAACAGTGATCAAATGATTAGTATAAATATAGGGCATTAACACATCCAATTTTACTTAGATAAAAGAAGTGATGGCCTCGTCCAGAAGAATTTCTCTGTACGAAGCCCATTTTTCGGATCTCGGAAAAGAGGTGGCATCTTTGGCCATCTCCCTTGACCAAGCCCAAGCTGAGCTTCATCTTTTAAAACTTGAATGTGACCGTCTATGGGAAAAGTGGAAGTTGATTGAAATTACCACTCGAGCGATGCTATCCGAGCCACCCCAAGAGTCTGTTACCATCGCACACCATACCCTTAGGTCTTATGTAGCTGTTTAAAGGGGTTATGTAACAAATAAGTATTACTATGTTCATGTACATTTTTTTGTATATAATAATGAATATAATTTCTAGTCATTTTTGATACATTGTAAATAGTTTTTAAAGTACAAATAGTGTTTTTAGTTATTATTTAACTAAGAATTCTATTTTATTAAATTAAGGGATTTTTGATTTAAATAATATTTTAATAAATTATTATTATTATTATTAAATTAAATTTTATTAAATATAAATGATCTTATAATTTTTTGAATACAATTAGAATTTTTATTAGGGTTTGCAAACAATTTCTGTCCAAACCTGTGAATTTTCAGTAAATGTCGGTTTTTATTTTAAAAGTGAAAATTAACATATTTATAAAATTATTTAGAAAAAATAATTTTTATTTTTGGAATCAGGACGTCAAAATTATCCAACGGTGAATTTTTCATAATTTTCTGAGACAGTCAAATTTTTGAGTAAAAATTAAATACCGTTTAAATATATAATGTGTTTTATGACATCATAATGATCCAATAGTGATGTAATAAAATACTATAATCTTTATGTTCGGCCAATATATGTTTTAACATTAAAATAATGATATTTTGGGTTTGTTTGACTTACTTTTCAAAGCATTAATGGACCCCTCAAGACTTATTCAACACCTTGCCTTTTAAAATTAATTTCCATGGGAGTGTGACTCACCTCCACATAAGAAACCCTAATATTTTAAATATTTAGGACTTTGGCCTTATAAAATATTTTTTTCCTCTTCCATTTTCCAAAAACCATGGGCAAAAACAATGGGATGGTTTATGGATTGGATTAATATAATATAAGGGGTCCCAAACCTAAATAATAACAAATTCCCTCACTTTTCATATATAAACCCACCCAAGATTCCACATCCTCCTCACTCAAAGACTTTGGAGTTCTTCCAACCTCTTCCCTACTCCCTCTATAATCCTCCCAAGGTGCCCCAAGCTCCCAAGAAGCCTCTCACAAGCCTCTCTCTAGCCTTTGGAAGCACACTTCCAAGTAATGGTTTTTTCTTCCTTTCTCATTTTTTTCCAATTTTCTTTAAGTTGTTTTGCCCTATTAATTTCAATTATAAATGTTGGGGTATGGTTTCAAACCTCCTTCATACTGCCCTATTTATTTTTGAATGATGGTAGACCCTTTCTCTCCCATTAAATGCCTCCAATGTACACCCGTTACTATGCCGAAATTCTGAAAGAACTTATCTCTCCTCTTTAACATTCAAGCAATACTTTTGTATCATGAATCTAAATTCCATTTCAATTGTTGGGACATGTATCTATATGACCTCCTTACATTAAATTACATGTAAATATGATGAGTAACCCCTTTCTCTCTCATCAACCACTTTTATGAATTTTATGTCACGCCGTTACGCTGCTGAAATTGCACCGATTTTCTAAGCCAATGCCATTGTGTAGTGAATACCATACCCATTTCTCCATCAAGGGAATTCACCTTTATACACATTTAATTATTGATTATAAAGTTTCATGTATTAATTCCACATTCCTTCCTCATGGAATAAATGATTATGTTTTATGAATCCATGTTTTATGATCCATGTGGCACACTTATGCATGAAATGAAATGTTTAAGAAGGGTGCGCCCTTATAGAACTCCAATGAATTGGGTAAAGTATAGTATCATGATACTTCATGTGCAATGAGTGTTGAATAATGCTAATTCAAGTGAAATGAGGGTTTACTCATGATTTATGTGCAATGTGGATTTAATCATTCTCCATGTGCAATGAGCCTTGGCTCATGCTAATTCTATGTTAAGTGTTGTTGCCACATTTCCATGTTATGATTATCATGAGTTATCATGCCTTTTTGTTCATGTTTCTTATATGATCTATTTATATGCCTATTGTCTAACACATATTTTAATCCTCATGTTATTCCATGTGTACTCCCTTACTGGGCTTTATTGCTCACCCTTTTCTTATGCATGTCCTCAGGTTATCCCATGCAATGCTAAGTACGAGGGAATGTAGTGGTCACGTAAAGGAAGTTTTCAATAAATATGTTGTATTTAATGTTTTAAGTTTTTATGTAATGGTCCTAAGACAAAAATACACTAAACCTCTCAATCTTCATTGTTGTATCAAGTGAAGTTTTATGTAATAAATCGTGTTTAAGTTTGTAATAAAAGCTGGGTTGCCATAGTTGGTATCAAAGGATAGGTTTAGTAATTTTTGGGATTAGGAAACCCTTGTAAAGACTTAGAGACAAGAATAAGTATAATAAAAACATCCCTATGTTTTGGAAAGTACTGAGTAAGTGGTTTATCAGACAAATACATCCCTATCTAGATACGAGCAGGTAAAGGCGGCTCTGGCATAGATGTATCCTAGGGGTAAAACCCGAAAACACAGCTTTGAGCTAGACTCAAATGGGAGTTGGTACACGACAACAGGCCTTGCTTCACTCTTTGTTACGACACTCGCGGGGGATATGTTTTGATAAATTCACAATCATAGTATGAACCCTTATTAAGGGAAAAAATTCCCCTAAGAATATATGTTAGAAAGTAGATCATGAATAGCCTAGATTGAAGCCTATAGGATCTTGAGTTAAGGAAATGAAAGTTTATTTATATGTCATCAAAATTTGTCTTTGTATTACACTTTATGTGTTACCCCTAACATTCCTTTTATTCCAGCCAATGGCCAGTAATAGGAGGACTTGGGCTAACAATCGATGTGAAGATCAGTTTTATGAATGTACTAATGAGATGCCCAATCCAATGGGAGTAGGAATCACGAACTTTGTCACGCTTCTCTCTCAGTTAACTCAACCATTGAATAAAAACACTGGTCAAGAGGAACGTTCAACCCCCCCCCCCCAATGAAAGAACAAGTCGCTATCGAGATCTTCATGAGACAAAGGCCTCCTACTTTTAGTGGATCATCTGATCCCATGATCGCTGGAAAATGGATCAACTCCATTGAAAAGATATTCTCCATAATCCAATGTTCTGAACAAGAGAAGGTTCTCCTGGTGGCTTATCGTATAGAGGGTGAAGCTGATCAATGGTGGACGTTGATAAAAAATACGAAGCCTAAGGAGGAGATCGAGGCGTTGGAATGAAAGTATTTCCGGAAGATGTTTTTTGATAAATATTTTCCACGCACCCTCCGGCTTAAGATATAAAGGGAATTCCTTTCCCTCAAACAAAAAGATGAAGAATCTATAAGAGCGTACGAGGCAAAATTCACAAGGCTTGCACGATACGCTTCTGGCTTTGTCGTTACCCCCGAATGAAAGGTTGACCGCTTCTTTGGTGGGCTGAAGCCTAGCTTACGGAAAGCATTAGCGATCCGTGACTTCGATAGCTATGAGGAAATTTTCGGATGTGCCCTCAAGGTCTAAATGGAGATTGGGGAATGACATGGGTATCATAGGGACAAGAAGCATAAGGTGGACTTCAATGATGGTGGTCCGATGGATAAATACAACAGTGCTAAGAAGATCCAGCACCCCACTTTCCAAAAGTGCGGAAATAAGCACCCTGGAAATTGCCGTAAGGGGACAAGAAAATGCTTCATGTGTAGAAGAGAAGGGAACCTAGCTGTTAACGGTCGACAAGAAAGACCCACTGTTGTGACAGAGGAGAGGAATGCTCCGTTCGAACCTCAATGCGTGGTTCAATGCTACAAATGCAATGAATCGGGTCATTTTTAAATTTAGTGCCCTAATCCAAGGGTTTTCGGAGGCGACCAACAACCTCCAAGGCATCAAGGAAGATATTTTTCCATCACTTCTTCCGAAGTGAACCCCGAAAACGAAGTGGTGACAGATACGCTAGTTATTCATTCAAGAATAGCGAGCGTAATTTTTGATTCAAGCTCTACGAATTCTTTTATATCTCGAAAGATTAGTAGAACAATCCCAGCACCACCACAAATCATGGAAGTAAAGATGTCGGTGAGTATGGAGAATGGGGCAATCATTGCATCCCATGAATATAAGTCCCCCATGTTATAATCTATGGATTGAATTTCCCTGCGAACCTCGTCATACTCCCTCTTGTGTAATTTGATGAAATTATTGGCATGGATTGGATTTCCTTATATAGAGCCAATATAAATTGTCGGGAGAGGGAAATCACACTCCATATTGAGAATCAACCCCCAATTCTTTACAAGTGTCAGGAGGAAGATGAATCACTTTTAGCTCCATCATCTCAAGCATGGATATTACTACCTTATGAGCACACATATCTGGCTCGGATGATTGAGTCCAAGGAAGAAACCTTCCTTGAAGAAATTCCTATTGTGAGGGAATTCATGGAAGTGTTTGCCGAGGAACTGACTGGTCTTCCTCCTAGAAGAGATGTTGAGTTCTCAATTGAAATTATACCTGAGGTAGTTCCAATATCCAAGACTCTGTATAGAATGTTTTTTGTAGAGATTGAAGAGATGAAGAAACAACTACATGATAATCTGGATAAAAGGTTTATACTCCCAAGTGCTTCACCATGGGGTGCACTAGTCCTCTTCGTCAAGAAGAAAGATGAGTCAATGTGGCTTTGCATCGATTATCGTGAACTTAACAAAATCACGATAAAGAACAAGTATCCTCTCCCAATAATTGATGACTTGTTTGATCAGCTTCATGGAGCACAATACTTCTCCAAGGTGGATTTGCGGTCGGGATATTATCAAGTAAGGGTGAAAAGAAAGATGTCCCCAAGACCGCTTTTCGTACAAGGTACGGGCACTATGAATTCATAGTAATTCCTTTCAGACTCACCAATTATCCAGAAATATTCATGGAATTGATGAATAGAATCTTTAGAGATTACCTTGAAAAATTTGTGGTAGACTTTTTAGATGATATTCTAATATACTCCAAAACCAAGGAGGATCATGAGGAGCATTTAAAAACTGTACTAGAGACTTTGCGCAAGGAGAAGCTCTATGAAAAGTACAGAAAGTGTGAGTTCTGGTTGAAGGAGGTCTCATTATTTGCCCATATCATCACAAGCAATGGTATATCTGTGGACCCCTCCAAAACAGATGCAATTGAGGGATGGACGAGGCCAACATCGGTAATAGATATCCGTAGCTTCTTGGGGTTAGCCAGATATTATCGACGATTTTTGAGAACTTTCTGACGATTTTCCAACCCTATGACCAAGCTAACTTGAAAGGGACTAATGTTATCTTGTAGTGATGAATGTGAAAAAAGCTTCAAGGAGTTGAAAATGAGGCTTATCACTGCACCCATGCTCACTTTACCCACAAGTGGGGAACTTTTTGTGGTATTTAGTGATGATTCAAAGAAGGGATTATGA
Source organism: Viscum album (assembly GCA_963277665.1). Taxonomy (NCBI): domain Eukaryota; kingdom Viridiplantae; phylum Streptophyta; class Magnoliopsida; order Santalales; family Viscaceae; genus Viscum; species Viscum album. The sequence goes on along the minus strand of OY728130.1, from coordinate 546,124,776 downwards.
TGTGTGCTAATGCAGAATGATAAAGTGATATCCTATGCCTCATGTCAGTTGAAAATCCACGAGTGAAACTATCCAACACATGATCTGGAGTTGGCGACTGTGATCTTTGCCTTGAAAATCTGGCGTCATTATCTCTATAGACAGAAATATGAGATATATACTGACCACAAGAGTCTTAAATATATATTCACGCAAAAAGAGATTAATATGTGCCAGAGAAGATGAATATAGCTCATCAAGGATTATGACTGTTCAATACATTACCACCCTGGGAAAGCGAACAAGGTGGCAGATGCCCTAAGTAGAAAGGATCCAGCGATTCTATCAATGATGAGAATTGAGAAGGATCCAATCTTCTTAGACTGGATGAAGATGGCCATGGGAATCATAGAGAAGGGAACATCATCAATCCTTTCACAAATGATTGCTCAACCATCTCTTTTGGAAAGGATAAAGGATTCTCAAAAGGATGACCTGGGAATTCAGGAAAAAGTGGAAGCTATCAAAAAGGGTAAATCCTCAGAGTTTAATGTTAATGAAGAAGGAATTGTGCGGTTTGGGAAAAGACTATGTGTTCCATCAAGTCCGGATTAGAAGAAGGAACTTTTGGATGATGCACATAGTTCAAATTTCTCTATTCACCTAGGGAGCACAAAGATGTATCGAGATCTCCAAGAAAACTTTTGGTGGGATAATATGAAGAATGAGATCACCGAATATACATCAAAGTTCCTGGTGTATCAGCAAGTGAAGGTAGAGAGGCAGAAGTCTAAGGGGATGATGCAACCATTGCCCATACCAGAATGGAAATGGGAGAACATCACCATGGACTTTGTCACCAGACTTCCAAGGACATCCAAAGGCAACAATGCAATCTGGGTTGTTTTGGATCGTCTTACAAAGACTGCACACTTCATTGCTATTCGGGAGGATCTCTCTTTGGATCAACTGGCACAGATATATATCAGGGAAGTGGTAAGGTTGCATGGAGTACCAATATCTATTGTGTCTGATCGAGATTCAAGATTCACCTATATGTTTTGGAAGAGTCTTCAACATGCTCTGAATACTGACCTGAACTTCAGTACGCCCTATCATCCTCAAACCGATGGCCAATCCGAGCGGACTATCCAAACACATGAAGATATGTTGAGAGCGTGCTCAACGGACTTTCAAGGAGGACGGGATCAACATCTTCCTCTGGTTGAGTTCTCTTATAACAATAGTTTCCACTCGAGCATCCAAATGGCACCATATGAAGACCTATATGGGAAAAGGTGCAGAACACCAGCATGTTTGGATGGGGTCGATGAACGTAGGCTGCTTGGACCAGAAATGGTCAAGGAAATGTTGGAGAAGGTGAAAACCATTCAAGAGAATATCAAGGCAGCCCAAAGTCGACCGAAGAGTTATGCAGATAATTGTCGACGAGACCTTGAGTTTAATGTTGGAGACATGGTTTTTCTACGCATATCTCCATGGAATAACATCCTGAGGTTTGGAAAGAAAGGGAAGTTAAGTCCAAGGTTCATCGGCCCCTTCGAGATTCTTGATCGTGTCGGGGCTATGGCCAGTCGACTAGCACTTACACCTACTATAGCCAAAGTACATGTTGTCTTTCATGTATCCCTCTTAAAGAAGTACATACCGGACCCTTCACATGCACTCTCTTCTAAGGTGGTACAATTGGAAGATGATCTTTCTTATCAGGAGCAACCAGTGAAGATCTTAGATCGTAGAGAAAAAGTTCTGCGAAATAAGACAATGCCCCTCGTCAAGGTATTGTGGATAAACCACAAGTTTTAAGAAGCAACATGGGAATCAGAGGATATGATGAAGATGAGTTACCCACATTTGTTTTAGTGTGGGAAAAGGAAAATTTCGCGGGTGAAATTTCTTAAGGGGGGAATATTATAATGACCCAATGTTTCATTAATGGAAAATCCCTCTTGATCTTATTAAATGTCTCTTTATATAAAATGTTTTTTAAAAATGTCAACTTATTTGGTTTTATGTTATGAAATTTGATCGTTGCTAATATAACCGTTGAACAGTGATCACATGATTAGTATACATATAGGGCTTTAACACATCCAATTTTACATAGACAAAAGAAGCGATGGACTCATCCAGTAGAATTGCTCCGTACGAAGCCCATTTTTCAGAGCTCAGAAAAGATGTGGCATCTTTGGGCTTCTCCCTTGACCAAGCCCAAGCTGAGCTTCATCTTTTCAATTTTGAATGTGACTGTCTATGGGAAAAGTGGAAGTTGTTTGAAATTACCACTCGAGCGATGCTATCCGAGCCACCCCAAGAGTCTGTCACCATCGCACACCTTACAGTTAGGTCTTTTGAAGCTGTTTTAAGGGGTTATGTAACAAATAAGTAGTACTATGTTCCTGTACATTTTTTTTGTATTTAAAAATGAATATAATTTCTAGTCATTTTTGATACATTGTAAATAGTTTATAAAGTACAAATAGTGTTTTTAGTTATTATTTAACTAAGAATTCTATTTTATTAAATTAAGGTATTTTTGAATTAAATAATATTTTAATAATTTATAATAATAATTATTAAATTAATTTTTATTAAATATAAATGATCTTAAAATTTTATGAATGCAATTATAATTTTTATTAAGGTTTGAAAGCCATTTCTTTCCAAACCTGTGAATTTTCGATAAATGTCGGTTATTATTTTAAAAGTGAAAATTAACAGATTTATAAAATTATTTAGATAAAATGAATGTTATTTTTGGAATCAGGATGTCGAAATTATCCAACGGTGAATTTTTCATAATTTTCTGAGACAGTCAAATTTTTAAGTAAAAATAAAATACCGTTAAAATATATAATGTGTTTCATGACATCATAATGACCCAATAATGATGTAATAAAATACTATAATATTTATGTTTGGCCAATATATATTTTAACATTAATATAATGTAATTTTGGGTTTGTTTGACTTAATTTTCAAAGATTTAATGGACCCCTCAAGACTTATTCAACCCCTTGACTTTTTAAATTAATTGCCATGGGAGTGTGATTCACATCCACATAAGAAACCATAATATTTTAAGAAGTTCGGAATTTGTCCTTATAAAATATTTTTTTCCTCTTCCCTTTTCCAAAAACCATGGGCAAAAACCATGGGATGGTTTGTGGTTTGGATTAATTTAATATAAGGGGTCCCAAACCTAAATAATAAAGAATTCCCTCACCTTTCCTATATAAACCCTCCCATGTTCCCACTTACTCCTCACTCAAAGCTTTTGGAGATCATCCAACCTCTGCCCTACTCTCTCTAGAATCCTCCCAAGGTGCCCCAAGCTCCCACGAAGCCTCTCACAAGCCTCTCTCATGCCTTTGGAAGCACACTTCCAAGTAAGGGTTTTTTCTTCCTTTCTAATTTTTGTCCAATTTTCTTTAACTTGTTTTCCCATTTTAATTTCGATTATAAATGTTGGGGTAGGGTTTTCACCTCCTTCATACTTCCCTCTTTATGTTTGAATGATGGGAAACCCTTTCTCTCTCATTAAATGCCTCCCATGTACACCCGTTACTATGCCGAAATTCAGAAAGGAACTTCTCTCTCCTCTTTAACATTCAAGCAATACTTGTGTATCATGAATCTAAATTCCATTTTAATTTTTGGGAAATGTATCTATATAACCTACTTACTTTCCATTACATGTAAATATGACGATAAATCCCTTTCTCTCTCATCAACCACTTTTATGAATTCTTATGTCACGCCGTTACGCTCCCGAAATTGCACCGATTTTCTAAGCCAATGCCATTGTGTAGTGAATACCATACCCATTTCTCAATCAATTGTATTCACCTTAATGAAAATTTAATTATTGATTATAATGTTTCATGTATTAATTCCACATTCCTTCCTCATGGAAAACATGATTATGTTTTATGAATCCATGTTTTATGATCCATGTGGCACACTTATGCATGAAATGAATTGTTTAAGAAGGGTGCGCCCTTATAGCGCTCCAATGCATTGGGTAAAGTATAGTATCAAGATACGTCATGTGCAATGAGTGTTGACTCATGCTTATTCAAGTGCAACTAGGGTTTACTCATGCTTTATGTTCAATGAGGATTTACTCATGCTCCATGTGCAATGCGCCTTTGCTCATGCTAATTCCATGTTATGTGTTGTTGCCACATTTCCGTGTTATGATTATCATGATTTATCATTCCTTTATGTCCATGTTTCTTATATGCTCTATTGATATGCCTATTGTCTAACATATATTGTAATCCTCATGTTATTCCATGTGTACTCCCTTACTAGGCTTTATAGGTCACCCTTATCTTATGCATGTCCTCAGGTTATCCCATGCAATGCTAAGTATGAGGGAATGTAGTGGTCATGTAAAGGATGTTTTCAATAAAGATGTTGTATTTCTTGTTATAAGTTTTTATGCAATGGTCCTAAGCCCCAAAGACACTAAAACTCTCTATCTTCTTTGTTGTATCAAGTGATTTTATATGTAATAAATCATGTTTAAGTTTGTAATTAAAGCAGGGTTGTCATATCTAGAATACTCTAGAGCTCTCTACATCGACACCAAATTCCAGAATATTCCAGACTTCTCCAATGTGTTTCAGAACACCTGTCAGTCCTTGAAGGATCCAGAACATTCTAGGCCTTCATGGAAATTTGATGATCTCTACATGTTCTAGAATTCACCATTTATAGTCTAGTAGAGTAGGCTAGAATACTCTAGAATCTTTTAGGAGTGTACATATTCTAGAATGTTGTAGAATTTTCCACCAAGACCTATATAAAGGGAGTGGATCCTCATTTGTAAAGACTCATAGAATTTGAGAGAATTTGTGATATTCAATGCACTTATGTCTTGAGAGCTTGTCAATCATTTAACTTACGATCCATACTTCTATTGTGAGTGTTGAAAGGATGAACTCATCTTGGATTTAAGTAAGGTAGCCAGTCGGGTGCCACATGAGATATTGGGAGAAGTCCAAGTCTCGTGACATGTAGGTTGGATTTCGGCTACATGGTAGTGGATCTGGTGGCTCGGCCTCTTCATGCAGCGGCGACATGGAATGAAATTTCTCCTCTACATGACCAGCTTGGTGGCACAACCTCGATGACACTCCTCCTTGAAGACTGTAGCTCTATTGAAAGGAGGCAGGTTGTCCAAAGGCCGTGGACTGTTCTAGTACGGCAACTGGCATGGCACGGGCATGTAGTGTGCTGTGATATCCTCCCTATCTCAGCAGATGGAGACAACAACCTGACATCTATCCTCTGACGTGGTGAGTAAAACCCTCCTATGCGGTGGTGAACCTCTGATTTCTGATTTGAAGAATAACATGGTATTTTAGGGATTGTTATTTGTTTTAGTGAATGTAATATCTTGGATGGGAATGTTTTTGATTTTGTGTGTGGATCTGGTTAGATGAAGATATATTGGTTTATTATTGAGTCGGTGGATGATGGTGGTGAAGGAGATGGTTGAGGGTTGTGAGTAAGATGAATAGGGGTGGGAAGTGTTTTCAGTGAGAATCTTGGCATACAGGTGGAAGGGTTGCAGGGGAGGAGGTGCTGTCAGTGAGACCGAAGAGAAATGGGTAGATGGGTGAGAGACCAACGTAGAAGAGTGTTGTAAGGCTGTTTGCGTCAGTGAGTGGTGGATGTCAGCGAGACGTATAACCGACAGAGAAATAGAGGAATGGGGAAAGGAGTCGGTATCAATAGCTGGAATAGAGTGTTGCTGACAGAAAGAAAATAATACCGAGTGCATCGGTGAGACCGACAGAGTAAAAAAACTATCGGTGACTCATATTGTTAACTAAAAAAGTAAAATTAAATCAATCAATAAAATTAATCTAAAAAAACATAAATTAATTAAAATTTATTAACTGATTATTAAATTAAAAAGGTGAATTTCATAAATACATAAACTTAAATTAACATCTAAATAAAGTAAACTAAATAAAATAAAACTATATTAAAAAACAAATTACATAATAAGATTTTTAATTTGTAATCACAATTAACAATTAATTTATTTACGTTAAACTATTTAAAATTATTAAAGTGAAATATTAAGAGTAGTATTTCATAATAAATTGATTAAAGGGGCAATGAAGAGTGAGACGTATCTGTGTCGGTGACTCATTGAGTCACCGACAGTAGAAAATTTGCAGTGTTAGTGAGACAAAAAACTAAAAAAATAGAAAAGTAATTAATGAGTCACTAACACCCATTACTGATTAAAAATTTTAACTGAATACCAGAAATAAATTAAATATTTAACAAAAAAATACAGAATTAACTAAATGAAGACTTAAAATTAAGAATACATTATTTTATCAAATTAAAACTTTAACACATAACATAAACTAAAATCTAAATAAATTATTAAACAGATTATTTAAAATAAATGAAATAAGGGCTATAATTTTAATTAAAGAAATTAGTTAAAAAGAATGTAATTAAACTAAAAATTCATATTGTTAAAATAATGTTTAAATAAATTCAGTAGAAAAATAATTAATTATTAGAAATAAAGTAAAGGTTAATTTAATTAAATGATATTATATTTTGATTACATGATTTAAAGAATTAAAACTAATTTTAAAAAATTAAAATAAGTAAGAAAAATAATTTCTAAAAATACTAAATGGAAAAATAAATATTTTAAAACAAAATTACAGTATTAAATGATTTAAATAAAATATTAGTTTTAAAAAATTGATTAATTAATAAATTTATCTTTAGAATTATGAAAATAATTTTTTTTATAAAAAATTAAAAAAAATATTAAATCAATTTATTAAAAAATTAATAAAAATATGTGGAAAACTGTGTAAAATTAAGGCACATCAATCTATATATCGAACCATAATTTTAGAAGCATCAATATTATTACAATAAAACAAAGACCGATTCGAACTATATTAGAGATATCAAAGAATCCACCTAATGACCTGGAAATGTGGTTTCCCAGGTGCGACAAAAAATCTTCTTATGGTGATGATTGCATAGGAAATGTCAGGTATATTGAAAATCATAGAGTCTATAATGCTACGAAAAATAATAGCATACGTAATTTTAGACATAAATTAAACATCATTATCAACAGCGGGTGCTTATGTCAAAGATAGGTTAAAGTGTTGTCCAAGAGGTATATTGATAGGTTTGATAGATTCAAACATGTATCACTTTGGGATCATTAAAATGTAACCATGCTAAGAAAATGAAAGAAATTTATTTCTTCTATCTCTAATGATTTCAAGACCTAATATCTCATTCGATACACCTAATTATTTCATTTCAAACATTCCTTTTAATTTATATTTAAAAGAAGTGATTAAACTCATGTTTTTCAATAATATTAGAATTTAATCAATATAAAGCAGCAGGTATGTCATGCAATTTTATGTTCATTTAAAATATACACATGCATCATATTGGCACCAAGTAAATGGTTATCTAACATAATGGAATAAAATTTCATATACCATTTCCTAGATGCTTGTTTTAAACCATAAAGTGATTTATTTAATAGGAATACCTGATTTGATATGAATTTTTTAGAGAAACCATCACGAGGTTTCATATAAACTTTTTATTTAAATATTGACGAATGAAGTTTGTTTTGATATCCAATTGATCAATATCTAGATCACTATAGATATAAAAATCAAGAAAAATCCTTATATAGGTGTTATTAAAAATGGAGAAAATTTTTAGACTAATCAATTCCTTATCTTTAAACCAAACCCTTAAAAACTAACCTTTATTTATACTTAATTTTATTTCCCACAATTTTTTCTTCTTTTATCTTACAAATAAACTTGGACCCAATTCCATTAGCATTAAGTGGTTTGTTGACAATGTCTCATATGTAGTTTTTTTAGAGACTACATATCTTCAATCATTGAAAACAACCAATTTTTTAAGTCTCTATCATTTGAAGCTTTCTTATAGCATTGAGGATCACCATCAATGTGATCTTGGGCCACATGAAATGCATATGAAGCCATATCGTACCAGATGAACCAATCAGGAGGTCTTGGGACTCTCATTTCTCTGTATTGGGTTAATTAATAACCCCTATTAGTGGGATAAGGATTAGATTCATAATATGAACTAGAACTAGACTCAGAATCAACCTCATGAGTGGATTGAGAAGTCGAGGGAGTAGGCTTAACCCAAGCCTAAAAATGAGTAATGGGATGATCTTCATTATCCTTATCAAGGTTTGGATCACCACTCCTTGATGCGGCACCCATGGATTTAGTATAATATGATTTGTGGAAGACTACATCCTTACTTATAATGAATTTTTGGTAACTCAACTTTTTAAATTAGAGTTAATATCCCATAACACCGTCAGGATAACCAAAAAATATGAATTTCAATGCTCTTGGTTCAAACATATCATTTTTAAAGTGAGCATAAGCTATGCAACCAATGAAACTCAAGTATGTGTAGGAAGGAGGATTACCATTCCGAAATTCATCAGGTGTTTAAAATAGATTTTCTGATGAGGTACACCTATTACTATGGCAAATAGCATTCATAAATTTCACTTTTGAGATGGATTTAAGGAGACTCGAGCATGTAATATTATATAAAAATCTTTCTAAAAGTGTTCTTTCCATCCCCTCTATACGGACATTTTATTAGGGTTTTTCCTTAAAATTCATATGCCTATTAATAAAATCATACTAAAATAACTAAATAAACTTAGAGGAGAGGTATTTTGTCCCATTCTATATTCTCATGTAATTGATCTTCATCCTGTTTTGGTGTTCTACTGAAGGTTTTCTTGCATTAAATTTTTGGTAATCATCGGATTTATTTTTCAAAATTTAAATACAAAATTTTATGGATAAATTATCTATAAAGGTGAAAAAAAGGATCATCCACCATGAGTGGTAGTCCTAACTAGCCCACAAAAATTGGAATAGATTTATTCAAGGTGGATTTTAGCTATAGAGGAGGACCTAATGAAACTGACCCACTTAGCTTTACCCATCACACAATATTCACACAATTGTAGATTACAAGGTGTGATATCACTCAACATCACTTTCTTTTTGAGTTATTCTATGCCCATGGAGCTAACAAGCCCCAATCTCCCATGGCATAGCAAAATATTGTCAGTGTTGGTGTTTTAGAAACACTCCAATTTCCTTGAATGGGTATTTCCATTCAATACTTTTAGCCCATTGGTATAAAATCCCTCAATGATTGGTATTGATCTTCTAGAGATATTAATACAACCCATTTCAGATCAAAAGGTAAATTACTTTTTATATAGGACCTCACTAGATATTAAATTTCTATAATTTTTTGGCACCCACCACACATCAAGAAAGGTGAGGATTTAAGGATCAGCTAGTTCTATAAGAATAAAACATCTTCCCTAAACCTTAAACCTATTATTATTACATAAGAGGAAATCTTAATTTACCCATTTAACCAATTATAGAAATGAGTCGATATAGGGACACATGTGAAAGGAAAAACTTGAGTCAAGGACCCACTCTTGATTGAGTGTGTGACTAGACACATTTAAAACATTAGCAGTGTCATGCCCTGAATCAATTAAAAGGGACTGGTTAGGGGTCTCTTTGGATTTTATGACATGTTTGATTTTCCAATATTTGGGATTAATATTCCTTGGTTTTCCACAATGTATGAAAGTGAATTTTTATTCCCTAGATTCATTTTTATGTATAGGGTGTTTATTTTATATGCATTTGTCCTTGGAAAATTATTTCTTTTTACCTTTTGTGTGTGGTTAACTTCAAGTGAGTAAGCTCCCTACTTCAATTTAGTTCTTAGTTCAGAGACCAGTTGTTTGGAATGGAGGGATGACTTAAACACTTCAAAGGTTAGTGAGTCTTATCCATACATCATGGTATTGACCAAATAAAATTAATTATTGTCAATGGAAATTAAAAGGATCCTTTCTTGATCCTCTTCAACAACAGTTACATTAATGTTTTCAAGATCAAATATTAATTTGTTAAACTCATCACGATGAGATTTAATGTAACAACCATGTTTCCTTTTATATGTGGACATGAGATTTTTTTTATAAAGAATGTCAACTAGTGAAAAGTCATGTGCAATTTCTCTAGATTTATCCAAATACTAGCAGTAGTAGACAAAAAATAAAACTCTCTTAGAACTATTTCTCCTAAAGACAATAATAGAGAGCTATATTCTTTAACTAATGCATCAGGGGGCCTATATTGATTCGATAGTGCTCTATCTAGTCTCATTTACAATAATAATTGGTTTCTTAGGCCCACATATGACATCAATATGTCCCTTCTGTACAAGTACATATCTCATCTTAATTCTCCAAAAGTTAAATTAATTGTTTCCATCAAAATTTTCAATTTCATATCTCATTGTGGACATTTTTACCCATAAGGTTGATGTAGAGTTATTATGGTCATTGTTAATACACATCCCTGTCAACTGACTAATCCCTCGGGTAAATGATGTTTTGTTTAAAGGATATGAAATGAAAATAAAAAATAATGGAATGATATCATTAAGAAATGTGGTTAATATAAATATGGTGATTTAAGAGTGTTCTTATTGTTTGTAAATAATCCAAATTTACGTAATTGTAAATTAGGATCAATATTCCAATATTCTGGGAAAAAGATAATGAAGCAGGCTCTGATACCACATGTGAAGGGGAATGGTGCAGTGAAAATAAACAGAAAACCATACCAAAACATGATATATTTATTTATTGCCAATAGAATGTAGTGAATACAAATCAGTACAACAATGATGAAAGAAATTGATACAAATAAAAGGGAAGATGACAATTTACATGCTTCAGACTTGTGGGGACCTATGTGCATGTCAAGAACATGAAACAACACACACATTTATTAATTCTCAAATTAAAAAAAGGTTTACATCATACTATGGAAATAAAATCAACATAAGAAGAGAAAAAATATTCTACTATGAAAAGAGAATCAATAAAACATAAAATACATAGAGTGTTGGGGCTAGATAATAACTTGAAATCTGATATCATCTAGTTGTGACTGTTTAAAGCTGCAACACCTACAATCCCATTGTGATGATGAAGAAGTAGGTGCTATCATGGAACGATATCCCTGATTTGGAACATATTCTATTAAGTACTCAGCCAAGAATATTATTGTCAAAAGATTGAAAAAGTTGAAGGTTCACCAAAGTTGATGCATAAGAAATGATCCATGGAGATAAGCATGCACGAAGACTTACCATAGAGGAAGTAGGAAACAACAACCTGATTAGTGTTCATGAACCAGAGTAGTGAGCATTCTAGAAGTACCATATTCATGAAGCAAAGATCAAAAAAAATCCAACTGATCTCACCATGGCATGGGGTTTATCAATTCCCCCTTCCAAATCATGCACCTAATAACCTGACATCCAATCCCGAGAATCCACAAAACATGTGCAGAATAGAAACCCCAACGATTAAACAATAATGTAAAATAGGTTGATGGAAAAGTTAGAAAATGCGGCAGCATGAATCAATGATCAAAATAACAAAGGCCAAGAGATTTACATGGATTTCTAGAGTGGAAACTGAAAAAATAAACAAGATAAACCATTTTTTCCAATGTACATGGACCTTTAAGCTAGCCCATAAAAAAAGCCCAAGGTGAAATTAAAATCCTGTAGAAATATTTAATTGAGAAAATTAAAATAACTTTAGTCATTTTTTTATTCAGTTATTAATTAAATTTATATGGTTTTATGATGCAAAGGCTAATATCAATATGAAAACGAAAATCAATACCCATAATTCACATATAATCTACGAAATTCATCTTGATTTAATTAGAAGCTACTTTGTCCATGATGCTATTGGATTTTGTCCCTATTGATATTTCTTATTCGGAAATTGTATTCTCTTATTGGTAGATTACATTCAATAGAATCTACTTATACATATAGATATTTCTAAATTATGAGAATAAATTGAAGGTTTTGAATTGTTGTAATAGCCACTGCTAGTTTGTGATGTTGTTCACGGTTGTTGTATAATCATTTTTCAATTTCACTTTATGGAAGATTGTTTAACGGATAATAATTTTATATTTATTGAATTATTATAATAATAATATAACACTAACATTAGTTTAGAAATCCATATTTTGTGTCTATGAACCAATTTTATACCCAATGAATCCTGGTAGTTTAAACGGGGACCACCATTCTTAGTGTAGCCCCCAATAAGTGGTATCATATCCCAATTGGGTTCAATTATTTTTGACATCAAAATTTGGAATCAATTATTTATTTCTTTAAATGATATGTTAGTGGCCTTAAATGTGAAATTCTTGGATGTTTTGTTTAGCATTGGTCATTTACTTTTGGGATGTATTTTTTTTAATTTTCTATTGACTGTTGTTTCCCCTGCTATATCCCTATGTTGTATGCACTTGTAGAGTCCTTCGGTAGCCTGGATTTTTCTTGATTATGTCTTGGGTTGTGGGGTAGGAGGTATTTTTGGGTGGTTGGCCGGGGTGATAGTGTCCTTGGTTATAAGTGAGTTGTGTGGCATAGTCAGTTAGATTGAATGGACTCCTTATTCTACCTTTTGAATTATGAGAGTGAGCCGGTAATTATCTCAGGAGTGTTCCTCTATTACCAGCCCTAGTTTTGGGCTTCTTTCTCCATGTGATGACCTGTTGCTAGTGGTGATTGGGTTTCAAAAAATTTTATAGTGGTAGTGTCATGGGAATAGGTTTGGTGATGATTGGGCTTCATGATGGTTCTATCGAGATAACTTTAGCAATTTTAGGTGGTTATAAGATAGCGTTATGAAGCTAGACTTGGATGTAATTTTTTAGTCGGTATCTGGATTTCCTTGGACCACCGGTACACTCGTGGGTTTATAGATTGTCCTTAGGACTTTGGGGGATGCATGAGATTTTAAATGGTAGCCAGTTGATGAGGAAATTCCCTTATTGGTTGGGTACTAGGGAGTATATTTCTTTTAGGTGGACAGTCTAATGAGTTAGTGATGGGTTTAGGCGGAGACCAGTTCTTTCGATTATCCTATGCTTGATTTCTCGATGTGTATTTTATTATTTATATTTTCGTTATTTATATGGTTTTATAAGTGATTATTTTTTTTCTATGTTTGTTTTTACATGTTTTTAGTATGGTTAATGTTGTGTTTAATGCTTGTGGGATGGTAATGGTGATAAATCTTGGAAATACTCAATGGAATGGTCTTAGAGGTTGACTCTGGTAAGTTCATGTATTTCTTCCATTTATATTTGGATTTTTTTTAAATTTGCAGCATCTTTAATAGCATTAGAATGTCATTAATTTGGGTGGCGTTTATCACCTTGATGCATGATAGGGGACTATTTGGTTCATAATGTACTAGTGCATTTCTGAATAGGCTGTGATACCCAAATTAATGATTATATCTGGGGAAAATCATTAAGAGATTTGGATTTTAATTTTCAAGGTGGAGTTTTGTTTTATTGTTTCATATTAATTTTTTATGTATTTTGATGACCATGGTGGGGAATTGTGAAATTCTATTTCATGTTTTTTTTTATAATTAATTTTTTTTTAAATTCATTTTGTTAACATTGTTTCACATTTATCATGCGGTTTCTCATAGGGGTGTCTCTATCCTACATGTTTCCTAGAAATGTCTCACCTACCTATTGTGTTTTCTTGATCGTCTGCCTACTCAAGTAATGCGGGGAAGAGGGTTGTTTTAGCTCCCTTCGTTTCTTTTTTCTCATTTAGTTGGGGATTAAATTTTTGGGAGAGATCTGATTATGTTTTATAATCTTTCGTCACAATGAAATTGTTCTGATTCAGTATAAGGAGTTCAGTTTCATCAAGTGAGGAAACATGGAGGAGGAGCGACCGCACCAGTAGGCTGGTTCTCATATTGTTGGGGAACTGGTGGGTCTAGGGAGAGAAGAATACTCACAAAATGAAATCCAAAATTATGATGATGATTCTTAGATAGCACTGAATTCCCTGGAGGAATATCAAAAAAATTATGGGGGTCTGGTTCTTGAACATGGGGATCATCTACTCTAGTTCACTCTGGATCTAGATGATGGTGACACATCCGGATGACTATTCTCTTCATGTATTGCAAAAATAGATCAGGAAATTCTTGAAGGACAGAGATTTGTGTGATGATATCTTCCAAGATAATGGAGGTTTCAACAATGGTGGTGTGGTGGCCCTTATATGGGGGTCTCCACCATGTTCGGTTTCATTGTTGGTTTTGTTTCTCCTTATACATGGTGGTTCATGTTTCTCGAGTCCTATTGTGGTGATGAATTATATTTTTCTTCTGCACCCTTTATTCTTGTATAGTGAAAACCCTTGATGATTCTGCCCCATGCACGTAGGCCATTAGCCTAAGCACGTAACATCACTCTATCATTTTACTATTTTCTGGATTTTATTTATTCCACATACAATATACTGAATGCTTCATGATTTTATCAGAATCTCATTTATCTTTACTTATATTGAATTTCATGCTTGATGGTGTTTCTAATTATTAAATTTTATTCTCTTGTTGGTTGATTCTGGTTATTTGAATCAATTTTTACAAATATGTATTTCTGATTTATTATAATAAATTGAAATTTTAAATTGATGTAACAACCAATTAATGTTTTTGACGTTGTTCACTACTCTTATAAAATCATTTTTTATTCTATTTTACGGATGAATGTTTTACGAATTGTATTTTTATGTTAATTTACCTTTGTTAATAAGACTGGAATGTAAACATTAGTTTGAGTTTCTTTATATTGATTATGCAAAACAATTTTATATCCTATATATCATGGTGATTCATAGGAGGTTTCCTTATAATACCCAAATATTCCATGCTATTTTTCTTTTTAAATAAAATCAATAGCTTTCGTTGTATGTAACACCAAGTTAGAGCGCACCGTGACATATTAAACTAACCATTTAAAAAAGAATATATCAATAATATTATCCAAATCATGAAATTTATAAATTTATTTTTTCAAAATAGAGTTTATTTTTGAATTTAAAATATCAAACTTAGATTAGTGTGTTTTTTTATTTTTTTGAAAATCTTCAATTTTTGATGAATTGTGAAAAATACTGCATTGATGTTAAAAGCCATATATTTCACTTAAATAATTATTTTACATTAAATTTGATTGTAAATTAAAAATAGATAAATAAAAACATATATTAACCCATTGTAGATCATTAGAATCATTTTTATTATAGATTTAGATATAAAAATTTATTGAACTTTTGAATGTCTCTTTTAGCCTCCTTCTAGCCACATCTTCGAGGTTAGCATTAAACACAATTTTAATGCTTTTGTGAATTGAATTTAAAAAAATGTACATAAATGATGGTAATTAGAATTAAAATTGTGATATAATAAGTCCAAATTAATTTTTTTTGAAAAGTAACTATAATAAATTTTAATTTATTTAGCATGGTTAAGAGTTAATCATGTAAATAATGAAAAAAAAATTTAATTTAATTATAAAATTAACAAAAAATTGTATTAATTTCATTAGATAAGTGTGTTTCTACAAAAATCACTTTTATGGTGAAAATATAATAATTTTTAATCCACTTGTGTAATATTATGACATTTATTACATTTTATTTAAAGAATAGTTAAAAATGTCATATTCAAATTTTTATAACTATATAATTTTTAATATGAGGTCATATAAGTGACATGGTTTACTATAAATTGTATTTGTAAATATAAAATGTTAATATACATCATGTTAATTTATTTATAATTTTAGAAAAGATGTAATTAAATTAAATAGTGGCACAATGATGATGGAATAATCGATTTGTTAAAAGAAATATCATATAAATGATATTATAAGTATTAAAATAAATACAATTTTAATCAGTTAAGGCACCAAAATAATTTTATAGGTTACTAATGAATTTTAAGAGTGTATTAAATTATTTGGTTTGATGTTATATTTGGGTTTGGATTTTTTCAATGTCAACGTAATGAATATTGTCAAAATTGACAATATTGATATAATATAAAAATAATAATTTATTAATTTAATTAAACGTAATATAAATAATTAAAAGATAAACCATGTTTTTTATACTGCCTAAAATTTCATTACATATCCATTTATGGACAATTGAAACAATATTAGTAAAAATTTGAAATCTTTTAATAATTAAAATGTTATTATCGTAATTAAAATTAAATATATTAATTAAGGGTAAATCGAAATTATAAGGTTTAAAATAAAAATACACCATGTCCAAAAAATTATTTGATGAATTATATTTTACCCTTATCACATTAAAATCAATTTTTTGTTGTTTAATGGACACTGGTTAATGAAAATAAATTATATATTATATAAGTCAAAGATAGTTACAAAATATCACTATCTTGTATTTATTAACTTTTCTTTGCCCACATAGGGCCAAAATCAATCTATGAACGAATATAAATGTATTTTTTAATATAAAAGTAATTATTTTTATTTTTAAATGTTATATAATTACCTTAAAAGTCTCTTCAATTCTAAAACAATATTTATTTAATTAACACAAAAATTAATGGACGATTTTAACAATATTAATACTGATATATTTTGGATTATATAATGTGAATAAATAATTTCAAAGATATATAAGATATATTATAGATCTTTGAAATCATGATATTCTAATTTCCACATTCTTTTGAGGCATTCTAAGTCAAATTAAATGAATATAATTAAATTTAACAATAATGATATCTTGTTGAATTAATTTATTATTAAATTATTTAAAAATCCCAAAAATGTAAAATAATGAAAAGAGGATAAGATATGGTCTAAAAGGTATTGTTTGATTCTTTTATGGTATATTTCTCTGTTTTTGTAACTATAATATTCTTGTTTTATTTTAATATTCTTGACAGTTTCCTAAGGTGCCCCTCCCCTCTCTTATAAAAGGGAACATCTCCGACTCTTTTATCCACACCTCTAAAGCCATTTGGATTAGAAAAAACCTACCCATTTCTCCTCCCAATTTTTCTCACTTCATCCTTGAGGCCTTACAATGGGCATAAATCTTCCCTAATAAGTCCTTTTGTGCAAATCAAAAGGAGGTACTCGAAGAAGATGTATTTGCTTTACCATTTCAATTCAATTTCTTTTATTCATTAACTTCCTATTACTATGTTATTTACATAATAAAGTAATACCTATAATATCATATACTTTAAGATATGATATTATGATTATGGTACAACCATATTACTTCTTTTATTAATCCTATGAATAACAATATCACCATGTGTACGTGCGTACGACTTACCGTCTCCATGCTGTGGGGTAATTTTTATTCAAAAATTCGTTATTTAGATGTGTATAATGATGAATAAAATGGTTATAAATAATTAATATGACCTTATAATGATTATTTTAAGTAATATACCATAAAAGTTATACAATTTAACCATTAAATGAATGATATTGTCACTCATGCAATGGTACGGCCTACCGTCTCCACAATGTGATGAGATTCATCCCCCATTACAACCATGTCGGAATGATTAAAATAATGTATATACAGAATAAATATAAAATTTATTACATAATAATTATACTTTAATAATATATATATATATATATCTTTTACTTTCTTCAATTCAATATGATAATAAAACATAAACAATGTTCTCACGTACATACGGCCTACCGTCTCCATGAATGATGTGTTCAATTTCATTTATCTATCATTTATAATTATTTATATAATTAATTTATATGATATATAAGTCATGTTTTACATTCATGAAGTATGTCAATCGTGATCTAATTAATATGTTCAAGAATAACAAGTCAAAACATGTACGATAAACAAAGCAATTATTACCCGAAACGTTACATTAACAACAAAATGTTAAATTAATGGGTAATGTAAAGACATAAATGAATCATATATGATATCATAAAAATTATTGTTATTCAATTACAAGTTAATAATATGTTTAAAACCACAAGACATGTGTTTTAGACACATAAGTAATAAATTAGACCTATGATAAGGGTTAATTTCACAATCTAATTATTATCTAATATTTTTTATACATAAGTATTTACTAGGAAATATTTATCATCCATGTCCATGTTTATAGTAAATAATTTCAAAAGTAAAATATTTAAGATTTAATTAAGGTACTCTTTAACTAATACATCATTTTATATCTTTTAAAGGATTTTTCTTCTAAATCCTTTTCATTAATGTCCATGTTTTCAAAATGGTTTTAATGATTTATTAATATGGACTTGAATGTTTTAAAATGTTAATTACCTTCAAAAGTTTCAAAGTGGTATGGGACACTTTGATTCAAAAATCACTTTTTTAATTCCTTCTTCTATAATTGCACTACTTTTTAATAAATTATTGAATTAAAAAAGGGTATCTGTCTCAAAATATTTTTCTTGATTTTATTAGAGTATTTTTATCTTTCTCAACATAATTTATTGGATATTGGGTTTAATTAAGGTTTATTTCTTATGATACAACCTATCATATTGTATTTACATGTTTATAAATAGTTTGACTGGGGATGTTCTATTTTGATACCATTCATGTTTTATAGTTAAATTAATAACATTTCATATTCTAGATTTAATAAAAATGTTTATGTTATGTTTCACCCTTTTCATATGAGGAATGAATTGGACTGAATATGTGATGGGTGGGGCCCTCTATATCCCCTAGATGCTTCAATAGGTCTCATGATAAAAAGTATTTTGGGGTTTTCACATTTTATATATGGTCTTTTCATAAGGCCTTGATGGTGTGGTTATGATTTCCATAATTTTTCATTCCCTCATTATAAGATTAGTTATTGAAATTACATGTGGTTCTTCGACTAGTAGAATATTCACGTAAATGTATAAGTTGAATTTTTTGATTTATTGTTTCCATATTGTAGGGTCCTGAAAATTATGCAAGTGGGAAATCTAATTACCCCAAGACTTTAAAAAGTATCTAAGAAGTCCGCGTACCGGTTCCCAACAACAGTACGCGGCCGGTTCGGCGAACCGCCTTCCCGAGGACGCTGTTGTTCGGGAGATGGGGGCGGAGCGCCTACGCGAGCGCGAACCAGGAAGATTGTCGGACGTTAGGCAGGTACACTGCCGCGAGCTTCCCCCTCCGTGTACCGCTGTATTTCCTGGGATAGAGGCGAAGAGGTATCCACCACGGAGCAATCCCGCGCATCTCGGTTCCAAAACTCCATGGTTGACCGAGTCGTCCACGGGTGGGGAGTTCCTTCATGTGCTTTCGCAAAGATTGTCGTGTGCCCATCCTATACACGACTCTATAAGTAATCACCGAGGGGAACCAAAAAATGAGATAAGGGGAAGGACATGAGAAAAACCGTGGAGAGACGCTGGAGAAAATTCTCCAAGCGGTAAAGTCCTACAACCATCTTCAGACCCCATATCGTCCATTGATGCACTCTTCTGCACAGGGGAGAAACTAAACCGTGAACCACATGCGTCCATTTCCTTCAGAGATAGTCCCTCCACGACCACCCCCTCTATGAACAAGTGTAGTTTATGAAATGGAGGCGGGAACCCCTCCACGGGCGTGAAGTATGATGGGCGCCAACCCCTTTGCGGACATCCCTTGCGGACAACACCCTTCGCGGACAACCATCCTTCGCAGACGACCTTCCTTCGCAGACAGCCTACTTCACGGCCTACTCCTTCATAGCCTGATCCATCACGGATAGCTTCTCCGTGGACACCCTTTGCAGAAAACCAAACCGTGAACCACATGCGGCCAGCCCTACGCAGCCGGCTCCTTCACGGACAACCCCATGCAGAATACCCCATGCACTCGTGGGTCCGTACTGAGGGGGATGCGCCCCCACACCCCTGCTCGATATCACTGCCAGGCTATGGTCCCAGCCCTCCGGGCTGATCCCTTCGCCTCCGGCCGGGTTAATAGTATTTCACATTTCACCCTTGTACCACCCCAACATATGTCCTATACATTCCATGAGTCGAGCTACTCCTCATGACTCTCCTATAACCCCATTTCCTAGCTCCTTTTTCTAGGTTCATCCAGAATGGGCCGCCCTTATATAAGTCCCACACCAACCATTGCTATGTCTTTCCTACCTAGTTGTTCTGACCACATGAATTTAAACTGTATGGCCCTCATCCTGACCACAAGACGTTAAACTGTATGGCCATCGTCCCGATCACATGACGTTATACTATATAGCCCTCATCCTAACCACATGACATTAAACTTTATGGCACTCGCCTTATCTATAAGACATTAAACTATACAGAAACAGTCTTTTATACATGTCTATAAAATATATCATTCCCCATCATTCAATAATTGGATGCCTCTGGCTCCATGCAAGAGATTCCTTATGCTATGTTTACAGTGGCATAACTTCAAGAGCGCTGGAATCCATTCAAACATTCCATCACTCCACCTCATGCTTTGTACGTCCATCATTCGGGTCTTCATTCCCTTGCATGTCTGAAGAGACCCCCTAACGACCTGGTCTCATGCCGCATCGACTCACCTACCATCCTGGTCCAATGCCCAGGAAGACTTTGGAAAACACATAGAGACAGGTCCGGTGTTTCGAACACGGTCAGTAGTCGACCCTAATTTTCTCGTCCCCATTTTAGAATAACGTGATTTGAATGTTGTGTTTCAAACATGGTCAACAGTTATCCTCTATCACCATGCCACCCTCTATTTGTTCCAAATGTCGGGCATGTAATTCACACTTTTCATCTCCCTTTGTTCGGACTGATTCCAACGCCCTTGGCGTTATCCCGCTTGTGCACTTGCGCATAGGTGTTGGCCCCCAATATATTCCTCAACCCACCAATGGGTTGGGATTCCCTCATTTCTAGACATGAGGAAGACACCATGGGAGTCCATCCCAAAGTAAGACCCAAATTTATGGGCCACCCTCATGCATAAGCCCCACTCCACTTCTCACGGGCGCACCTTTCGTGACGTGATCGTCTGGTCCCTTCTGCCTCTTGTTTCTCACACCGAGCATGACTCAAGTGTGAATAGAGTAAGCATCAACCATGAAATCCTCTTAAATCCCCAATCCATCACTCTAGGATGCCTCAAAGAATAAGTCTCAAGCCAATGCGAACTACGAGGACTTTGATTCTCTACCACAAGGATACATAGGAAACCTCCATGAGGTTCAAGCCCGAACACCAGCGGACCCCATGGGTCCGCATTCACGTCGGTTCTCCGATGCTCCCATTCAAAATATGTGGACTTTGATACCTATCTCCTTGCCAGGGTACGTAGGAAGCCTCCGTAAGGTTTAATCCCAACAACCGTTCGATCCGACTATCTTCAGATCGGTTCACCGCACCAATCCCAGCGCCTCCTCAATGAGTCCCGACTCCACAGGGTCATTAATACAATGATGGATGGTAAACCTCATGCCTAAATGATTCTGAACCCCTGCATCTAGTTGACCATTTTCCACCAGGGTTAAATTAGTGGATACTATGCTTGGGTATAAACCAAATATTCACGAACATATGAAGACATCTTGAATCTATAAGAGAGTCCTAGAACAGGAAATAATTCCCCCCAAAAGGGTGTGATGATCCCAAATTCCAATCCTCTCGACCGATGTGAGTTCTTAAGTATCGCTGGCCAAACCTTCTAGCGAACGCCTGCCCTTGGAAAGCAGGTCCATGCGTCATCAAATGTGGAACCGTTGGGCGTTTCGAGACCAACTCGAAACAAAAAACAATGTACCCGACATGAATATTTAGCCAAGAATGACGGATTTAACCTAATCCCACCATGTGTCCCCTTTTTACTCTCATGGAGGGCCAGGCAAGGTCATTAATTACGCATGGGATCATGAGATGCTGTTTTGACGGGTTTTCTGTTTGTATTTGTTAAAATGTTTTACAGGTACCTTCAGAACTCCCTTTGATCCAATGGCATCACCCAGGAACTCACAAGAGTTCACTTCCAACAATGTAAGGACCAGACATCCTCACCTATGGAGGACCCCGTCACCTACACAGTGTCTTCAACGCTGGGTCTCAGATGAGTTGATTCGAGAGTACCACCTGAATTTTACTCTCCCAATGGTTGAGGTGACCATGCATGCCCTCCAATCTGCTAGAACTCACTGGTCGCCGGCCCAGCAGCGGCCACAGAAGTAGATCCAGATGACCCCTATTGCCATCTCAAACCGTTTCGGGATTCTGTCCCTGAAACGGGACAATGCGTACCTCCCTTATCTTAGGGAGGGAGATGAGGTCAATGCTGAGGACTTCATCCCTACTGAACGGGGGTTTCGCTCCATGGCCCCTGCTAGAAGGCGTCGTCACAGTCATGCCGTGACTCAACATCCTCACACCGAGGAGGATGTCTCCCTGAGGATTCATGTTCATGCTCCCCTTGCTCCGACCTTTCGGACCGCCAGATGAGGGCAGAAAACATACAACCGGGGACCGATCATCACCCTTGTCTCTGAGGAGGAGCTCCACTGCCCATTCACAAAGGCACATCACAAATAGGCACATACACATGTTCGCTCCTCCCAAGCCCTCCATCTAGATATGGCGGCCTCATGCGAGCAGGAGCGCATCCCCACCGAGCTCCATCAGGCTCGTCGCTCATGCAAGATGGAGCATACCCAGCATGCACATCTCCCTGCCTAGGGTCATGAAGCCCACTAACCCGATGTGGTGGCGACCCAACATTTGCAGGACCAGCTCCTAGAAGATCCTCTAAACGCCTGCCATCCTGATATGGTAGCGATCAACAATATCTACCATCTAGATATGGTGGTAATTAATAGGCCGTCATGTCTCGCCACCAACAAAGGACACTGAATCGATACGGTAGAAAACCAACAAATGCAGGGCCAGCTCCTTACAGATGCAAGTAATGTCCGCCGTCCCGATGTGGCGGCAAACAGAGATATAAACCTGTGTATCCCGACATAGGGGAAGATTCGTTCACCTTCCCCGATATAGAAGAATTTTCAGTACCAACTGACAACAGGAGGACCAGATCAGGATATTACTACTTCGATACTAGAATGGACCTTTATACTCGTTCCAAACAAAGATGTCTTTCTACATATCTTGGCAATGATGGAGGAGCAGGTATAGATCCCAGATCATATCTTGCAGACTTTCTAGAATGTAATTGCATCAGTGGCAATAGCAAGGACTCAGTCCTGTGAGCCTGTCTCCCCAATTGAGGCGACTCATCTAAGAGATGAGATAGCTGCCTCGGAGAAGATCTGCATCCCTGATTCTTCCAAGGAGGGTCTTTGGCCATATTCTGTGATGCAAGGGCAACCAGATCGAGCAGCTTCACTCGTTCCAACTGGGGGACACTCATCCATCATGGTGGATGATCCAGAGAAGGCATATATCCTTGCTAAAAATCAAAATGTTTGTCGGCGTATCCCGAAAACATCATAGGACCCAATTAGATAGGGACCCAAAGGTGAAGGCCGTTATCAACAGCAGGTAGTCCCGACTACCCACAAGAAAGTGCCCCGAACGCGCCGAAGGCAGCTCGAAAATCAAGAGCGGGTTCATGACTCCGCTCTACTGGAAGTTGGGGTTACCAACACCACTAAGCACACATAACAGGCTCAAAACCCTTCCCACCCATCACCATATTATGGGAGTGGCAGTAGGAGTTGCGAAGTTCCTCCCCTTCAATGTTGTTACCAGCAGCTCTGAAGGTCCTCCCCAGAGAACCCGCGGGGGCCTCCCCGACTTGCATATACCGATCCATCATGAGAGATCCTCTAATGATGTGAGTCACGTAAAACCTCCACGTGACTGTAAGATCAAGCAGTAAGAAGGTACTCCACTTACTACGGTCCACCCTGAAGGTCCTCCCCAGGGTATACACTACAAGTACTCTCCATGCAGTGGGACCACATATTATGATGGTAGTCCTCGCTATCATAGTCGCAACTATGGAGGCCCTCCTCGGAGAGACATCTCATCATGACAAGAAGGCCCTCCCCATGTCGTGGCCTGCCCTAAAGGTCCTCCCTAGGGGTTACGTTTTAACGACACTCCGCGCAGCCAAGCATTAGATCATGGTGGTAGTCCTCGCAACCCTGATAATGGAGGTCCTCCCCATAGAGACGTCATGCAATGAGAAGGCCCTCCCATCATTTCGATACATTCTGGAGGCCGTCCCCAGGGTGTATTCCTCAGATATTCTCCGTACGGTTGCTGTAATGATAGTCCTTTCCATTGGCACAACTGTGATGGTAGTCCTCGCCACCACGACCACCATTGCGAAGGTCCTCCCCGCACTGGCCCAAAGCAACAAGAAAGTCCTCCCCTTGTCGCAGTGTGTCCTGAAGGTCCTCCCCAGCATGAACATCAAATGTCAGGCCATGATGGTCATCCTCACCATGATGGCAGTTGTTGTGAAGGCCCTCCCCATAATGACACTACATAGCCAGAAGGTCCTCCACTTGATGTGACACGCCTTCGAGGTCCTCCCCAAGGTGTGCACTATAGAAGTCCTCTATGTAGTAAAGCATCAAGTTTTGATGGTATTCCTCTCCACAACTGCCTCCATTGGGACGGTCCTCCCTGCATTGGCCCAAATCAACAAGAAGGTCCACCCCCTGTCGCAGTTTTTCCTAAAGGTCCTCCCCAGGATGCACATTGAACATCAAGCCATGATGGTCATCCTCACCATGATGGAAGTTGTTGCGAAGGCCCTCCGTGTAACGACGCTACGTTTCCAGAAGGTCCTCCCCTTGTTGCGACATGCCATGGAGGTCCTTCCCAGGGTGTGCACAACAAAATTCATCTATGCGGTGAAGCATCAAGTAGTAATGGTAGTCCTCTCCATTACGGCCGCCACTGAGGAGGTCCTCCCTGCGATGAAATATCATATCGACAGGAAGGTCCTCCCCCTGTCGAATCAAGCACAGAAAAGCCCTCATATGATGAGGCACTCAGAAGGACGAGATCAAGCATGTCAGATTCCCTATTAGTTGCCAAATACATCCTTATTCAATCAGGAGATGGTCCAGTGTCGCGTTTATCCTCTGAACCAACTCGGAGTCGCCCACATGAAAATTCAATACCAATTAGTCCCACTGCCTCCAACCACACTATTAGTGAGCCCCTCAGTTGGGCTGACCAGGTAGAGGAATCACTAGAGGAGGAGTATACTGATATGCTGCACCTGAGGAAACGACTGTCTAGGGATGACATACCTGTTATGTTTTGTCCTACGACCACCTCTCAGTTGGACATACCCAGATAGTTTTCAGGAGAATGCGTGCATGGAATCCTCCATAATATATGGACAACCCTCCGCCAACTGAAATCATGATTTCAGAACTATGACGGGTATGTAGAGCATGTCAATCCAGTATGAGACCTCCTGCATCACATCGACATGGAAGCTCTTCCTTTGGCGTGGCAACAACGACTCAAGAGGCGTAAAGGAAACATGGAGATAGCCTGCCTCTATGCACTGCACTAGCTACGCCGCCTCATCAGTGACACCCTGATAGGAGTCCATATCAGGGGATGTGGAGAACATGGAACTCTATATTTCACACCACTACCCACCCAGAACAACTCGTTCGATGTGGTGTCTTGCAATGTCATCACATCAAGACGAAAATCGAGTGGTCTCCCTGTTTAGGAAAGGCAACACACCCAATAGAGTCAGGCCTTGAGTAAGTCCCAGAAGCATCAGGACTGACAGGAACAATCCATTCAAGAACTTCTGAATCAGGACATCGAAAGCATAAAACATGCCTCTTGCCTAAGATAGTCTAATAAGCGATATTTTCCTGACTCCCCAGAAGGGATTGGTCTTCAAAAAAACATGGAATCAAACCAAGTTCACCCCCAAATGGGCGCACGCAAGATCAAGCAGGTAGCGATAGCCGCGACCACTGCTGCAATCCAGGGTCAACCCTAGACTATAGGTATGGGGTAATTTTTAACAACAAATTCCCCCATAAGACCAATAAAAATGGGAGGATACTCAACGTCCAAGGAACAGAGCCAACCCCAACCCTCAGGGCTAGGGGCATTATTACCCCCTAAACAATAACCTCCCCCATGAGAGTCAGTATTCTCTTGTCTTGTGAGGACATTCAGAAGAGGAGGTTCCCGTCCTATCCCATAATTTGAATCATCATCCCCTCCGAAAGGAACGCTCATCGTAAGGTCGCATAAAAGAACACTCCGTGTCACCCTTCGTCAAGAAGTCCGAAGGCAATCCTAGGTCATGAATGGGAAGGCCAACAGAAGATGTGGGAGATCCTCTTACTATTTGGAAGATGACATCTTCTCCACCCCACGATATGCATCTATCAACGTCATAGTGTTCAACCCCATGGTTGACACCAGAGATGATGCAAATCAGGATGGATCGGGAGATGATAGTTTCGGTCAGGCTGTAACTCACAACAAAACACCAGGTATGCACACCCAGAACCAGAGGGCCGTCCTAAATATGGTCGTCCTTCCAGCCAACCCTTCTTCGCCTACCTAGAAATCTTCCAATAAGGATAAGAATAAAGGATTGGTTACCCTTATCCCGCCTCCTTCTCTCGACAAAGATGAGCCACTCACGCTCGAAGAGAGATTCGCTCGACAGGAAGAGGAGATGAAAGAATCGAGGCGGCTTAATGCCGAGCTACTCCAGAGGAACCGCCTTATCGAAAGTGCATACCAGGAGGAGCCACATCATGCACTCCCAACAAGTGCACCTCAAATACCCAAGATTACCCTGCCCAATGAGGCACCTGGTCCATTCAACTACCTAAATGTGGATCTAGATGAATACCAAGACTTCCCTCCACTCAGGAAGAAACCGGAGCGAGTACGCCTGAACCCTCGGAGGGTGCCACAAACGGCACACGCACCGCCGGTGCTAGCCTATAGGGATCCTCATGCAATGACTCAGACTACACCTACTCAGGACCAGGCCCAACATGATGTAAACCAGGGTCTCACCAAAACCATCGAGGCACTAACAGCTCGATTGGAAGCGGTGGAAGGTCGACGCACTCCGATACAGCCAAAGCGGAAACCTAACCCATATTGGGTGAGAAAAACACCACCTCCACCCAATTTTTGGAGCCTTGTATTCCCTATTTTCAACAAGTCAGGTGATCCAGAACAACATTTGATGCACTACGCATATTATTGCGACCCTATGAGGGGGACTCCGGAACAACAAGAAGTAGAAAAACTCAGATGATTTGTACGGACCTTGCAAGGATATGCCTTCATCTGGTATACGAGTCTACCAACCCAGTCAATAATGATTTGGGAGGACCTTCGGTAGCAGTTCATGTTCCACTTCAGCTCAATGTTGCAAAAAACAACGGTCATCGACCTCATGAACTGCAAGCAGAGGGAGAAAGAGAGGGTCTCATATTTCGTCGCCAGATGGAAATGTATGACCTAGTCCCTGAACATGCCAATGCCTCAAGATGAGATGCTACCCATATTCATCGATAATCTATGAGATGGGCTGTGAACACCGCTCATACCAGTGCAGTGCACCACTGGTTTCCACCATCTCTCGGACATTTCCCAGAGAATCGAGGACTCCCTGCATCGGACCAATTTGATGTCTCGAATAGCCTCACAGGCTCCTAAAAAAAGAGCCCCTAGAGCTGAAGTGCCTGCTGACACACTCAAGACGGCTCTAGGGCCCACTCCACCGCTCAGGCCTCCACCAAATCGTCAAGGGCCCCATGCATATCAGCGGCCACCTCCACCTAAAAGGGACGATCAACAAGGACTGAAGCGGAACTAGTTTGAGGAACAAAGACAAAAAGTATACTCGTTCCGAGACAATCAATTCTGAGGCTACTTCATTGCCTCCATGAATTTCAACTTGATCCGCCTCCTGAAGCCGAGGAAACCTGAAGAAGTCTTCTGTGATGATAGGCCATATTACTACCACTACCATCGAATGTTGGGGCACAATATCTGAGAATGCTTCATTTTCAATGTCCTCCTGTAGAGGATGGTAGACTCCGGATAGGTCGAGCTAGGACCACCCCTGCACATGTGGCATGTATCTCTACCATAGACTCCGACAAAGAGGAGGGGTGGCAGAAATTCACCAGAAAGAAGGGGTAGAAATTCGATGATTGGATGACTCGGAAGACTATCAACCGAGCCCAGGGCATAATCTGAGCTCAGCTACAATATCCAGTGTTTCCGCCAATAGCCCCTGACACCATACAATCGATAGCATTGGCCTCAAAATCCACCACGAGTCGGTCATCTATGCGTAATCTAAGAAGGAAGAAACAATTGCAAGAGGAGAAGTCCGCAATGGGGTCAAAGTTAGTCTCGGCCCTGGAAGATTATATGCCCTAAAATTTGGCGCCACGGGCACCGGCCCACCAAAGGGTACCATCAGGTACAACTGACCAGGTTTACCTTTCTGAGGATGAGGAGCCAATCTTTGGTTCCATTAAATTCAACCATCTCATGGAATCATCCCCTGACGAAGGGTACAGTTATGAACCTGAGTTCCGTACATTAGGAGTCAGGAGGAGGAATCGCAGAGGTAGGGGATACTAGGGGAGGCGCAGCCGCGACCGAATCTAACCCTACGGTTGAACCCCGAACCAAACCTTTAATATCGCGGAAACCTTTGGGGGATCCCTTCAACGGAATCAGCAGGAGAAAGAATGCCCCTCCACCTCCACATGCTTCCACTCTAGCCCTGTTGTTCTGCGATACCCACCAGAGGAGGAGCAGGTGTCTGGAGACCATGTGCACACAAACAGACCGGCTAGGCCAAGTACTCAAAACATGGGAACACCATCGATATCCGACCCCACGTCCGGTCCCTCCTCGTCAAATGCTCCGGTACCCAAAGCACCCGCTAAGACTCTCCCGCCAAAGGAGGAGCGTCGGCCGCTGGAGTAGAAATATGATATCCTCAAGCAGTTGGAATCGTTACCCACCAAGTTGTCAATCCTCAATGCCCTATGTCTGTCAGCGGACCTCAGGGAGGCACTTATAGAAGCTTTGATCAGCCACCAGGAGGTTCAAGCTGTGGTAGCTGCCACGAAGATTTACCGGATGGAGACTGACCTGGCTGAATGCAATGCGGTGATTTCCTTCACCGATCAAGATGAAGATTCTATCATGAAAGGACACATCAGACTACTATATGTGTCTATCACACTGAATGGTATTGAGATCTGAAAATTCATTATAGACAATGGCTCTGGAGTTAACCTTCTTCCCCTACAGACACTCCGTATGTTGGGCTACAACGAGGACGATATAATACCCTCAGCTAAAACTCTTTTGGGTTACAAAACGAGTGAGTAGAAGCCAATGGGAAAAATTAAGCTAAAGACCCATTTTGGCAACCTGGTAGCCTACATGGAATTCCTGGTTGTCCGACAGAGCACAACATTCAATGCCTTGCTTGTAAGGCCATGTCTCCATAAACACATGGTTGTTACTTCATCCTACCACCAGTGTATCAAGTACTGTTTCAATGGACAAAGTGTAACGTTGCACGCTGAAAAAGCCCCTGTCGAGCTCTCCGAGTCACATTACATTAACGTCAGGTTCTATAAGAAAAAGAAAAATATGCCTTTAGTCGATGGGGTCGACTGGATCCCCACTCCAAATGGCATGGAAATGGTTCCTGATGACCCCCTTAGGCAGCTTGGCGGAGATTATGTCCTGCCCATCAACAATGTTGAGAGTAGGAATTCAAGTCCGGATAGGCACTCGGATGTCCTCATGACTTCATCCATAACGGCCGAGTGTGACAATGTGGGAACGTCCACTGACCGTCAATCTAGGGACGAAAACTCATGTAAGGACGCCCATAACACCTCGCCTCCGGACTCCCAAGAGCCCATGTCAAGAGATCTCTCCTCGTCAGATCAAGAAGATGAGGACTTGGGAGAAGAAGAGGGGGAAGATCTCAGGGATGCACCTCCTACATTTAGAGAAGGTATCTCCACCACTGTGGACGAGCTCAGGGAAATAAACCTAGGTACAGAGGAAGTCCTGAGGCCCACTCTCATTAGTGCATCCCTGTCTCCGGAAGATCAAAAGGTATATACTGACTTCTTAAGGCAACATCGAGAAGTGTTTTCCTAGAATTACACAGAAATATTGGGACTCGATCCCGAAGTAGCAACACACCACCTAGGTCTGCTAGAAGACCACCGAGGCAATAAACAGGCCGCCAGAAGGACACGCCCCTCACATGCTGCCACAATAGAGGTTGAAGTCGATAATCTCATTAAAGCAGGATTCATTCAGGAGGTCCAATTCCCCATTTGGTTGGCCAATATCGTCCCTGTCAAGAAAAAGAATGGACAAATCCATGTCTTCATTGATTTTAGAGATCTCAATCGGCATTGTCTGAAAGATGATTTCTCGGTCCCGGTCACCGAGTTATTAATCGATGCAACGGTCAGGTATGTGGCTATATCCTTCATGGATGGCTATTATAGGTACAACAAAATGAGGATGGCCTAAGAAGACGTAGAAGACACTGCCTTAAGGGACCTTCAAGTGGTATTTTGTTACAGGGGCATTCCCTTTGGTCTCATCAATGCTGGTGCCACATATCAGCATGCCATGCATCAGATCTTTAAACTG
Source organism: Viscum album (assembly GCA_963277665.1). Lineage (NCBI taxonomy): Eukaryota > Viridiplantae > Streptophyta > Magnoliopsida > Santalales > Viscaceae > Viscum > Viscum album. The sequence goes on along the minus strand of OY728130.1, from coordinate 546,094,048 downwards.
TTCCTGAGGAAATTCATTGAATGTTACGTAGATGACTTGGTGGTGAAATCAAGATAGTGCTCAGATTACCTGTCAGTCCATGATACCGTCTTCAGCAAACTTCGACAGCATAGCCTGAAGATGAACCCCTTGAAATGCGCCTTCGGGGTTACCTCAGGGAAATTCTTTGGGTTCATCGTATGCCATCGTGGCATCGAAGTCGACCTTGAGAAGACAAAGGCTATCCTTGGATTACCACCTCCCCAAAATATCACCTAGTTGAGGGGATTCCAAGGACACATGGCCTATATTAGGCGGTTCATAGACAACCTGGCAAGGAAATGTTTTCCCTTCACCTGGTTAATGAAGAAGGGGGTCATGTACCAATAGACAGATGACTGCCAAGAGGAGTTAGACAACTTAAAGAAGTACCTCTTAAGCCCCACGGTGGTCATCCCACTGGTTTAAGGAATACCTCTCATCCTATACATGATGGCCCTAGAGAAATAACTGGGAGCCTTCCTCGCACAAAAGAATGACGCTGGCAGCGAAAATAGTCTCTATTACCTTAGTCGAACCATGATTGATGTTGAGACTCGATACTCAAATATTGAGAAGAGTTGTTTGGCCTTGGTCATAGTAGATTAAAAGCTGATACATTATCTTCAGAATCATGAAGTCCATTTGATCTCGTGGAGTAACCCGATCAAGTACATCCTCAGCCGCCTGATGCTAACCGGATGCCTATCCCGATGGGAGGTCATCCTACAATAGTTTGACATCCGGTTTGTGCCTCAAAAATCCATCAAGGGCTAGGCATTAGCAGACATTCTAGTAGAGCACCCTTCGATAGGGACCACTTCACCGGATGCTGAGATACCTGATGAAGACATATTCTCAGTTTGAGAGTAGTTCCCAGCATGGGAAATTTACTTCGACGACGCATCTCGAAGCCCAACCGGGAAGAGGATGGAGGATCCCAAATTCAACAAAGTGGGTTTGGGGATAATACTCATGTGCCCAGAAAGGGAAGTCTTTCCATATTCCTTCCTCCTAGTAGAAGGATGTATGAACAATGAAGTAGAATATCAAGCCCTCATTGCAAGCCTAGAACTCGCACTCCAGGCACAAGTACATCACCTTAAGGTAAAAGGCGACTCGGAACTGGTCATGAAGAACGTCAATGGTGACTATGATATTAAAAAGGAGGTGATGATTCCCCTATTTGGCCATGTATGAGGGTTAATGGTGTAATTTTTTCCACAGAACCATCATTGACCTATATTCCTCAGTCCCAAAATGCTCAGGCTGATGCATTAGCCAACACGGCAACAACCCTAGCCAACACAGACCAAGATGAAACAGTCATCAGCATTGCTCACCGTTGAATGGTATTTCCATTTGTTCAAGCTAAGACAGAAGAAATCCATGAAGTTAGTACTATCCCCGAGCCATATGCTCCTGCCACTGGCTGGATGATCCCCATTGAAAACTACCTTCAATAGGGAGAACTTCCATCAGTCAGGGCTGAACGAGAGCAAATACAGAGAAGGGTAGTTAACATTGTCCTATATAGTGGCACAGGTCAGCAAGAGATCCTCTATAAATGAGGCATCGATGGAGTGCTCCTCATATGCATTGACGGAGAAGAAACTGTTATAGTAATGAATGTATTACATGCCGAAGCATGTGGAGCACATCAATCGGGGACCATGATTTCCCATCAGGTTTGAAGGCTTGGGTACTACTAGCCCACTGTGGCATGATACTGCGAGCGTTTTACCACGAAATACCACTCATGCCAAATTCATGCCAACTTCATACACCAACCCCCGGGGTTACTTCATCAAGCCAGGTACTCCTGGCGATTTTCCGTCTAGGGGATGGACGTCGTGGGACCATATCCTCCCGTCACGGCCAAAAAACTGAAGTATATCGTCACATTAACCAACTTCTTTTCCAAATGGGAAGAATCCATAACCCTCAAGGAAGTCGAGGAAAGAAATATTGTCATATTTTTGAAGACCAATATCATAACCAGATTTAGTGTCCCTCATACCATACTGACGGACAACGACACTAAATTTTTCTCTATGGGATTGGAGAAACTATACCATGAATATGGTATCAAGGGTAAGCACTCATCCTGCTACCATGCAGCGACCAACAGACAGATAGAGGATTTCAGTAAGACCATGTACATCATTCTCCAGAAAATTGTGGACAAAGACAAGAAGTTGTGGCCAAAAAACTCCTCCATGCATTGTGGGATTATCGAACCACAGTCCGCATTGCTACTTAGGCTACTCCGTACATATTAGCATACAAAACAGAAGCAGTCCTAACCATTGAGCTCCAATTACCCTCGCTCCGCGTTTCCTTTTGTGATCAATTATCCAATGATGAACAAACAGGAAAGCGACTAGGTGAATTGGAATAGCTGGACGAGAAGTGGCTGCACACTTTGCACTATCTGGAAGTCTACCAGAATATGATTGCATGATCCTTCAATGAAAAGGTTCATCTCTAATCTTTCATGGAAGGAGAATTGGTATTGGTCCTACGGACTACAAAGGTACCCGGAAAGAAGCCTCTAAAGCTAGAGCCCAAGTGGGAGGTACCATACGTTATACATAAGGTCTACTTCAATGGAGCATATACCATGATCTCCATTGACGAGTAATTCACCATGGCTCCTACAAATGCGAGATTCCTGAAGAAGTATTTCAAATGATAACTAAAGGTGTATTCTTCATCCGAGCTGCATGAAATTAAGCTGCCAATCACCCAACGGTCCAAAATCTATGAAATTAAACTACCAGTATCTCATCCTTACCGCACGACATTAAACTTCATGGAAACTAATAATACCCCTCATCCTTACCGCATGATGTTAAAATACACATATAATAAAAGTTACGAATGCTCCCTCCCCCCGTGCATGGACCAGACCTACACGGGGCATATTCTTCGTCTGAGCTGCATGACATTAAACTGCCAAGAACCCAACGGTCCAAACTCTATGACCTTAAACTAAGAGTATCTTGTCCTTACCACACGATGTTAAACTGCACGGATAATAAAAGTTAAGAGTGCTCCCTCCCCTTGTGTATGGACAAGACCTGCACGGGGCGTATTCTTGGTCTGAACTGCATGAAATTAAACTACCAAGCACCCAATGGTCCAAAATCTATGACCATAAACTAAGAGTATCTTGTCCTTACCGCACGATGTTAAACTGCATGAAATCTAATAATACCCCTCATCCTTACCGCACAACGTTAAACTACAAGGATAATAAAAGTTAAGATTGCTCCATCCCCCCATGTATGGACCAGACCCACACGGGGTGTATTCTTCGTCCAAGCTGCATGACATTAAACTGCCCAGAAACCAACGGTCCAAACTCTATGAACTTAAACTAGGAGTATTTCATCCTCCCCGCACGATGTTAAACTGCTCAGACAAGATGTTTTAAAAAATTCCCTCTTTCCACCCGTGTATGGACAAAACGTGCACGTGGTGTACTTCAAAGAGAACTACGTACAACTTTATTCCTACCTTTACAGGATACGTACCGATGCTGGGATCCCCTATCCTGGCCCAGCCATTCCCAGGTGGGATAAAATTAAAAATGTCATTTCCTCCGTGTACGGACCCGCCCTGCACGGGGTGTACTTCTTTTATAGAACTATGTTCAGCTTGATTCCTTCCCTTGTAGGATACGTATCAATGCCAGGGTTCCCCATCCTGGTCTTGCAACTCCCAAATTAATGTAAAAAATTCCATCCCCCCCCCATGTATAGACTAGACCTACACCAGGTGTATTCCTCATCCTCACCACATGATGTTAAACTGTACAGATTTCAAAGAACTATGTGCCACTTGATTCCTACCCTCGCATGATACGTAGTGACGCTGGGACCCCCTATCCTGGACCAGCCACTCCCGAATGAAAATATTGTTAAAAATGCCCTTTCCCCCGTGTATAGACCAGACCTGCACGGTGTGTATCATCTTTTAGAGAACTACGTGATTCTTGATTCCTGTACTCGTAGGATATGTAGTGACACCAGAATATCACACCCTGGCCCAACCACCTCGAAAAAAATGCCCTCTTCCCCCGTTTATGGACCATACTTGCACGAGGTGTATTCTTCGTCCTTACCGCATGACGTTAACCTTCACGGATAAGAGAAAAACAAAAAAATGAACTTTCCCCCCATGTACGGACCAGACCTGCCCGAGGTGTATACCTCATCCTTACATCATGACATTAAACATCACTGACTCCATCCTTATCACATGATGTTAAACTGCATAGACTTCGTCCTTACCGCATGACGTTAAACTGCACAGACTTATTCCTCACTGCTTGACGTTAAACTACACAGAATTCATCGCGACCCACCCAAGACACATGGCGAAACGAGATGGAGATACTCTTTGCACATTTGGATGCATCCTCTCCATAAATCAGACTCCACGACCCAGATAATTGCGGATCTTCTAACCATCCATGGCCATCATAAGCGCAAAGTCATCGACCTGTGGACACCTTTTCATGACTATTAATATCATGCCCTTAGCGGCTCTGCATATTGATATCCCCTGGCTCATCTACCAAAGGGAAGATTTCCTCAGGTGATACTTCTCCTAGCTCTGTATGCTTACTGGCCTTGGAGCCCCCGTATCATGTCTCCCGATCCAAAATTTATAGAGAAATGGTTTACATGTTCGTCCTCTTTTCACATCCAAATGTTGCCAGGGTACCCCTACCCGGTTGGCCTATGTATTCACCCTTGGTTCACATGACGACCTGCATCAATGAACATCAAGCTAGGACTAGGCTACTTTGACTCAATGGACAATTACAGTAAAGAAATTTCTTATATACTCAGACACCATTATCCCCACATGTCGAACTCTACACAATGAGCAATCATGGATCTTCATAACCATCCATGGCCATCGGAAGTGGAAATTCATCGACCCGGGGACACCTTTTCATGACTATTCATACCATGTCGTCAGCGGCTCTACATATTGATAACCCATGGCCCGTCTACCAAAGTCAAGATTTCCTCGGGCGATACTTCTCCTAGCTCCATACGCTTACCTGCCTCAAATCCCCCATACCACACCTCCTGATATGGGAAAACTCAACGTTGCAGTTTAGGACCTTCATCCCCCACCTTTTTCCAAGTATATCAGAGCATGTTGACCTATTTATCCTTCATGTGACTGCAACAATAGTCACCCAATGGTCCGAGCTCTATAACAGCTAAACTAGGAGTACCTCATCCTTACCGCACGATGTTAAACTGCATGAAGTAAAGGTACACCCCTGTGCGCAACATAAAACTGCGCAGGGAGCTCTTTAAGCTTTAACAACAACCCGAGAAGAGTATGCCCGACATGTTAAGACATTTCTTTCCCTGATGACAGACTTCGTGGCCCGGATAATTGTAGATCTTCATAACAATTTATGGCCATCAGAAGTGGAAAGTCGTCGACCCGGGGAAACCTTTGCATGACTATGCATACCATGCCCTTAGCGGCTCTGCATATTGATATCCCCTAGCCCGTCTACCAAAGGAAAGATTTCCTTAGGAGACACTCTTCCTATCTTTGTATGCTTACCGGCACCAGAGCCTCCATTTCATCTCTCTTGATCCAAGAATCCCCGGAACCATGATTTACACCATCAACCCCCCTCCATGTCATGGACATGCCAGGATACTCGGGACCAGTTACATTCTAATCAAGAGCGGCCTTTTTAACTACGTCCTTGCAACATGACGTCAAACGACATGGGACATCTTGGACACTTGACTTAAATCTGCTAAGACCAAGCATTAATCGTCTCGAGAAATTCCTTCAACTACAAGCATTTTCACCGGTTTAAAAATGACCCCCGTCCTCGCTGCATGACATAAAACTGCACAGAATCCTTTAAAAATGCTCCCTGTCTTTACCGCATGACGTTCAACTGCACAGAAGTCATCCTCACCGCATGACGTTAAACTGCACAGACCCCCCTTTCCTTTCACGTATGGTCACCTTCTTCCTCACTACATGACGTTAAACTGCATGGAGTTCATCCTTACCGCATGACGTTAAACTGAACGGTCTTCATCGAGACCCACCCAAGATATATGGAAAATGGGAAAGGAATACTCTTGGTGCATTTGGATGCATCCTCTTCATACACCAGACTCCACGACCCAAATAATTGTAGACCTCCATAACCAATCATGGCCATCGGAGGCAGAAGGCCATCGGCCTGTGGACACCTTTGTACAACTATGCATACCATTCCCTCAACAGCTCTGTATAGTGATTTCCCCTGGCTCGTCCTACAGAGGAATGATTTCCCCAGGTGATAATCTTCCTATCTCTGTTCTCTCACCATCCCCAATGCCACCATGCCATATCTCCTGATCCAAAAATTTATGGAGAAGTGGTTTAAAAGTTCATTCCTCACCTGCATCCAAGTGTTTATAGGGCACCCCTGCCCGATGAGCCTATGCATCCGCCTGCGGTTCACATGACAATTTTCATCTACAAGCATCAAGGCAGAACTGGGCTACACTGACTCCGTGGGAAACTACCATGAAAATGTCTCTTTTGTGCTCGAGACACCATTAACCCCATTTTCTAAACACTGTGCAATGAGCAATCCCGGATTTTCATAATCATTCATGGCCATCAGAAGTGGAAAGTTATCGACTCATGGACACCTTTGTACGACTATTCATACCATGCACTTAACGGCTCTGCATAATGATAGGCCCTGGCTCATCCATCGAATGAAAGATTTCCTCAGGTGATACTCTTCCAAGCCCCATACGCTTACCAGTCTCAGAGCCCCCGTATCATCTTTTTTATCCGGGAGACCCCAGAGTTGCAGTTTACACCTTCATTCCAACACACATGTTCAGAGAAAGCCAGAGCATCCTAAATCAATTGCCCTCCGAGTGATTGTAGCAATAATCACCCAATGGTCCGACCTCTATGACCGTTAATCTAAGAGTACTTCATCCTTACCACATGACGTTAAACTGCATGGAATTTGAAAATGTCTCTCGTCCTTACCGCATGACATTAAAATTCACGGACTCCTTCTTTACCGCATGACATTAAACTACATGGTCAAACTCTTCACGAGTCCAGCCAGGGATAGGGGTTCCCCCCCTCCTCAGCATAAGGGCCAAACTTGCACAAACTACCGCCTCACATCAGCATAGAGAGATATGAATTTACTCATTCCTAGAAATTTACTTGGGATGTTTCTCCCATGTCCAGACATCCTCTTTTCATAAACCATACTCTGCCCCCAGAAGGAGCTGAACCCTTGTAAGCCACCACTGGTGGTCCCGAATCTCAACTTCCCTGAAGTTGCTCGGCTATCGGAGGAATACAATCATTGACCTAAGGACACCTTTGCATGAATATGAATACCTTTCCCTCAGCGACTCTTCATATTGATCACCCTTGTCCCATCTACCAAAGGCACAATTCCCTTAGGCAATTATTCTCTCTGTATGCCTCTTGGCCCCTGAGCCCCCATGTCTGTCCTGGAATTCGGAAACCCTCTGAGAAATAGTTTACCAACCTCTTTCACAATCCTGCCTGAATATAGTGGAACATCTCTGAAAAGATTACCGAGGACCAGGAGAAGTCATTCCATTCTAGATGATTTCCCAGTTGCATGACTTTAAACTGCGCAAAGCCCAAACCGTCCTTTACGCTAGATAAGTTCCTAGGACAAGACCCTTGATTCAACACTCCTGATTGATACAGATGTTCTCAAAACCTTTCAGACATCACATACCCTTTCTGAGCCACCCCAGGTGGTTTACATAATTCTCCAAGCCACCCATGGTGGTTTCCATAAGACAGACTTTCATGAAGTCCTATGGCCATCAGAAATGGAGATTCATTGACATAAGGACACCTTTGCACGACTATGCATACCATGCCCTTAGCGGATCTGCATATTGATCACCCCTGGACTGTCTACTAAAGGCAATATTTCCTTAGGCGATGCTCCTCGCACCTCAGCACGCCGATACGGCTCCCATGCCTTGAGACATGCCCTTCGTGTCGTTCAAATATAAACACACTCCCTCCACATGCGTCTTAAGGACACCAAGACCTATTTTAATCAACCAAAACTCAATGGGGCCCTTGCCCCACCATACTTGGTCAAAGAAATGCGACCTAAAACATCAATGATAGTCTTGATGGAAGGACTTTAATCCACCCACAAAAAGTGGCACAAAGCCTGTTAGGCAAAAAACCCAAAAAGGGAGACCTAATAAAATGTTGGGCCATACCCGCTGGGCCCACAATAAATGGTCCCAGGAAAAATTAGGGCATTAAAATATGAGACAAAAAGTTTGTGGGGATTTTTTACAAATCCCAAGAAAAAGTCAAACTGTACTCGCTGAGTCTCTTGGCTCAGGAAAACTTTAGAGCATTGTCTAATCACTCATCAATTTTTAGTACCACTCTACATCAGAATGGCCTCCTCTTCATTCCGATCGGACCCCATTCCTATGGGGGTCATTTTTAGGGTCCTGAAAATTCCGCAAGGGGGAAATAAAATTACTCCAAGACTTGAAAAAGGACCAAACCGGTCCACGTACTGGCACCCAGCAACAGTACGTGGCCAGTTAGACGAACCGCCCTCCCGCAGATGCTGTCATTCATGAGATGGGGGCGAAGCGCCTATGCGGGTGTGAACCAGGAAGACCGCCGGATGTCAGGTAGCTCCACTACCTCGAGCTGCCCCCTCTGCGGACTTCTGTCGTCGCGGGATATAGGCGAAGAGGTATGTAGCCGAGGAGCAATCCTGCGCATCTCGGTTCCAAAACTCCCTGGTTGACCGAGTTGTCCGCGGGTGGGAGTTCCTTCATGGGATTCCACAAAGAGTGCCCTGTGCCCATCCTATTCTCGGATCTACAAATAATCACCGGGGGGAACCAAAAAATAGAGAAGGCGAAGGAAGGGTAAAAACCTGTGGGGAGACGCTGGAGAAATTTCTCCTAGTGGTAAAGTCCTGCAACCATCCGTGGACCCCATATCGTCCATGGATGCACTCTTCTGCATAGGGGAGAAACTAAATCGCAAACCACATGCGGCCATTTCCTTCACAGATAGTCCCTCCCTGGACACCCCCTCTGCAGACTAGTGTCATTCTCAAAATGGAGGCGGGAACCCCTCAGCGGGCATGAAGTAGGACGGGCTCCAACCTCATTGTGGACATCCTTCGCAGACAACACCCTTTGCGGATGGCCATCCTTCACAGACGGCCCTCCTTCACAGACAACCTCCTTCGCAGCCTACTCCTTCGTGGCGTGCTCCCTCTTGGAAATCTCCTCCACAAACACCCTTCACGGACAACCAAACCACGAACCACATGTGGCTAGCCCTACTCGGCTGACTCTTTTACAGACAACCCCATGCAGAAAACCCCATGAACTCACTGGTCCATACCGTGGGGGCTCCACCCCCGCACCCCTGATCGGGCTCACTGCTTGGCTGCGGTCCCGGCCTTCCGGGCCGGTCACTTCACTACCGTCATTGACCCCCATGAGAAATGGAGAGTCGCACTGCAAACTTTTCAGGCCGGGTCAATAGTATTTCACATTGCACCCTTGTGTCACCCCAACATTCGTCCTATACATTCCATGAGTCGAGCTACTCCTCATGACTCTCCTATAACCCCATTTCCTAGCTCCTTTTTCTAGGTTCATCCAGAATGGGATGCCCTTGCAAAAGTCCCACACCAACCATTTCTAGGTCTCTCCTACCTAGTCGTCCTGACCACATGACATTAAACTGTATGGCCCTCATCCTGACCACATGACTTTAAACTGTATGGACATTGTCCTGACCACATGAGGTTAAACTGTATGGCTCTCCTCCTAAACACGTGACGTTAAATTGTATGGCCCTCATCTTATCCATATGATGTTAAAATATATGGAAACAGTCCTCTCTACATGACTATAAACTATTTCATTCCCCATCATTAAATAATTGGATGCCTCTTTCTCCATGAAAGAGATTCTTTATGACATGTTTATAGTGGCATAACTTCAAGAGTGCTGGAATCCATTCAAAAATTCCATCACTCCACCTCAGGATTTTCACGTCCTTCATTCGGATCTTTATTCCCTTGCATGTCAGAAGGGACCCCCTAACGGCCTGGTCTCATGCCGCATCGGCTCACCTAACGTCCTGGGCCAACGCCCCGAAAGACTTTGGTCAACACTTCGAGACAGATCCTGTGTTTCGACCACGGTCAGTAGTCGTCCCTCATTTGTTCGTCCCCATTTCAGGATAATGTTATTTGACTTCTTTGTTACGAACATGGTCAATAGTTACCCTCAATCACCATGCCACGCTCATTGTGTTCAGAATTTTGGGCATGTAATTCACACTTTTCATCTCCCTTTGTTCGGACTGATTCCAATGCCCTTGGAATTATCCCACTTTTTCACTTGCACATAGGTTTTGGCCCCCAATATATTCCTCAACCCACCAATGGGCTGGGATGCCCTCATGGCCAGACCTGAGGAAGAAACCATGGGCATCTATCCTGAAGTAAGCCCCGACTTTATGGGCCGCCCTCATGCGTAACCCCACTCCACTTCTCACAGATGCACCTTTCGCGACATGATCATCTGGTCCCTGCTACCTCTTGTTTCTCACATCGAGCATGACCCACGCAGGCTTAAAGTAAACATCGACAGTGACATCCTCTTATGGTCCTCCTCAAAGTGTAAGCCCCAATCCATCACTCAAAGTTTCCTCGGAGCATAAGTACCATGACAATGCGAACTATGAGGACTTTGATTCCCAACTACAGGGATACGTAGGAAGCCTCCATGAGGTTCATGCCCGATCACCAGCAGACCCCCATGGTCCACCTTCACGTCGGTTATCTGACGCTCCCATTATAACTACATAGACTTTCATCCCTATCTCCTAGGTAGGGTATGTAAGAAGCCTCTGTAAGGTTGAATCCCAACAACCGGTTGATCTGACTATCTTCTAATTGGTTCACCACGCCAATACCAGTGCCGCCTCAATGAGTCCCAACTCCACGGGGTCATTAATCCAATGATGGATGGTAAAACTTAGGTCTAAATGATTCTGAACCCCTTCATCTAGTTGACCATTTCCCACCATGGTTAAATCTATGGATACTATGCTTGGGTATAATCCAAAGATTCACGAACATATGAATACGTCTTAAATCTATATGAGTGTCCCGGAACAAGAAATATCTCCCCCCAAAAGGGTGCGATGAGCCCGACTTTCCATCCTCTCAACCATTCTGAGTTCTTTAGCATCGCTGGCCAAATCAACTAGTGAACGCCTGCCTTTAGAAAGCAGGCCCATGCTTCATCGGATACGGAACCGTGGGGCATTTCGAGACCAACCTGAAACACATATTATACTGAATATAATGTTTAAAAGGCTTTTGTTTTAGATTTATACATTTCCTTAACAGTTTAAGATTATTTATGATAGCTTTATCTATGTTATTTACATTTTATGATCGTCTGAGCTCACACATTTCTTATGTTTTACTTTACCAGGATGTCGAGATGTGTATTATGATTGGTATGTAGGGTTAATATATAAAAATAATGGTGCTATAAATGGATTATATATGTTGTATTTAGTGTTTTAATTGTCATGTAATGTTAATGCATGTAATATATTTTCCAAGACTTCTAAACTGATCGATCCTTTGGGTTTGTGTAACGCCCCGACCCTAGTTACCCAGAGTCGGTGCATTATTATATAACATTGGCATGATCACAAGAAAGATCAAATCTCGAAAGACCGATTGGTTTAGTAGCCTTGGAAACACTAGATATATTCATAAGTCTTACATTACATCATAAAATGAAAAACTACTACAACAACATATTGTCTCCATAATCCACACTCATATCCCCACATAATATCCCTACAGGTCATTCATAATTTACTTCTTCACTTCCTGGGAAAAATAGAACATAGAAAAGGGGTGAGCTCAAATGCCCAGTAAGGATAACAATATAGCGGAAACTTTCATAAAAAAAAATAAACATTTAAGGCAATGTATAACTAAAACAAAAGCCTTTCAAAAATGAACATTCAACATAGAAGGGCATAAATAAAATGAAATAATGCCATTTACTTATTCACATGGATATTCTACTAATCGAATAATCACATGCAAAATCAATAACCACTTTCATAATGATGGAATGCATAATGCCAGACTATCATAACCACATAGCCAAGGTCTCGTGCTAAGATTACAAATAAGATTTTGTCAAGGCCTTGTGCCAAGACACTAGTTTGTCTCATGAGACCTACCGATTCATCGAGGAGCAATAGCGGGCTCCACCCGTCACTTACTAAGTCCAATGCATTCCCATATGAAAAGGTTTAAACATAACATAAACATTCGTATTAATACTAGCACACAAAATTTCAATACTTTCTCCATAAACCATGAATGGTATAAAAATAACACATCCACAGTCAAACATATCAAAAAACCTTCAATACATTATGAAAGTATTGTATCATAATAAATCAACTTCATATAATCATAAAATCCATCAAAGGATGTTGACATAGATGAAATCAAAGCTATTTGAGAGAAATATCTCCTTTTTGAAATCATTTAATAGTCACACATTTATAAAGGAAGTAATTAAAAAGATATTTTTGAATCAAAGTGTCCCATAACACTTTGAAACTTTTGAAAGGAATTAACATTTTAAAAACATTCATGTCCATATAAATAAATCCTTAAAAACCATTTTGAAAACATGGACATTAATTAAAAATATTTAGAAAGATAGATCTTTAAAGCATTTAAAATTCGGATTTTTCTAAAGAGTACCTTTCAAAAATTCATAAAATATTCATTTTGAAATCATTTAAAAGACACATAATTATAAAATAAAACATTTAATTTGAAAATGTCATTGTATGCTTGTAAGGTAAGCTTTGAAAATTTTATAACGGCGGTAAATAGCCGCACCTTCCGTATAAGTTAAAAAAAACATTCTTACCTTAATTTTTTCGAAAAGGTTAAAAAGCACCTTGTTTGGAAAACGACGGAAAGATTCCTTTATAAACCTCTTATAAAATGTCAAACAAGGGTATAAATGACTTTAACTCATATTCTAGTAAATAGTAAAAATGTTTTGAAATTCATTTTTAAGAAACATGGATGTGGATGATAAAGACATCCTAGTAGATTATTACGTATAAACAACCTCGGATAATGAAGAGATTGTGAAATAACCCTTACGTTGTAATTTCCTTGGTTGGGGTAGGTTAACCTCCTGTATAATGGTGAAATAAGTGTTATTAAATTATACAAGAATCATATATATTAATATGATATCATATATGGTCTGTTAATATTGATTTGATAATAATATCTTAGTATTATCGTTGTTTCGGGTGTTAACTTACTTGTTTTCTTTTATATGTTTTGTTACGTAAGCCATGTTTGTAATGGATAGGTTGTATATTATTCATATCCAGAATTATATCGAGTCCTTAAACATCATTTTTAAATCATCAAATGATAATTATACTTGAATGGATACGATGGAGAATGAATCTCATCGCGTTCGTGGAGACGGTAGTCCGTACGTACGCACGGGCGACAATATCACTGTTTTGATATTAAAATAATATATAAATGGATGGTATATCATATATAATGAATCATTAACATGTTATATTTATTATTTACATGAGTTACACATCATTATTATACCCATCCAAATAATATTATATTGAATAACAATTACACCACGACGTGGAGACGGTAAGCCGTACGTACGCACGTATGGTGAAATGTTATTCAAAGGGTATATAGAATACTGAATATGGTTGTACCATATTTATAATAACATCACAGTATATATATGATACTGGAGTTATTATTTTATAATGGTAACAACAAAGGAAGAAGAAGTGGAAGAAGAAATGAACTTGGAAAAGGGTGGTGAAATCATTACCTCTTCTTCGGGTTCTTCCTTGTGATTTGTTTAAAAGGGATCTTTAGGTTAGCTTTCTGATCACAATAAGGCCCCTAGGATGTAGTGAGGGAAGTTGGGAGAGCATTTGGTCAGAGTTTGGCCGAACCAAAAGGCTTTTAAGGTGTGAAGAAATGAGAAGGAGGAGTGCCCTTTTATAAGAGAGGTGAGGGGTACCTTTGGAAAAGCTAGAAATATTAATTTATAATAAATTCAAATTCGGTTTATAATGGTTCCAAAGTTGTTTATTTAACTGTTAAGGTGGGGATTGGTCGCAAACAACTCAACCAATAGAATTTAGACAGGTTTGGGTACTTATATTAACCTTATCTTTAAGTATTAACTCTAAGTTAATTAGTTTCACTTTTACAATGTCTCTTTGTATTTTTACATAATATGATTAATAAACTTACTACATACATCCAAGCGACCCCCAAGTGGTCCATTAATTATGAACCTATCATGATATAAGTCCCTTGGCCGAAACATAGATTTTTATGAATTTAATATCAATTAATAATATAATATTTGTTTTAAGAACTCTTTTATCTCAATTTTGACACTATTCAATAGTTGATTTTTGTGAAACTCATAACAGATTGATTACTTCGAACAAAGTCAATTAAATCAATCCTAATATATCATATTATCCTATAAAATTAGTTTAATTCATTAAAAGTTTCATATTTTATTTATTTGGTATTTATAATATCAATTAGTTTAATTTTTTCACTATTATAGTAATTACTACATCATCATTGTGTCATAAATAAATTAAATCCTTTAATGTCTAAAAATTATAAATAAAATATCATTATGTAGGAAATAGTTTTATCTTTCTAATTAATATTTATAATCCAAAATCCAACATATATAACCCTACTTAATAATTGTTTTTCTAAAAGATATATGCTTGTGTCATTTTTGTATTCATTTTAACTTAATTAAAATAAAGTGTCCCTATCACCTACAAGTGGCACCATGGGGTCCCCAAATCGACCCAAAGATGACTATGGTCGAACATGTATCAACCAATAAGGCTAGGACACGTTTTAGGGTAATTTAGTATTATTATAATATTATTTTGTTAACCCTTATTTACCAGATTTACCCTTAACCATGGTAAATAAAATATTTACCACAGTAATTATTAAAAAAGTCTAAATATAAAAGTTACCTATTTACACAATTTGGAAATCCTGATTCTAAATATGGAATCCATTTTTCTAAATTCAAAACATATAAGTGGTAGAAATTAATTTAAAATTAATTCCCAATGTCAAAACAAAAAGCGTGTTTTTAAGAGATAATAACTATCAAAAGATTGACACTTGTTTATGTTCGGTTTAATTGTAAAATTATGTCCAATGACCAACATTATATTAAATGGTAAAAATATATTATAAATATACTTTAAAACCACTCAAATTCATAATTTATCAATATTAATTATTTTGATTAAAAAAAGTTGTTTTTAATTAAAATTTAGTAATTTTCACTATTCATCAAAATATGAAAGTTATCCAAAAAGTACCAAAATTTCACCCTAGGATAATTTCGATATTCCGAATCCAAAAATGAAGTCCATTTTGAGAGATATAATTTATAAAATTTCAAAAAGTAGGTATTACTATTCATAACAGCTAGTTTGATTGGTTATGGTGTGTTAAAATCTCGAAGTTGCGTACAACACACGCTACTGTATTATTCAAAGGAAAGCGTACCGTGGAAGCTTGGGATGTTTCATTTTATATTTTATTTGATGTCCCTATTTAGACAAAAAGTTTAAAATATTGTATTTAAAAAGGTTTCACTATTAAAAGTTGGTAAAAGTGCAATACTGAAAATGAATTTGTTCTTACATTATGTCTAAGAAACTCATAATATGGATTCTAAAAATACAAGGATTATATAAAGTTTAAAATTTAGTTAACACTATTAATAACCTCTTTTGAATGCCTTGTTTGGTATTTCATGGTGCGATTGGACTTGGTGTTGCGTGTAGTGAAAGTTATTGAATTATTTTGAAGAAATAACACACTGTAAAATCTTGGGGTGTTACATTCTCCCCTCCTTCAATAAATTGCGTCCTCACAATTTGAAATTGTTCATTGAAAATAAAAGGTTGAAAATAGAAAATATCTTTGTGGGAAAACCCACATCAGAAATTAGGTTACTAAAATTTAGTCTTAATATGAGAAAAAGAGAATTGATAGGGTCACCACCAAATTATGATCTCGACTATGAGAACATTGGTGGCAATTAGAGACATATAATTGGAGGAAAAATGTAAATATTTATAGGTAGTGATTGAGGTCATCAATCACAAACAAGTGTATAATTGAGTTCCTTAAATTCATCAATCTATGATGATTTGAAATACCATCTGTTCAACAAAACATAGGGTATTAGGATAACACATTTTTGACGTTTCAAAATATCTTAGTTGAAATCCTGCATCGAAAAATGAATTAACGAGGTATCTATTTAAAATAAAGAGTGGAAAGTATGAAGATTACCGAAAATAACACATACTAGGGTTCCATGTAGGAAAATATGGATATGGAAGAGTAATCTAACCATCAATTATCTGATGGAGAGTGGTAGAGAACATGGATATGAAAAGGCCAACAATCCCAAAGCCATGAATTAGTGATGATTTAAGGTACCATCTAGGACAACATTTTTGTTCTAAGTTCCTTTTATTGATGTTGAGGAATTTATTTATGAGATTGAATAATATCATAAGGAGATATACTTACTTTATAATTAGAGTTTTATCCATTAATAAATTTCTACCACAAACTCATCTTTCACTCTAAAAGATAATAGAACGTAATTTTTTTTTCTATTTACACTATTTGTACAGGGTTCCAAAATAAATGAATTTATAATTCATCTACCAGATCTTTTTAAAAAAAACTACATTATTTAATCTAGGACATCTCGTGGGCCAGTGGTAGGTGATACACCCTTATCGCCCTTCGGATGCGGGTTCAAGTCTCGCAGCCTTTCCGGACGCGACGGGTTGCCGCCCGACCTCTGGGTTGTCCTTTTATGGAAATCCAAAATAATTCAAACAAGAACAATCCAAAATACTTCTATCCAAACTCACATTCCAACATTTATAAGGAAGGTAAACATAATGTAGATCCTTTTTACCCTGTAATAGAATATTAATACCTTCATCATCTATTCTTTTAAAACACTAAAATATCCTGATTTACCATAATCCTTATTGATTACATTCATGCTCCCTTATTCCATATAGAATGCTGGATATACTTCATCAATCAAAAAATGTTTTAAACTCCAACAATGATGGAATAGACAAATCATTAATCAACTTCAAGGTAGTCAAGAATATCCAATATAATTTATCCAAATCAATCATGTATTATTCTAAAATCACTACCTCGGTATCAGAACCATATTATGGTTTATCTTTCTCTCAACCATATATTTTCCAAAAATTTAACCTTCTATTGAGTCACTTTTCTTTGTTCCACACAATCTCAAGTCCTTAATGAAATAGTACTACAGTACAATCCTTATATACTCCATAATTATTATAACAAGTACATTGTTGATACAACACTCAATTGACATAATCAACATAAGAACTCTAATCATTCCTCTTCATCTGTGGTAGTATCATAACTTGATTATTATCCAATAGCATCATTTGCGGCATAGTCTGATGACTGGGACATAGGTTCGCGTAGTGTCCAAACTCCTTGAAAATCAAGCATTTTACATTTGAAACCATTTTCTTACCCTTGCAGTCACGTACTTTGTGCTCTTTTCATCCACACTTATAACAAACTCCTCATTCCTTTCAGGCAAGTTCCAGGGTGTTTCTTTCCATAGTTACCACATATGGGAAAATTATTCTTTTCCCTCTTCCCTTTATCCATCTTTCTCTCTTCCATCCTTTTCTTCTCTTGCGTCCCTTCAAAGCCATAGGACTCAGTAAACTCTTTACTTATCTTATCAACACATGATATTATTTCTTCATGTGATGATAATACATGGGAGACTATTTCTCTTATAAATTCTATCTTAAGACCATGAAAGATATGATCCTTCCTTCTCTTTGGATCATGTGCATTTCTGGAGTTCTCATTCCTTCTACTGGGCTCCATTTCTAAACAATGGCATACACTAGATCAGTTTATGAATCAAAATACATAATCCCATACTTATAAAACACTTAACATAAATTGAACTATTTATGGATATAATCCATAATCATAAAAATGTCTCCTTTGAGGATGTATATACTCATAAACCCTTCATAATGATATTTAAAGAAAATGAGAATTATCCTAAGCATATCCCCCGGGAGTGTCGTAACCAAGAGTGCAGCAAGGCCCGTTGTCGTGCACCAGTTCCCATTCGAGTCTAGCTCAAAGCGGTGTTTTCAGGTTTTACCCCTAGGTACATCTGTGCCAGAGCCGCCTCTACCTGCTCGTATCCAGACAGGGATGTATTGCTCGGAAAACTCAAAAAATCTCTACAATACCAAAATTCTAGGAAGTTCTTCTATACTAATCCTCAAAGTTCATCTTAGGTCTACGTTCTCTAATCAGAGTTTATCTAAATCTATCTTCTAAGGTTTTTACTAAACTTCCTCTGATACCAACTGTAACGCCCCGACCCTAGTTACCCAGAGTCGGTGCATTATTACATAACATTGGCATGATCACAAGAAAGATCAAATCTCGAAATACCGATTGGTTTAGTAGCCTTGGAAACAATAGATATATTCATAAGTCTTACATTACATAATAAAATGAAAAACTACTACAACAACATATTGTCTCCATAATCCACACTCATATCCCCACATAATATCCCTGCAGGTCATTCATAATTTACTTCTTCACTTCCTGGGAAAAATAGAACATAGAAAAGGGGTGAGCTCAAATACCCAGTAAGGATAACAATATAATGGAAACTTTCATAAAAAAAAATAAACATTTAAGGCAATGTATAACTAAAACAAAAGCCTTTCAAACATGAACTTTCAACATAGAATGGCATAAATAAAATGAAATAATGCCATTTACTTATTCACATGGAAATTCAACTAATCGAATAGTCACATGAAAAATCAATATCCACTTTCATAATGATGGAATGCATAATGCCAGACTATCATAACCACATAGCCAAGGCCTCGTGCCAAGACTACAAATAAGATTTTGTCAAGGCCTTGTGCCAAGACACTAATTTGTCTCATGAGACCTACCGATACTTCGAGGAGCTATACCGGGCTCCACCCGTCAGTTACTAAGTCCAATGCATTCCCATATGAAAAGGTTTAAACATAACATAAATGTTCGTATTAAAACTAGCACACAAAATATCAATAATTTCTCCATAAACCATGAATGGTATAAAAATAACACATCCACAGTCAAACATATCACAAAACCTTCAATAAATTATGGAAGTTTTGTATCATAATAAATCAACTTCATATAATCATAAAATCCATCAAAGGATGTTGACATAGATGAAATCAAAACTATTTGAGAGAAATATCTCCTTTTTGAAATCATTTAAAATTCACACATTTATAAAGGAAGTAATGAAAAAGAGATTTTTGAATCAAAGTGTCCCATACCACTTTGAAACTTTTGAAAGGAATTAACATTTTAAAAAAATTCATGTCCATATATATAAATCC
Organism: Viscum album; assembly: GCA_963277665.1. Classification (NCBI taxonomy): domain Eukaryota; kingdom Viridiplantae; phylum Streptophyta; class Magnoliopsida; order Santalales; family Viscaceae; genus Viscum; species Viscum album. The sequence goes on along the minus strand of OY728130.1, from coordinate 546,074,296 downwards.
TTAAAAACCATTTTGAAAACATGGAAATTAATTAAAAAGATTTAGAAAGATAGATCTTTAAAGCATTTAAAATTCTGATTTTGCTAAAGAGTACCTTTCCAAAATTCTTCAAAAAATCTTTTTGAAATCATTTAAAAGTCACATAATTATAAAATAAAACATTTAATTTGAAAATGTCCTTGTAAGCTTGTAAGGTAAGCTTTGAAAATTTTATAATGGTGGTAAATAGCCGCACCCGCCGTATAAGTTAAAAAAAACATTCTTACCTTAATTTTTTCGAAAAGGTTAAAAAGCACCTTGTTTGGAAAACGACGGAATGATTCCTTTATAAACCTCTTATAAAATGTAAAAAAATGGTATAAATGACTTTAAATCATATTCTAGTAAATATTAAAAATGTTTTGAAATTCATTTTTAAGAAACATGGATGTGGATGATAAAGACATCCCAGTAGATTATTACGTATAAACAACCTCGGATAATGAAGAGATTGCGAAATAACCCTTACCTTGTAATTTCCTTGGTTGGGGTAGGTTAACCTCCTGTATAATGGTGAAATAATTGTTATTAAATTATACAAGAATCATATATATTAATATGATATCATATATGATCTTTTAATATTGATTTGATAATAATATCTTAGTATTATCGTTGTTTCGGGTGTTAACTTACTTCTTTTCTTTTATATGTTTTGTTACGTAAGACATGTTTGTAATGGATAGGTTGTATATTATTCATATCCAGAATGATATAAAGTCCTTAAACATCATTTTTAAATCATCAAATGATAATTATACTTGAATGGATACGATGGAGAATGAATCTCATCGCGTTCGTGGAGACGGTAGTCTGTACGTACGCACGAGCGACAATATAATTCATTTGATATTAAAATAATATATAAATGGATGGTATATCATATATACTGAATCAGTAACATGTTATATTTATTATTTACATGATTTACACATCATTATTATACCCATCCAAATAATATTATATTGAATAACAATTACACCACGACGTGGAGACGGTAAGCCGTACGTACGCACATATGGTGACATGTTATTCAAAGGGTGGATAGAATACTAAATATGGTTGTACCATATTTATAATAACATCACAATATATATATGATACTGGAGTTATTATTTTATAATGGTAACAACAAAGGAAGAAGAATTTGAAGAAGAAATGAACTTGGAAAAGGGTGGTGAAATCATTACCTCTTCTTAGGGTTCTTCCTTTTGATTTGATCAAAGGGGCTCCTTAGGTTGGCTTTCTGATCCAAATAAGGCCCCTAGGATGTAGTGAGGGAAGTTGGGAGAGTATTTGGGCAGAGTTTGGCTGAACCAAAAGGCTTTGAAGGTGTGAAGAAATGAGAAGGAGGAGTGCCCTTTTATAAGAGAGGTGAGGGGTACCTTTGGAAAAGCTAGAAATATTAATTTATAATAAATTCATATTCGGTTTCTAATGGTTCCAAAGTTTATTATTTAAATTTTAAGGTGGGGATGGGTCTAAAACAACTCACCCAATAGAATTTAGACAGGTTTGGGTACTTATATTAACCTTATCTTTAAGTATTAACTCTAAGTTAATTAGTTTCACTTTTACAATGTCTCTTTGTATTTTTATATAATATGATTAATAAACTTACTAAATACATCCAAGAGACCCCCAAGTGGTACATTAATGATGAAAATATCATGATATAAGTCCCTTGGACTATCCTTAGATTTTTAGGAATTTAATATCAATTAATAATATAATATTTGTTTTAAGAACTCTTTTATGTCAATTTTGACACTATTCAATAGTTGATTTTTGTGAAACTCATAACAGATTGATTACTTCGAAAAAAGTCAATTAAATCAATCCTAATATATCATAATATCCTAGAAAATTAGTTTAATTCATTAAAAGTTTCATATTATATTTATTTGGGTATTTATAATATCAATTATTTTAATTTTTTCACTATTATAGTAATTACTACATCATCATTGTGTCATAAATAAATTAAATCATTTAATGTATAAAAATTATAAATAAAATATCATTATGTAGGAAATAGTTTTAGCTTTCTAATGAATATTTATAATCTAAAATCCAACATATATACCCCTATTTAATAATTGTTTTTCTAAAAGATATATGCTTGTGTCATTTTTGTATTCATTTTAACTTAATTAAAATAAAGTGTCCCTATCACCTACAAGTGGCACCATGGGGTCCCCAAATCGACCCAAAGATGCCTACGGTCGAACCGGTATCAACCAATAAGTCTAATACACGTTTTAGGGTAATTTAGTATTATTATAATATTATTTTTTAACCCTTATTTACCAGATTTACCATTAATCATGGTAAATAAAATATTTACCACATTAATTATTCAAAATGTCTAAAAATAAAAGTTACCTATTTACACAATTTGGAAATCCTGATTCTAAATATGGAATCCATTTTTCTAAATTCAAAACACAGAAGTGGCAGAAATTAATTTAAAATTAATTCCCGCTGTCAAAACAAAAAGCATGTTTTTAAGAGATAATAACTATCAAAAGATTGACACTTGTTTATGTTCGGTTTAATTTTAAAATTATGTCCAATGACCAACATTATATTAAATGGTAAAAATATATTATAAATATACTTTAAAACCGCTCAAATTCATAATTTATCACTATTAATTATTTTGATTAAAAAAAAGTTGTTTTTAATTAAAATTTAGTAATTTTCACTATTCATCAAAATATGAAAGTTATCCGAAAAGTACCAAAATTTCACCCTAGGATAATTTCGATATTCCGAACCCAAAAATGAAGTCCATTTTGAGAGATAGAATTTATAAAATTTCAAAAATTAGGTATTACTATTCATAACAGCTAGTTTGATTGGTTATGGTGTGTTAAAATCTCGAAGTTGCGTACAACACACGCTACTGTATTATTCAAAGGAAAGCATACCGTGGAAGCTTGGGATGTTTCATTTTAATTTTTTTTTGATGTCCCCATTTAGTCAAAAAGTTTAAAATATTGTATTTAAAAAGGTATCACTATTAAAGGTTGATAAAAGTGCAATACTGAAAATGAATTTGTTCTTACATTATGTTTCAGAAACTCATAATATGGATTCTAAAATTACAAGGATTATATAAAGTTTAAAATTTAGTTAACACTATTCATAACCTCTTTTGAATGGCTTGTTTGGTAAGTCATGGTGCGATTGAACTTGGTGTTGCGTGTAGTGAAATTTATTGAATTATTTTGAAGAAATAACACACTATAAAATCTTGGGGTGTTACATTCTCCCCTCCTTCAATAAATTGCGTCCTCGCAATTTGAAATTGTTCATTGAAAATAAATGGTTGAAAATAGAAAATATCTTTGTGGGAAAACCCACATCGGAAATTAGGTTACTAAAATTTAGTCTTAATATGAGAAAAAGAGAAATGAAAGGGTCACCACCAAATTATGATCTCGATTAGGAGAACATTGGTGGAAATTAGAGACATATAATTGGAGGAAAAACGTAAATATTTATAGGTGGTGATTGAGGTCATCAATCACAAACAAGTGTATAATTGAGGTCCTTAAATTCATCAATCTATGATGATTTGAAATACCATCGGTTCAACAAAACATAGGGTATTAGGATAACACATTTTTGACGTTTCAAAATATCTTAGTTGAAATCCCACATCGAAAAATGAATTAACGAGGCCTCTATTTAAAATAAAGAGTGGAAAGTATGAAGATTACCGAAAATAACACATACTAGGGTTCCATCTAGGAAAATATGGATATGGAAGAGAATTCTAACCATCAATTATCTGATGGAGAGTGGTAAGGAACATGGATATGAAAAGGCCAACAATCCCAAAGCCATGAATTAGTGATGATTTAAGGTACCATCTAGAACAACATTTTTGTTCTAAGTTCCTTTTATTAATGTTGAGGAATTTATTTATGAGATTGTATAATATCATAAGGAGATATACTTACTTTATAATTAGAGTTTTATCCATTAATAAATTTCTACCACAAACTCATCTTTCACTCTAAAAGATAATAGAACGTAAAAAAAATTCTATTTACACTATTTGTACAGGGTTCCAAAATAAATGAATATATAATTCATCTACCAGATCTTTTTAAAAAAACTACATTATTTAATCCAGGACATCTCGTGGGACAGTGGTAGGTGATACACCCTTGTCGCCCTTCGGATGCGGGTTCAAGTCTCGCAGCCTTTCCGGACGCGACGGGTTGCCGCCCGACCTCTGGGTTGTCCTTTTATGGAAATCCAAAATAATCCAAACTAGAACAATCCAAAATACTTCTGTCCAAACTCACATTCCAACATTTATAAGGAAGGTAAACATAATGTAGATCCTTTTTACCCTGTAATAGAATATTAATACCTTCATCATCTATTCTTTTAAAACACTGAAACATCCTGATTTACCATAATCCTTATTGATTACATTCATGCTCCATTATTCCATATAGAATGCTGGATATACTTCATCAATCAAAAAATGTTTGAAACCCCAACAATGATGGAATAGACAAATCATTAATCAGCTTCAAGGTAGTCAAGAATATCCAATATAATTTATCGAAATCAATCATGTATTATTCTAAAATCACTACCTCGATATCAGAACCATATTATGGTTTATCTTTCTCTCAACCATATATTTTCCAAAAATTTAACCTTCTATTGAGTCACTTTTCTTTGTTCCACACAATCTCAAGTCCTTAATGAAATAGTACTGTAGTACAATCCTTATATACTCCATAATTATTATAACAAGTACATTGTTGATACAACACTCAATTGACATAATCAACATAAGAACTCTAATCATTCCTCTTCATCTGTGGTAGTATCATAACTTGATTATTATCCAATAGCATCATTTGCGTCATAGTCTGATGACTGGGACATAGGTTCGCGTAGTGTCCAAACTCCTTGCAAATGAAGCATTGTACATTTGAAACCATTTTCTTACCCTTGCAGTCACGTACTTTGTGCCCTTTTCCTCCACACTTATAACAAACTCCCCATTCCTTTCAGGCAAGTTCCAGGGTGTTTCTTTCCATAGTTACCACATATGGGAAAATTATTCTTTTCCCTGTTCCCTTTATCCATCATTCTCTCTTCCATCCTTTTCTTCTCTTGCTTCCCTTCAAAGCCATAGGACTCAGTAAACTCTTTACTTATCTTATCAACACATGATATTATTTCTTCATGTGATGATAATACAAGGGAGACTATTTCTCTTATAAATTCTAGCTTAAGACCATGAAAGATATGATCCTTCCTTCTCTTTGGATCATGTGCATTTCTGGAGTTCTCATTCCTTCTACTGGGCGCCATTTCTAAACAATGGCATACACTAGATCAGTTTATGAATCAAAATACATAATCCCATACTTATAAAACACTTAACATAAATTGAACTATTTATGGATATAATCCATAATCATAAAAATGTCTCCTTTGATGATGTATATACTCATAAACCCTTCATAATGGTATGTAAAGAAAATGAGAATTATCCTAAGCATATCCCCCGGGAGTGTCGTAACCAAGAGTGCAGCAGGGCTCGTTGTCGTGCACCAGTTCCCGTTCGAGTCTAGCTCAAAGCAGTGTTTTCGGGTTTTACCCCTAGGTACATCTGTGCCAGAGCCGCCTCTACCTGCTCATATCCAGACAGGGATGTATTTCTCGGAAAACTCACAAAATCTCTACAATACAAAAATTCTTGGAAGTTCTTCTATACTAATCCTCAAAGTTCATCTTAGGTCTACGTGCTCTAATCAGAGTTTATCTAAATCTATCTTCCAAAGTTTGTACTAAACTTCCTCTTATACTAACTGTAATGCCCCGACCCTAGTTACCCAGAGTCGGTGCATTATTACATAACATTGGCATGATCACAAGAAAGATCAAATCTCGAAAGACCGATTGGTTTAGTAGCCTTGGAAACACTAGATATATTCATATGTCTTACATTACATCATAAAATGAAAAACTACTACAACAACATATTGTCTCCATAATCCACACTCATATCCCCACATAATATCCTTGCAGGTCATTCATAATTTACTTCTTCACTTCATAGGAAAAATAGAACATAGAAAAGGGGTGAGCTCAAATGCCCAGTAAGGATAACAATATAGCGGAAACTTTCATAAAAGAAAATAAACATTTAAGGCAATGTATAACTAAAACAAAAGCCTTTCAAACATGAACTTTCAACATAGAATGGCATAAATAAAATGAAATAATGCCATTTACTTATTCACATGGAAATTCTACTAATCGAATAATCACATGAAAATCAATAACCACTTTCATAATGATGGAATGCATAATTCTAGACTATTATAACCACATAGCCAAGGCCTCGTGCCAAGACTACGAATAAGATTTTGTCAAGGCCTTGTGCCAAGAAACTAGTTTATCTCATGAGACCTACCGATGCATCGAGGAGCTATAGTGGGCTCCACCTGTCACTTACTAAGTCCAATTCATTCCCATATGAAAATGTTTATACATAACATAAACGTTCATATTAAAACTAGCACACAAAATTTCAATACTTTCTCCATAAACCATGAATGGTATAAAAATAACACATCCACAATCAAACATATTACAAAACCATCAATACATTATGGAAGTTTTGTATCATAATAAATCAACTTCATATAATCATAAAATCCATCAAAGGATGTTGACATAGATGAAATCAAAACTATTTGAGAGAAATATCTCCTTTTTGAAATCATTTAAAAGTCACACATTTATAAAGGAAGTAATTAAAAAGAGATTTTTGAATCAAAGTGTCCCATACCACTTTGAAACTTTTTAAAGGAATTAAACTTTTAAAAACATTCATGTCCATATAAATAAATCCTTAAAAACCATTTTGAAAACATGGACATTAATTAAAAAGATTTAGAAAGATAGACCTTTAAAGCATTTAAAATTCTGATTTTGCTAAAGAGTACCTTTCCAAAATTCTTAAAATATTCATTTTGAAATCATTTAAAAGTCACATAATTATAAAATAAAACATTTAATTTGAAAATGTCCTTGTAATATTGTAAGGTAAGATTTGAAAATTTTATAACAGCGGTAAATAGCCGCACCCTCCGTATAAGTTAAAAAAACATTCTTACCTTGATTTTGTCGAAAAGGTTAAAAAGAACCTTGTTTGGAAAACGATGGAATGATTCCTTTATAAACCTCTTATAAAATGTCAAAAAAGGGTATAAATGACTTTAACTCATATTCTAGTAAATAGTAAAAATGTTTTGAAATTCATTTTTATGAAACATGGATGTGGATGATAAAGACATCCCGGTAGATTATTACGTATAAACAACCTCGGATAATGAAGAGATTGTGAAATAACCCTTACCTTTTAATTTCCTTGGTTGGGGTAGGTTAAACTCCTGTATAATGGTGAAATAATTGTTATTAAATTATACAAGAATCATATATATTAATATGATATCATATATGATCTTTTAATATTGATTTGATAATAATATCTTAGTATTATCGTTGTTTCGGGTGTTAACTTACTTGTTTTCTTTTATATGTTTTGTTACGTAAGCCATGTTTGTAATGGATAGGTTGTATATTATTCATATCTATAATGATATCAAGTCCTTAAACATAATTTTTAAATCATCAAATGATAATTATACTTGAATGGATACGATGAAGAATGAATCTCATCGCGTTCGTGGAGACGGTAGTCCGTACGTACGCACGAGCGACAATATCATTCTTTTGATATTAAAAGAATATATAAATGGATGGTATATCATATATACTGAATCATTAACATGTTATATTTATTATTTAAATTAGTTACACATCATTATTATACCCATCCAAATAATATTATATTGAATAACAATTACAGCACGATGTGGAGACGGTAAGCCGTACGTACGCACGTATGGTGACATGTTATTCAAAGGGTGGATAGAATACTGAATATGGATGTACCATATTTATAATAACATCACAGTATATATATGATACTGGAGTTATTATTTTATAATGGTAACAACAAAGGAAGAAGAAGTGGAAGAATAAATGAACTTGGAAAAGGGTGGTGAAATCATTACCTCTTCTTCGGGTTCTTCCTTTTGATTTGATCAAAAGGGCTCCTTAGGTTGGCTTTATGATCAAATTAAGGCCCCTATGATGTAGTGAGGGAAGTTGGGAGAGTATTTGGGCAGATTTTGGCCGAACCAAAAGGCTTTGAAGGTGTGAAGAAATTAGAAGGAGGAGTGCCCTTTTATAAGAGAGGTGAGGGGTACCTTTGGAAAAGCTAGAAATATTAATTTATAATAAATTTATATTCGGTTTCTAATGGTTCCAAAGTTGATTATTTAAATGTTAAGGTGGGGATGGGTCGAAAACAACTAAACCAATAGAATTTAAACAGGTTTGGGTACTTATATTAACCTTGTCTTTAAGTATTATCTCTAAGTTAATTAGTTTCACTTTTACAATGTCTCTTTGTATTTTTATATAATATAATTAATAAACATACTACATACATCCAAGTGACCCCAAAGTGGTCCATTAATGATGAACCTATCATGATATATGTCACATGGCCGAAACTTAGATTTTTAGTAATTTAATATCAATTAATAATATAATATTTGTTTTAAGAACTCTTTTATGTCAATTTTGACACTATTCAATAGTTGATTTTTGTGAAACTCATAACAGATTTATTACTTTGAACAAAGTAAATTAAATCAATACTAATATATCATATTATCCTATAAAATTATTTTAATTCATTAAAAGTTTCATATTTTATTTATTTGTGTATTTATAATATCAATTAGTTTAATGTTTTCACTATTATAGTAATTACTACATCATCATTGTGTCATAAATAAATTAAATCATTTAATGTCTAAAAATTATAAATAAAATATCATTATGTAGGAAATCTTTTTATATTTCTAATGAATATTTATAATCTAAAATCCAACATATATAACCCTATTTAATAATTGTTTTTATAAACGATATATGCTTGTGTCATTTTTTTATTCATTTTAACTTAATTAAAATAAAGTGTCCCTATCACCTACAAGTGGAACCATGGGGTCCCCAAATCGACCCAAAGATGCCTATGGTCGTAAATGTATCAACCAATAAGGCTAGGACACGTTTTAGGGTAATTTAGTATTATTATAATATTATTTTTTAACCCTTATTTACCAGATTTACCCTTAACCATGGTAAATAAAATATTTACCACAATAATTATTCAAAATGTCTAAAAATAAAAGTTACATATTTACAAAATTTGGAGATCCTGATTCCAAATATGGAATCCATTTTTCTAAATTCAAAACACATAAGTGGCAGAAATTAATTTAAAATTAATTCCCGCTGTCAAAACAAAAAGCGTGTTTTTAAGAGATAATAACTATCAAAAGATTGACACTTGTTTATGTTTGGTTTAATTGTAAAATTATGTCCAATGACCAACATTATATTAAATTGTAAAACTATATTCTAAATATACTTTAAAACCACTCAAATTCGTAATTTATCACTATTAATTATTTTGATTAAAAAAAATTTGTTTTTAATTAAAATTTAGTAATTTTCACTATTCATCAAAATATGAAAGTTATCCGAAAAGTACCAAAATTTCACCCTAGGCTAGTTTCGATATTCTGAATCCAAAAATGAAGTCCATTTTGAGAGATAGAATTTATAAAATTTCAAAAATTAGGTATTACTATTCATAACAGCTAGTTTGATTGGTTATGGTGTGTTAAAATCTCGAAGTTGCGTACAACACACGCTACTGTATTATTCAAAGGAAAGCGTACCATGGAAGCTTGGGATGTTTCATTTTAAATTTTTTCTGATGTCCCCATTTAGTCAAAAAGTTTAAAATATTGTATTTAAAAAGGTTTCACTATTAAAAGTTGGTAAACGTGCAATACTGAAAATGAATTTGTTCTTACATTATGTCTAAGAAACTCATAATATGGATTCTAAAATTAAAAGGATTATATAAAGTTTAAAATTTAGTTAACACTATTCATAACCTCTTTTGAATGGCTTGTTTAGTAAGTCATGGTGCAATTGAACTTGGTGTTGCGTGTAGTGAAAGATATTGAATTATTTTGAAGAAATAACACACTATAAAATCTTGGGGTGTTACAGTTTGATTCCTTGAAATCATGCGAACGTATTAAAATAATGCATAATCTTTGGGTTTCTGGAGTCGAGGCATCATAATAGGTATCAAAATATTTTTAGAAAAATATTGGAAATTTGATTTAGAAAAAAACGATTAGGGACCAAAACCGTAATGAATACATTGATGATATGTGTAGAAGAACATTCTAAAATTTTATTATGGTCATGATTATGTGTGTATTCCTAGAAATACATCCATGTCTAGATACTATAAGTGGATGTGGTTCTGCCTCATATGTACCATGGAATAATAATTCCAACAAAGTGTTTCGGACCATACTCAGGATAACCTAGTACATGAAAATAGCCCTTACTATGCACATGGTTTCACATTTCCATGGGATATGCTTAGGATAATTCACATATTATTTACAAAACATTATGAAGGATTTAAAAGTAAATATTTTCCCAATGAAATCATTTTTCTGATTATTTGACTAGATATGCATAAATTATAAATTTATGGTAATACTTTTCTAGTTTTTGGATTATAAATTAAGACATGATCTATCATAGTATATGTCGTTATTTAAAAATGGTTCCCAATAGAAGGAATGTGAACCTCAACAATGCACGTGATGTAAATAGTATGAAGGATAACATCTTTTATGGTATTAATCTAATATTTAGAAGGGAAATAATCTCTTAATAATTCTCATAATATGAGTAAAAAATACCATCATATAGTAGGCCAGATTAGTAGTACTCTATGTATTATGGATTCTAAGGGAAGCATGAGAATAAAAGGACTGGTGGGGAAAAACTGGATAAAGTGAAGAAGGGAAAGAATTATTTTCCCACATGTGAATATTATGGTAGGAAACACCATGTTTACTACATAAAAGGAAATTTAGTTTTCTTGATGTTTGTTGTGAAAGGAAATCATTCTCATGATTGAAAGGGAAATAAAGAAGCTATCAATCATCATTGTTGCAATTTTAAAGGGACGAGACAATATAAAAATCAATGTCTCATGCATCAAAAGAATATACCCCAAAATAGGCTAATGGATCAATGTTAAGATTATATTACTACCATGTGTAATGAAAAAATAAGATTGTGATTGTTTTTGGATTCTAGTATTATGTCATTTGATTATTATATCATAGATGTACTAGTTGTAAGAATTATGTGATATATAAGGATTGTACTGCAGTACTTCTTCATTAAAGAATTGGAAGCATGAAAATTTTAATTAAGTTTTTAATGTGATAAATGTATTCGTATGTTTTTTATGTGAAAACAAGAGAAAAATTATGTTATTTGTAGAAAATATAACATTAAAATGGATTTTTGAAATTTAGAGACCTTTTTTGACTATTAAGATGGACATAAGTGTTTTGAAAAATTATAAAGGTTGGAATGGACTAATTTAAACATTGGATATTATTATTTAAGGATAATTTTTTTTAAAGGTTATTTATCGAATGTTATACAAATATATTTTGAAAAAGTGGAAAACCTATAGGTTGGGCGACAACCTGTCATATCTGGTAAGGCCGTGAGACATGAACACGCAACAGAAGGTCGAAAAGGGTGAATCACCTACCACTTGCCTACGTGATGTCCTAGTTAGTATAAAATAGTTTTATTTATTTAAATAGTATTAATGATAATGTATAAGTTAATTTTTTCAACCCTATACATTTAAGATAAATATAATATTTTTGAATATTATTATCTTTTGGAGAGAAATATGAGTTTGTGGTAGAAATTTGTTAAAACATGAAACTATATTTGAAAAGTATGTATGCTTCCTTGTGTTATTATTATATTATGTAAATAAATTCTTCAACTCCAAGGAAAGGATCTCGAAACCAAAATGTTATCATAGTACTTCTTCTGATGAATCAAATGGTTCCTTAGGTAATCACATATTTAAAGATTTATCAATGTTAACTTTATCATAACCATGTTATCTATGACTCTCCATCAGAACATGATGGTTAGATTTTTCCTTAATGTCCATGTTTTAATACATATATATTATGTATATGTTATTTCTGTTAACCTTCGTAATTCCCTTTCTTCATTTTTAAGTGAAGGTTTTATCGGCCTTTGTTCTGATTTGGGATTGCAATACAGGAATTTTGAATAGTCAATCCTTATTTATGAAAATCAAATTCTAAAATTATGTGGATGAAATTTATTGATGTAGGGGAGAATGGAACACACCAATATTCTATGATATGTTTCTTTTTAAATAAAATCAATAGCTTTCACTGCACACAAAACCGAGTTGGACCGCACTATGGCTTATCAAACTAGCCATTTAAAAAGAAGTAATGAATATTATTAACCAAATTTTGAAATTTTGAAATTTTATTTTTCTAAATAGAAATTATTATTGAATTTGGAATATCAAAATTATTTTATGGTGAAATCTTTGTATTTCTTTTGGAGATTTTCTATCTTTGAAAAATAGTGAAAAATTATACATTGTTGTTAAAAACTGACTTTTTCATTTAAATAATTATTTTACATTAAATTGATTTTAAAGTCTCAATAGTTAAATAAAAAATATATTAACCCAATTAAGTCATTGGAATAATTTTTATAACAGAATTTGATATTAAAATTTAATAATCTTTTGAACATCTCTTTTACCCGCCTTTTAGCCACATTTTCAAGATTAGTGTCAAACGTAATTTTACCACTTTTTTGAATTGAATTTAAAAATAGACTTACATGGTTGTAGTTAGTGTAAAATTTCTGATCTAATAGGGCTACCACAATTTTTTGGTTAATATTAACATAAGTAATTTTTTCTTTATTTACCATGTTAAATAGTTAATCATGTAATTAAAGGTAAAAATAATAAATAAATATTATTATAAAATTATCCTAACACATATCCTAATTTCATTGGATAAGTGTATTTAGAAAAATATAATACTTATTCTAAAAATATGATCTATTTTAATCCACTTTTTTTGTTATGATATTTATTATATTTTATTAAAATAGGAGTTAGAAATGTCATATTCTAATTTTAATAACTATATAATTTTTAATATGAGGTTATATAAGTGATATAGACAAATATAAATAATATATAGAAATAAGTGTTTTTATCTATATATATTTAATTTATTAATATTTTTAGAGAATAAATAATTAAATTAAATGGTGACAAAATGATGTAATAGTAATCAATTTGTTAAATGAAATATCAAATAAATGATATAAAAATATTAAAATGAATACTATTTTAATTATTTATGGTTCCCCAAGATTTTTATTTTTGAATAAGGCATGTGGGGATTGTATTAAATGGTTTTTTTGAAGTTATCCTTCTGTTTTGGTTTTATTTTTTGCAAATGTAATGAATAGTTTCAAAATTGGCACTATTGATATTTTATAAAAGTAATAATTTATTAAATAGTTAAAAAATACTAAAAAAATTAGAAATAAAAAAATACTATTATATGGTCTGAAAAGTCATAAAATTTCCATTTCTTCACAATTTACACCATTAATGTAAAAATTTATAATCTATTAATATTGAAATTGATATTACCATAATTAAAATTAAATTGATTAATTAAGGGTACATCAAAATTATGATGTTTAAAATAAAACCAAAACTTTTGAAAAAAATTGTTGGATGAATTATATTCTACCCTAATCACATTATGATATATTTTGAGTTGTTTAATACATACTAGTCCATGAAAATAAATTGTATATTAATTAAATTAAAGATATTTACAAAATATCACTATCTTGTATTTAATAACTTTTATGTGTCCACAATGGGACAAATTCGAGATATAAAGAATATAAATTTCTATTTTAATATAAATTAAATTAATTTCATTAAATATAATTATTTTTTATTTTTATAAGTTGTATAATTTCCTTAAATGTCTCTTCAATTTTAAAACAATATTTATTTAATTAACACTAAAATATTATAAATGATTTTAATAATATTAAATCTTATATATTTTTATTTATATAATGTGTATAAAGAATTTACAAGATTTAGAAGATATATTATATATGTTTTATAGAATTATATTCTAAATATCACTTTCTCTTGAGGAATTTTAAGTCAAATTAAATGAATAGTATTAAATTTGACAATAATGATATCTTATTGAATTACTTTATTATTAATTTATTTAAAAACAAATAAATGTAAAATAATCACAATTGGATATTATATGGTTGAAAATTTATTTTATTTTTCTTTTTTTGTGCCATTTTTATGTATTTGGATCTAAAATTGTCTTATTATATTATAATATTTTTGCGAGTTTCCTAAATTGCCACTCCCCTCTCTTATAAAAGAGAACCTCTCCTTCTCTTTTATTCACACCTATAAATCCTTTTGGCTTGGAAAAGTCCTACCCATTTTTCCTCTCAAATTAAATCAATTTATCCTATATTCCATAATTTTTTAAGAAAGCTAACCTACAGAGTCCTTTTGTGCAAATAAAAAGGATATACTCAAAGATGAGGTAATTGTTTTACCAATACAATTCAATTTCATTAATTCTTCTACTTTATATTCTTATGATATTTCTATAATAAATCTATAATAAATTATCATATACATTCTAATTTTTTATTATTATTATGGGAAAACCCTATTCCTCATTTTATCCATCATACGAATAAAAATATCACCAAGCATGTGTATGTACGACTTACCGTCTCCACACAATGATGCAATTTGTTATTGAACACTAAATTATTTAGATGGGTATAATTATTCTAATAATGGATATAAATAATGAATATTACATTATAATTATTCAATATAAATAATATACCATCCAATTACATACCATTTAACTATTAAGGGAATGATATCGTCCCTCATGCATACGTACGACCTACTGTCTCCACGACGCGATGAAATTCAGCCTCCATTACAACAATTTTTGAATGATTATAAAAATATATATACTTAATCAATATGAAATATATGAAATAATAATTATATTGGAATAATATATGCATATATATATATATCATTTTCTTTCTCCCATTCTACACGATAAGAAAATAGAAACAACGTTCAAGCGTATATATGACCTACCGTCTCCATGAACGGTGTGTTCTATTTCATATATATATATATATATTATATTTATATACTGAATTTATATTTTATATAAATCATGTTTTACACTATGTATGTAATTAATTCATTATATAAGTAATAAGATCTAGAATTATAAGTCAAAACACGTATGATAAAAAAGTGATTATTATCGGAAACATTGATTTAACATGGATTTGTAAAATGAATGGGTAATATAATGTCATAAATTAATAAAATATGATATAATAAATATTATTATGATTCAGTTACAAGTTAATAACATGTTCAAAACCACTATAATGTAGTTTATGAAACATATTGAAGTAATCATAGCTATGGTAAGGGTGAATTTTTCAATCTCAATATTATCCAAGATTTTTTTTATATGTAATTATTTACATGGAAAAATTTATCATCCATATCCATGTATCATAAAAATATTTTAAAAATAAAGATTTTTTATGTTTTATGTAAGGGAATCTTCAACTAAAACTTCATTTCAAACGTTTTAACTATTTATTCTCTTAAATCTTTCTCACTAATGTCCATGTTTTCAATATAGTTTTAAGTATTTATTTACATGGACATGACTATTTTAAAATTTTAATCCCATTAAAAATTTTCAATGTGGTATTAGAAAATTTGATTCAAAAATAACTTTTTAAATTAATTCTTTTATAAGTTCACGATGAATTAATAAATGATTTCAATGAAAAAGTGGTATTTGTCTCAAAATTTTAGTGATTTTATTAGAGAATTTTTATCTTTTCTCAACATACTTTATTGGATATTATGTTTTATTGATGATGATTTCATATGATACAACCTATCATATTCTATTGAAGGGTTTATGAAATGTTTGACTATGGATGGGCTATTTTGATACAATTCATGGTTTATGGTTAATGTATTAACATTGTGTATGATAGTTTTGATACGAATGTTCATGTTATGTTTCACCCTTTTAATATAAGGAAATCATTCGACTTATTATGTGATGAGAGACACCATATATAGGCCCTCGATGCGTCAGTATGTCTAATGAGACAAACATGTTTGGGTTTTTTCCATTTATGTGTGTAATTGATGACATGGTTAAATGCTTATGTTTATTTATGATAGTTACTGCTCTGTTATTTACCCTTACTAATCATATGATCTCACCCATTTCTTTTGTTTTACTTTCACAGGATTCCAAGATGTGTATTATGATTGATATGTAGGTTTAATCTATGAGAATAATTAAGTTTTAAATGAATTATCTATGTTGTATTTAATGTTTTGAATTGTAATGTAATGTTCTTGAATGTAATCTATATTCCAAGACTAAAAAAATGATCAGTCCATAGAGATTTGATTCCTTGAAGTCAAGACAATGTATTAAAATAATGAATCAACTATGGGATTTTGGGGTTGGGGTGTTATATTCCCCCCAACATTATTTGAAAATCAGAATTGGGCACCCCCTTTATGCCATTATCCATTTCCCTGGTTATAAGGAGGTGTGGTGGGTGTGGAGTTATGAGATGAATGTCTTCCATCAAATGGTGTAATTATTGGAGACATTACTCATGAACTTTTCTTCTTATATTTCTATTTTTAAAATTATTTTCTTCTACACATTGGCATGGATTATTTGGGAACATATAAATAATATCATTTTTAATGAGGTGACTAAGTGGTTCTCTCTCTGGGTTGATCGGGAAACCCTTTGTCTAAATTCTGGGAAATGGTGTGAACCGCCCCACAATGCCCTAGTATGGAATCATGCCTCTTATTCCGGGAATCTGTAACCTCTAGGGGTTATAATGATTAATGTGAATTATTACTTTCTCATCTATTTCAGTTCTGACATCATCATCATTTCTAGGGACTCTTGTAGCTCTTTGCCTCTAGCTTGTTTCTCGTCCTTCAATACAGGATGGGCACCACCAGTGGAGGAAGCTTGAGAAATTCTCTCTAGAATTTATTTAAATTTAGAGAGAGGATATAATTCTATTATTTTGGAGTTTGAATACCTCCCCATTATAAAATATTTATCCTCCCCAGAGCATGGGACTCAACTAGTTGGATTACTAGTTTTGATGATTTAGTCACTACGCCTCAATGTTACCACATTCTATTTCTCTTCCACTAAAAGGGAAGTTATTCGGGTAGAACATATATTGTCTACCAATGGACTCACCGATGATTCTCCTATTTGGCATGATAATATATCTTATTGTAATTCATCGATTGTTGTTTTGTACCCTCATTCATCTAATTGAATGGGCATCTCACTTCTCAAAATAAAGAATGCTACTCAAAAGGTATCATATTAAAGGATCAAATGGATTCATACTAATGAAACATGTTATTATAATTAAAACATGGTTATTTTATAAATGTTACATAATGAAATCAAAACTACTTACAATTATAATGTTATATAATTTGTGATAAATAATGTACATAGATTGTTTTTCAGATGCATGTACAAAAAATATGATGTTTATTTCTTGAAATAGCATAATGGATGATTAATATCATATCACATGTTGAATTAACATGTCCCTTATTCCAACTAGTAATATACTAGTTTAATTTTAATGTTTTATAATACATGAAAAAGTTGATTAATTTTTATCTCAATTCGATCTCTTTTGGCAGTCGTGGTTGGCCTATATCCGAAAGAGGTTGTTGTATATAAAGATATATTGACTTCTATATGATGTGTCTAATTCCCCTTGAAAATATAGACAAAAGAAACCACCAATTAAATCATCTAATATTTTTTATAAAAATATATAGTATTATAGTATCCAAATAACCAAAACAACAAGTACAGTAAATAAAATATAGACTTGAAAACAATAGCATTGAATATACTTCGCATAACTCTTCCTATGGAGACTCATGGTAATTTTATTTCGGTGCTAGGTTGTTTAGAATTTTGGAATTAAAATTTTCCATCACAAATTATTAATCTCACAAAAATTACTACAACTGCACTATATTATTTTTTCAAAAAATACAAGTATGTTATGTCAGATTGTTTTGAAAAAATTCTACTAGTTCCTTAAAAATATTTTGGTATTTTCAGTACTAATTCATATGATGATTTATATAAGAAACTAATTTTCCTGATCTTCACATTATTCAATGTATGAAATAAATAATTCAAGAAAAAAATAGTGTATTTTATAAAATTCACAAAATCCATGTTCTTAGAACTCCAAATCTTTATTTTGTCTTCTAAAACTTATGTTAAAATCAATCATGGTATGATAATAGTACTCATAATTGTACGTTCCTATGATTTAACTTATTCATATATTATAATTTCTTCAAGTATTAAATGTTTAGTAATATCTTTATTTATTATTGGTATTCTAAAACCCTATGTTTAGTTTTGTGCATGTTCCCCATTCACCATGTTCGAGAGGACTTTTCTTTTTCCTCTCATAAAATCTACTTGATGTATCATGACCATGTAGATGAAAAAAACTCTATGAATATAAAATACCTAGTTTATGATGTCATATACATGTTAAAATATCATAACTCATAGTTTCTAAAACACCAAATGTTCATAAATGTGATGTCCTTCAAATCTTATCCATTCCATTATTAATAATTATAATGCTTCTGATGGAAAACCAACGCCTCTCTTCATACCAGTATTGTTCTTGTGTATATGGAATTAATATTTTCCATCGACGTTTCATATTCCACTAATTCTTATTTTGGTTTTCCATTTTTTTACAACACTACCTCAACTCATCAATGTCTTCCCATGTATCATATTACTCTCAACACCAAGATTCATGGAAACTAAATTCACAAATGATCCCATTAGAATACTTATGAATACAAACTACACTATACTAATAGGACCCAAAATAAATTCCTAAAGATAGAGACAACCCACATGCAGACCACACCAAAACACTTATTAGAATCATATTGCTAGACGTAACTACCTCTTTTATTTTGTAAAACCAACTGATAATTCTTAATCATTTATTATATGAAATCAATCACTTTAAATACTAGAACATGGCTAAGGAAAACATCTAAACAAGACCATTCCATTAGATACCAATTCTACTAATATGAACTTTATAATATTTGACTCAAATCTTAAGAGAATCTTGATTCCTACACATAGAAATCCACCTTTCCACCAATTTTCTTGGGGGAGTGATGATGGACCTTTGGTGTGAAACAATTGGTCATATCCCTAGCAATTCCTACCTTCAAAGGATAATATCTATGGTCCCTTAGTGCCAATAATTGGTGAGCTAAAAAATTCCCCCCTCTTTAGAAATGATGATATAGAGATAAATCTCCATTATATATGAGTTTTACGATGAATCAATTTTGTTCACCACTATGGCCACTCTCACAGTCAAAATGATTCCAAATCACTCTATTATAGACAACCTCATGACCAACATCCCTATCGAAGAGTCCCACCTGGGTGGAAACTGAATTTCAATAATCCAATACCACTCACTGTACATCATGAGTATAAGGCCCCTAACATAAAAAAAATTCATAATCCGAAATTAAGATAATAATTCACATTGGGGATCTTTTTAGGTTTATAGATTAAGAGAATTAAGCCACAACTATTAAATTACATAAAAAAAGAATACAAAGTAGACACTTATACACTATCCAAATTTTTCACAAAAATAAAACTCCTTAAATAAAATAAGAGTTATTTTCTTGATATAAATCTTCTTGAATTCTTCATTTCTCTTACCCTTCATTATACCGAGTGAAAAACATTTCAAAAAAATAATATGAGCATAAAAATATCAGTAAGGGTTATAAAATAAATAAAGAAAACATTATTCCATCAATACATAAAAAATATAAGTTATTAAACATACCTCATGAATAATAATATTTATTAATAACACATAGAAATCATAAATCATAAAGGTAACTTGTGACATCCATATCATACTTACATTTTAGCTTTCACACCCACATAGGGAGTTATGTTGGAATACCCATCACATTATATCCCTTAAATCTATTAGGAGAAACATTAATGTTTACCTCTGCAATGTAACCCAATTCATTGGATAGATATCTCGGGCTCACCCTCCCAAGGTTTATCACAGAACCCCCCAAATACATAAAAAATGTCCAATAACCATAACATATTCATAACACATTAAACAATCATAAAGGAAATATAACATTTCCACATTTCAATCACAATATATCATTTCAAGATATCAAAAAAACTAACGCTTTCTCAAAACCATTTTCGATACCAAAATACATAAAAATCTTATATGGTATTTATTTTCCTTTTAAAAACATTTTGAATTATTAAGGGAGAAAATATCAAATAATACTCATGGCGGTGGAAAGGTCGTTGTCACCACGTACGTAAAAATATAACCCATTTGTCATTTAGTAAAATGCTACGTAGAAAAAACATTCCTTTTTAATGAAAATAAAAGTCAAATTGTTTTATAAAACACAAAAATGAAAGTCACATATAAATGAAAATATGTCTCAGTGAAAGGTGATTGAGACGATGTCCCTTATAATGATTATATCATTAGATTAAGGATAAATCAATGACATATTTATATGTGAAAAAATATAAATACACCCCTTATAAGTGGATATTAAGTGTAAAAAAATCATTATCCATTCACACATATTCATAGCATGAAATAATCAATAAGTATAAGTTTAACCCAAGGAATTGAAATTGGGTTAAGAAGACCATTTTGAAAATTTGGCAGCCAAACGACGTCACTTAAAAATTCCGAAAATATGTTTATGAGATAGAAAAGGGACAATCATTACTTGGACATTAAATTTACATCAATAAGGATATATAATAACATATCCCAACATAATAAAATTTAAATTAAAATACATAACATAAAATAAGTCTTTGACTAAAAGAGAAGGGTGAAAGGTTCCATTATAAAGATCATTTTGTAAATAAAATTGATCGATTATGTGTATTCAATATAAGTAAACATAAGTCATGTATAAATACAATATAGTATATAAAAAGTTATTTCTCACAATAATCATAACACGGCATAATCAAGAAGTATAATTTTAACCCAATGAATGGAAATTGGGTTAAGGAGTTCCCTTACCTAGAGCCCGACACATCACTTATGTTCCTTATTCATCATGAATAATAAAGTTAAGTTAATTTATAATTGATTCAGAACATTTTTAAAGTTTATTATTCATTTTATATCACTTATTACCTTGCTACAACATTTAGTTAATTTCTTGAGATTATATCGGACATTTTGTCGATGTTCAGAACATGAGTAAAAAATGAACTTGTAATAATTACAAATTGCCCATGTGGTCAAAAGTCCATTTTATCCAGACTTATATTAATGATTTAAATATCATATATATCTTATATATCCAGAATATATATATTTATAATATTCCATTTCGTTTGGATATATGAATATGTAATGCACCGTTCAAGGAGACGGTAAGCCGTACATACACATGAATTCTAATTTCATTTATTTTTTTTCATTTTTAAAGGAATGAAAACCAAATGATAAATAGTTATATTATTATTACATTATAATATCATATTTTATATCCATTACATTATTTCATTAACACTATCCTCTATATGTTCCTTGTATGTTATGAACGAGTCATATCACTTTGAGGGGGCGGTAGTCCGTACTTCCTCAAATGATATTATCGTATTTATACAACATGAAAAGCATAAAGGTATGTTATAAATTAGAATTAAAGAGGCATGGAGATACAATAAAATTAATAAAAATCATATATAATTATAGTGTCATCATAATGGACACCAAGAGTGGTGGTAAGAGAATATTGAACGATGATAGTTTTTGAGGCAGTAGTTCACCGTCCACAGAAACAGTACGTTCGTATCCATTAGATGGAGGTGTGTGTAAGTGTTGTTCTAATACTTATCATAACAAAAACCTAGTATATATATGATACTTATGTTGTTTTGTAAATAAGAAATAATAATATCATAAAGTGTGGAGACAGAAATTAGAATAAAAGAACTTGAGAGAAGACGATACCTTTAAAATGGGTAACTCCCTTTGGATTGAACCAAAATGATTTATTGAATTGCCTTATTCCAAAAGTAAGGATTATATGTAGAATATAGGTATGTTGGAATATTATTGGAGTTGATTTTGTATGATCAAAGTGTCTTGAGAGGTGTGAGTAATGGGTTTGATTTTGTGGCCTTTTATAAGGGGGAGGCAAGGCTCTTTAGAAATGTTTGAAATTATTATTTTATTATAAGATTATTTTCGGCTTAAAAAGGTCCAAAACTCATTAAATATGAATTTAGGATGAATATAAGTCACAATAAAATCATCCAATAATAATTTTATAGGTTTTTGATTTCTTTTAATCCTTATAATTTTTATTAACACTTTTTTAACTTATTTAACTTTTACCATGTCTTCTTGTATATACATACTATATGGTTAATATACTTATATAAAATTCTAACAGACCCAAAATGGATCATTAATAAAAATTTTAACATCATATTTGTCATTTGGGGGAATATTAGATTTTTAGGACTATTTGATCATTAAATAAAATATTAATTGATTTAAATACTTATTTTTGTCAATTTTTTTACTATTCATATTATGACTTTTTAAAAACACATAACAACATGATTCTTATAAAAAACCTTTATTAAATAAAATATAAAAAGTAATAATAATATATAAAATTCATGGATGTCATAAAAATTTTCAAAATAAATTTACTTTAACACTTATAATCTCATTTATTAAAAACATTCATTAATGAGGAAATCATTACATCACCATTTTGTCGTAAATAAATTTCATTATATTTTATCTAAAAATTATAAATAAATTTCCATGATATAGGAAATACTTTTATCTTTAAATAGAATATTTATTTTTGAAAAGATAACTTATATAACCCTATATAAATTTTTTTACTAAAAGATATATGTATTTGTTACATTTTCCTTAACATTAAATTAATTTTTATAAAGTGTCATTTTTACTTACAGGTGGATCCATGGGGTCCCAAAATCGATGCAAGTATGAACATGGTCATAAATGTATCATAAAATAGGGTTAGGACATGTGTTTGGGTAATTTAATATTATAAGAATATTATTTTTTACCCTTATTTACCAGATATACCCTTTAACCATGGTAAAAAATTGTTTTACTGAAGTTACTATTAATATAGTCTAAAAATAAAAGGTACCTATTTAAACAATTTGGAACTCCTGATTCTCAAAATGGAATCAATTTATCTAAATTCATAACACAGAAGTTTATGAAATTAATTCAAAATTAATTCCCATTTTCAAAACCAAACAGACTGCTTTTAAGAAATAATAATTATCAAAAGATTGACATTTTTTTATGTCCAATATCAAAGTGAAATTACTTAAAATGAACAAAATTGAATTAAATGATAAAAATATATTCCAATTACACATTAAAAACAATTAAATTTACAATATAACTATATAAATAAATTATATTAAATGGCAGTTTTGAATTAAAATGTAGTATTTTTCACTATTCATCAAAAAATGAACTTTATCAGAAAAATAAAAAAAAATAAAGAAGGAAAATTTTGATGTCCTGATTCTAAAGAATAAGATTATTCTATAAAATGGAAAATATAAAAGTGACAAATACTATATTTAAATAGCGTTCACCATTAAAAGGCAGTAAATCGACCTTTTAAATAATATTAAAGTATTTCATGATAAAAATCAGATTCCTTCTCATTTTAAGACTCTAAAATTTATCAGATAAAAGTAAAAAAAAATTAACAAAAATATTTAATCATATTTTAGTTAGTTCTTTTCATTCCTTCCAATATAATGACTAGGAGTTAACAAACATTTAAAATAATAATAATATTATATTATTTTTTGGTATAACTAAAAGTTTTGTGTAACATAAGATTTCAAAGAAAACAATTATTGTCTGTTTAGTACAATATAGAATAAAGTGACCTATTTAAAATAAAATTAACATATTATTCATAAATATTAAAAGACTTGAAAATTTATTATTCTATAAATACCTAGGTCGTTACATCCTTCTCCCCTTTTGGAAATTGTGTTCTCACAATTTTAAAAATTGGGCTCAGAAACATCATTAAAAGTATCACATCAAAAAAAGGGTCAATAAAACCATCAAATTAAATGAAATAAAGAGAAATAAAAACGTTACCTGAGATAACCCATACTAGTATTTCATGTAGAAAAACATGGATATGTAAGAATAACTAAACATAATGTTCTGATAGAGAGTGATAGAAAACAAGATTAGGAGAATGTTAACCACCAGAAAACCACAAACATCTGATGGGTTAAACATTATTTGATTCCGTAGTAGCAAACATAAATGGGAAATGTTTTTTTGTTATAGGTTTCTTTTCTTAATTTTGAGGAATTTATTTATGAGATTGGCTAAGGACATAAGGAAATATATGTACTATTCATATAGAGTTTCATATTTTATTAAGTTTCTACCAAAAACTCATATTTTCTCCAAACAATGAGTATTCAAGATGAATTAGTCACACATGAAGTGCTAGAATCAAATTCTAGAGAATCAAATAATCCAAAAAATATGAAAAATATATTTCCCTTGTCTTTATAAATTAACCAAAACCAAAATGGTAAGTACAAGATAAGATAATCCCCAAAAAGCTAAAAATAAATACTACTCTTAATCTCCAATATTTAACCAATAGTACCCAAAGATCAAAAAATACCATTCAATAAACAATTGTCCTTAAAATCATTTTATAATCTAAACTAATATTGAAACCCAAAATTTAAAAGTATTTCATCACATATTCTTCTACAAAAATGTTAACATTTATCTCCAAATAACAACAGCTACTATTAAAGTCTCATACTAAAAAGTAATTAACCTAATCACATATTTTGTATGATAGGTTAATAATTTCCATAAATAACCCAAATATCTATATGTCCCTAGTAAAAACATAGATTCTTAAAAAATAAAATTTCAACAATTACTCCACAAATGAGATCCAATAGTGTTCTATTTTCCTTAAGCATATAGCATTCCAAAAAGTGAGAATGTATTCCAAACAAACATTTATCACTTAATCACCAAATATATATCCTACAATAAAGATATCCATTTGAAAAATACATAAGTTCCCAAAATCAAATTATTCTTTATCCATAAAATAATTTAACTAAAAATAATATTTCATACTAACTAGAGGCTTCACGTATGTCAGTTCTAGGCAATGCGACCTTGTCACCCTTCAGTTGTGGGTTCGATTCTTGCAGTCTTGCTGGACACGATGATTTGTCACCCGTCTTGTGTGTTGTCCCTTTTTATAAAAATCAAATATAACCCAAACATTATTTATCCTCAATGGTTTTATTATACCTATCATTTTAATCCCAACACATACATACCTCAATATATTAATTCATGATGCCTTATATATAATGAAATTATTTTACCTCCATAAAATAACACTATTTCCAAAGAAAGAACATCGTACCTAGATCATGGTGTCCACCTAGTTTCACCATCATCTTGTTCACGTAGATAAATGGTCCATGAATTGAAACAATGATTTAGAGATCCTTCAAAATCATCTTCTTCATTTACCCAATAACCCCTCATACAACTTGGGTCATATGGGTGTTCATATAAAAATAGTTTCAGAAAATAATTATGTATGAAATATATTTTCAAAACATCTGATAAAACCTTCTTTTTATAAAATAGTTAGATGGGTTTGGGTTGAAACATTCAATCAATGGTCCTTTTACAATACCATAAGTATGTTCTGATAGAATATAATTTAAAATCAAATATAAATAGGTTGTGCAACGGTCTCATTCTATAACAACTTTTTCAAAATCATAATATGATTCAAATTTTTTTGATACGGTAAAATATTTATAAATGCGTTGATAATATTTACCATTCTGAAAAATATGATAAAATTTAGAAAATTGGATTCTATTAAATGAAATACATGATCCATGATGTTATCGAGGTATATAAGAGGTGTTTTATATCTCAAAAAATTTCTTGCAAGTGAGTTGTATCTTAGAAAATGTTTCAGAATCGTTTGGACATGACATTACATTATTATTTCAAGCAAGTCATCAAGAATATATTGGAATGTAGTTTGATATCATCCTACTTCTATTTGTAATATACATTCCTTGATCTGAAAATGTTACAAAATTAGTATTTAACATTAAGAGTAGACATGGAGACTGACCATGTGTATAAAAAAAACTCTTAATCACTAAATTTCTCTAAATCGACCTCTAATACCATTTATAAGGACCCAACCTTAAAACATTACATAATTTTGATTTAAGTAAATAATTCACATTAAGGATCTTTTCAGGTTTAGATTTTTAGAGAATTAGGCCATAACTATTACATTACATCACAAAAGATTACAAAGTAGACACTTATAATCTATCCAATTTTTTCACAAAAATAAATCTCCTTAAATAAAAAATGTGTTCTTTTTTTGATATAAATCATCTTTAATTATTCTTTTCTCTTACCCTTCCTTATATATTGTGAAAAACATTTTAAAAACGTAGGATGAGAATTAAAATCTCAGTAAGGGTTATAAAATAAATAAAGAAAACATAAGTACATCAATACGTACAAAAAAAAATATCTTTAGCAAACCTCATGAAATCATAAGATTTATTTATAACACATAGAAATCATAAATCATAAAGGTAACTTGTGACATCCATATCATACTTACAATGTAACTTTGACAACTACATATAGAGTTACCTTGGAATACCCATCATAGTATATTCTCTAAAACTCTTATGAGAAACATTAACATTTACCTCCTTCACATTACCCAATGTATTGGAGAGATATCTTGGGCTCACCCGCCCTAGGTTTATCACGAATCCACCCGAATATGTAAAAATTCTCAAGAACCATAATATATTCATAACACATAAAACAAACTTAAAGGAAATATAACATTTCTATATTTTAATCACAATATATCATTTCAAGACATATAAACAACCAATGATTTATCAAAACCATTTTCAATACCAAAATACAGGAAAATGGTATATGGTTTTTTTCCTTTTAAAAACATTCTGACTTGTTAAGGAAATCAAATATCAAATAATGCTCGTGGTGGTAGAAATGTCATTATCACCACATACATAAAAAAATAAACATTCCCTTTGTCGTTTAGTAAAACTCTATGTAGAATAAATATTCCCTTTGAATGAAATGAAAAGTCAAAGGGTTTTATACATAACATAAAAGAAATTCGCGTATAAATCAAAATATGCCACAGTGAAAGGTGATTGAGATTAAGTCCCTTACCAATATTATATCATTAGATTAAGGATAAATCAATGACATATTAATTTGTGACAAATATAAATACACAAAATATAAGTGGATATTATGTGTAAAACAATCATAGGTCATTCACACATATTCATAGCACAACATAATCAAAAAGTAGAAGTTTAACCCAATGAATTGAAATAGGGTTAGAAAGTTCCCTTATAAAAATTTGGCAGCCTAACAGCATCACATAAAAATTTAGAAAATAAGTTTATGAGATAAAAAAGGTCCTATAATTACTTGTAAATAAAATCCAAATCAATAAGGATATATAATAACATATCCGAACATAATAAAATTTAAACTAAAATTTATAACATAAAAGAAGTCTTTGACTAAAAGAGAAGGGTGAAATGTTCCCTTACAAAGATCATTTTGTAAATAAAATAGATTGATTATGTGTATTAAATATAATTACACATAAATAAAGTATAAATAAAATATGGGATAGGAAAAGTTATTTCTCACAAAATTATAACACGACATAATCAAGAAGTATAATTTTAACCCAAAAATGGAAATTGGGTTTAGGAGTTTGCTTACCTTGAGCCCGACTCATCACGTGTGTTCCTTGTTCTTCCTAAATAATAAAATTAAGTTAATTTATAATTGATTAAGAACCTTTATGATGTTTATTATTTGTTTTATATCACGTATTACCTAGCTACAATAATTAGTTATTTATTTGAGTTCATATCGGACATTTTCTTGATGTTCAGAACTTGAGTCCAAAATGAACTTGTTATAATTACAAATCATCCATGTGGTAAAAAGTACATTATATAGAGATTTGTATTCATGATTTAAATATAATATATATAATATATATCATTTATATATGTTTTTATAATTCTCCATATCATTTGGATATATGAAAATGAAATCCACCGTTCATGGAGACGGTAAGCCGTACAAACGCATGAACGCATTTTCATTTCGGTTTTTTTTCATTTTTAAAGGATTGAAAACCAAATGAAAAAGTGGGATATTATTATTCACTTATAATATCATATTTAATTTCCATTAAATAAGTTCATTAACACTATCCTCTATACGTTCCATGAATGGTATGAATGAGTCATATCACTTAGAGGGTGTGGTAGTCCACATTTCCTAAAATGAAATTATCGTATTTATAAGACATGAAAATACAAAAGTTATGTTCTAAATGATAATTACATAAGATTATAGATAAAATAAATGTCATAAATATCATATCTAATTACAGTGTCATCATAATGGCTACTATGAGAGTTGGTTGGACAATATTGATAAATCATTTTTTCATTACGCAATAGTTCACCTTCCACAGAAACAATATGTATGTGTCCATTAGATAGAGGTGTATGTAAGTGTAGTTCGAATAATTATAATAAAAACAACCTAGTATATTGATTATACTGGTGTTGTTATGTAAACAAGGAATAATAATAGTATATGGTGTGGAGAAGGAAAATAGAATAAAAGAACTTGCGAGAAGACGTTATCATTAAATCAGGTAACTCCCTTTGGTTTGAAGCAAAAGTATTTATTGAATTTCCTTATGCATGAAGTAAGGATTCTTGGTGGAAGAGAGTGATTTTTTGAGATTATTGGAGTAGAGGATGTTCGATAAAAGGGGCTTGATAGGTGTGAGTAATGAGTTAGAGTTGGTGTCATTTTAAAAGAGGGATGATGAGCTCTTTAGGAAAGTTTGAAAGTATTATTTTATTATAAAATGATTTTCAGTTTCAAAAGGTCCAAAACTCATTAAATTAAAAGATAAGATGAATATAAGTCGAAATAAAATCATAAAATAATAATTGGACCGGTTTTTGATATTTTTAATCCTTATTTGTTTTATTTAACCTGTTGTTAACTTATTTAACTTTTACCATGTCCTCTTGTATATTCACACTATATGGTAAATATATTTACTATAAAATTACAAGAGACCCAAAATAGATCACTAATGAAATGTTTAAAATCATATATTTAATTTGGCAGAATAATATATTTTTAAGACTATTTTATCATTTTAAAAAATATTAATTTATTTAAAAACTCATTTTGTAAATTTTTATACTATTCATATCATCAATTTTTAAAAATACATAAAAACTTTATTATTTCTAAAAAACCTTCATTAATAAAAATATAAAAATTCATAACAATCTATAAAATTATTTTATGTCATAAAAAGTTTTAAAATAAATTTATTTTAATATTTATAATCACATTTATTTAAAACAATCATTAATGAGGCAATCATTACATCACCATTGTGTCATAAATAAATTTCTTTATATTATATCTAAAAATTATAAATAAATTTCCATGATATAGGAAATAATTTTATCTTTATATGGAATATTTATAGTCGAAATGATAACTTATATAACCCTATATAAAAATTGTTTTACTAAATGATATATGTATTTGTTACATTTTCCTTAACTTTAAATTAATTTTTATAAAGTGTCATTTTCACTTACAAGTGGCTCTATGGGGTCCCAAAATCTATCCAAGGACGCCCATGGTCATTCATGTATCATACAATAGTGTTATGACACGTTTTGGGGTAATTTAATATTATTATAATATTATTTGTTACCCTTATTTACCAGATTTACTCTTTAACCATGGTAAATAAAATATTTACTGAAGTTACTATTCATAATGTCTGAAAATAAAAGATACCTATTTAGACAATTTGTAACTTCTGATTCCAAATATTAAATCCATTTTTCTAAATTCAAAACACAGAAGTTGATGAAATTAATTTAAAATTAATTCTCATTGTCAAAACCAAACATCGCGTTTTTGAGAAATAATAACAATCAAAAGATTTATATTTGTTTATGTCCAATTTCAAAGTGAAATTACATCCGATGAAAAAATTTGGATTAAATGTTAAAAATATAATCCAATTAAAATTTAAAACTAATTATAAGAAGAATCTAACTATATAAATAAATTATATTAAAAGGCTATTTTGAATTATAATGTAGTTTTTTTCACTATTCATCAAAAAATAAACATTATCAGAAAAATACCAAACTTTTATCCGAAGTAAATTTTGATGTCTCACTTATAAATAGAATGTTTATTCTTCAAAATATATTATATAAATGTAATAAAAAAAATATTTAAAAAGTACTCAACATCAAAAAGAGGTAAATCAACCTTTTAAAGAATATTATAGTATTTCAGGCTTAAAATCAGATTCATTCTCATTTTAAGCCTCTAAAATTGATTGGATAAAATTAAAAAGATTTTAACAAAATGTGTAATAATATTTTATTTAGTTCTGTTCATTCCCTCCAATACAATGGCTAGGCTTTAACTACTATTTAAAATAATTATATTATTATATTATTTTTCGGTATACCACAATGTTTTGTACAATGTAAGATTTCAAAGAAACTAGTTGTTGCATGTTGAGTACACTATCTGAAAATTGTCCTATTTAGAATAAAATTAATATATTATTAATAAATATTACAAAATATGAAAATTTATTATTCTATAAATACCTGGGTTGTTACTATGAGGCTCCATGATGACCACCCTTATGAATTCCAACTCAATTGATGAGACCCTCATGCATGGAAATTAAGAAGTAATTCCCTGAAAACACTCACTACACACCATAAGGCTCTGAGATGATCACCCTCATGGTTTCATTATTGACCAAAAATACCCTCACACATGGAAACCAAGTCACCATACATTATTTTTTCCCATTTCACATCGTACAACTAAAAAATATAGTCAGTGGTTTTCTTATGCCCATATTTCCCTTCATAATGGTAGTGGAGGAAAAGGAATAAGGGATTGAGAGATAGAATAATTCTCATAGAATCTCATATTTAATCCTATGACCATCAAAACTGTTATTTCCAAGACCATCAACTCTTGTAGTGTTTCATCCAGGATCGATCATCCACTAGCTTAGTGTGTCAGTTCTGTTCGACTATCTGCATGCGTAGTCCACAATTTGAGATTGATCTTTCATCCCATCTAGTGCATCGAATAGACAATACACCATCGATTTCCTATAGTGTGGAATGTCCATCATAGACTTCCTAACCAACAGTATGGTCTTCACCGTGCATATACCATGTATTATGGCCTTCACTATGAAAATACCATTTGGCATGGCCTTCACCATGAATATACCACACGATATGGTTATTACCACATATATACAACATGGTATGCTCATCACCAAGTAGTTTGGACCTTACTATGCAATATTCCAATTTTACATGATTTGACACAGAACTCCAAATATGAGGAAAAAATGCCACATTAAATTAGTTTTAGAGTGGATATTTTAATTTTAGGAAGGAAAGTAAAAAAAATACGTAGAAATTTATAATTAGTTTTATCACAAAATGGACCCTATGCTCAGAGGAAGTCATAGAAAGTAAACTAATACAAAAATATTAACGAAAATATCATGATACTATAAAAAAAATTCACTTGAATAAAATAATATAGGACTCTCGAATATATTCATCCAACAAATGTGTCTACATAAAGTGAACTAAAATTAAAGAAATATGGGGAAAATATATATAACCATAAGAATTCATTAAACATATGAAGTAGTATTATTATTTATAGTAAGGATGAAATGTCCATGACCAAAATATTCTTACAAATTCAATACATTTCTTTACTCATTCCATGTAACATAAGAATAAGTAGAAGGTACCACCTTCATCTAAATGATTGAACATATAGAAATTATTTCTTGATAATGGATTGTTCCTCGAGATAAGTCAATCCCATATCCAATCAAAAATTACCTCCAAATGAAATTACAATATCCACCTTCAATATCATATCACAATAACGAAGTTAACCCAATGGAAAGGGACATAAAAATAGACTAATGAACATATCCCTAAAGTGACTCTTACCACTTTCTATGACATTTTTCTATTCAATGTAGGTCCATTGGATCTCCAAAATTGTATGTTGTAGCTTCCCTATTTGAGGTAGGTCCCTATAACAAAAACTCCACCCACTTATATTACATAACATAGAAATGAATTATACAATATGATTAATAATATGTTTATTAAATACCACTACACACATCACTATTCTAATCAATGCATGTAAGATCGCCAAATTTAATCATTAAATGATACTACCTTGAACTAAAAATAGAAAACCCTCTTAAAATGCATCATATCCAAGTCCATGAAATTTGAATTTTCAAGAACAAGGTTAATGCATAGTTCCTACAATTAGTTCGAAAAACTAAAGCAC
Source organism: Viscum album (assembly GCA_963277665.1). Lineage (NCBI taxonomy): Eukaryota > Viridiplantae > Streptophyta > Magnoliopsida > Santalales > Viscaceae > Viscum > Viscum album. Next base: position 546,041,260 of record OY728130.1, on the reverse strand, counting down.
ATGATTTTGATGACATGAAAATAATGAATCAATCAAAATCATAATACAATGTCACTAAAAATGTTTTACCAATAGAAAAATAAAATTATAATCATGTGTTTCCATATTATATGATGAAAACCACAACCCACAATTTATCTCATGGAATGGATATATCAAAATTGATAATGAATAAATACTATAGATCAAACTCAGGGATATGACAAAACCTCAACTGTCATGCTAGAAAATTATGATGGTGCCTTTCCTAGAATTGAGAAGTGCATAAACACAATGAAAAGTAGAGAGAATATTAAATAAACCAATAATCAACTCATATATCTAATCAATAATTTATGAATTTCATGCAATCTAAAATTAAGGAAATGGGGGAATCTATAATGAATATAATTCTTAGTTTTTTTTAAATGAAAAATATGTAACAAAAAATATTTATCAATGTGATACTAAGTAACCTTCAATATATTTTACAATTACATAATCAAACTGTAAAATAGTAATGAAACTGGCCTAGTGCATAAAATAGTAAAATAAATAAAAAGGATATTTTATGGCATGAATATATGAAAAAATTCACCAATATAGTTCAATTCAAATGATAAATTCTCTGAAAACACCCATATCATAATTAATTCATACCCTTTTGGCATTTCTATAGTTTAAGTAAAAAATAATATCACATGAACCATGATTTTTTTATTCGTCTTCCCCAATTCTTTTCATCTATAAACCATGTCAGGAAATATGATTTGTTTACAAATAAAATTATCCACATGATTCAAAGATTACATATTGAATATGATATAAATGAATCAGCAAATGAACAATCTATCGACCATTGAAAAAACTCATCTGATGTTGTAGGTCTCACAATATGATGAAGCCCTACATTCATGTTCTATTTCACACAATTTTCTATGTTAATGAAAAAACATAAAACATCTATCCCACTACAGAAATGATTTTTTCTAGGATTTTCATTACAACCCTCAGGAAATGATTTTCATTAATTCTTCCAATTACAGTATCCCAACATGTATGTTTGCATTTCATGAAACATCTCATGTCATAAGAGAATGATTTGTTTTTTATAAAAAATTGAATCCATTATCTTCATAAAGAAAATAAGTTGGTCTTATTAAAGATAAATGTTTTATATAATAATTAACCTAGAATAAATTGAAAATAATTCTTACTTACATGAAACAATTTTTTTAATAAATTAATATGAACATAATATAAATGTGGAAAATTTAACCATTTTTAATAACAATTGAACCCATTATGTTAATGAAAACCCAATGTTGTGTCTTATTGATGAAAAAACTTTCTACATTTATTTTAATATATTTTCTCAAACCATTGTGGAAATTTGAAAAAATAAAAAAAAACTTTTAAAAACTAAATTGGAAATGAATTAATTAATGAAAATAATAATAATAAAGACATAGTTACAAACCAATCAATTGTTATGTATAATTGTATTTAAATTCATTATGGAATAGGGAAGTAATAATTTGAGCATGATATTATGGATATTAAATGACTAAATTTATAAATTAATGAAACATAATTGGTTTGATACAATGGAAAAGAGATATAATTTTCATAAAATTTAAAAATATAAAATAACATAATTATATATGAAAAAATGTATTTGAACATAATAAAATTCAAGAAGCCACTTTGAGTTATTTAAATGTAGCTGATCAATCCTCCATAAGGATACATGGATGATATGTATAAACCCCACGCATGATTTTCAATAAAAATATATGTTAAATTTTCTTTTATATAATAATATATCAAACTATTATATATGTTCATGCAGTTAGTGTTAACTAATTAGTCATTACTTATGTAGAAATAAAATATTTTCATGTGTGTAAGTAACATAATTAAACAACTTAAATAACAAAACATAAATTTAATTTCTTTAAACAAAATTACATATTTTAATTTGAACTAATAAAACACCCGTGTTTTTAAAATGGGTTCAAAGACATGTATGCCGTTCTAAGAAAAGTTATGAAATTTTTAAAAAATATAGATTAGTATGTTACATAATCCTTTAGAGTGTCCAATAATGACAACCTAATTTTTTCTTGAAAATTAATGACATAAAATATAATAAAACATTATAATATTTTGATAAAAAATGATAAAAAAATTGTGGTTAATTTTTCTAAATGAGAATGTGTCACGTAATAATTAGTTTTTTGAATCGAAGTTCTTAATCTGCAAACTTTTTTATAAAATGTTGTTTTTCTACAATGAAAAAAACAATACCTATAAATTAATTGAATGAAAATAATGTAATCCAAAAATATTATTATTAGAGTCAAAAAAAAATTTAGATACATTCCATATTATTTAATAAACCCACAATAAAGGAATTAAGAAATACCATTTTTCTAAGTAACCAAAGCACCGAGGACGACTAGACACTAAATATGTTGTAGTGAAAACTTTAGTAAAAAAAATCTGAACAACGTAACCCCTTCTCTCTTATCTTACATGTATGTCACTACAATACATATAGGAAGAGTATGAATAGAAAAATGAAATAAAATTTGTAAACATAATTTAAAATAAATGGTTTTTGGGGTTATTGAATATTTTGTCATCTATCCCAAAAAAGGTAAATCACATACTTTATTTTTTACTCCTACCATCCAAAAACATTTCTAAACCATGTAAAGAAAAAAGATTCTAGACCACAATAGATTTTTGGGGAATGGATGTGATTCTAGAGAACCCAAGGATGATATATGGTGGATAGGTTGAATGCACCAAGGGGTAAGTAGATTTTTTAGAGGCGAATAAGGAGTAATTTTTTCATCTAGTATATATAGGTATTTAAAATAGTTTTCACAATATTTTTATTCACAAATTATTTTTGGAAATTTATATCTTTAGTTTTAAGGGTATCATCATTTGACTTTCCCTTTTTATGAAACATATCAGGTGTGCGAATATAGACATTAGACTTTCTTTTAAAAATTGGAATAATGATTGGTGTTAAAAAAATTTATCCCAATAGTGAAACGATACGAAGGAGAATATAATAATGTTAATCTGAAATGTATCCTAAACATTCAAAACAACACAAAGTTAAATTCAAATAATAGAAAAATTTGGTTCAGAAAAAACTAATAATATGATTCGGGTAACATATACATGTGGTTAAAAAACAAATAATAATCATTATAGAAAAAATTACACATCGCTCAAACTATTTTATTTCATAATAGAATGGAACTTTTAATATAACAAACATTAAATCACATACTCCTATAAAAATATTATCCAATATTTTTACACATTTTTTTATCATTTCTTTCTTCAATATTTTAATTTCTGATAATTAATTACTTCAAATTTATGTCATTATGTAAATATTAATTATATTTTGTGTTTCAATATTATATATTATATATTATATATTTTTTTAAAATATATTTCATGCCTTTAATTAATTATTTAACAGTGAAACAAAAAATTCAATCTTATTTTTTCTTTAAAATTTAATTAACATTTTCTAAAATTTATATGATATTGAAAATGAATTAATAATATGGGATTCTTACCATCCCCATTAACTATTTCACTACTAGTTTCTATAATTAATGTTTACAGATTTTCTATCAAAAAATGTTTACTGTGTTTCTTTCGGTAATTCATTATAGTATTTAACAATTTAATATTTTTTTTAAAATAATTTAATCATTCCCATTTACTAGGAATACTTAAGGATTAAAATTATAATTAATTATGGCCTTTAGGCCATCCAATGGTAGGCTTATGGGCCATGTAATGGGCTTCATTCCCAATGGGCCTTCGGGCAAAAAATGTAATAAATAGATTTCATGTTGGGTAGGTAATCCCATGGGAGGCTATGACATCCCTTATAGGTCTGTGTGTCTGTAGTGTGTGTGTGTGTGTGTTTGATTGTATTTTTACCCCCAATAACATAATTTAATATTAAAATTATAATTTACTTTTTGATTGATGTTATATAATAATATATTTTAATTCATTGACAAAAATTGAAAAATCAAATAAAAAATGTTATTGGGGGAACATTTGATTTGTTTTCATAAATAGAATATCACCATTTATTTCGTCATAATTTGACATAAAAATTCATCATTATTAATTAAAAAACTACATTAAAATTGATGTCCAATGCATGAAAAAACTTTTAAAAGAACTTATCTATAAATAAAATTTATCCTAGACACATAACATGATAAAATTTCAATGAAAATAATATATATATATATATATATATATATGTTAATACATATGGTATAAATTTATTAAAATTATATTTAGTTAATTTTATCATTTTATAAAATTTAATTATAACATACCTTATTCATTTTAACATATATTTTACACTTCCGTACGAGACTAAATTTTTTCAAATGAAATTAATGAGAATCAAATCATTTCCATAAATGTGTGGGCAGGTGTGTGTATGTCTATGTGATATTTATAAATTTTTTTTTAATTTCATCATAAGTAATTTCCTCATAAATTTGAAAAAAATTAATTATAAATTTTTTTTAAAATATTTGAAATTTATCTCACACATTGATTATGCCAAATCTCATGAAAAACATGAAATTTATTATATATATATAACATTAAATAATTATCTCACACAATTCATATATTTGATTTAAATTATTGATAAGATTGAAGGGGTGAAATAATTTTTTTTAATTTTTACACCTAAAATAATTCAATATTATATTTTATTTCACCCCTTATTTGATAATTTTGTTTCATAAAAAGCTAAAATATTGTTTAATTATTATTTCTTGAATCATAAAAAAAATAAATTTTATAAATCAGCAGAATAAATCATAAAATGATTAGGAGGAAAAGATAAAGACCAGACGAAGGAATCCTGGAAATCCCTCAAGGAGGCTTGATAGTGTGCAACATGATTACCATCACTTTTGATGAAAGTTAACTAATAAGGCAAGACATAGGATTCCAAAATCAAAATTCTATCTAGGATAGATACAAACCTCAACCCACTCCCCACCATACCACAATGATTATTAATAATAATACAATAATATGATTACGTGATAATTTCCTTCCACCCATGGGATGTGGCAATCTATAATCTCGAAAAAATAGCCATCGCCTTAGTAATAGGGGGATCCAGATAAATTATCACAGAACTATGAATGATATATAAAAAATGATATCTTTCTTTAATGTATTGAATTAAAAAATAATTTAACAAATTATTTGAGATATATTTTATTTTACTACAATATATTAGGCCAGTATTAGTACACAAAATATCTGTATTATCACCCTTAATGTGCTTATAATGTATGTGCTAATAAAGGTTGTTTTTTGTCAAAGATTATTTAACAATAATAAATGTTTCAGTCACCTTATGTAGTTTATTGAATCATATAACACCAATCCAATACAACAAATTAATCTTAAAAATCATTTAAAATATATAAATAACATCGCATTTATTAGAAATAATAAACAATATCTTTTCATTTCATCCTTTTGATGTAGTTTTTGTAAAATATTCAATGATATACAGAAGTAACAAATAATAAGAACTACATGTATTGGGACATATCTCTGACCATGATTCATTATGTGCTAGAGTATTGTACGATAAGTACTTCCCCCATTCAGGATATGGTGGGGGAATCCCTTACCAAATGGCCCAACTACTTGTAGAGGAGCCTTTTAGGAACACGTGATCTGATCCTTGAGGGGATCTACTAGAAGATTGGTTATTAGTGTTCTATCAGAATATTGGAAGAGCCATGGATAGTTGATGGTGCTTATTACTTGGAAACTATAAAATCAATTGAGGTCTAGGAAGACCCCATTGTCCAGTTTTTGCTTAATGATTCAAGAGATGGATGGTGTAATGAGCAGTTAGAAGTGGATTAATGATCGATATAAGATGATTATCCAATGTATCACATTTGTTTGGAATATCAGGCTATACCATATTTTCTGGTCTTTTGATTGGTTTGGTACATACAATACTAGGTTAGGTTATAAGTCACGCCTTGATTCACTGACCACAAGGGTGGATGACATTTGGAATTTTATTTGTGACCTAATGATCCCTCATATGACATGGTATTTTATATGGAATGTTAGCTCAAGGACACAACATATGGTATAATTCCTTATCCTACTCTAGGATTCTAGTGATCCCACCATTCTGATCTGAAAACCTGCAGCATAGACCCCCCTGCATGAAATCGTCCAATGCTATGGTGTTAAGGAGTCATGAGAAGCGTGGAGTGTCAAGGAAGACATCTTTCATGATAAGTTATCTTTATTGGAGGCATTACTCTTGAACCTGTCATCTTCTCTTTCCTAATTGAAAATGCATTTCATCTTCACATTGGCATGGATTGTTTAGGCATGTAGTAATGGTATCGTTTTAAACTAGGTGACTAACTTGTACTCTCTCTATGTTGATCGGGAAACCCTTTGGATAAATTCTTGGAAATGGTATGACCTACCTCACAAAGCCATAGGTTTGCATCTAGCCTCTTGTTCCTAACATCTTCCTCCATCGGGGGTTATAAACATTAACACAGATGCTTCCCATTCCAGATGTGGTATATCAAACATTGACATCATTGATAGTGACTCCTCTATCTCTTTGGTTAGAGCATGTTTCTCATCCTTCACTACAATATGGGCACAACCCACAACTAGAAATTTGAGTATTTGGGACTGATCAATTGCAACGGGAAATTCACATGTCACAAATAGTCTCTGGACATGAACCTATTGTGGTGGAAGAATTGTTCTGTCACAAGTAATGAAAATTTTAGAGAAAATAATTATTCCATCAAAAATAGTTTTGGAGAGAGTTCCCTCCGCTCAATGCAAAACGTAATAATGATGGGAATTTGTGACAGACTGCTTCTTTCGTCCAAAATTTCCATTGACATAGAACTATTTTTGATGTGAATCAAATCCGATCACAAATAATTTTGACCGAGTGACAATTTGTGATGGAATTAATTTAGTCACAAATAGTCCATCACAATTAATCTTTTCATTTAATATAGAAACCCTTTATTCTTTCTCCTAACTTATTCCTCCTATCCTACATAGCAACGCACAATGACTCCCTCTCCCATACTGCTGCTCTTCTACACTACTCCATGACTCACTCAGCATCGTTCTATAGATCTATTGCTCTCTCTCTTGCACAACCACACTCCCTCTCCTACAAAGATGCAATGAAACACCGCCCTGAGTCACTCTACTCAGATCTGCTAGGTACAGTCTCATATTTTTTCCTCTTCTATTTTTTTTAAAATATTACTTCAATCTTGTAAATAATGGTTCAGTCAAAACATAGGTTAATAAATTTTCCTTCTTTTTTAATTTAATTTATATTTTGTGTTAAACTAAATTTATTTATTTTTATTTGGGTGTCGATTATTTCTATGCACATTGATTTCATTTTATTTGATAAATATTGGCCATTGTTTGATATTTCAATTTAATAGATTATTGTTTTGGTGTTGAGGGTTTCTGGAAGATTATTATTTTATATTATTATTTTATTAAATTATTTTAAATATTATTATTTAGAAAATTATTTATAAGGATGTTCAATATTGACGATGTTTACATAAAATGTTTAATTAGTCAATTATATAACTTGGTTATATTGATATAATTTTTATGAATTATGAAATTCTTTGGATTTTCACACTGTGGTAGGGAATTTTTTATCTTATGATTTCTTTTTATTGATTTAAAACATGTAAAAATAGTTTTGTAGACATATATATATATCTGTGTGTGTGTGTGTGTGTTTTAACATGTTAATATACATATATAAACGTTTTAAAAATAACATGTATGGTTTTGGTATATATACATTTTTGTGGCTGTGTGTGCACGTGTATGTATGTAAATAAATTATATATGATAATTTGTTTTGAAATATCTTTAAATATAAATTTTATGTATATAGTTTTGATTAAGAAATTATGTAATATATATATATATACAATGTATGAAATAAAAATAAATTAGTGTTTTTTTAATAATGATGAGGAATTTAATTTAATGAAAACGTTTTAACAAAACATTATTTATATGAATTTTGAAAAAAATGTTAATTTTTTTTAATGAAAAAACAATAAAAATTTAAAATATAAAATATTTATTCAAACATAGCTAATAAAAATTAGGTTATTTTTTGTAATAATTTTCTAAAGAATATAAAAAATACAAAGAACTATTAAAAATTTATAATAAACTATTAATTATTAAAAATGTAGTATTAGTTTATGTAATTAGATAAAATCAATAAATAATCTTTAATATTTAATAATAATCTAGTCATTATTAGTAATAAATTGTAAATATTATTATAAATTAAGAAATAAAAAAACTGTAAAAAATATTAAAAAATTTAAAAACTATTAGAAATTCACAATAATTAGTATATTTTTTGTATTAATTAAAATAAATAATATTAATAATTCATATAAATGTTGTCAATTCAACCAACATGCACAAATTTTGTAATGGATCTACGGAAAAAATATTAATTCAAAATAAATATTACTTCAGATTTATTAACTCAAAATTATTTGTAAATAATTTATATAAATTATTAATTCAAGATAATAAAATTTATTTATAATCAAAATTCACTATATGTAAAATTACATATAAAATATATATACATATATACATATATATGTTAATATATATTTGATATATATATTATATTAGGTTCTTGGGGGTAAAAATAAAGATTATATATATGTATATTTGTTTAAAAAATAGTTCGAATATATATTTTATGTACTTATATTTATTACAAAATTGTGAGAGAAATAAAAACCCATGTTCTTGTTTCAATTTTAATCATGTGAATTTCTCAAGAACACCTCATGTGATCTGCATATGTTTCGGCTGCCCTTGTTCTTCTATTAGTGGAATCACAGGGAGGTTCTAAGGTCAGCTGAGTGGAAATAGTTCTGTGGGTTGTGCTCATGATCTGTCTATTGTAGCAGTGAGAGGATTCCATCAAAGCTGGTTCTCGTGATGTTCAACACCCAGATAAGATGATGAATAGTTCAAACTATTCATAATCCCGTAGGAGAATTTCCAGCCATTGATTTTGCCTTTTTTTTTGTCAAAAGTGGTCTTTTTCATTCCCATTTTTGAACACACAATAAAGGTAAAAAACGTTCTCTCTCTAATTTTTTAATAGAAAGTTTCTTTCTTCCTTTCCATTCCCACATTTTTACTCCCTAGTCATTCTCTATTTTTTACCCTATCCAAATCCCTCACGCATGATCCATTTTCCAAAAAAAATACCTCCATTATTGAACACAAAAAAAATATCACCATAATTTTTGAATATAGAAGTTTTCAAAATCAAAATAAAATATTCTTCTCTTCCAGATATCTACATCTGTTATTATTCATCAAATATAATTTTTCATCATGTAGAATGCATTTGAAAAAGCAATTATACCAAAGTTGAGGAAGAAAAATAGAGATATTTGGTGCATCCAAATTCCCATGCTCTTTGGTACCCATGACATCATCGACACCGTGGATTACATATACATTGATAAGGAATCCAAAGTAGAAGAGGTTGCTATGCTAGATGTTCAAAAAACAACTCTTCATGTAGAATGAATGAAGGATCACAAGGGGAAAACCTACATTTATTAATGCCTTGTTGAAGTGAATTTTGAAATAATTGCTTCATCAAAACCATAAAAAGAGATTCATGATTCTATTTGCAAAATATTCCAAGGCACTGACAAAGTGAAGCAGATTCATATTCAATCTTTTGGAGGTGTGTTCCAATCCCAATTTATAAAAGCTTCTGAAACTATTGCTAAGTATCATACTCATGTAGTTGTTGTGGTGAATAAATTTTGATGAAATTGAGAAGATATTGCTGACATGTGGGTATGTGAGAAAATTTTATGATACCTTTATCCAAAATTTGATTACATGGTCGTTTCCCTAGAATAAACAAAGGACATATATATGATCTCTATCAAAGAACTCGTGGGGTATCTTCAATACCACGAATTGAAGGTGGTCTGCCGAATAAATACTATTGGAGTGGAGCATGCCCATTAATAAAAGTTGTACCTCAAAAACACAGAAAAATAGAAAGGGTGGACATATTGAAGAACCCGAGGTGGATGATTCTATCGGTAAGAATCCAATTTAAGAGGATGAGTTCGAGATGAAGGAATTCCATATCAAAGAAATAAATTTCAATTTGATTCTTGCTGCTGATATTTTGTTCCAGTGATCACCACCACTGATGTGCTTATCTGCTTCCACATGTGCTTCTGAATTTACTACAGAAAATTACTTTCATGAAGTCATTATACACATTGGCTACCAACAAAGATATATTGAAAAATCATGGGTAGCAAGGAAAACATGTCTAATGGGGGATGTTGGATAGTAAATTTTTTTAATTTAGTATGTACCTACCTCCACTGTAGATATGGAGGCTGGGAATTTTTAGATGAATGATGCATGATGTCTTTGTTAGATGGTGGAACTTAGTTGCAAGATCTAATTTTAGTAGTGCTGTCAAATTTAAATGGAGGATCATATTTGAAGAATTCAAATCGTGCAGATCTTGTTCCATATCTGGCAGTTCCATCGGCTGGGAGCAGTCCATGGTTGAAACATAGAGTGTCGGTTGATCCAGTTATGGTGGACCGTTCAATGTTTGATATTTTGTTGCATGTTTTGGATCTGGTATCTCTTCCGGTGGAGATGTTGTAGTCCCCAGATCTGGTCATAGGTGAATATCTGTTGCGGGGTGCATCTGGACCGATTGATGTCCTCTGGTGTGCCCCATTATAGCCAATGATGCCCGGGTGAAAGTCTTGGCCCCAGATCTGGGTGTGAGCATACTAGGATCTGGATCTTCAAAGTCACTTGGTGTTAGTTCTAGTTCCTTGGACGATAAGTTGTAACCGAATCATGTGTTCACTGATTCTAATATTTCATCTACTAGGGTCACGAATAATGGTTCATATTTTATTGTTGAATCCAATCAGCAATTGATTATGGAAAGGCTTGATATGTGGAAATACTCTATTATTTCTCAGTTGATATCTCAAGGGAAGGATAACCCATGGAATACTAATGATTTTAAGAAGTGGCTTCTTCAAATATGGGGATTTAACAGGTGGAGGATTACCTCAATCAGTAAGGAGTTCTTTCATATCGTGTTTCATTCTGATGAAATGAAATCTAGAGCATGGAGATTGGGATTAATTTCTCCTAAACCTGGTATTTTAAGGATACAAAATTGGTATCCCTTCATTAGTCACTATGCAATGAAGAACTCCATCACTCAGACTTGGATATAGATTCTTAGTTTTTTGTGGTTTCATTGTCACTCTCAATTGTGGTGGGATGTATCCTTTGTTGTTGGGGCTCCAATAAATTTGAAAAGGACATAGATATTACACTATTTGGACATTTTTCTAGTGTACTTGTAGAAGTTGACTTTATTTAAACTCTTATGGAGTTAGTTCTGTAGATTTCCACTGATTCACAATTGAAACATTAAATAGAGTTTGAGAAGAGGCCTACCTTTTGCAAGATATGAGGGAATATAAGGCATATGTGCTCCGAATGATGGAAGAAATTTTTTTCCACCAAATAAAAGAATAATGGTCATTATACGGTAAATTGTATACTTATTATTCCTATATGTGGTGTTTGTAAACTGCTGCTACACTTGAAGCCAATGTGGCTGGTTAGAATACTATTGATTAAGTGATGCAGGTCAATGTTCCATACAACAGTCCTATAAAACTATTGATTACAATAGATGTTTCTAAAGATGATGAGAATATGAACGAGCATAAAGTTGTTGTTGGCACTGCATTGGACAACAACCATGTGAAGTGCTCTGAAGGAATAGAAGTATCCCATATTAATGTTGTACCAGTTCCTAGACAACATTCTAATAGGTAGAAATTATAGTTGGACACTGTCGTTTATATAGAACTCAAAGCTAGTGTGGAGTCTCTTAGACCAATAAAGAAGGTTCATAAAGCCAGTGCTAGTGTCATTTATGCATCTGCTCTTCCAGAGAGGTTGAAATTCATTGAGTGGGAAGATTCTATTTAGAGTAAAGGGAAACATAATATGTATAATGAAGAGTTTCAAATGATTTTACAGAAAATGGGTTCTCTACATGAATCTCTTGAAGATACTCTACAAGAAAGTGATATTTCTATGGCCAATAGTTTTAAGGCTCTTGGTTTGATTAATAATGATGTAAGTCATGCATATAGGGATATTTTTTCTACTAAAAAGGGTGATCACAATGTGACTGTGCATTAGAAGACTTGGAGAAGGGGTAGGCACCCAAAGGGTTGTGGTCATAAATGTGGTTGAGAGAAGGTTACCCAAGGGTGTGGTCGAGGTGGTTCTTCAAGATCTTATAGGCTCAAACCGGAGTAGATGGAACCTAAGGAGAAACACACTGCACTTTTCAGCCAGAATACCACACATTCAAACTGGGAATCTATTGATGCTAAAGATTCTGAACATGTCTCAGATCATGATTTCGATTATTCTTGATGTTTTTATTTTCTAATGTTTGGGGGGGGGGGGGGGCTTGCCCTTGTTTTCTCTCTTTCTCCTCCCCATACACTTGTTATTATTTTACAATTTTAATAAATGGTTAGGAGATTTGTCTTCTGGCTAGAATTTATTTATTATAATAACTAATAATTAATTAGTCAATATTATTAATAAATAGTAAATATTTTTATTTTTTTAAAATTATTATTAATAATTTCAATATTTAAGGAAATTATGAAAATATGTAAATATTTGAAAAATAAAAAATAAAAAATTCTACTAATTGTTAAATATTAGTAATATTTATTAAAGAAAATATAAATAATAAATAGTTAGTATTTCTTAACAAATAATTTTGTAAACTACTAAAAATCTAAAAAATATGTCTAACAAATATTGATTTTTTTTATCAAACATTGCTAAAAAATATAAAAAGTAATAACTATTAGAAATTAACAATAATTCAAGTAGACGATGTGTTAATTTAAATATTTTATATTAATAAATTGTATAAATTGTATAAATTTTGTAATACATATGTATTTATATATAAAAAATATTAATAAATGACTAAAAATGATACCCTCGCGTGGAATTTTACCAAACATCGGAAGCTCAAAATTATTATCTCACACCCAGGTTAAACCCATAGTCTCCCATATAACTGTTGAATCATTTTTGTTATGTGATACACCCTTACAAAGATACTAATTTTTTTTTGAGAAATTATAATGAAAATATTAAATGAGATTACCATCATGCATGATGTTACCCAAGTCTCAATGCACAAAAATAATATGTGACATCTAGGATGACACACACATCCTAGACCCAAAAATATTCTCTTATTTTTTAAACAATACATATTTTGGGTGATAATTCAATTTTTTATAGGAAATTATAATAAATATAATAAATGAATTACCCTCATGTATGATTTTACCAAACATACAACACACACAAATGTAATATTTCATTGAGGATAAAACCCACATCCCAAACCTAACAGTGGTATCCTATTTTTCATATAATACGTAGTTTTTATGATAATTAATTTTTTTTATAAAAAATTATAATACAAATATTAAATTAAATACCCTAAAATGAAGTGTAACCAAACACTGGAGGCACACAAATGTTATGTCACACCAAGGGTAACCCCATTATCTCAAACCTAAGATTTATCTCATTTTTCTCATACAATACTCTTTTTATGAGATACGTCTATTTTTTTGTTAAAAATAAAAAAAAATTAAATAAATTAACATTGTGTAAGGTGTTACCAAACTCTTGACTCACACAATTTTTATATCATGTCTATTATAAATCCTACATACCTGACATAATGGTGGTATCTGATGTTTTATATGATAAATTATTTGTGAGATACTTAATTTTTTTATTTGTTATTATAAAAAAATTAAATGAATTAGCCTTGCGTGCAATGTAAACCTACACTCGACACTCAAAAATGTTATGTCATTCTTAGAGTAAACCCATAATCCCAAATCAAATAGTGGTATCATATTTTTCAAATGAGACAACATTTGGACAATATTCTATTATTTTCAAAAATAATCATGTGTCAGAGATAATATATTTAATATTTTTATTCCATCTACATCGAACCTCTATGGGCCACATAATCCATTGCTAAATTAGAACCTAAATATGATCAATAATAATAATAATAATTTTTTTTATTAAAAAAATATAGACTCATTATATGGACACCAGTTTCTATTATGCGATCCTGATTGGATTAATCATTGGAAATATTCGAACAAATGTTTTATAATTCATGTCTACAATAAAGGAATCGAAACATTTATATTATTTGCATCATCAAACTCATATTTTGTTCACAAAGAATAAAATAAATTTCCATGTCATAAATTTTATCTTAGGAGATTTTAAATGTTTTAATATGATGGACTTCATCTATTATGTTTTGGTTTTTAGAAAGATAATTTCTTTGGTGTCAACATTGAGATAATAGTTCAGTAGAAAAGGAAAATTCTTTGGATTCAGGTCCTTCATTTCAAAATTTAGTAAATGCATCTACAAGTCCATTAATTCTAGAAAAAACAACTCATAGTGATATTTCAAATCTTGATTCACAATCTTCTCAGTTTTAAATTTTTTTGAAATCTACTGAGGAGGCCTTATATCTGGGATGCCAGATGAGAAAACGAGAAGCTGTTACAAAATATATGGCTATTAAATAATATTTTGGAATGATAAAAATTGTTTCAATAGGATATTATTATTTCCTAAATTGTTATTTATTGATTGAAATACATTACCTAAAAGTTTATATTGATGGAATAGGTTGGTTTATAATTTGGTTCATTGTTATCAAAATATTCGTGTGTATTTAAATCACTATATATTATATTATGGTTCTTAGGAATCATTGATTAACTTTCCACCATGTGGAGAATCAAGATATAAAGATACAAAAAAAGGAAAGTCTAGATTTACTATAGAAAACTTGAGGTATTTTTCATTTACACCTTATTTACAACATTTATTTATGTCTCGTAACATAGATGTATTAATGAAATGGAATAAATCAAATATTTCCATTAGTAATAGCATAAATTATCCATGTGACGGTGATTCATGGAAACACTTTGATAATATGAGACATTATTTTTCTTCCTAACCTCATAACATATGGTTGAGTATTTATCCTGATGGATTATTACCATTTGGTGCTTATAGTAGTCAATATTCTTGTTGGACTATTTTCATTACTCTATATAACTTAACTCCTTGGATGCAGATGATGAAACCACATATATATTTGGCCCTCTTAATTCCTTGACATCCAAAGAAGAATATTGATGTTTATTTCAGTCCACTAATTGATGAGTTAATATCATTATGAATCAACAATGTGACTACATTTGACATAGTTGCAGATAAGAATTTTAAACTAAAGGTTGAATTAATAGTGACAATTAGTTACTTTTTGACATATGGTATGTTATTTGGATGGAGAACACATGGTCTAAAATCATGCCTATTCTTCATTGATTAGAGAAAATCATTTATTCTCATTAATGGGAGAAAGAGAATTTATGTACTTAACCATTAGTGATTAATTCCTACATATCACCGTTTTGAAGGAACATAAATAATTTTATAAAAGGTTGAATTGAAATAGATGAACCTCGAGCAGCACAATCCTGCATTGAAGTAAAATCTATCATCTCTAAATTAACTCATGTTACATTTTGACCAACTATAAATTAACAAAAAATAAATTGTTCTGGGAAAGATCATAATTGGAAAAAGTGGAGTACTTTTTGGGGACCGTCCATATTGGCGTAATTTATTTGTTAATTAGTGGTTAGATGTAATGAATATTGAGAAGAATTTTTTTCTAATAACAGATCTTATACCATGTTTGATGCGCGTAGTATGACCAATGATAATGTAATGACATTGTTATATCTTTATGATATTTGGAGACGTTATGAACTTGAATTATTTAAATTTGAAAGATCACCAAATTTAATGAATTCAAAAGAATATTACACACTTTCTAAATAAATAAGTTTATTATTTTATCAATGGATTCAATATTTGAGGCTACAAAATAATTATGCTTCTATTTTTTCACATTGCATCAGAAATGGGTATATTACCGGTTTAAAAAGTCATGAATACCATGACATAATAGAAATATTAATGCATGTTGGTATTAGAGGGTTGTTGAATTCTTCAATATGGGATGTATTGACTGAAATATTATATTTCTTATATGAAATTATTGTAGAAAAATCCTATTATGATGCATTGAGAAAGTCTAGAAAGTACGTTGTTTTAATTTTATGTAAATTGGAGAAAATATTCCCACCAGGCTTCTTTGACTCAATGAAACAATTAATATTTCATTTTCCATATGAAGCTAAATATAGAGTACTAGTACAATTATAACAGATGTCCCCCTTTAATATATGTATGAAAAAATTAACGAAGAAATTATGTAACAAAGCATCAACTGAAGGGTTAATTACTAAAGTGTACTTGCATGAGGAAATTTAAAATTTATGATCTTATTATTTTCAATCAGAATAACCTTAAAAACCTAATTGAAGTGGTTGAAATTATAGAAATGTTAATTATTTCAAAGACTACAAATTATTAGTTTTTAATCAAACAGATCCTAGTTTTGGTGGTTATCATGCATGATGGCTTCCATATAAAGAACTCCACAGAGTTCATACATATGTTCTTATGATTTGTGATGCAATTAAATGATATTTGCAATAAGTAATAATTTTTTTATATTTGAAAATATTTATAAAAACAACATTATTTATATTTACATTTCTCTAGACTATATGACAACTATATCAAAAAAATTAAAAAAATTACATTTTCTACTCTTGAAGAATGTCATCATAAAAAGATTTTATATTTGATTCAAGTAATAGAACGTAATGTTTATTTAGATGAATAAATAATTCAAAATTTCAATGATACCTATTATTAAAAACTTTAATTTCATACAGGAAACACAACATGAAAATAATATTGATATTAGATTATGTGTTGTCGAAAATCCTACATAGAAATCAGTAAAATCATATAATGGGAATGTGATTACTGGATTTTGATTCCATAAACACATATATGGTGACTCAAAGAAATCAATGAATTGTGGTATTTTTCGGAATGGATATCCTCATAAGGAAATTGAAGTTTAATTTAATGGATTTCATGATGAAATAATTGAGTTATGTTATCTAGGAACAACTTTTGTAACAATATTTGGATTTCATTGGTTTGATATTGATCGAGGATTGTGAGATCATCCACGACATAGAGTCATTGAAATTAAATATAACAGTATGCTTGAATCAAATGAACCATTTATTTTGGAACATCAAGAACATCAATTTTATTATGAAAATTAATCTAATTTTTTACGAGACTTGAATGATGGGTAGAGTGTGATAAAAATGAAATCATGTGAAAATCAAATTATTGAAAATGAATATTGTTCTTTGGAAGAGAAATACGTTGAAATATTTCTTGAAACAACCCAAAATACATCTCATTGTCAAGTAGTTATAATTATCCATGATGACCCCCCCCCCATATTAAGGTCTGATGATATAGATAATGTTGATAAATTAATAAGGAAAGATTAAACTGAAAGTCATATAAAAGTTGATGATGATGAATATAAGGATAAAGACATTGTTCTTGGTGAAAATGATGAAGAAGATGATGATTGAGGTATTATATTCTAGTTTTGAGTTATAAGTAATTATTATACTATTATATTTATTAGTTTTTATATTTTATATTTATATTTATATTTTATTATAGGTAATATTATAATATTCTTGTTTTTATTATTTTTTTTATATTTTATATTTCTATTAAAAACATCTCAAAAGTAAGAATATTTGTTTTAGATGGCTGGAGATGAACCTGATGACCTATTTCACTCACTCACTGATGAAACAATTATGGTTGATGAGCCCAATTCCTGTGATACTCATGATGGTGCTCCCACTAGGAGGGGGTCGGTCTTGCTCAATTGATGATTATAGATCCCATTCCAGAGAGATGACCATATTTTGATTTCAATCCTCATTTACAAAGGTATGTTTAGTTCTTGAAGATATTTATTTTATATTAATTTTTTTTATTAATTTTGGGATACATTTTATGATTATTTATTTTTATTTTTATAGGTTTTCTCATTACGTTATTGGACATGATTGTGTGATTCTAATAAATAATTTTTTTGTGTTATGGTTGTCATGGGACTTGGTTCCCATCCACATGTGCCACCAGATGGTCGACCACTAGAATATAAATTGTTAAAAAATATATAATTTTTAACATTTATTTAATTACTATAATATTGTTTTTAATTTTATTTCAAAATTTATTGACTCTTATTCTTGATTACTTAAGAGATCCTTTATGAGAGGTACTAGGGAATTTTATATGCGAGTGCTTTCATCAGTTTCTACACCACATCATAAACCGAGATATGGATAAATATTATGTGTAACTGTTTCTGACCGGTCATACGTGTACCATAATCTTGACTATATCTCAACTTAGGTATGAGATACATTGTACTTAAAAATGATAGTAGTTACTTTTAAGAGGAGTTCATCATCTAAGATTCATAGCCAAGGGAGGAAAGAGGCCACACATTGGGCCATAATTCATTAATTTTTCATACATCTATGACATATAGTAATAGATACTAGGTATTAATTTATATATATTTTAACTTTGAAATGATTATTATATTATACTAGACTCTACTGATCCATACTTTACAGAGTTTTATGTCTATAAATATATATATATTGATCCCCATGAAAAATAAATTATAGGTTATAGAAAAATCCATATTGTGGTTAGTAATTTTTTAACAAAATTCAGGAATATTAATTTTATTGATATTCTAATTGGTCATTATATTTAAAGGATACCTATGAGGTTGGGAATTCTAATTCATGGGAGGTTCATGACAAGAGTGAAATACATGACAATGGTGATTGAGGTATTGATGATGGGGCCTAGATACATATGAATTTGTATGATGTTGATAGAGGTCGAGTGATTGGCATTAGTTTCGTACAGACACCTACGAGTTTTTATGGTACTTGTATGATGTCATCAATGAGCGCGAAGGGAGATCATAGAGAATCATCATCAATTCCATCGTCAGCTACACATTATGTGGAAATTTTGAAAGCTCAGGATGATATGATACAACAGATGCAGAGATAGAGAGAGGAGGAGAATGATTAGTAGCATTGGAGAGATGAGAAGATGTTGGTGTATGAAGTGACTTGTGCATGGTGTTGGTATGGTGTTTCCCCCCTCATTCATCATGTAATTATCATATACCTTATGGAATTTTATGATTTGTTATGTTAAATGATTTTTTTAGTAATTTGGGATGACAAACATATTATGTTTGATATGATCTATTACTTTTATGTCACTTTTAATTTTTTTTTAAATTTTTATTAAATATTTATTACATTATAATTTCTTCTATTTTTTAACATTATTTTAATTTCCGAAAAATATATACATTTTTAATTATTTTTAACATGATTTGCGATAGACTGATGGTCCCTCACAATAATTTAATTAAAAAATTGCTACTCGTTTTGTGTAAAAAGTATCATCCATCGTAACTATTTTCTTTGTATGACGAACCATAGAAAATAACCACAATTTTGTCGCCACTTTTTTCATAGTTCATTAGAAACAGAATCCCATTGTAAATGGATTTGTTTGACTAGATTCAATCACTAATTATCCATCTCAAAAAATGGAAACCTTAGTATTGACTAGTAGCGTAATCCTGATCCATTTTCTCTGGCCTATATTTCACTTTAGAGAGGGGTTGGAATGCTCTAATTTTAGAGTCAGACTACCACCCCATTATCAATGCATTATCCCCCCCAGGGGATGGTCTTAAACCATTTTTCTTGCTTATTTTGAAGACTCAGTCACTAAACCTCAACATTCTCTCTTATACATTCTATTTAGTTAAAAGGAAAGAGAACTGGGAGGAACATATGTTGGCTACCCATAGCCTCTCCGGTGATTCTCATGATTGGTTAGATAATTTCCCTTATTATATTTATTTGATTATTATTTCATACACTCATTTATCTAACATAATCATCATATCTCTTTTAAAAAAATTCTACTCAAATGGGATCCTATTAAAGGAGAAACTAGTTTTATAATACTTAAGCATGTTCTTATAATTAAATCATGTTTATTTTATAAACTATACTTAATGAAATGAAAACTACTTATACATGTATTGTCATATAATATATTATAAAAAATAAAATAGACTTTTTTAGACACATGTATAATAAAAATGACGTTAATTTGGAAAAAGAATATTGGATCCTTAATAGTGTATCACATGTCAAATTAACATGTTCTTTACTCCTACTAGTGAAATATTTGTTGAATTATAATGTTATATAAAAAATGAAAAGGTGTTTACTTCTGAAAAACATTCAATTTATTTTGGCAGTCATGGTTGGAGCATTGCTAAAATCAATTATTGTATATAAGTACATATCAACTTTTGTAGTCAGGTGCTAATACTTCTAAAAATATAGACATTAGAGACTGCCTATGGGGGTCTCTAACCTCAAGAATTTTTTTAAAAAAAATTCCACTGCTTTCTAGTATCCAAAAAACCAATACTAATATCAACCAGAACAACATATAAGAGGAAGTCACACAAACAATAACATTGCATGTACTTCGAATTACTCTTCATACGGAGCATCATTCTTTCTTTCTTTTGGTGTATAATTTTTCAAAAATCCAGTATACTAATTTTATTCACAAATTCTTAATCTTGAATAAATAAATACAACTTCTCCCTATGCTTCTTTCGAAAACCAAAACATAGTTATGTGTGAGAGTTTTTCAAAACTTTTACCAGTTTATTAAAAAGATTTTGGTATTTTTAGAAATAATTCATGTGACCATTTATATAAGAAAATAATTTTCCTAAACTTCACATTATTCATAGTATGCAATACATCCTTCATGAAAAACATTGTGTATTGTATAAACTTTAAAAGCACCAAGTTCATAGTCCACGAACTCACCATTTTTGGTTCTATAAATTCTTATGAACACAACTATAGGATAATAATATTACTCATACCCATTCCTTCCAAAGCATTAACATATGCTTCCAATTTCATTTCATCATGACATCAATTGTCACTAACATAGGTATTTATTTTCCTTCTTCTGATACACTGAATTTGGTTTTTTGAAATCTTATTGTGCAACTTATTTGACAGCACTGTACTATTTCCTCTTGTAAAATCATCTTGTTTTATCAGTCTCAGGTAGATGAGAAAAACTATACAGATATACAATACTTAGTTCACGATGTCATTCACACATTAACATAGCATGACTCCAATATTTTGAAACACCAAATCTTCGACAGTGTGATTTATTTCAACTCATATTAAATACAATGCTAATATTCATCATGATTCTCATGATAAAGTCAATGATTCTCAACATATCAGTCTTGGTCTTGTACATATATAATTAATCTAATCTATCATAGTTTCAACTTATGTAAATTATTACCTAGTTCACCATTGTATTTATGACACTACATCAACTCATTAATTTCTTCCTATGAATCCTATTAATCATACCACCAAAATTCATGGAAACTAAAATTTTAAATGATTCCCTTAAAATACTAGTGAATAAAAACTACAATATACTAATTGGAGTCTTAATAATTCAATAATCATAGTGAACACCCATGTAGATACCACACCAAATCACTTCGTGGAATCCTATTCCTTAACCTAACTAACTCTTTTACTTAGTGACACAAACACCTTATTCTTAATCATTTTTTCTATTTTATAAATAACTTGAAATTCTAGAACTCGGTCAAGGATATAATTTTAACTATAAAATTCCCATAGATACCAATTCTACTCATATTCACATTATAATACTTGACTCAAATATCAAGAGATGTTTGATTCACTAACACTGAAAACCATATACCCTCCCACTTTCCATGGGGACTGATGACATGCATTTGGTGTGAAACAATTAATCACATCCCTAGTGGTTCCCTCTTTCTACAAAAAATATCCATGGTCTCTAAGTGACAATTAATGGTGAGCCTACAAAATACCACCCTCTTTCAACATGGGGATATAGAGAAAACTCTCCACTATATATGAGGTTCTGCATGTATTAATTCTATGAACCACTATGGACACCCTCGCAGTCGGAAGGCTTCTGCGTGACTCTAAGATGGGCACCCTCATGAAATCATCCAAATTGAAAAGTCCCACCTATATGGAAACATAATGAAAATACTCTAGGACCACTCACTATACACCATGAATCTCCAAGACTATCACCCTTATGACTACCTACTCAATTGAAAAGACTGTCATGCGTGGAAACTATAACACCCAAATGTTTTTGTGAAATATTTTCTTTAAATAATTTTTATTCTTTAGTAGATTTCATTTCACACAATCGGGTGTTTAAAAAACTAATATATTACCTTATTATGAAATTACCCTTATACCATAACCATTATGATGGCAGAATTAATTAACAAACTTATGAAAATGCATTGTGAATTCTTTGGCTATCAATTATATATGAAAAATATAAATCTAATCGATATTTGTATTTTTGAGTAAATTAATATTGGTAATGAAATTAATGAGATATATATGATATATAATTAATATAATAATTTTTATATTCATCCAATGGATATTTTAGACATGCAGTATGAATAACCATAATTTGACGTATAAAAACCTATATTTTTTGTAAAGGGTTTTTTTATTCCTTTGAATGTAGAATCCCTTTTAAATTACGATTTTGAAACATTATTAATTTTTATATATGAAAACATAAACATATTATTTTTAATAGTTATCTAAAAATTTACTTTGGATTAATTTTTGATATTTTTTTGATAACTTTCAAGTTTCGATGAATAGTAAAATACACAAACTCTTATATGAATTTTTTTATCAAAATAATTTATATCGTTAAATGGTAATATTTAATTTTTTTAAAGTATAAATAGAACATATTTTTATCATTCAATATAATTTATGTCATTATAATTAATTTTACATTGAAATCAGATGTAAAAACATTTCAATCTTTTGCAATGTTTTAGCTTTTAAAACATGTCCTCTCATTACGACAACGAGATTAATTTTAAATTAATTACATGAAAATCTATGTTTTTAATTTTGAAAAATAAACCCTATAATTGGAATCATTATCCCCCAATTATGTAAATATATTTATTTTATTTTTGGGAATTATGAATAGTAACTTCGGAAATTTTTATTAATATGGAAAAGGGTAAGCCAGGTAATTAAGGGTAAGAATCATATTATAAAATTAACCGAACACATTTATTAATATCATTGGATTATTATGTTTAGACTAAAATTTTAGAGACCCAAATCTTGAAATACATGGAAATTACATTACATATGCGGAATAATTAATACATAACAAAAATAAACACACAAGGACCGTAATAGTTTAGTGTCTTTGGAAACTTAGAATATAAACATCTAATAATGTTGAATGATCATCAACATCTCCCATAACGATCTTCCCCTTTTTGTTTCCATACCTAAAACCTTTCTTTATTTCTTGGGGAAAATAAAACATAAAAAGGGTTCACTCAAATGCTCAGTAAGGGAAAACATAGAGAACATAAAACAATCCATAAACCTTTGAAAGAAAAAAACATGAACATGAAATCTAAAATTTAAAACCTTGAGCAAACACATAAATAGTGGAAGTACGTAAGGAATATATCATAATGGAACATCAATCATGATAAAATTTAAAGGGAATAAAACATGTAATTGTGGAAACCATTCAGCACATGTCATGATTTCCATAGTAGCCAAGGCATTGTTTCCAAGACCATCTTAATGGGCAAAGTCCCTTTCGGAATCGAGTTCACTCCTCATTCCAGTCTTGTATTACTGAACCAGATTAACAAACCATTCCATCCATGTCTATCTCATGAGATATAAATCTTTACCCAATGCATTGGAGGGAGATATAGGTCCCATCCATCTCATAATTAAATAATTCTTACTTGTGCCACAAAAGAAACACACATCAATGATAATAACCCTACGAATAAAATGGGTGTCATAAACATCATCCAATCATCACAAAATCCATATAAAAGAAATGGATATCATTTCATAATAAGAAAAGTGGAACCATGTAAATCATAGAGTCAGTATACTTGAAAACATACACATATTAAATAATGTTATTTTAGATGGAAAAGGTTTTTGATAAAACACTTGAATTGAATTCTTGGGGAAAATATCCTTTTTTCTTCAAAATCATTTTCTTTTCGCAAAATGTCATGCAATTTTTAAAGAAAAAGATTTTCTGAAAATAGTCATGAAATATTTTGGAGGAAAATTCATGAAAATAAGGCTTTATTAAACTGTAAACAAATTTGTTCGTGTCGTATAAGTTAAAAAAACATTCTTCTCGTACTTTTGCCAAAAAAGTCAAAAAGTACCTTGTAAAAGAAAGATTCCATACATACCATGTAGTAAAAGTCAAAAATGGGTAAAAAGGAAATTAAAACATACATGAAAACATTTTTAGGAAACATTGACATGGATTAGAACAATAACCACAGTAAATACTTACGAATAATCAATCTCAGATAAAATGAGATTTGCAAAATTATCCCTTACCTTAGGTCTATTATGATTCGTACGTATCCGAACCTCCTGTATAATGATTTAAATAATGTCATTGAATTATTACAGAATCATTTTCATTGTTATGATATCATATATGTTTCACTTATGACTTTATATTACCCGTTCTTTTGTGAATTCCATGTTAAAGTAGCGTTTTTGGTAAAATCATTTCATTTATCTTATGTGTTTCGACTTGTCATTCATGATATTATTACTTATATCCTGATTTAAATAAATCAAAAATGTAAAACATGATTTATATATAATAAATATTCATCATATACATATATATATTATAGATCTATAAAAGGAATGAAATACACTGTTCATGGAGACGGTAGGCCGTACGTATGCATGAACGCTGTTTTCGTTTCCTTATTGAATTGAATGAAACTAAATAGATGATATAAATATATATATATATATACATAAATAAAGTAGAATTATAATTTCATATATTTCATTATTATTCATTATATAAACTTTATGATCATTCATGTATGGTTAAAATGGAGAATGAATCTCATCGCGTCGGGGAGACGGTAGTCCGTACGTACACACGAGCGATGATATCGTTCCCATTATTATTGAATAGAATTAGAGTGGATGGTATAATATATCAGAATTAGTATGATGTTATAATAACCATATATAGTTATTATTTACACCATTATACCCATCCATTAAGGTGTTGGTGGAAAAACAGATTTCACCACGGCGTGGAGACAATATTCCGTACGTACGCACGCGTGGTGATTTCATTTTCCATATGATGGATAGATAGTGAAATAGGGTTTTTTCATACTTATAATAACATATCAGTATATGAGTTATACATATTCTATTACTTCATAATGAAACAACTAAAGTAGATGATGTGGAAGAAGAAATAAAGTTGAAAGAATCGGTAACGGACATTACCTCTTCTTTGAAGCGCGTCTTTCAGACCTCCACTCAGGGCACTAAAATGGGTCTTTGAAGAAGACCAGAACCTCTGGGATGTTTTTATGGAAGTGGAGAAGAGAATTTGGCAGAGTTTTGACATTATTGAAGGCTCAATGTGGTGTGAGGAAGAGAGAGAGAGAGGAGGTTCCCTTTTATAAGGGAGGAGAGGGGCACCTTTGGAATAACAAAAAATATTATTTTATTATAAAGTCATATTCGGTTTTTAATAGCCCCAAATTGAGTTATTTTTAAGATAAGGTGGGGATGGGTCAAAATGATCTCATCCAATAGATTTTAGACAAGTTTAGGTTTCTATTTGAACTTTATCATTTAGATTTAACTTTAAGTTAAATAATATTTCTTTTACAGTGTCTTCTTGTTATCTTACACTTTAAGGTTAATAAACTTACTATAACAAGAAAAAAGAACCCCAAGTTGTTTATTATTAATATATATAACAATATCTAAGTCATTTGGCCTAACCTTATGTTTTTATGAATAAAATAACAATTAATAATATAATATTTGTTTTAAAAACTATTTTATGTCAATGTTGACACTATTTGGTAATTCATTTTTGTGAAAATTATAACAGAATGATTAGTTTGAAAAAAGTTAATTAAATCAAAAATAAAATGTAATTTTAACCTATAAAATTAGTTAAATTCATAAAAAGTCTCAAATTAAATTTATTTTGGTATTTATAACATCAATTATGTAAATATTCCATTAATAAGATAATTACTATATCATCTTTGTGTCATAAATAAATTAACTTATTAAATATCTAAAAATTATAAATAAAATACCATTATGTAGAAAATATTTTTATCTTTCTAATGAATATTTATAGTCGAATTTATCTTATGTATAACCCTATATTAAAAATGATTTACTTATTTAACACTGATTTTAACTATTTTAACCTTTCTTTAAATAAATTAATAATAAATGTCCTAATCTAATCAATGTGGGCCTAAATGGTCATATTTTATTCCTAAGGTTGTTTTTTGTAGAATTACACTTATCCAATAGAATTAGGACTTGTTTTAGGGTAATAATAATATCATTTTTACCCTTAATTACCCTATTTACTTTTAACCGTGGTAAATAAAAGAAAAAAGTTACTATTCACCAAAAATTATTTTCATCTCATTGAACCACATTTTAGTCCTTGATATTAACCGTGTCTCTCGGATTTTTGAAATTCAATTCACAGAAGTGGTAAAATTTAATTTAAATGAAAAAAAATCAGTTTTTTAACTACCACTAAGTGGTTTCACTATTCATCGAAAATTGATGTTTTTCAGAAAAATACCAAAAAATTAGCCTAAGAATTATTTGATATTCCGAATTCAAAATTGATGTCTATTTTTTCAAATTCATAACATATTAGTGTAATTACATAATTTTAAATTTAATTTAAATTATCAAAACAAATAGCGTGTTTTTAAGAAACAAAAACAATCAAAAGACTGATACTTGTTTATATCCAATTTCAAAGTGAAATTAATTCAATGAAAAAAATTAGATTAAATGGTAAAAATATATTCTAATTACACTTTAAAACCAATTAAAAAGATAATCTAACCATATAAATTATTGAGATGAATGAAGTTGTTTTTAATTAAAATGCAACGTGTTTTTACTATTCATTAAAATATGATAGTTATCAGAATAATATGAAAATTTTATCCAAAGTATAATTTTATATCCCGATTCAAAAGGTGTATTTCATTTTGTCAAATTGAACTTATAGGCTTGTCAAAAACAAGATTTAATGTGGGTGCGTCATCAAAACGCGGGAAAACTGCAATTTTTTAAAAATATATATTTTACACGAAAAATTTATTTTATTATCATACCATATTTTAGAAAATGTGTAAGATGAATAATAATGTTATAAAATTAAAAATTTATTTAATACTATTCATAACGGCTATTAAAAAATAATATTATAACAATATATCATTGTTTAGTGAAACCTGGTATTGCGTACAACACACGCTATCGAGGAAGGTCGCGATTGCGTGTAATGCAAGCCAAGTCAGGGTTGCATGTTATGCAAGACTCCTCTGTTGTTTTGTATAATAGAATCCAAACATATTACATTTATACATTGAATATATATATATACACACTAAATGTTTCGGAGAATAACTACTATCAAAATTATGTGTAACATGATCCAAGAATAGTGTTGTGTATACTGCAAGCTCATACGGTGTTGCGTATAGTGCAAGGAAATCTTGTTGTAGCTTACAACACAAGTCATCAATGAAATTAAAATAGTATTTTTCATAAAATCTCAGGGTGTTACATTCTACCCCCCTTAAAATGAATTTCACCCTCGAAATTCGTTGGGGTTATAAATCGTTTACTATTTATAGAAACCCACATCGTAAAAAAGAATACCAAAACATGGATTTAAAGACTAATGTATGAAATGTAACAGTTACCCAAATTAAATCATCACTGGGTTTCCACATAGGAGAACATATGTGAAAATATAGATATGGAAGAAAAATCTAACCATCATGTTCTGATGGAGAGTGGTAGAGAACATGGCTACAAAAAAGTCAACAATCACAAAGCCATAAATTTGTGATGATCTAGGGTACTATCTAATTCATCAGATATAAGGGCACCAGGAAAACATTTTTGGTTTCCAAGATCATTTCCCTAAAGTTTAAGAATTTGAATTAGAATAAATACTTACTTTATTTTGGTACAATATCACTTTTTTTCATGCCTTGAACAATTTCCACTTCATCTCTTAAAGAAATAAAGATGAATTTGTTATTCGAGAAGTGTTAGCAGATCATGTGATAGAATGACGGGTCATTCCATATGTCTCAAAAAAAAGGATGGAAAAATTTATTAAATATAAATAAGTCGATCTATAGTGAGATTAATCATATATGGTTCTCAAAATGGACTTATACTTCATATATCATACTGCTTAATATAATAAAACTAGTTTCTACTAAACATGGACTTCCTGTAGGCCAGTGGTAGGCGATAAAGGCCAGTCACACTTCGGTTGTGGGTTTGATTCCCACAGCCTTGTCCGACGCGATGGGCGATCACCCATCCTGCAGGTTGTCCTTTTTCTAAAACTGCATTACTATAACATCCCATCAATAATATCGAAAATATTTATATCCTTAAATAATACTAACTTATGTCCAACATAATCCATTCCAATCTTTATCTAAAATACTTTGGTCCAAGCTCATAGTATAAAGAAAATCATTACACAAAATTTCATCAACCAAGCATGTGAATACCATCATTTATCCCCCATATATCTAGTTGGTCATATTTCAATCATGTGAATACCTTAATCGTGTATTCTCTTGAAAAATGAATACCTATTAAACCTTAGTGAAAAAATAAATTCTATCAAAATTTAACTCTTTCCACATACCAAAATCCAAAAATTCTATATACTCAAACCATGATATAACCCTCTCCTTATATTAGTCATGAGCTCATGAATACTATCAAACATTTAATTTTCTCTTTATCCCTTCATTATGCGCATATCATCTACATTCCAAAAATATCAGAATAACCTTTCATGGTTATTGGTACCATTCATCATACACTTTCAAAACATAAGGAAAAGACAATAGTATAACAATCCTTAGATGTCTCTTTATAACATAGTACCATGAGAATACTTATACAACATTACACTTGATAAACATGTAATCATTCAACTACCTTCTTAAACCATTCACCGAGCTTCAACAATTATTTCATCTCACATATCATTTGTAGTCACTTCATCATCATCAACATAAATACTACCCATACAACCATACTGATTCTCTTCATGAGACTTTCCCTTAGGGAATTGGTTTGCATAATGCTCGTACATTCCACATTTAAAACATTTAACCATTGTTGATGTCGTAGCAATACCATTATCCTCATCCATTGTGTTAACTGAACCTTTTCCTTTGCACTTAATGGCTTTGTGTCCTTCTTTTACACACCCAAAGCATCTTCTAGTTCCTTTGAAACATTCTCCTTGATGCCTCTTCCCACATGATTTACATAGGGTAAATTGAACTTTCTTTCCTCTATGATCATCATGAAACTCCATCTCTCTTATTCGTTGAGTTAGGAAACTTACCAAATTTGAGTTTATTGATCATATTATGAGATTGTTGATTCGGCATAATAATGATGTTTGGAATTCCAAATCCCATTTCATTTGGATTCTCATGAAGAATATCATTCCATTATCCATCATATCCTCCATTATTGTGAATCATCTTGTCTCCAGCCATTTTCTAAAACCCAAAAAGAATAGTGTGAGAGGAAACAATCATGCTAGAGAAAACAACATAATAAAGGGGGAGTACCTTAAATATCCAATATCTTAGTTTTAATTCTAATATTGTTAGCGTAATTCTAGGAATATAACCTATACTTATACTTAACCTTAGGGACATCCCTAGACATACCATATAAATATCTCTAGGGATATCACTAAAGTTATCGCATCCTAGTTTCCAAAGGTTGACTAAACCTTTCCTCTGATACCAACTGTAGTGACCCAAAGATTGATGTACATGGACATTACATTAATTTTTTGGAATAATTAATACATAACAAAAATAGACACACAAGGATTTTAATATTTTAGTTTCTTTGGAAACTCATAATATAAACATCTAATCATGTTGAAAGATATTCAACATCTCCCATAACGATCTTCCCCTTTTTGTTTCCTTACCTAAAACCTTTATTTATTTCCTGGGGAAAATAAAACATAAAAATGGTGAGCTCAAATGCTCAGTAAGGGAAATCATAGAGAACATAAAACAATCCATAAACATTTGAAAGCAAAAACTTGAACGTGAAATCTAAACATTAAAACCTAGAGAAAAGACCAAAATCCTGGAAGTACGTAAGGCATATATCATAATGGAACATCAATCATGATAAAATATAATGGGAATAAAACATGTAATTATGCAAACCATTCAGCACATGTCATGATTTCCATAGTAGCCAAGGCATTGTTGCCAAGACAATCTTAGTGGACAAAGTCCCTTTCTAAATCGAGTTCACTCTTCATTCCAGTCTTGTATTACTGAACCGGATTAACATACCATTCCATCCATTTCTATCTCATAAGATATAAATCATTACCCAATACACTGGAGGGAGATATAGGTCCCACCCATCTCATAATGAAATATTTCTTACTTGTGCCCGAAAATAAACATACATCATTCATAATAACCCAATGAATAAAATGGGTGTCATAATCATCATCCCATCATAACATAATCCATATAAAATAAATGGATATCATTTCATAATATGAAAAATGAAACCATGTAAATCGTAGATACAATATACTTGAAAACATACACATATGAAATAATGTCATTTTCGATAGAAAATGGTTTTGATAAAACACTTAAAATGAATTCTTGAGGAAAATATCCATTCTTCTTCAAAATCATTTTATTTTCACAAAATGTCATGATATTTTTAAAGAAAATGATTTTTTAAAAATAGTCATGAAATCTTTAGGAGGAAGATTCCTGAAAATAAGGCTTTATAAAACAGTAAAAAAATCTGTTCGTGCCGTATAAGTTAAAAACATTCTTCTGGTACTTTTGCCAGAAAAGTCAAAAAGTACCTCGTAAAAGAAAGATTCCATACATAACATGTAGTAAAAGTTAAAAATGGGTAAAAAGGACATTAAACATACATGGAACCATTTTTAGGAAACATTGACTTGGATGAGAACAATAACCCCAGTAAATACTTACGAATAAACAATCTCGGATAAAAATGAGAATTGAAAAATTATCCCTTACCTTAGGTCTATAAGGCTTCAAACGTATCTGAACCTCTTATATAATGATTTCAAAAATTTAACATAATCATATTAATTGTTATGATATCATATATGTTTCAATTATGACTTTATATTACCCATTGTTTTGTAAATTCCATGTTAAAGCAGCGTTTTGGGTAAAATCATTTCATTTATCGTAGGTGTTTCGACTTTTCATTCTTGATATTATTACTTATATCCTGATTTACATAATTCAAAAATGTAAAACATGATTTATATATAATATATATTCATCATAAACATATATATATTATAGATCGATAAAATAAATGAAATACACCATTCATGGAGACGGTAGGCCGTATGTACGCATGAACGATGCTTTCGTTTCCTTATTGAATTGAATGAAACTAAATAGATGACATAAATATATATATACAAAATTCCAGTAGAATTATTATTTAATATATATCATTATTATTCATTTTATAAACTTTATTATCATTCATGTATGGTTAACATGGAGAATGAATCTCGTCGCGTCGTGGAGACGGTAGTCCGTACATACGCACGAGCGATGATATCATTCCCATAATTATTGAATAGAATTAGATTGGATTTTATAATATATCAGAATAAGTATGATTTTATAATAACCATATATAGTTATTCTTTACACCATTATACCCATCCATGTAAGGTGTTGGTGGAAAAACAGATTTCACCACGGCGTGGAGATGATATTCCGTACGTACGCACACGTGGTGATTTCGTTTTCCATAGGATGGATATATGGTAAAATAGGGTTGTTTAATACTTATAATAAAACATAACTATATGAGTTATACTGATGTTATTACTTCATAATGAACCAATTAAATAAGAAGAAGTGTAAGAAGAAATAAAGTTGAAAGAATTGGTAACAGACATTACCTCTTCTTTGAAGCGCCTATTTGAGACTTCCTCTTAGGGCTCTAAAATTGGACTTTGAAGAAAACCAAAACCTCTATGATGTTTCTATGGAAGTGTAGAAGAGAATTTTTCAAGGTTTCGCTAAGCTTCAAGGCTCAAGGTGGTGTGAGGAAGAGAGGGAGGAGGTGCCCTTTTATAAGGGAGGAGAGAGGCAGCTTTGGAATAACTAAAAATATTATTTTATTATAAAGTCATATTCGGTTTTTAATAGCTCATAATTGAGTTATTTAGAATATAAGGTGGGTATGGGTCAAAATACTCTCATCCAATATAATTTAGACAAGTTTAGTTTTCTATTTTAACCTTATCATTTAGATTTAACTTTAAGATAAATAATTTTTCTTTTACCGTGTCTTCTTGTTTTCTTACACTATAAGGTTAATAAACCTACTATATCAAGCCAAACGAACCCCAAGATATTTATTATTAATATATATAACATTATCTAAGTCATTTGGACAATCCCTATATTTTTAGGAATAAAATAACAATTAATAATATAATATTTGTTTAAAAACTATTTTATGTCAATTTTGACTCTATTTTGTAATTGATTTTTGGGAAAATTATAACAGAATGATTAGTTCGTAAAAAGTATATTAAATCAAAACTAACATTTCATATTAACCTAGGGAATTAGTGAAATTTGTAAAAAGTCTCAAATTACATTTATTTGTGTATTTATAACATCAATTATGCCAATAATTCATTAATAATATAATTACTGCATCATATTTGTGAAATAAATAAATTAACTTATTTAATGTCTAAAAATCATAAATAATATTACATTCTGTAGGAACGCTTACTAGCTTTCTAATAAATATTTATAGTCTAATTTATCTTATTTATAACCCTATATTAAATTTTTTTTACTTATTAAACATTGATTTTAACTATTTTAACCCTTTTATAAATAAATTAATATTAAATGTTATAATCTAATCCAAGTGGGCCTAAATGGTTATATTTTATTCCTAAAGTTTCTTTTGGTCGAATTACACTTATCCAATAGAATTAGGACATGCTTTTGGGTAATAATAATATCATTTTTACCCTTAATTACCCTATTTACTTTTAACAGTGGTAAATAAAAGTAAAAAAGTTACTATTCACCAAAAATTATTTTCTTCTCATTGAACCACATTTTAGTCATTGATATTCACCGTGTCTCTAGGATTTCTGAAATTCAATTCACAGAAGTGGTAAATTTTAATTTAAATTAAAAAAATAGTTTTTTTGCTACCACTAAGTGGTTTCACTATTCATCGAAAATTGAAGTTTTTCCGAAAAATACCAAAAATTCAGCCTAAGAATTATTTGATATTCCGAATTCAAAATTGATGTCTATTTTTCCAAATTAATAACATATAAGTGGAATTAATTAATTTTAAATTTAATTTCCGTTATCAAAACAAATAGCGTGTTTTTAAGAAACAAAAACAATCAAAAGATTGATATTTGTTTATATCCAATTTCAATGTGAAATTAATTCCAATGAACAACATTGGATTAAATGGTAAAAATATATTATAATTATAATTTAAAACCAATTAAAAAGATAATCTAACCATATAAATTATTGTGATGAAAATAGTTGTTTTTAATTAAAATATAGCGTGTTTTTACTATTCATTAAAATATGAAAGTTATCAGAATAATATGAAACATTTATCCAAAGTAAATTTTTATATCTTGATCCCAAAGGAGAATTTTATTTTTTCAAATAGAACTTATATACATGACAAAAACAATATTTAAGGTGGGTGCATCATCAAAAGGTGGGAAAATTGCAATTTTTTAAAAATACATATTTTACACGAAAAATTTATTTTATTCTCATACCATATTCTAGAAAATGTGTAAGATGAATAATAATGTTAAAAATTTCAAAATGTAGTTAATACTATTCATTAAGGATAGTAAAAAATAATATTATAACAATATATTGTTGTTTAGTAAAACCTGGTATTGCGTACAACACACGCTATCGAGGAAGGTTGTGATTGCGTGTAATGCAAGCCAAGTCAGGGTTGCGTGTTGTGAAGGACTCGTTCGTTGTTTCGTATAATAGAATCCAACCATATTTCATTTATACATTGTATATATATATATATATATATATATATATATATATATATATTTATAAACTCAATGTTTCGTAGAATAACTATTATCAATATTATGTGTAACATGATCCTAGAATAGTGTTGTGTATACTACAAGCTTATACGATGTTGCGTATAGCGCAAGGCAATCTTGTTGTAGCTTACAACACAAGACATCAATAAAATTAAAAGAATAGTTTTCATTAAATCTCAGTGTGTTACATAAATCATCCTTGGGTATAAATGATATCCATTTGAATCCACTTGGATGATATTAGGACATTTAGTTTCTTCTATTTTAAAAATCATTAAATATATCTCACTCAAATTTTACTAAGTAAATAATTTTTAATATAATGTTATACTAAAGATAACTTCGATTATAAGTACTCATTTGAAATCTAAATTTTTTTACATTAACATGTTAGTTTATTTTTAATTTTTAGGAAACAAATAATTACATTAATATCTTATACATTAATGATACAAAAATTATATAAATAATGAAAAATAAAGAATATAGTTTTTATTAATATAATAATTCCTATTAAAAGATCAAAAAACGTGGCCAAATATTATTGGTATAGTATATCCTGGCCATAATCATAGAAGGGTCATGTTATGGAGCATTTAGTTCCCTATAGAAGTGTTTATGACACTTATATTATTTTATTTAAAGTGATGCTAAGGTTGTCACATTCCTAATTTAATAAGTATAAAATTTTAAATATTGTACATTGTAGAAGATAAATTCTACCAAAAATTAATTTTATGAAATATATTAAATTTATCTTCATCATAGTCATTAATTTTTTTTATTCAGATAATAATATTAATATAAAAATTAAACAATACCGTTGTAGTTATTATCTATTAAGAGAAATATCAAATAAATGTTATTAAAAATATTCAAGTAAATAAATTTTTTATAATTAACCTATATAATGAATTTCAGAGATTAACTTGACATCATATAAATATAATAAAATTATAGTTTCGATGTTATCTTGTTATATTACTATTTTTAAAAATCGAGGAATTGAATAGTGTCAAAATTGATACTATTGAATGTTTATCAAAATAATGTTTTCATAAATTATTTATAAATCATTAATTTTTTTTAAAAAACATATAACAATAATTATATGGCATAAAATGACTAATTTATTTATTTATTTTCTATTTTACATCAATTAAGTAAATATTTCATCCTTTTAATATTGAATTTTTGTCACCCTAGTTAAAAATAAAATAGAATAACGAAGTATTAATTAAAATGATAAGGTATAAATTGACATAAATAATTGTGAAAAACATATTGATTGATGAGATTAAAACCCTATATCAACTTATCTTCTATATTCAGTCATTTTAGAGGTTCTTGGTTAGGTTTTGATTTTGTTATAAATTATTATTTATGGAGTTTCCAAAAGTTCCCCTCACCTCAATTATAAAAAAGAACCTCCTCTCTCACCTATTAAAATAACTTTTAGGATTAAATATTGGCCATCCCCATCCAATTTTTCTTCTAAACTTCTTTACTGTAGGTTTTATTCATCTTCAAAGACCAACTATTGTTCTCTAAGAAGATATTTAGAAGAAGCATGTCTAGGAAGAGGTAATCTCTTCAATCGATTATTTCAAAATTCATTATTCTTATAATTCCAGTTCATTAGTTGTTTCATTATAAATTAATAAAATAGGAATCACTCATATAATTATATATTATTATAATTATTAAACAACCATATTCCACCTTCTATCCATCCTACAAAAAATGAAATCACAATGGGTGCGTACGTACGACTTACTGTCTCCACACCGTGGTGTAATCTATTTTTCACCACCAACTTACTTGGATGGGTATAATGATGGAAATTATAAATATATATTATTTTTATAACATAAAATCTATTCTGAAATATTATACACCATCCACTTCAATAACATTAAATAAATATGAGAATGATATTGTCGCTAATGCGTAAGTTTGACCTACTGTCTCCATGATATGACGCGATTCATTCTAAATTATCTTCATCAAACCAAAATTATATACATGAATGGATTGAATAAATTTGATATATATTATATTAATATCATTATTTTAATGATATAACTCTAACCTAATAATTGGAATATGAACATATCAGACAAAACATGCATAAGAACATAAAGTAGTTAATATCCCAATTACAAGTGAAAATGAAATGTTACTAACAAAATGATGATAACACGATCATATATGATATCATAAAAATGAATATAATTTTTGAATACATGAATAATATCATTTAAATCATTATATAAGAGGTTCAGATACATACAAAGTATATTGGTCCTAAGGTACGGGATAATTTCCCAATCTCATTATTATCTGAGATTGTTTATATGTAAGTATTTACTGGGGTATACTTATCTTCAATTTCCATGTTTCGTAAATATGTAATATTATTTATATTCTTCTAAAAAAATTTATAGTCAATAATAAACATTTTTTAAATTTTATTGAACTGTATGAAAGGAATATTTTGTCGTATTTTGTATGATGTACTTTCTGAATTTTCCAAAAAAAGTACGAGAAGAATGTTTTTTAACTTATTCGACATGAATAGATTCTTATGCCTCATTTACAGGAATCGTACCCTATATTGTTTCAAGGTTTTTTCCAATGAAATTATTTTCAATAGAAATTTCATGGCGTTTTGAGAAAATAAAATATATTGGAAGAAGAGAGGATATTACTCAAGAATTAATTTCAAGTGTTTTTATAAAATTATTTTCCATCTATGATGAAATTATCAAAATGGGGTTATGTTTTATCCCCATTATTACTATTATTTTATTGTGTTTATGATAAGTTTATATTTATTAAATCCATTTGTTTTATATGTATTATGATGGAATGGTGTTTAAGAAACCAATTTTATTTATTAGGCTATTCTATAATGAAGGATTTATGTTTTTATGGCACACATATGTATGGTTTTAATTATGTAATGGTTAGAAAGTATATCTCTATCCAATTAATTGGCTAAAAATTTTATCTCATGAGATAAAAATGACTGGAATGACAAGTAAATCTAGTTAAGTAATACAGGTCTGGAACGACATGTAATCCCAGCTTAATAATGGACATTGTATGATATGATGATCTTGGAAATAAGCCTTGACTAATATTAACTGATTTTAAATGCTTATCTGTATGTGGAAAAACAACATGTCTTATTTTATGACTTATGGGATTATGACCATTAATTATTTTGAACTTTTTTCCAATGACATGATATCACGATCTTTCATATGTAGGATAATAATTTCAAATGTTAAGTTATTATGCTTTATGAGTATGATATGATTGATATTTTCCTTGTTTACCCTTACTAAGCATTTATGGTCACCCTTTCATATGCTTCTTTTCCACAAGAAAAGAAAAAGGGTATTAAGTATTTCATGTCAAAAAGGATTCTAGTTATGAATAAATAATCGGGAGACAATGTAGATGTTTTATGCACCAATTTTTTATGTTTCCTAGATTCAAAATAAACTATAAATATACGGTCATTTCATGGATTTATTATATATTGTAATGAATATACATTTATTTTAATGTAATATCAATGTATGTAAAGTATGGGTCATTATAGTTGGTATCAGAGGAAAGGTATACTTAAACTTTGGAAACTATGATGACAAATCCTTAGAAATAAACTTAAGGATATGTATAAGTATAGGTTAAAATACTAGTGTTTTAGAAATGACCATGAATAACCTAGGATAAAATAGGAAGTGTTCTATATTGAAATTTTTATTCTTGATTATCTGGTTTTCCCATTATGATTATCGTTTCTCACACTATGATTCTTGGTTTTAGTTAATTGATGGAACCCGAAAGAACCACATTAATGATGAATGTGGTGTGCAATGTAAATCTACCAAATGTTATTAGAGTTGGAAAAAAATATAGTAGCTATGTTCACACAAATTTCCTAAGATATGAATCATACAATACTTTCAGATGAGGAAAGGAGGGAGCAACATTTTGTTGAGTCCTTCATGAGTCAGCATCTACCTTCTTTCAGTGGATCTTCTGATCCATTAGTGGATGAACAAAGGATCAGTACCACTGAAAAAGGTATTTTTAGTTCTACAATTTTCTGAATATGATAAAGTCATCTTAACATTATATAAATTGTAATGTGAAGCTAATCAATGGTAGAGTCTTATCAAGAATACAAGGTAAAGAGATGAAATTGAGTCCATGGAATGGGATATGTTTAATAAATTATTTTTCAGTATGCATATTCCTAGTATTATTTGAACAAAGTTGTAGAAGGAATTCATTGAACTTAACCAGAAAGGATGATGAATCCATTAGTACCTATAAAGAAAATCTTACAACACTTACAAGGTACGATTTTGGAATTATTATCCACCCTGAGAGTAAAATTGATTGATTCTTTAGTGGATGAAAACCAAGTATCCAATGTGAATTAGCCATAAGGGTCTTTTATAGCTAAAATGACATTTTTCGATGTGCTATTAAGGTTTAGATAGAGGTTAGAGCAACCCATTAGTCCTATGGTTTTTTATAATAAGAGAAACATGGAATTCAAAGGAAAATATAAAGACAACTCTAAAAAGAAGATGAGATTTACCTTATTCTAAATGTGTGGAAAAAACATGAAGGATATTTTCATAAAGGGACAAGTAAATGTTTTAAGTGTGGAAAAGAAGGGAATCAGGTAGTTGAATTCCAAAGTGATGGGAAAAAGAGATCTAATCGTGAGACTAGAGAAAAGGCTACAAAAAATTCACCTCCAACACTTCAATGCTATAAGTGTATGAAAAGGGGGCATTATGGAAATGAATGCTCTAATAAAAGGGTTATTGATGATGATCGACATCAAGAAACTCTTAAAGAAAATGAAAAATGAAAAATCACATGAAATCGCTATCGACTATGTGGTGTATAGTAATGAAGTGGAAAAAGGTACACATACCATCCACTCTAAAGTATCTAATGTTTTATTCGATTCAAGATCCACCCAATCATTTATTTATGAATAATTTTCTAAGGGTATCATTGTATTACTTCAACAATTAAATGTTGAGTTAGTCTTGACAACTCTTAATGGCCCAATGGTCACATAAAAAGTTTATAATTCTTCTCCGATTGAAGACTGTGGGAATGTGGTTCCAAAAAATCTTGTGATCCTTCCTATAGTGTAATTTTATGTGATTCTTGGCGTGGATTGGCTTTCTCTATGTGGATATCATATTAATTTCCAAATAATGGAAGTCACATTTTATATCCCAGATCAATCTATGATCATCTATAGATGAAAGGATGTATATAAACTTCTAATAGAATTTTTTTCAATAATATGGGTCTTGATTCCTATAAATAAACGTTATTTATCTGAAATGTTTGGGTATAAACTCACGATTAATAATACACCCATTGTATGGATGTTTGATGATGCATTTCTAGAGGAATTTCTAGGTCTTCCACCAAATCGTGAAGTTGAGTTTTCAATAGAACTCATACCGAGTACATGCCTATTTCAAAGAAACCTTATAGAATATCCCCAATTTAGTTGTAAGAATTGAAGAAAAAACTCTAAGAGAATCTTGATAAGGGTATCATACACCCTTGTCTATTCCATTGGGGAGAACCTATTCTATTTATTAAGAAGAAAGAAGTATTAGTGAGACTCTACATCGAACAACGTTCTTGGGTAAATGATGGTGATCATGGGAGCTCTCCTCTTTGAATCTGGTGATGGCGAATCCTTGCCTCTTCGATCAAGTTCTTGATTTCATTAATGGAATCGTTCAATCCTAAAATGGGAATTAGCCTTCCAGGATGGTCATCGAACCCCGATGAATCCGAGTAAAGATATTAACTCAGAGGAACCATCAATTGTTAAGAAGAAGGGATAATCCTTTATAGAAGCACTTTATGGCTCCGTGGATCCATCCAAAGATGAATCTCACAGACCCTCCAATTTATCGCAACCTGAAAATGGGAGAATCTCTATAGTGGAAGATCTGTAAGCTCTTCAGAAAAGAATAAATCTATGTTTGTTTTTGATGCTCGGATGCGTTATATATTCAAAGGGGGATAAGCCATGGTCTTATGCTGATATCGAGAACATAATCTTCTTTTTGGGGGTAACCATGATTGTAGTCTAATACCTATTGGGAGGGGAATCTTTCATATCATTATTCAATCCAAGGGTTCATTGAACGCTCTCTGGAACAATGTAAACTGCCAATTAAAACCCATATTTCTTTGATTATATGATTGGGATTTTAAATTTAATCATTTTAAAATCAAGTATATGAATACACAGATAAGGGTGAGGTTACACGAGTTGAACTGGATTTACTGGCATCCAAAGATTCTAAATGATCTTACTTCTTGTATTGTTGCACCAATCAGAATGGATCAGTAGACCACCGAGGGAGAATTGGGGTTCATTTATCAGATGTTAGTGGATGTCCACTTGTAAATCAAGACACCTGAGAGCATTTCTTTCATTTATCGTGGGAACAGATCAGAAGTTAGGGTAGAACATGAGAATGTCCCACCCTTCTACGATGTTTGTAAAATGGTGGGGAACTATGTATCTAATTGTAGATTACTTTTTAAACATTAGTGGACTGAGGTCAATAAGAGCAGGAGATCTAAAAATGTTCTTCCTAAAAAGAAGAGCATTATAAAGGATCGGGAAGGACCTTCTCATGCCCCTTCAAAGTCTCAATTGGGTCCTAATTAAATAAAGGAACCTGTGAAGATGCATACTACTATGAATAATCATTTTTGAACATCCAAACATGGGAAACAAACCTGGCCAGAAATGGTGGAGGAGTAAGAAGCTGAAGGGGATGAACATGTAAGGAACTCTCTCTTTGAACATGAAACCAAGGAGGAGGAAGCCTAGGATATGGTAACATCTGATGATATTTATAATCAGATTCATTATCTCCATCATGAAATAGATGATGAATTCATCTCTATAGAGTTATTTAATGACATCAATTACTTGGTCTGGTCAATGAGGGATAATGACACCTCAAATAATGATTCTCTGGAAAACACCTCGAATCTGGCAGACACCTAGGCCCCTGCCAACCTCATTTCCCACATTGAATATCTTTATACGTTAGAAGGCTCTGAATATTCTAAGAGGATACCATTAGAGGATATGAATTCTGAAAAGTACCACTACAAAGTAGTGATATAGCTCCACAACATCCAAGAACCCCCTTCTGAGGTTCAGGCAGAATAGCTCATTGCAGGGCAGACCTAGGTTGTTGTTTGTTCCATTACAGGGGAGCATGATGTTACAACCAATTTTCATGAGAGCATACTAAAGCATGAGGATTTTAAGCCTAATACCAATGCCTCCAGCATTACCTCAAATAATGACACCTGGACAAGTAAGGTTAACTCTGATCTATCCTCCAAAGGGAAGGGTACCTCGACCAGTAGTGCTGATATAAGTGACCGGCTAACTCCTCCTCCAAAAAAGGCTAGAAGACAACCTAAAAAACCTAAAGGTACAAATATGTGGGGTTCAAACCCCGAATCCAGTTTTAAATGAATATTTTGTTCTAGAATTGATAGGGTCTGGGAAATATGGAAACATAGAGATCCATCCAGTTATTCATTCAACAGTACAAACAAGGTCTTATTGGTCTTTCTGAGCCCAAAAAAATCTTCTCCTCTGGTATTTCTAACTTGGAAAATTTGGGGTGTCACCAGGTTGACAACAATAGGTGCTAAACATATGTATACACTCTATGGGGTTTTTCCCATAACTCTATAGACAAAATCACCATTATTATGTCAAATGATCAACTTGTCACTTGATCCTTCATCTACCTTAGTTCCCATTTTACCTATTCCTTCATTTATGATCACCACAGTTATCATGATCGCAGGAATCTATGGGTGAATATAGAATCTCTCAATTCTACCATCTATAATCATTGGTTAATTCTAGAGGAATTCAATGAAATCTTGAGTCCTGATGAATAAATGGGAGGAGCATGAAACTAAATCTCCTACAAGGAGTTCAAATTATGAATTTATTAGAATGACTTCATTCAGATTAATTTGGTAGGTGCCAAATATACTTGGTATAGGAGGAACCTAAGAAGCTTTGTGGCTAGAAAGATTGATAAGTCCATTGTTAATGGGGCCTCTCTAGACACATGGGTAACATATCATGGTCAACTCTTTCCAGACTCTATTCTGATCATCATCCTATCTTGGTGGATGTTAGTGAGAAGGAACCCAAACCTCATTTCCCTTTCAGGTTCAAAAAAGCATGGGTATATCACCCTGAAT
This sequence comes from Viscum album, assembly GCA_963277665.1. NCBI lineage: Eukaryota > Viridiplantae > Streptophyta > Magnoliopsida > Santalales > Viscaceae > Viscum > Viscum album. The sequence goes on along the minus strand of OY728130.1, from coordinate 545,998,078 downwards.
TCAAGAACATTGTTAATGGGACCTGGGGCTCTGCGAATTGTAGGGATGATGACTTTTCATGCATAAAAAAACTCAAAATTTTAAATAGGAATTTAATAATGTGGAGAAAAGGTCGCTTTAGCTCCCATGAATATGATATCTTTTCACATGAATATTCTCTTCATAATCTTCAAGAACTTAATACCGATAATGAATTCATTGATGGAAATATAGTGGAAGAAGAGTTTTCCCTTAAACTAAAAAATCATCTTGATATGAAATATTACTTGAAAAGGTATTCCATTAGAGAAAAGTGGTTAAAGGGCGGTAACAGAAACAAAATATTATTAAATTCTCTTCAAATAGTCAGGGAAGTCTCTAAACCTGTTTTATTGTTTAATAATGGGGAAACCCTTATTGAGAATATAATGGATCTCTATGATCATGTCAGATCTTACATTAAGGATATTTTTAATGATCCCCACTCCATTATTGACCCTATAGATGGGGTTATTTCTAGATTGGTTGATCAAGAGGACATATACACTCTCACTATTATGACTCTTAACCCATAGATTAAAGAGTCTATTTTTAGCATTAAACTTGAGAGCTGATATGGTCCTGATGGCTTTGGTATCTCCTTTTTCCAATCTTTTTGGGATCTTATTTGTGTTGATGTTTGTAGGTTAGTCATTTATTTTTTAGAGGTGGATCTATTCCTAGAGAAATGAATGCTCAGTTTCTTGACCTTATCCCAAAAGAGTAATATGCTAATGAAATTCATCTCTTCAAGCTAGTTTCACTAGTTAACACCATTTATAATGTTATTTTCAAAATCCTTTCCAATAGGCTCTCTTTCATTTCCAGCAAAATTGTTTTGGAAAATTAGTTTGGTTTCATCAAAGGTATATCAATACATGATTGTATTATCACCACCTTAGAGTGTGTTAATCTTATCAAAAAACACATATGGGGAGGCAATATTTCTCTCAAATTGGATGTCAAGAAAGCATTTGATACTATAGATTGGGGTTTCATCTGCAAGATCCTTGTCAAGTATGGGTTTGAGGATGTCTTGATCAATTGGGACAAAATAATTTTAAGTTCTTCTCATATTATAGTTCATATAAATGGATCCCCTAAAGAATATTTTGAATGTTCGATAGGTGCAGAGTAGGGTGATCCCTTATCAGCCATCCTATTTTCTATCACTGAGGATTATCTTTGTAGGATTTGTTCCAGCATGGCCGACAATGGGAAACTGAAGTCTATTCACTCTGGAAGGATGATTGTCACTCCATATCATCTTATATATGTTGAAGTCATCATCCTATTCACCCTAGATGATAAGGGAATCATAAAGAATATAAAGAGATACGTTCTGCACTATGAAATTGTTTCTGGGAAGGTGGCTAGTTGGAGAAAGTCCTTTTTATACTTCAGAAGAGGATTCTCACTTATGAGGAAAAATAATATCATCAGAGATTTAGGGATTCATGAGAGACATATTCCCTTCACTTATTTGGGAGTGCCCATGTTCTTGGGGAGACCAAAGGTTTTCCAATTCTCTCGTATTGTTAGAATGATTAAAATACAACGTTCCACGTATAAGGGAAAATCTATATCAATGGATGATAGGGATTTCCTGGTCCAATAAATCATCATATCCAAAATTTTCAACTCTTTTATGGTGTATAAATGGACTACTTATTTAATCAAGAGAATCAATACATCTATTAAGAATTTTTTTAGAGAGTTAGAATATTAGAAAGGAGGCTGGAAACTGTTCCATGAAATAGTGTCTGCAAGCCTCATGATGAGAGTGGTTTGGGAATAACAAATCTAGGAAGCTTTAATTACTCTTTGCAGACCAGGTTTATAGGGAATATTGTAAACATGCAATATCAGGCTTCTAGTTTTCTCAATGCTAGGTTCATTTATAGGATTATGGAAGGAAAATTCTATAATGTCATCTCTTCTGTGTAGACTACCTTCAAGAATATTATCTCAAAAATTGATGTTTACTCTAGTTGGCTAGTTTCCAAGGACTCATTTATTCATTTTTGGAAATCTAATTAGACTGGGATCCACCTGATTGACTTGTTCCTAGAGGGGGATTCAAATATGGACATTGATTTTTCAATCAAGGATCAACTTGGTAGTATTGATAATCTTCCAGATTATATCACTTCGATTGTGGATGAATATTGTTGGTATCCTTGGGGTGATTTTTGGGGATGGGAACCCACTGTTAGTGGAATTGTCACCTTAAAAGGATATTATAATCACTCCATTTGTAGCTCAACTGACTAAAAATGGATGGGAAACCTGCATAGGAAGTTTCTATGGCCATATCAGTCTATTCATTCATGGAGGTTGTCTCATAAAAAATACCAACAGAGGAATTTACACAGGTATGTGGTATTTCTCTTTAATCCATGTGCACTTTGTGCTTCCAGTATAGGGAGGATGTGGGCCACCTTTACCATAGTTTTTCTATGGATTCAGCGATATGGAGGGCGGTTTATGACATGTTTGAAGTTCATCTACCTCATTCCAATTCAATTGGAGATTTCCTAAAGTGATGTAGATCCTTGATCTTGTCACCACAGATCCAGAATCTGTTTTAGGCTACTATAGAGGAGGTGGTCCATCTTATCTAGACATCAAGAAAAAAATTCAGACATGAGTCACAACGCCTTCAGTTTTGTGTTGTTCTTGTATGGATTTTCGTGGTGGTATGAGAGGTGGAATCCCTGAGAGGTGTGTTTTTCTAAAACTCTATTCATGATTTAACAGTTCTTAATCATATTGGGATAGAAGGAAACATTCTTCCAACACGTGGTACAATGGAAGTCATTTGGTAGGCCCATTTTCATGGGTGGATTAAAATAAACTCTAATGATGCTTCAAGGGGAAATCCGGGTCTATATGGCTTTGGTGCTATCTTTAGGGACTATCAGGGATGTGTTCTTGGGTGAATCTATAGACCATGTAGTATTTCATCTGCTCTTGAAGAGGAAATGTTTGGGGTTATTGTTACGGTGGAGCAAGTGTGGAGGTGGGTTTGGGAAAAGATTTGGATTGAATATGACTCCACTGCGGTAGTTTTCACTTTTCAAACTCAGGCTTTGAATCTTTCCTGGAATCTCACTAATTGAAGGACTAGATGTTTGGAATATCTCTATTAAAGAGACTACTTTTATACTCATGCGTATAGAGAGGAAAATTCATTAGTTAATGGGATTTCTAAAAAAGTTGTAAATGGTAATTATTTTCATTGGGTTGATCAGGTGCCAGATGATCTCCTTCCTTTTTTAGGAAGGATTTTTTTAAAATCTTATACTTTAATAATTGTGTAGGTTTTTTTCTAATAAAGGGATCTTTATTTTCTGGGAATGGTCACAATTTTCCTTAAAAAAAATGTGACTCTGCACTGATTATCAATAACCTAACATGTACCACCCGAGACTTTTATGTTATATAAATCATCAAAGGAATATTTTTCTACACAACAATTGCTTGTCTTGCTTTACACGAAATCACGACCTTCCTCGATAGCTTGCATCGTACGCAATACCGAGTTTCACTAAACAACGATATGCTATTAAAATATTATTAAAACTAGCCGTTATGAATAGTAATAACCACTTTTTGAAATTTTATAAATTTTATTTTTCAAAATGGACTTCATTTTTTGATTCGGAATATCGAAATTAGCCTAGGATGAAATTTTGGTATTTTTCTGAAAACTTTCAATTTTTGATGAATAGTGAAACCACTAAGTGGTAGTTAAAAAACTGAATTTTTCATAAAACATAATTTTACCGCTTCTGTGAGTGGAATTTCAAAAATCCGAGACACACAGTTGATGTCAGTAAGTAAAATGTGGTTCAATGAGATGAAAATAATTTTTTGGAGAATAGTAACTTTTTTCTTTTTTTTACCACGGTTAAAAGTAAATAGGGTAATTAAGGGTAAATATGATATTATTATTATCCTAACACATGTCCTAATTCTATTGGACAAGTGTAATTCGACCAAAAACAAACTTAGGAATAAAATATGACCATTTAGGCCCACTTGGATTAGATTAGGACATTTATTATTAATTTATTTAAAGAAGTGTTAAAATAGTTAAAATCAAAGTTTAATAAGTAAATAATTTTTAATATGGGGTTATACATAAGATAAATTCGACTATAAATATTCATTAGAAATATAAAAATATTTCCTACATAATGGTATTTTATTTGTAATTTTTAGACATTATATAATTCAATTTATTTATGACACAAAGATGATGCAGTAATTATCTTATTAATGGAATATTGAAATAATTAATGTTATAAACACCAAAATAAATGTAATTTGAGACTTTTTATTAATTTCACTAATTTTCTAGGTTAATATGACATGTTAGTATTGATTTAATTAACTTGTATCGAACAAATAATTCTGTTATAATTTTCAAAAAATCAATTACTAAATAGTGTCAAAATTGACATAAAATAGTTTTTAAAATAAATATTATATTAGTAATTGTTATTTTATTCCTAAAACGCTAAGGTTCAGCCAAATTACTTATATAAGGTTATATATATTAATAATAAACAACTTGGGGTTCGTTTGGCTGCTAATAGTAAGATTATTAACCTTATAGTATAAGAACACAAGAAGACACTGTAAAAGTAAACTTCTTAACATAATGTTAAATCTAAATGATAAGGTTAAAATAGGAACCTAAACATATCTAAATTCTATTGGATGAGAGGCTTTCTACCCATACCCACCTTAGCTTCTAAATATATCAATTTGGAGCTATTTAAAACCGAACTTGACTTTATAATAAAATAATAGTTTTAGTTATTCCAAAGGTTCCCCTCTCCTCCCATATAAAAGGACACCTCCTCCCCCTCTTCCTCACACCACTTTGAGCCTTCAATCTCGGCCAACCCCTGCCACTTTCTCCTCTCCACTTCCCTAGAGACATCCTAGAGGTCCTGGTCTTCTTCAAAGACCAATTTTAGTGCCCTAAAAGAAGGTCTCAAAGAATCACTTCAAAGAAGAGGTAATGTCGGTTACCGATTCTTTCATTTTTATTTCTTCTTCCACTTCTTATTCTTTAGTTGTTTCATTATGAAGTAATAAAATCAGTATCACTCATATACTGATATCTTATTATATGTATGAAACAACCCTATTTCACCATCTATCCATCCTACGGAAAAATAAATCACCGCGCGTGCGTACGTACGGAATACCATCTCCACGCCGTGGTGTAATCTATTTTCCACCACCACCTTACTTGGATGGGTATAATGGTGTAAATAATGACTATATATGACTATTATAAAGTGATATTGATTCTGAAATAGTATAAATATACTCCAATACAATTCCACAATCATAGGAACGATATCATCACTCGTGCGTACGTATGGAATACCGTCTCCACGATGTGATGCGACTCATTCTACATGATCTTCATTTAATAATGATTATATAAATGAATTTAATGAATGAATATGATATATATTGCACTAATACCATTCTGGAAATAAGGTATCTATAACCTAAAGAGAAGAATAAGAATTTATTCGACAAGACACGCATAAGAACAAAAAGTTCTAAACACCCGAATAACAAGTAGCAATGAAATATTACTACTAAGAAGCTAAGAATATGACCATATATGATATCATAAAAATAACTATGATTCTGGAATAAGTCAATAACATTATTTAAATTATTATACAGGAGTTTCGGACACGTACAAAGCATATCGGACCTAAGGTAAGGGAAATATCACAATCTCATTTTTATCCGAGATTGTTTATACTTTGGTATTTACTGGGGTGTATTTTATCATCCACATACATGTTTCCTCAATATGTAATATTATTTCCATCCACCTACAATTGTTTAAATCCAATTTTACCGTTATATGAGTTTTTAGTAAAAGATATGAAAGGAATCGTTTGTCGTTTTTCATACAAGATACTTTTTTGACTTTCCGACAAAAGTACGAGAAGAATGTTTTTTTAACTTATACGGCATGAATGGATTTTTAAAACATTATTTCCAAGAAGCTTCCTTTACAAGTTTTCAAGTTTATTTTTAATCAACTTCTTTTAGTTTATAATTGTACGACATGTTAAGAAAGGAAAAGTGTTTTTGAAGTAGAAAGGATATTTTCCTCAAGAATGGAGTTCAAGTGTTTTATCAAAATTATTTTCCATCTAAGATAATAAAAGGGTTCTGATTTTATCCATATTATTACATTGATTTGATTATGTTGGGATGGAATTATTTTTATGAATTCCTTTATCATATATGAATTGTTTTATGATGTCATTATGTTTAAGATTCCCATTTGTATTACATGGGTTATGCTATGATGTATGATTTATGATTTTGTGGCACACATAAGAATGGTATCATTATGAGATGGGTGGGACATATATCTCCCTCCAATGCATTGGGTAAAGATTTTATATCTCATGAGATAGACATGGCTGGAATGGTAGGTTATACCGGTTCAGTGAAACAGGACTGAAATGAGGGTGACTCGGTTCAGAAAGAGACTTTGTCCACTAAGATGGTCTTGGCAATGAGTCTTGACTAACAAGAAATGATTCTCTATGATTATGTGTGTATTCCACAATTTTTTATGTTTTAAGTTATGATTATTGTGATTACATTTCACTGCCATGATCTATCCCATGTTATGAAATTATGATCTCTTTTGCAGGTTAAGATTTCCAAAAGTTATATGCTTGTGTATACGATGTGATTGATATTTCTTATTTTTACCCTTACTGAGCATTTGAGCTCACCCTTTTGTATGTTTTCTTTCCCCAGGTCAGGAAGAAGGTTATTAAGTAGGATATGCCAAAAAGGGACTCTAGATATGATGAAATAAGTTGGAGGCAAAGTTGATGCTTTATGAACCAGTTGTTTATGTTTCCCAGTTTCTAAAGACACTATAACTATACGTTCCTTTCGTGGTTTTGTTATATGTTGTAATAAGTATGCTTCAATTTTGAATTATTAACAATGTATGTAAATTATGGGTCGTTATAGTTGGTTTCAGAGGAAAAGGAGGTAGTAATGTATCCAATCCTTGGGAACTCTCACATGTGAGCGTTGGACGAAGCATGGCTCTCCGCCCAAGGGCTTCATGAGGAAATGGCTGCCACTGGGGATGGTGGTGTGTCCCGCCCAGGGGGTGTAGCCGCCCATGGAGTTCCCTGATAGGTATCAATTATAGTCCACTGGAATTAATTCCAGACCGTTATAGTTGGTATCATGGGAAAGGTATTTTCAACCTTTAGAAACTAGGATGTGAAAGCCTTAGTAAGAACCCTAAGGATAAGTCTAAGCATAGAACACAATATTAGTGTTTTAGAAATGGCCATGAATAACCTAGGATAAGACCTTAATTGTGAAATTTTATTATTGATTATGTGGTTTTCCTATTATAATTAGTGTTTCTCACACTATTCTTCTTGGTTTTAGTCAATGGCTGGAACCCAAAGGAACCGTGTTAATGCGGAATGCAATGGGAAATGCAGTGATTTCCCCCCTGAGCAACCAAATGTTATGGGAGCTGGAATGAAAAATCTTGTAGCCATGATCACACAACTTTCTCAAGCTATGAATCATGCAGGACTTCCAAACAAGCAAAGGAAGGAGCAACATTCTGTTGAATCCTTCATGAGTCAGCGTCCACCTTCTTTCAGCGGGTCTCCTGATCCATTAGTTACTGAACAATGGATTAGTACTACTGAAAAGATATTTTCAGTTCTTCAATGTTCTGAACATGATAAAGTCATCCTACCAGTGTATCGTTTGGAAGGATATGCTGATCAATGGTGGAATCTTATTAAGAATACGAGGCAAAGTGATGAAATTGAGTCCATGGAATGGGACGAGGTCAAGAACTTATTTTTCAATAATTACTTCCCTCATATTCTCCGAACAAAGATGGAGAAAGAGTTTCTTGAACTGAAGCAAAAGGATGATGAATCTGTTGGTACCTATGTAGCAAATTTTACAAGACTTGCAAGGTACGCTTCTGGTATTATTATCCAACTTGAGAGTAAGATCGATCGATTCTTTAATGGATTAAAACCAAGTCTTCGAAGGGCGTTAGCCATAAGGGACTTCAATAGCTACGAGGAAATCGTTCGATGTGCTCTCAATGTCGTGATGGAGATTGGAGTAACCCATCAGTCATATGGGTTTGATAAGAAGAGGAAAATGGAATTCAAAGGAAAATCTAAAGAGCACACTGAAAAGAAGATGAGCTTTCCCTTATGATCAAAGTGTGGAAAGAAACATGGAGGGAGTTGTCTTAAAGGGACAAGTAAATGTTTCAAATGTGGAAAGGAAGGTCATCGGGCATTTGAATGCCGCGATGATGGGAAGAAGATGTCTAATGATGCAAACAAAGGAAGGGATACACATAATGAAACTACTACACTTCAATGTTTCAAGTGCAAGGAGATGGGACATTATGCCAATAAATGCCCTAATCCAAGGGTTGATGATGATGGTCGATGTCAACAAACTCTTAAGGCTAAAGACAAAGGAGAGTCACATGCAATTTCTATCAGCGATGTGGAGTACGATAACGATGTGGTGAAAGGTACACTTACCATCCACTCTAAAGTAGAAAATTTTTTATTTGATTCTGGATCCACCCACTCCTTTATTTCTGAAAAAATTTCAAAGGGTATCACCGTATTACCTCAACAATTAGATGTTGAGTTAGCTGTGACAACACCGAATGTCACAACAGTCGCATCAAAAGTTTATAATTCTTCTCCGACCGAAGTTTGTGGGAAAGTTCTTCCTGCAAATCTTGTGATCCTTCATATAGTAGAATTTGATGTGATTCTTGGCATGGATTGGAATTCTTTATATGGAGCTCATATCAATTGCCAAATAAGGGAAGTCACATTTCATGTTCCAGATCAATCTATGATCATCTATCAATGCAAGGATGAACATAACCTTCCAGTGGAAATTTCTTCCATTTTATGGGTATTGATTCCACTAAATGAAGGTTATTTATCTCAAATGGTTGGTGAGAAACTCACGATTAAGAATATTCCCATTGTACCGGAGTTTTATGATGTCATTCTGGAGGAATTACCGGGTCTTCCACCAAATCGTGAAGTTGAGTTTTCAATAGAACTCATACCGGGTGCTTTGCCTATTTCAAAGACACCTTATAGAATGGCCCCAATTGAGTTGTAGGAATTGAAGAAGCAACTCCAAGAGAATCTTGATAAGGGATTCATACGCCTTAGTGCGTCACCTTGGGGAGCACCTGTTCTGTTTGTTAAGAAGAAAGATGGATCAATGAGACTGTGCATTGATTATCGAGAACATAACAAGATCACTATCAAGAACAAATATCATCTCCTGTGCATTGATGACCTATTTGACCAACTACGCGGAGCTCAATACTTTTCCAAGATTGATCTTCGTTCAGGGTATCATAAATTAAGGGTCAAAAGGGAGGATATACCAAAGACGGATTTTCGTACAAGGTATGGACACTATGAATTTATAGTGATGCCATTTGGTCTTACTAATGCCCCTGCTATCTTCATGGATCTAATGAATAGAGTCTTTAGAGACTATCTTGATCAATTTGTGGTAGTCTTTATAGACGATATTCTTGTCTATTCAAAGAGCAAGGAAGAGCATGAAGACAACTTGAGAATTATATTGAAGACCCTGAGAAAGGAGAAGCTTTATGCCAAATTTACCAAGTGTGAATTTTGGCTTCAAAAAGTTGCATTTTTGGGTCACATAATCTCAAAAGAGGGGATATCTGTGGATCGACCAAAAATAGAGGTTATCGAAAGATGGTCGAGACCAACAACAGTAACTGAGATCCGAAGTTTTTTTGGTTTGGCTGGATATTATCGACGTTTTGTGAAAGATTTTTCACGATTATCTAATCCACTCACCAAGTTGACTCAGAAAGGAGTTAAGTTTGTCTGGACGGAGGAATGTGAAGAGAATTTCAAGAAGTTGAAAAGAAGGTTATCCAGTGCACCTGTGCTCACACTGCCTTGTAGTGGAGAAAGGTTTGTGATCTATAGTGATGCATCCAAGAAGGGATTGGGGTGTGTTCTTATGCAAAATGATATGGTGATAGCTTATTCCTCACGACAGTTGAAAATCCATGAGAAAAATTACCCAACACATGATTTGGAGTTAGCTTCGATAATCATTGCATTAAAGATTTGGAGGCATTACCTTTATGGTGAAAGGTGTGATATTTATACTGATCATAAAAGTTTAAAGTATATTTTCACACAAAAGGAGCTGAATATGCGTCAAAGAACATGGTTGGAGCTGATTAAGGAATACGGCTGCTCAATCCATTACCACCCTGGGAAAGAAAACAAGGTGGCAGATGCATTAAGTCGACAAGACCATGAGAGTTTATCCATGATGAGGATCACAAAAGATCCAATATTTATGGATTTACAAAGGATGGATCTTGGAATTATAATGGAAGGGGAAAAATCTTATCTTTCTCAAATGAATGTTCAACCATCTATACATGTGAAGATTAAAGAGGCACATAAAGAAGATGTCGAGTTACAAAAGAAGGTGAGAAATGTTCCTGAATTCATCCTTGATTGTGATGGGATAATAAAGTTCAGGAATCGGGTTTGTGTTCCTCCCATCCCAGAATTAAAGAAGGATCTGTTGGATGAGTCTCATAGTTCATCATTATCTATTCATCCTGGAAGCACGAAGATGTATAGGGACCTGAAAGAGTACTTCTGGTTGGATGGCATGGAATGAGATGTTGCTGAATATGTCTCTCGATGCTTGGTTTGTCAACAAGTTAAAGCTGAGAGACAGAAGTCTAAGGGGATGTTACAACCATTACCCATACCCGAATGGAAATGGGAAAACATCACTATGGACTTTGTCACAGGACTTCCTAAAACATCCAAAGGCAATAATGCTATCTGGGTCATATTTGATCGTCTTACAAAGTCTGCACACTTCATCGCTATTAGAGAGGATTTCTCTCTGGATCAGCTTGCCAGGATATATGTAAAGGAAGTGGTAAGATTGCATGGAGTACCACTTTCTATTATATCTGATCGAGATCCAAGATTTACCTCGAAGTTCTGGAGAAGTCTTCAGCATACTCTAGATACAGAGTTGAGTTTCAGAACTACTTATCATCCTCAGATAGAAGGTCATTCTGAGAGAACAATTCAAACCCTAGAAGATATGTTGAGAGCTTGCTCTTTGGATTTCAAAGGAGGTTGGGACCAACACCTACCTTTGGTGGAATTTTCATATAATAATAGCTTTCACTCCGGTATTCAGATGGCTCCTTATGAAGCTCTCTATGGAAAGAAATGCAGGACTCCAACTTGCTGGGATGAAGTTGGGGAAACAATGCTATTAGGACCTGATCTCGTTGATGAAATGGCAGAAAAGGTCAGATCTATCCAACAACACATAAGAGCAGCTCAGAGTTGACAGAAAAGTTATGCCGACAACCGAAGAAAAGACCTAGAGTTTGATGTGGGTGATAAAGTGTTCTTACGAATATCTCCCTGGAAGAGGGTTATGAGATTTGGAAAGAAGGGGATGTTGAGCCCTAGATATATCGGTCCTTTCGAAATACTGGATCGTGTTGGGAAGGTAGCTTACCGATTGGCGCATCCACCGAATCTCTCTCAAGTTCAAGATGTGTTCCATGTATCTCTCCTGAGAAAGTACATACCTGATCCTTCACATGTACTCAGCTCAGAAGTTGTACCGCTGGAGCAAGATCTTTTTTATGAAGAACAACTGATAGAGATTCTGGATCGTAGCGAAAAAGTCCTATGAAACAAGACCACTCGATTGGTGAAAGTTTTATGGAGGAACCACCAATTAGAAGAAGCTACATGGGAGCTTGAGGATATGATGAGGGAGAGGTATCCTCATCTGTTTGTTACAAAGTGACGAATTTCGAGGGAGAAATTCATTTTAAGGGGGGTAGAATGTAACACCCGAGACTTTTATGTTATATAAATCATCAAAGGAATCTTTTTCTACACAACACTTGCTTGGCTTTCTTTACAGGAAATCGCGACCTTCCTCGATAGCTTGCGTCGTACGTAATACCGATTTTCACTAAACAACGATATGCTATTAAAATATTATTAAAACTAGCCACTATGAATAGTAATAACCACTTTTTGAAAGTTTATAAATTTTATTTTTCAAAATGAACTTCATTTTTGGATTCGGAATATCGAAATTAGCCTAGGGTGAAATTTTGGTATTTTTCTGAGAACATTCAATTTTTGATCAATAGTGAAACCACTAAGTGGTAGTTAAAAAACTGAATTTTTCATAAATCTTAATTTTACCGCTTCTGTGAGTGGAATTTCAAAAATCCAAGAGACACGGTTGATGTCAGTATGTAAAATGTGGTTCAATGAGATGAAAATAATTTTTTGGTGAATAGTAACTTTTTACTTTTTTTTACCACGGTTAAAAGTAAATAGGGTAATTAAGGGTAAAGATGATATTATTATTACCCTAAAAGATGTCCTAATTCTATTGGACAAGTGTAATTCGACCAAAAACAAACTTAGGAATAACATATGACCATTTAGGCCCACTTGGATTAGATTATGAAATTTATTATTAATTTATTTAAAGAAGGGTTAAAATAGTTAAAATCAAAGTTTAATAAGTAAATAATTTTTAATATGGGGTTATACATAAGATAAATTCGACTATAAATATTAATTAGAAAGATAAAAATATTTCCTACATAATGGTATTTTATTTGTAATTTTTAGAAATTAAATAATTTAATTTATTTATGACACAAAGATGATGCAGTAATTATCTTATTAATGAAATATTGAAATAATTAATGTTATAAACACCAAAATAAATGTAATTTGTGACTTTTTATGAATTCCACTAATTTTCTAGGTTAATATGACATGTTAGTAATGATTTAATTCACTTGGTTCGAACTAATAATTCTGTTATGATTTTTACAAAAATCAATTACTAAATAGTGTCAAAATTAACATAAAATAGTTTTTAAAACAAATATTATATTAGTAATTTTAATTTTATTCCTAAAAATCTAAGGTTTGGCCAAATGACTTAGATAAGGTTATATATATTAATAATAAACAACGTGGGGTTCTTTTGGCTGCTTATAGTAAGATTATTAACCTTATAGTATAAGAACACAAGAAGACACGGTAAAAGTAAACTTATTTAACTTAATGTTAAATCAAAATTATAAGGTTAAAATAGGAACCTAAACTTGTCTAAATTCTATTGGATGAGAGGATTTAGACCCATACCCACCTTAGATTCGAAATATATCAATTTGGAGCTATTTAAAACCGAACTTGACTTTATAATAAAATAATAGTTTTAGTTATTCCAAAGGTGCCCCTCTCCTCCCTTATAAAAGGACACCTCCTCCCCCTCTTCCTCACACCACTTTGAGCCTTCAAGCTCGGTCAAAACCTGCCAATTTCTACTCTACACTTCCCTAGAGACATCCTAGAGGTCCTGGTCTTCTTCAAAGACCAATTTAGTGCCCTAAAAGAAGGTCTCAAAGAAGCACTTCAAAGAAGAGGTAATGTCTGTTACCGATTCTTTCATCTTTATTTCTTCTTCCACTTCTTCTTCTTTAGTTGTTTCATTATGAAGTAATAAAATCAGTATCATTCATATACTTATATGTTATTATAAGTATGAAACAACCGTATTTCACAATCTATCCATCATACGGAAAAAGAAATCACCGCGCGTGCGTACGTACGGAATACCGTCTCCACGCCGTGGTGTAATCTATTTTCCACCACCACCTTACTTGGATAGGTATAATGGTGTAAATAATTACTATATATGACTATTATAAAGTGATATTGATTCTGAAATATTATACATATACACCAATACAATTCCATGATCATAGGAACGATATCATGACTCGTGCGTACGTACGGAATACCATCTCCACGATGTGATGCGACTCATTCTACATGATCTTCATTTAATAATGATTATATAAATGAATTGAATGAATGAATATGATATATATTACAATAATAACATTCTGGAAATAAGGTATCTATAACCTAAAGAGAAGAATAAGAATTTATTCGACAAGACACGCATAAGAACAAAAAGTTATAAACACTCGAATAACAAGTAGCAATGAAATATTACTACTAAGAAGCTAAGAATATGACCATATATGATATCATAAAAATAGGTATGATTCTGGAATAAGTCAATAACATTATTTAAATCATTATACAGGAGGTTCGGACATGTACAAAGCATATCGGACCTAAGGTAAGGGAAATATCACAATCTCATTTGTATCCGAGATTGTTTATACTTTGGTATTTACTGGGGTGTATTTTATCATCCACATCCATGTTTCCTAAATATTTAATATTATTTCCATCCACCTACAATTTTTTAAATCCAATTTTACCCTTCGATGAGTTTTTAGTAAAAGATATGAAAGGAATCTTTTGTCGTTTTTCATACGAGGTACTTTTTTGACTTTCCAACAAAAGTACGAGATGAATGTTTTTTTAACTTATACGGAATGAATGGATTTTTAAAACATTGTTTCCAAGAAGCTTCTTTACAAGTTTTCATGTTTATTTTTAATCAACTTCTTTTAGTTTATAATTGTACGACAAGTTAAGAAAGGAAAAGTGTTTTTGAAGTAGAAAGGATAGTTTCCTCAAGAATGGAGTTCAAGTGTTTTATCAAAAATATTTTCCATCTAAGATAATAAAAGGGTACTTATTTTATCCCTATTATTACATTGATTTGATTATGTTGGTATGGAATTATTTTTATGAATTCCTTTATCTTATATGAATTGTTTTATGATGTCATGATGTTTAAGATTCCCATTTGTATTACATGGGTTATGCTATGATGTATGGTTTATGATTTTGTGGCACACATAAGAATGGTATCATTATGAGATGGGTGGGACCTATATCTCCCTCCAATTCATTGGGTAAAGATTTTATATCTCATGAGATAGAGATGGCTGGAACGGTAGGTTATACAGGTTCAGTGAAACAGGATTGAAATGAGGGTGACTCGGTTCAGAAAAGGACTTTGTCCACTAAGATAGTCTTGGAAATGAGTCTTGACTAACAAGAAATGATTCTCTATGATTATGTGTGTATGCCACAAACTTTCATGTTTTAAGTTATGATTATTGTGATTACATTTCACTGCCATGATCTATCCCATGTTATGAAATTATGATCTCTTTTGCAGGTTAAGATTTCCAAAAGTTATGTGCTTGTGTATACGATGTGATTGATATTTCTTCTGTTTATCCTTACTGAGCATTTGAGCTCACCCTTTTGTATGTTTTCTTTCCCCAGGTCAGGAATAAGGTTATTAAGTAGGATATGCCAAAAAGGGACTCTAGATATGATGAAATAAGTGGGAGGCAAAGTTGATGCTTTATGAACCAGTTGTTTATGTTTCCCAGTTTCTAAAGACACTATACCTATACGGTTATTTCGTGGTTTTGTTATATGTTTTAATAAGTATGCTTCAATTTTGAAGTATTAACAATGTATGTAAAGTATGGGTCGTTATATAACAAGATCATTATCAAGAAAAAATATCCTCTTCACCATATTAATGATTTATTTGACCAACTATGTATAGATCATCACTTTTCCAAGATTGATCTTCATTCAGGTTATCATCAATTAAGGGTTAATAAGTGGGATATACCAAAGACGATATTTTGTACAAGGTATGGACATTATGAATTTTTAGTGATTCTTTTTGGTCCAACCAATGCCCCCTTTATCTTCATGGATCTAATGAATAGAGTCTTTAGATACTATCTAGTTCAGAATGTGGTAGTCATTATAGACGATATTCTTGTATATTTGAAGAGAAAGGAAAACATGAATACCACATGATAATTGTACTAATGACCCTGAGAAAGGAGAATATTTATGAAAAATTTACCAATTTTGAATTTTGGCTTCAAAAAGATTAATTTTTGGGTCACATAATCAGAAGATATGGGATACATATTGATCCAACAAAAACAAATGTTGTTGAAGGTTGGATGAGACTAAAAACAGTAAGTGATATCTGACGTTTTCATGGCTTTGTAGGATATTATCAACATTTTGTGAAATATTTTTCATGATTATCTAATAAACTCACCAAGTAGACTCAAAAAAGGAGTTAAGTTTGTATGGATGGTGGAATGTGAAAATAATTTTAAAGGGCTAAGAAGAAGGTCAGCTAGTGAACCCATGCTTACACTACCTTATAGTGAAGAATGGTCTTTGATCTACAATGATGCATCCAAGAAGGGGTTGGGATGTGTTCTCATGAAAAATGATATGGTGATAGATTATTCCTCATTATAGTTGAAGATCCATTATAACAATTACCCAAATCATGATTTGGAGTTAGCTACTATAATCTTTTCATTAAAGATATGAAGACATTATCTTTACGGTGAATGGTGTGATATTTATACCTATCATTAAAGTATAAAGTTTATTTTCACACAAATTGATCTTAATATGCTCCAATGAAGATGGTTAGAGTTGACTAAAGATTACAAATACTCAATACATTACCACCCTAGGAAAGAGAACAAGGTGGAAGATGCTTTTGTTGGGAAACTTTGTGTATGAATATTGTATTTGTTGTCAATAGTTTTCAATGCTGGTCAAAATAAAGAAGGAGGTGAAGAAGGACTCAAAAGTTAATGGAGATTGACTAAAGTGAGGATGCCTGGAGAATTGTTATGTAATCATAGAATTGAATGTCATTATTGGGCAATTCTCTATGAAGTAAATTCAGACGATTGTTGAACTGATCCTAAGTTCAAAGAACTTGTGTCAATGGTGACACATTGTTTACAACAATGAAGAATAGAGATGTATCATCCATTTGAGGATGATTGGAGCAGAATGGTGAAGTATCATCTATCTAAGGATAGTTGAAGAAGAATGAGGATTTTAAGAAGACCATGAAATTCTTCATGATAGAAATCCATTCAAGCGTGTACTTTAAGAATTAAATAATATGATTTGCATGAAGTGTATAATGATGGATGAAGAAGAAGAGATAATGTGAAAGGGCCTGGCATTCTAAGGCAGCCATGCATTTTGCATTATATCCCAAAATCAGACGATGCTTTTTTGATTTGTATTTCACAAATATCATAAGTCTGGAGAACATGTGATACAAGCCTTATAAAGAAAAGGGGGAGAAATAATGCTGCCAATCATATACAGTTTTGATTGGAAGGAATGATGTTGCGAGAAGATGGGATGTTTTAGTACTTCCCATTGCAACTCTGATGATGCTAAAGCTGATATATCAAAGGATATATATCATGATAGTGGAGTTCATGATGAATGCTGAAGAATGGTTATGGGAAGCAGTGAAGAGAGAAATGACAAAGCAATGGAAAATCTGGGGGAGGCACAAAAGCACAGTTTATGGTGGCATCGTTTTCTAGTGTTTTTCCAAATTTTAGGGCCTGAAAATCGGGAGATGAAGAAATGTTCTTGCCAATGGATGTTGCATGCAAGAATTAAGATGGTTTATAATTTCACGTTCAAGGAATTATTCAATTCCAGAACATTGAAAAATTACAAAGGCATGGAGTGCGTGGAAACCATGGCGAGTTTCGCGAAAAAATAAACCGGTGAGTGAAATAGTAGCGTGATGGGTGAAATATCAGCGGGATGCGTGAAATATCTGTGAGATGTGAGAAAAACAAAGTTTTGCACTTAATATCAGAGGGATGTGCAAAAAATGAAGGTTGCATGAAATATTGGCATGATGTAAGAAATAGAGGAATGAAGTTTTCGCGCAAAAGGTGTTCCAAGATCAGAAGCACGAAAATTGGAAAAGGCATGAAATGATCGAAAGATTGGAGCAGTGCGTAAAATATGATGTCGTAGGAAATATTGGGTTTGTGCATAATATGGAACATGGTGTGGAATTTTGTGCGCAATTGGTGCATTGTGATTAGAAAGTCGAAAAATGACAAAGGTAAGAGGTGCGTGAAAAATTGGAGATGTTTGCGCTAGGTGCACGGAAAATTAGACTTGTGCACGGGAAAATTGGTTGTGTGCAAAATTTCGGTTTGATGTTTTACACGCAAGAGTGTATTCATGATTAGAATGATGAAAAATGGAAAATTCATAAGGTGTGCGAAAAATCCAGGAAGGTGCGCATAATCTGAAGAGGTGAGAGATAGTTTTACACGCAGGAAGGGGTTTTACGCACAAGGTCAAAAATGCCTATAAATATGAGGTGAACCCCTCTCATTAAAAAAGACTCAACACATAGACAAATCCCGAGCACTGACGCACGGAAAAAGTAAAGTTTAGAGTATTGCACGAAATGAAGAAGGGTTGCGCGAAAAAGAAAGTCTTGCGCGAAAAAGGGATGTTCTTTGCGAAATAGAAGGGTTGCATGAAAAGGGTTTTTCACGCCAAAAGGTGTTTTTACGCGCAAGGCTAGAATTTTACGCGCAAGCCACCTAGAAGGTTGCGCGAAAAATTTGAGTTTCCTGTAGGCCTTCGATAGGTGCATAGCACTCTCGAAGCAGCTTTGTGAAGAAGAAAGAACTGTGAACCATTCTGTTTCACAAAGAGAAGTTGAACCGCACTCACACGACTGGTTTTTAACACTATCATTGTGCATTGTGAAGTGAGGAAGAACAAGATGTGCAACTGAATTCATATCTGCACCAACCAAGGAAGAAGGTATTATAATAATACATTCTTGTGTTGGTATTGATAATTGAAGAAAGAGATTAAGACACTACAGTGCCATTCCATATTCTACTATGTCAAAGAAAAGGAAGAGAAGAAAAAGAAAAACAAAGCATGCTCAATTGAATGCAAAAAATTGTTCAGGGCAGTTAAATTCAGATAATGCTTTGTGAGCGGATCCTCAGTGATTTAATAATCCCATTGGTGTATGTGATTCTTTCTAAGGAAAGAAAATGTTTTAGTGCAGTTGGTTGTTGCACTAAGAAGAAGAAATAAGAAGTCTAGTGCAGTTAGTGTTGCACTAGAGAAGAAGAGAAAGAAAGAAGGAATAATTGCATGCCTACTACTTTGCAATCAATCAAGTGAAGAGCACTAAAGAATACCACGAGAAGAACCTACCTTATCAAGAAGGAAGAAGACTGTCTCCATAGGCAGTATAAAGAACCAGCTAGAGGCTGCAATTTGGACTAGGACATCACCAGTCCAGGGAAGAGGATTGTTTCCCACCCCCCTCTAGAGTGTAGGGACTCACACTGGCTAGAGGATTGTTTTCCCAGCCAATCCACTATAATTTCATATCATATCATAGTGGAGAATCCATGAACTGGTCATATCCAGGCATGGAAAAGACGTAGCTACTCTTATTGAGTGGTGAACCTTGTAAAAATATCGTGTGTATATTTTTACTGCATTCTATTATTGCATGCGACATGGAAAAAAGAATAAGAGAATAATGATCCTAACAGGTCAAGAGGTACATGGTTAAAAGATGAAAATTGGTTTAAAAAGGTCCCAACACTGATTCACCCCCCCCCCTCTCAGTTTTAGGAATATCCCAAACTAGTCCACTCAGCTTTCAGTAGACAAAACCATGCTAGCCTATCCATGATGAGGATAAAAAAAGATCAAATATTTAGGGATTTGGAATGGATGAATCTTAAAATATTAAAGGAAGGGGGGAAATCTAATCTCTCTGAAATGAATGTTCATCAATTTATATAGGTAAAGTTAAGGAGGTGCAGAAGAAAGATGTAGATCTACAAATGATGGTGATAGATGCTCTTAAATTCATCATTGATTATGATGGAATAATATGGTTCAGGAATCATGTTTTTATTCCTTTGATATCATAACTAATGGATTTATTGGATGAGGCTCATATTTCTTTATTCTCTATTCACCCTAGAAGAATAAAGATGTCCAGGGACTTGAAAGAGTATTTCTAGTGGGATGGAATGAAAAGAGATGTTGCTGAATATGTCTCTCGATGCTTGGTTTTTCAGAAAGTTAAAGCTATGAGATAGAATTCTAATGGGATGTTACAACCATTACCCATACTATAATGGAAATGGGGAAACAACACTATGTACTTTTTCATCAAACTTTCCAAAACATCCAATGAAAATAATGTTATCTTCTTTATAGATGATCACCTTATGAAGTTGTCACACTTCAATGATATTAGATTGGATTTACATCTTGATTAGTTTTCTAGTATATATATGAAGGAAGTAGTAATATTTCATGGAGTACCACGTTACATTATATCTGTTCGGGATCTGAGGTTTACCTCAATGATCGGGGAAAGTCTTAAGCATACATTGTATACAAATTATGTTTTATCACTACTTATTATCATCTGACAGATAGTTAGTCTTTGAGGACAAATAAAACTCTAGAAAACATGTTTAGAGCTTGATCTATGGATTTAAAAGGTGGTTGGGATCAATACCTACCTTTGGTGTAATTTTCCTACAATAATAGATATTACTCTAGTATTCAGTTGACTCTTTATGAAGCCCTATATGGGAAGAAGTGCAGAACTGCAACTTGCTGGGATGAAGCTAGGTAAATAAAGCTATTAGGACCTAATCTTGTTGATGAAATGGTTGAAAATGTCAGATCTATTCAACAACACAAAATATCACCTCATTGTTGAAAAAAAAGTTATGCTAACAACCGAAGAAAATACCTAGATTTTGAAGTGAGTGACAAGGTCTTTCTTCGAATATCTCCCTAGAAGAGTGTAATGAGATTTGGAATGAAGGGAATGCTGAGCCCTAGGTATACTGGTCCTTTTAAAATCTAGAATCATGTTGGGAAGGTATCTTATCGATTTTCACTTCCACCGAATATCTATCATGTTAATGATGTGTTTCATGTATCCTTGCTGAGAAAGTACATACCCGATCGTTCACATGTACTAAATTCAGAAGTTTTACCGCTATAGAAAGATATTTCTTATGAAGAACAACCGATGGAGATTCTTGATCATAGCGAAAAATTTATATGAAACAGAGCCACTTGCTTGCTTAATGTTTTATGGAATAACCACCAATTTTAGGAATCTATGTGGGAGCTTGAGGATATAATGTGGGGTAAATATCCTCATCTTTTTTCTTCTAAGTGAAAACTTTTAGGGGAAAATTCAATTTTAGGGGGGTAGAATGTAACACCGGGATGTTTTTGTGAAATATTTTCTTTATTAAGTTTTATTATTTTGTAGCTTTCATAACATGAAATTGCGAGTTTAAAAAAACTACAACACACCATTAGTATGAAATTTACTTTATATCATAGCCTTTAGGTTAGCCGAAATAAGTATAACTAACTTATGAAAATTTCTTGTGAATTCTTTGGCTATCAGTTATTTATGAAAAACATAAATCAATTGGATATTTTTATTTTTGAGTGAATTACTATTGGTAATGAAATTAGTGAGATATATATGTTATATAATTAATAAAATATTTTAATATTCATCCAATTTATATTTTATTCATATAGTATGAATAAACCCAATATGATGTATTAAAACCTATATATATTTTAAAAGGGAAATTTTACGCCCTTGAATGGAGATCCTCTTTTAAATTAAGACTTTGACACATTAATAATTTTTATATATGAAAAAATAAACATGTTCTTTTTAAGTGAGATATAAAAATTTACTTTGGATGAATTTCTGATATTTTTCTGATAACATTCAAGTTTGGATGAATAGTAACAATACACTAAATATTATGTGAAAACAACTTTTTTATCGAAATAATTTGTATGGATAAATTATAATATTTAATATATTTAAATTAAAAATTATAACATATTTTTATCATATAATATAATGTATGTCATTAAAAGTAGTTTTATGTTGAATAAAAATTTAAAAACATTTCAATCTTTTGTAATGTTTTAACTTTTAAAACTCATTATCTCTTTCTGAAAACAAGAATAATTTTAAATTAATCACTGCAACTTCTGTGGTTTGAATTTTAAAAAATTAACTCTATATTTTCAATCAGAAGGTATAGATTATCTAAATAGATTTATTTTATTTTTGGGCATTTTGAATAATAACATCATTAATTTTTATTAATATGGTAAAAGGGTAAACCTCGTAATTAAGGTTACGAATCCTATTATGAAATTACCACAACACATTTAAAAATATCATTGGATAGTGATTTTTGGACCCAAATCATCCTTGGGTCTAAATTCTGTCCATTTGAATCCACTTGGATCAGAATAAGACATTTAATTTAATTTATTTAATGAAAATTTTATTATATCTCACTCAAATTGTAATAATTAATCATTTTTAATATAAGGTTATACTAAAGATAATTTTTTTTATAAGTACTAATTTTAAATCTATATTCTTTTATTTTATCATAGTAATTTATTTGTAATTTTTAGGAAATAAATAATTACCTTAATATCTTATACATTAATGATTCCAATATTATTTAATTGATGAAAAATTAATAATATAGTTTTTATTAAAATAATAAAACATATTTAAATATATAAACACTTGAAAAAATATTATTGGTTGAATATATATCTACCATAAACATCTATGTGTTGTGTAATGGACCATTTAGAGCCCTATACAATGGATTATGACACTTATACTATTTTATTTAAAGTGATCTTAAAGTTATCACCTTCATAATTTAATAAGTATAACATTTTTGATATTAGATTTTCCAAAATATAAATTCAACTATAAGTAGTAGATTTAAATCTAGTATTGTAACGCCCCGACCCCAGTTGCCCAGAGTCGGTGCATTAATTACATAACATTTGCATGATCACAAGAAAGATCAAATCTCGAAAGACCGATTGGTTTAGTAGCCTTGGAAACACTAGATATAATCATAAAGTTTTACATTACATTTCAAAGTGAAAAACTACTACAACAACAAAGTCTTCATATCCACACTATTAACCCCTCATAATATCCCTGCAAGTCATTCATAATTTACTTCTTCACTACCTGGGAAAAATAAAACATAGAAAAGGGGTGAGCTCAAATGCCCAGTAAGGATAACAATATAGCGGAACATTCATAATAAGCATAAACATTTAAGGCAATGAATTACTAAAACAAAAGCCTTTTAAAATTGAACTTCAACATAGTATGGCAAAAATAAAAATGAAATAATGCCATTTACTTATTCACATGGATATTCTACTAATCGAATAATCACATGCAATATCAATAACCACTTTCATAATGTTGGAATGCATAATGCCAGACTATCATAACCACATAGTCAAGGCCTCGTGCCAAGACTACAAATAATATTTTGTCAAGGCCTTGTGCCAAGACACTAGTTTGTCTCATGAGACCTACCGATGCATCGAGGAGCTATAGCGGGCTCCACCCGTCACTTATTAAGTCCAATGCATTCCCATATGAAAAGGTTTAAACATAACATAAACATTCGTATTAAAACTAGCATACGAAATGTCAATAATTTCACCATAAACTATGAATGGTATAAAAATAGAACATCCACAGTCAAACATATCACAAAACCTTCAATACAATATAGAAGTTTTGTATCATAATAAATCAACTTCAAATAATCTTAAAATCCATCAAAGGATGTTGACATAGATGAAATCAACATTCTTTTTAAAGAAGTATCTCCTTTTATTTTGAAATCATTTAAGATCCATATAAAATAAAACATTTTCTTTGAAAATATTCTTATAATCTTGTATGGAATGCTTTGACGATTTTATAACGGCGGAAAATAACCGCACCCGCCGTATAAGTTAAAAAAACATTCTTACCTCAATTCAGTCGAAAAGGTTAAAAAGGACCTTGTTTTGAAAACGACGGAAAGATTCCTTTATAAACCTCTTATAAAAAGTCAAACAAGGGTATAAATGACTTTAACCCATATTCTTGTAAATAGTAAAAATGTTTTGAAATACATTTCAAAGAAACATGGATGTGGATGATAAAGAGATCCCAGTAGATTATTACGTATAATACAACCTCGGATAATGAAGAGATTGTGAAATAACCCTTACCTTGTACTTTTCCTTGGTTGGGGTAGGTTAACCTCCTGTATAATGGTGAAATAGTTGTTATTAAATTATACAAGAATCATATATATTAATATGATATCATATATGATCTTTTAACATTGATTTGTTAATAATATCTTAGAATTATCGTCGTTTCGGGAGTTAACTTACTCATTTTCTTTTATATGTTTTGTTACATAAGCCATGGTTGTTGTATCTTATTCATATCCAGAATGATATACAGTCCTTAAACATCATTTTTAAATCATCAAATGATAATTATACTTGAATGGATACGATGGAGAATGAATCTCATCGCGTTCGTGGAGACGGTAGTCCGTACGTACGCACGAGCGACAATATCATTCTTTTGATATTAAAATAATATATAAATGGATGGTATATCATATATACAGAATCATTAACATGTTATATTTATTATTTACATGAGTTACACATCATTATTATACCCATCCAAATAATATTATATTGAATAACAATTACACCACGACGTGGAGACGGTAAGCCGTACGTACGCACGTATGGTGACATGTTATTCAAAGGGTGGATAGAATACTGAATATGATTGTACCATATTTATAATAACATCACAGTATATGTGAGATACTGGAGTTATTATTTCAGAATCGTAAGAACAAAGGAAGAAGAAGTGGAAGAAGAAATGAACTTAGAAAAGGGTGGTGAAATCATTACCTCTTCTTCGGGTTCTTCCTTTTGATTTGATCAAAAGGGCTCCTTAGGTTGGCTTTCTGATCAAAATAAGGCCTCTAGGTTGTAGTGAGGGATGTTGGGAGAGTATTTGGGCAGAGTTTGGCCGAACCAAAAGGCTTTGAAGGTGTGAAGAAATGAGAAGGAGGAGTGCCCTTTTATAAGAGGGGTGAGGGGCACCTTTGGAAAAGTTAGAAATATTAATTTATAATAAATTCATATTCGGTTTCTAATGGCTCCAAAGCTTATTATTCAAAGGTTAAGGTGGGGATAAGTCGAAAACCACTCAACCAATATAATTTAGACAGGTTTGGGTACTTATATTAACCTTATCTTTAAGTATTAACTCTAAGTTAATTAGTTTCACTTTTACAATGTCTCTTTGTATTTTTACATAATATGGTTAATAAACTTACTATATACATCCAAGCGACCCCCAAGTGGTACATTAATGATGAACCTATCATGATATAAGTCTCTTGGCCGAACCTTAGATTTTTAGGAATTTAATATCAATTAATAATATAATATTTGTCTTAAGAACACTTTTATGTCAATTTTGACACTATTCAATAGTTGATTTTTTTGAAACTCATAACAGATTGATTACTTCGAAAAAAGTCAATTAAATCAATCCTAATATATCATATTATCCTAGAAAATTAGTGTAATTCATTAAAAGTTTCATATTATATTTATTTGGGTATTTATAATATCAATTATGTTAATTTTTTACTATTTTAGTAATTACTGCATCATCATTGTGTCATAAATAAAATAAATTATTTAATGTCTAAAAATTATAAATAAAACATAATTATGTAGGAAATCGTTTTAGCTTTCCAATGAATATTTATAATCGAAAATCCAATATGTATAACCCTATATAAAAATTGTTCTTCTAAAAGATGTAAACTTATGCCATTTTTATTTTTATTTTAACTTTATTAATATAATGTGTCCCTACCACATACAAGTGGCTCCAAGGGGTCCCCAAATTGACCCAAGGATTCCCATGGTCGGGTATGTGTCCACCAATAAGGTTAGGACACGTTTTAGGGTAATTTTGTATTATTATAATATTTTTTTAACCCTTATTTACCGGATTTACCCTTTAACCATGGTAAATAAAATATTTACCGCAGTAATTATTCAAAATGTCTAAAAATAAAAGTTACCTATTTACACAATTTGAACATCCTGATTCCAAATATGGAATCCATTTTTCTAAATTCAAAACACAGAAGTGGCAGAAATTAATTTAAAATTAATTCCCGCTGTCAAAACAAAAAGCGTGTTTTTAAGAGATAATTACTATCAAAAGATTGACACTTGTTTATGTTTGGTTTAATTGTAAAATTATGTCCAATGACCAACATTATATTAAATGGTAAAAATATATTCTAAATATACTTTAAAACCACTCAAATTCATAATTTATCACTATTAATTATTTTGATTAAAAAAGTTGTTTTTAATTAAAATTTAGTAATTTTCACTATTCATCAAAATATGAAAGTTATCCGAAATGTACCAAAATTTCACCTTAGGCTAAATTCGATATTCCGAATCCAAAAATGAAGTCAATTTTCAAATATAATATATATATAATTTCAAAAATTAGGTATTACTATTCATAACGGCTAGTTTGATTAGTTATGGTGTGTTAGAACTCGGTGTTGCGTACAACACACGCTATCACATTATTCAAAGAGAAGCGTACCGTAGAAGCTTGGGGTGTTACATTCTCCCCTCCTTCAAATAATTGCGTCCTCACAATTTCTAGGGTATTACTGCATAAAAAGACTCGGGTGGTTCTTCATCATAAGTTCCTCGGGTTCCCACGTTGCCTCTTCCATCTTATGATTTCTCCACAAAACTTTTACCAGGCGCGTCGTCCGGTTTCTCAGTACTTGTTCTCTTGTATCAAGAATCCTGACGGGCTCTTCGCAATAAGACAGATCGGGTTCCAGTTCTAATTCCTCATAGGTGAGTACATGCGTCAGATCAGGCATGTATTTCCTCAATAGAGATACGTGGAACACATCGTGAACTTTGGAGAGACTTGGCGGCATTGCCAATCGGTAAGCTACAACCCCAATTCGTTCTAGAATTTTGAAAGGTCCGATGTACCTGGGACTCAATTTACCTTTCTTACCAAAACGTATAAATCCCTTCCACGGAGATACCTTCAGAAAAACATGATCACCGACTTGAAATTCCAAATCCTTCCTTCGATTATCGGCATAGCTCTTCTGCCTACTTTGAGCTGCTTTGATGTGATTTTGGATTACTTTCACCTTTTCCACCGTTTCCTCCACCAGCTCTGGGCCTACAAGTTTTCTTTCACCAACGTCATCCCAACAGGTTGGTGTACGACATCTCTTTCCGTATAACGCTTCATATGGTGCCATCTGTATACTTGAATGGAAGCTATTGTTATAGGAAAATTCTACCAGTGGTAAATATTGATCCCACATACCCTGAAAGTCAAGTGAGCAAGATCTCAACATGTCTTCTAGGGTTTGAATAGTCCGTTCTGATTGTCCATCTGTCTGAGGGTGGTAAGCAGTGCTCAAATGAAGTTCAGTATCCAGGGATTTCTGAAGACTTTTCCAAAATCTTGAAGTAAAACGGGGATCACGATCAGAAACAATTGATAAGGGTACTCCATGAAGTCTCACAACTTCATTAATATATAGTCTTGCTAGACGTTCCAAGGGTAGATCTTCTCTTATAGCAAGAAAATGTGCTGACTTGGTAAGACGATCAACAATAACCCATACTGCATCATTCTTTCTAGGAGTCTTTGGTAGCCCCATGACAAAGTCCATCGTAATATTGTCCCATTTCCACTCCGGTATGGAAAGAGGTTGCATGACTCCTCCAGGCTGTTGCCTTCCAGCTTTCACTTGTTGACAAACCATACATCTTGACACAAAATCAGCAATCTCCCTCTTCATGTTGTCCCACCAAAAATGTTCCTTCAAATCTCTATACATTTTGGTGCTCCCAGGGTGTATAGAGAAATTGGAACTATGAGCATCATCCAGCAATTCCCTTTTTAGATCAGGTATATTGGGAACACAAAGTCTCTTCCCGAATTTCAAAATTCCATCTTCATACACAAAGTCTCTCAATCTCCCATCATTCACAGCTTTAATCTTCTTTTGGAATTCGTCATCATCGGTCTGAGAACTCTTAATCCTTTCTAGTAAAGATGGTTTGGCAACCATTTGAAAAAGCATTGATGTTTCACCTTCCCTGGTTATTCCCATGTCCATTTTCACTAGATCCATGAAAATTAGATCCCTTTCAATTCTCATATTGTTCAAAACTCCATGGTCTTTTCTACTCAAAGCATCTGCCACCTTGTTTTCCTTCCCCGGGTGGTAGTGTATCGTACAATCATAATCCTTGAGTAATTCAAGCCATCTCCTTTTCCTCATGTTGAGTTCTTTTTGTGAGAAAATATACTTCAAACTCTTGTGATCAGTATAAATCTCACATTTTTCACCATAGAGGTAGTGCCTCCATATCTTCAAAGCAAAGATCACAGCTGCTAACTCAAGATCATGAGTAGGATAGTTTTGTTCATGAATTTTCAACTGTCGTGATGCATAGGCAATAACTCTATCGTTCTGCATAAGGACACAGCCAAGTCCTTTCTTCGATGCATCACTATAAATAACGAACCCATCATTCCCCGATGGTAGAGTCAATATAGGAGCATTGACTAATCTTCTCTTCAGTTCTTCGAAACATTCTTCACACTCTTTTGTCCAAACAAATTTAACCCCTTTACGTGTGAGCTTCGTTAATGGGTTAGCCAATCGGGCAAAATTCTGGACGAAACGTCGATAATAACCTACCAAACCAATAAAACTACGTACCTCAGTTATACTCGTAGGTGCTGGCCATTCTTGGATTGCCTTGGTCTTAGAAGGATCAACAGAGATTCCATCTTTAGAGACAATATGGCCAAGAAAAGAAATCTCCTGAAGCCAGAATTCACACTTGCTAAACTTCCCATATAAATCATGCCTCCTCAGAGTCTTCAAGATAATGCGCAAGTGATTTTCATGATCTTCGTAGGTTTTGGAGTATACCAAGATATCATCAATAAATACCACCACAAATTCATCGAGATACTCCTTGAAGACTCTATTCATCAGATCCATGAATACAGAGGGTGCATTAGTCAATCCAAACGGCATTACAGTAAACTCGTAATGCCCGTACCTGGTTCGAAATGCTGTTTTCGGAATGTCTTCCTTCTTCACACACAACTGATGGTATCCAGATCGAAGGTCAATATTTGAAAAGTATTGAGCTCCATGCAGTTGGTCAAATAAATCATCAATACGAGGTAGGGGATACTTGTTCTTTATCGTTATAGCATTGATCTCCTTGTAGTCGATACATAACCTCATATATCCATCTTTCTTTTTAACAAAAAGAACAGGGGCTCCCCATGGAGAAACACTAGGGCGAATAAATCCCTTATTACTCAATTCCTCTAGTTGTTTCTTTAGTTCGACTAACTCTACAGTGGCCATTCTATAAGGGGTCTTCGATATAGGCCTTGATCCAGGAATCAAATCAATAGAAAACTCAACTTCTCGTTCTGGAGGATGTCCAGGTAAATCTTCTGGAAATACATCTACAAATTCTTTCACAACAGGTACATCCTCTATTTGAACATTCCTTTCCTCACCCGCAGTTATTTCATTCTCTTCCTCCCCAATAATTGAATTTAGTTGAGCTATTGAGGGTGGATCTAAATAAGAATTAGGTGGTGACGATTCTGCTCTAAAAATAAGGTGTTCCTTATCATTATCATCAAGAATCGTAACCTCTTTCTTCTTACAATAAATCTTCGCATCATAGTCCGAAAGCCAGTCCATACCGAGGATTATATCAAACTCGATCATAGGTATGACAATGAGATCAGCAGATAAAGAAAATTTATGTGCTCTAATGGGGACTGATTCACAAAACTTTGTTGCAACGATACTTCCCTTAGGAGTTTTAAGTGACAACTCCCTTATTAAATCAAATTGGAAATATCTAATTTTCTTAGCAAACTGGGAAGATATGAAACAATGCGATGATCCAGAATCAAATAATGCATTTGCTAAACTTGAGGAAACCATTAAATTACCTGCCACCACGTCTTTCGGAGCTTCTACCTCAGCAGTAGTGATAGCATAAGCCTGGCCTTGATCCCTTGGCCTTTTCTGAGGTAAGTTCTCCTGACGCTTAGGACATGCATTTGCATAATGCCCCATCTCCCTGCAATT
The DNA here is from genome assembly GCA_963277665.1 of Viscum album. Classification (NCBI taxonomy): domain Eukaryota; kingdom Viridiplantae; phylum Streptophyta; class Magnoliopsida; order Santalales; family Viscaceae; genus Viscum; species Viscum album. Next base: position 545,967,900 of record OY728130.1, on the reverse strand, counting down.
GTAGCACTGAACGTTGGTAGCTTCCTTCTTCCCCTTGCAATCATGAGCTTGGTGGCCTTTTTCACCACACTTGTAACAGACTCCCATTCCCTTCAAGCAAGTACCAGGATGTTTCTTCCCGCATTTACCACAAGATGGATATTCAACCTTTCCCTTCTTCCCCTTATTTCCATTCCCAGATTGATCAGCAGGTCTCTTCTTCTCTTGCTTTGCTTTAAAGTCACAAGACTTAGAGAATTCCTTTTCGGTCTTTATAGCACATGAGACAATGTCTTCGTATGATGAAAAGGATTGTGAGACTAATGCTCGACGGAGAAATGGTTTTAACCCATCAAAGAAACGATCAATCTTACTTCTTGGGTTGCGAATATAATCTCCAGCATACCTCGCTAACCTTGTAAAGTTAGCCTCATACTTTGTGACATTCTCATCCTCCTTTTGTCTCAGACTCAGAAATTGTCTTTCCATATCCGCTCGATGGTCGCGAGGGAAGTATTTTTCTAAAAACAGATCTTTGAATTCCCTCCATTCCATATTTGATACTTCATCATCTTCCTTCGTATTTTGAATCAATGACCACCATTGATCAGCATCTCCAGTGAGGCGGTAAACTGCCATGATAACTTTTTCCCTTTCACTGCTCCCCAAAGCCTAAAATATTTTCTCTAGGGAAAATATCCATTGCTCAGCTACTAAGGGATTTGTATTCCCATTGAACGTTGGTGGTTGTTGCCTCATGAATCGATCTAACATTGATCCTCCACGCTGCGGATCAGGGTGCTCCATACGGGTAAGGTTATTATTCATAACCTGAGTAAGTTGTCCCAGTATGGTGATTAGCTGATCAGCACCAGTTGCATCACCAGCCCCACTATAATTATCTTGAGCAGGAGGGAAATCCCTACATGGAGTGCGTGCATTGATACGGTTTCCATTTCTTCCGCTAGGCGCCATTTATAAACAATGGCATAAACTAGATCAGTTTATGAATCAAAATACATAATCCCATACTTATAAAACACTTAACATAAATTGAACTATTTATGGATATAATCCATAATCATAAAAATGTTTTCTTTGAGGAAGTATATACTCATAAACCCTTCATAATGATTTGTAAAGATAATGAGAGTTATCCTAAGCATATCCCCCGGGAGTGTCGTAACCAAGAGTGCAGCAAGGCCCGTTGTCGTGCACCAGTTCCCGTTCGAGTCTAGCTCAAAGCGGTGTTTTCGGGTTTTACCCCTAGGTACATCTGTGCCAGAGCCGCCTCTACCTGCTCGTATCCAGACAGGGATGTATTGCTCGGAAAACTCACAAAATCTCTACAATACCAAAATTCTAGGAAGTTCTTCTATACTAATCCTCAAAGTTCATCTTAGGTCTACGTGCTCTAATCAGAGTTTATCTAAATCTAGTTTCCAAGGTTTGTACTAAACTTCCTCTGATACCAACTGTAACGCCCCGACCCCAGTTTCCCAGAGTCGGTGCATTAATTACATAACATTGGCATGATCACAAGAAAGATCAAATCTCGAAATACCGATTGGTTTAGTAGCCTTGGAAACACTAGATATAATCATAAAGTTTTACATTACATTTCAAAGTGAAAAACTACTACAACAACAAAGTCTTCATATCCACACTATTAACCCCTCATAATATCCCTGCAAGTCATTCATAATTTACTTCTTCACTACCTGGGAAAAATAAAACATAGAAAAGGGGTGAGCTCAAATGCCCAGTAAGGATAACAATATAGAGGAACATTCATAATAAGCATAAACATTTAAGGCAATGAATTACTAAAACAAAAGCCTTTTAAAATTGAACTTCAACATAGTATGGCAAAAATAAAAATGAAATAATGCCATTTACTTATTCACATGGATATTCTACTAATCGAATAATCACATGCAATATCAATAACCACTTTCATAATGTTGGAATGCATAATGCCAGACTATCATAACCACATAGTCAAGGCCTCGTGCCAAGACTACAAATAATATTTTGTCAAGGCCTTGTGCCAAGACACTAGTTTGTCTCATGAGACCTACCGATGCATCGAGGAGCTATAGCGGGCTCCACCCGTCACTTATTAAGTCCAATGCATTCCCATATGAAAACGTTTAAACATAACATAAACATTCGTATTAAAACTAGCATACGAAATGTCAATAATTTCACCATAAACTATGAATGGTATAAAAATAGCACATCCACAGTCAAACATATCACAAAACCATCAATACAATATAGAAGTTTTGTATCATAATAAATCAACTTCAAATAATCTTAAAATCCATCAAAGGATGTTGACATAGATGAAATCAACATTCTTTTTAAAGAAGTATCTCCTTTTATTTTGAAATCATTTAAGATCCATATAAAATAAAACATTTTCTTTGAAAATATTCTTATAAGCTTGTATGGAAAGATTTGACGATTTTATAACGGCGGAAAATAACCGCACCCGCCGTATAAGTTAAAAAAACATTCTTACCTCAATTCAGTCGAAAAGGTTAAAAAGGACCTTGTTTTGAAAACGACGGAAAGATTCCTTTATAAACCTCTTATAAAAAGTCAAACAAGGGTATAAATGACTTTAACCCATATTCTTGTAAATAGTAAAAATGTTTTGAAATACATTTCAAAGAAACATGGATGTGGATGATAAAGAGATCCCAGTAGATTATTACGTATAATACAACCTCGGATAATGAAGAGATTGTGAAATAACCCTTACCTTGTACTTTTACTTGGTTGGGGTAGGTTAACCTCCTGTATAATGGTGAAATAGTTGTTATTAAATTATACAAGAATCATATATATTAATATGATATCATATATGATCTTTTAACATTGATTTGTTAATAATATCTTAGAATTATCGTCGTTTCGGGAGTTAACTTACTCATTTTCTTTTATATGTTTTGTTACATAAGCCATGGTTGTTGTATCTTATTCATATCCAGAATGATATACAGTCCTTAAACATCATTTTTAAATCATCAAATGATAATTATACTTGAATGGATACGATGGAGAATGAATCTCATCGCGTTCGTGGAGACGGTAGTCCGTACGTACGCACGAGTGACAATATCATTCTTTTGATATTAAAATAATATATAAATGGATGGTATATCATATATACAGAATCATTAACATGTTATATTTATTATTTACATGAGTTACACATCATTATTATACCCATCCAAATAATATTATATTGAATAACAATTACACCACGACGTGGAGACGGTAAGCCGTACGTACGCACGTATGGTGACATGTTATTCAAAGGGTGGATAGAATACTGAATATGATTGTACCATATTTATAATAACATCACAGTATATGTGAGATACTGGAGTTATTATTTCAGAATGGTAAGAACAATGGAAGAAGAAGTGGAAGAAGAAATGAACTTAGAAAAGGGTGGTGAAATCATTACCTCTTCTTCGGGTTCTTCCTTTTGATTTGATCAAAAGGGCTCCTTAGGTTGGCTTTCTGATCAAACTAAGGCCTCTAGGTTGTAGTGAGGGATGTTGGGAGAGTATTTGGGCAGAGTTTGGCCGAACAAAAAGGCTTTGAAGGTGTGAAGAAATGAGAAGGAGGAGTGCCCTTTTATAAGAGGGGTGAGGGGCACCTTTGGAAAAGTTAGAAATATTAATTTATAATAAATTCATATTCGGTTTCTAATGGCTCCAAAGCTTATTATTCAAAGGTTAAGGTGGGGATAAGTCGAAAACCACTCAACCAATAGAATTTAGACAGGTTTGGGTACTTATATTAACCTTATCTTTAAGTATTAACTCTAAGTTAATTAGTTTCACTTTTACAATGTCTCTTTGTATTTTTATATAATATGGTTAATAAACTTACTATATACATCCAAGAGACCCCCAAGTGGTACATTAATGATGAACCTATCATGATATAAGTCTCTTGGCCGAACCTTAGATTTTTATGAATTTAATATCAATTAATAATATAATATTTGTTTTAAGAACTCTTTTATGTCAATTTTGACACTATTCAATAGTTGATTTTTTTGAAACTCATAACAGATTTATTACTTCGAAAAAAGTCAATTACATCAATAATAATATATCATATTATCCTAGAAAATTAGTGTAATTCATTAAAAGTTTCATATTATATTTATTTGGGTATTTATAATATCAATTATGTTAATTTTTTACTATTTTAGTAATTACTGCATCATCATTGTTTCATAAATAAAATAAATTATTTAAAGTCTAAAAATTATAAATAAAACATAATTATGTAGGAAATCTTTTTATCTTTCTAATGAATATTTATAATCGAAAATCCAACATGTATAACCCTATGTAAAAATTGTTCTTCTAAAAGATGTAAACTTATGCCATTTTTATTTTTATTTTAACTTTATTAATATAATGTGTCCCTACCACATACAAGTGGCTCCAAGGGGTCCCCAAATTGACCCAAGGATGCCCATGGTCGGGTATGTGTCCACCAATAAGGTTAGGACACGTTTTAGGGTAATTTTGTATTATTATAATATTTTTTTAACCCTTATTTACCGGATTTACCCTTTAACCATGGTAAATAAAATATTTACCGCAGTAATTATTCAAAATGTCTAAAAATAAAAGTTACCTATTTACACAATTTGAACATCCTGATTCCAAATATGGAATCCATTTTTCTAAATTCAAAACACAGAAGTGGCAGAAATTAATTTAAAATTAATTCCCGCTGTCAAAACAAAAAGCGTGTTTTTAAGAGATAATTACTATCAAAAGATTGACACTTGTTTATGTTGGGTTTAATTGTAAAATTATGTCCAATGACCAAAATTATATTAAATGGTAAAAATATATTCTAAATATACTTTAAAACCACTCAAATTCATAATTTATCACTATTAATTATTTTGATTAAAAAAGTTGTTTTTAATTAAAATTTAGTAATTTTCACTATTCATCAAAATATGAAAGTTATCCGAAATGTACCAAAATTTCACCTTAGGCTAAATTCGATATTCCGAATCCAAAAATGAAGTCCATTTTCAAATATAATATATATATAATTTCAAAAATTAGGTATTACTATTCATAACGGCTAGTTTGATTAGTTATGGTGTGTTAGAACTCGGTGTTGCGTACAACACACGCTATCACATTATTCAAAGAGAAGCGTACCGTAGAAGCTTGGGGTGTTACAAGTATATTTATTTTCATTATAGTATTTTTTTAATTTTTATTCAACAAATAAGTATTTTAAATAATTACACTATATTGTTGTTGTAATTATTTTATTTATAGAAATATCAAATAAATGTTATTAATTTTATTAAATTAAATATAATTTGTGCTAATTAACATGTCTAATGAATGTTATATATTACTTTGACCTATTATAAATATAATAAAATTGTTGGTTTCATGTTATCTTATTATATTACTATTTTTAAAAATTAATGAATTGAATAGTGTCAAAATCGATACTACTGATTGTCTATCATAATAAGGATGTATTAAATTATTTCAAACCCTTTGAACTTTTTTAATAATATATAATAATTATTATACGGTATAAAATGATATAATGTATTTATTTATGGTCTATTTTACATCAAATAAGTAAATTGTAAACCCTTTTAATATTGAATTATTTATTACCCTAGTTAAAAAATAAATAGTATAAATAAGTGTTAATTTAAAATATAACGTGTAAATTGATAGAAATACTACCCTAAATTTTATTGTTTTATGATATTAGAACCTTATATCATATAATAATCTAAATAGGTACATTATAGAGTTTTTTAAATGGGTTTTATATTATTATAAATTATTTTTGATGGAGTTTCCAAAAGTTCCCCTCATCTCAATTATAAAAGTTCACATCCTCCATCACCTATTCACTTCCCTTTAAGCCTTTAATATCACCCATAACTTGCCAATTTTATTTATTAAAATTTATATTTACATTCTATTGGTTCTGGTCATCTTCAATGACCATCTCTAGTGCTATAAGAAGAGATTTAGTGGAAGCATGTCCAAGAAGAGTTAATCTCTTAAACCGATTCTTTCAAGATTCCTTCTTCTTATACTTAATATTAATTAGTTATTTCATTATAATGAAATAAGATAAGTATCACTAATATAATTATATGTTTTTATAATTATTAAAAAACCATATCCAACCTTCTATCCATCCTATGAAAAATGAAATCACCACGCGTGCATACGTTCAACTTAATGTGTACATGCCCTGGTGTAATATGTTTTTCAACACCACCTTACATGGATGAGTATAATGATGAAAATAATAAATATTAATGATTATTATAACATAATAATAACACTTAAATATTATACACCATCCTATTCAATACCATTCAACAATTATGGGAATGATATCGTCGCTCGTGCGTACTTACAACTTACCATCTCCACTATGCGATGCGATTCATTCTACATGATTCTTCATTAAACCATGATTATATAAATGAATGGAATGAGTAAATACAAAAAATGTTATAATAATATCATTCTTTAAATGATATCACTTTATCATAATATTTGGAACATGAACTTATCTGAAAATACATGCATAAGAACATAATGTAGTTAATATCTGAATAACGAGTACCAATGAAATGTTACTAACAAACTGATGATAAAATGCTCATATATGATGTAATAGAAATGAATATGATTTTGGAATAAGTCAATAACATCACTTAAATTATTATATTGGATTTTCAGATACGTAGAAAGTAAATCATACCTAAGGTAATGGATAATTTCGCAATCTCATTATTATTAGAGATTGTTAATACATAAGTATTTACTGATGTATACTTATCATCCATGTCCATGTTTTATAAATATTTAATATTATTTCTATTCTTATATAAAATTTTAAATTAAATTTTACCCATTGTTTAATTTTTATTAAACGTCATGAAATGAATATTTTGTCATTTTTGGTATGATGTACTTTTTGACTTTTCGGGAAAAAGTACGAGAAGACTATTTTTTAACATATACAACATAAATAGATTTTTATTCTTTATTTACATGAAGCTTACCTTACAAGTAATAAATTTTTTTAAAAGAAATTATTTTATTTTAAAATTTCATGTCTTTTTGAGAAAATAATTTGAATTTGAAGAAGAAATGATATTTTTCTAAAGAATTAATTTCATGTGTTTTATCAGTATTATTTTCCATCTAAGATTATTTTTTCTAATTGGGGTTATGTTTATATCAGCATTATTACTATTATTTAATTGTTTTTGTGATGGAATTATATTTATTAAATCCATTTATTTTTTATGGATTATGATGGATTTATGTTTTAGAAAACCATTTTATTCCTTAGGTTATGCTATGATGAATGATTTATGTTTTTGTGGAACACATATGTATGGTTTTCCTTATATGATGGGTAGGACCTATATATCCCTACAATGTATTGGGTAAAGATTTATATCTCATGAGATATACATGAATAGAATGAAAAGTTAATCTGATTAAGTAATAAAATTTTGGAATGACAAGTAAACCCAGTTTAGTATTGGACATTGTCTGCTATGATAGTATTGGAAATAAGCCTTGACTATTATGAAATTATTTTATACGCGTACGTGTATTCCAAAAAACATCATTTATTATGTTATTACTTTTTGTATTATTATTATTATTTATTATGAACTTTTATGTCATAACATGATATCATGATCTTTCATATATAGGATAAGACTTTCAAATTTTATGTTCTTATATCTTATGATTATGATATGATTGTTATTTCCCTTATTTACCATTACGATAATTTTAGCTCATCCATTCATATTTTTCTTTTCCCTGGGTCATTAATAAGGGTATTAAGTAAGACATGTAGAAAAGGACTCTAGTAATAAAGAAATAAGTGGGAGACAATGTAGATGTTTTATGAACCAGTTGTTTATGTTTCCAACTCTCTAAAGACCCTATACCTATATGGTCCTAACATGGATTTATTATATATTTTTAATGAATATACTTAACTTTTAAAGTAATATCAATGTATATAAAGTATGTTTAATTATAGAAACCCTAAAAAATACCCTAGAACCACTCACTACATACCATGCATCTCTGACACGATCACCCTCATGGTTTCCTTCTCAACAAAAAAACCCTCACAGATGGAAACCGAGTGAAAATAGACCATGATCTCCAAATTCACATTACAAGACTAAAAAATACAGGAATTGGTATCCTTATCCCCATATTTCATTTCACAATAGAAAAGGAGTAAAATGAAGGAGGGATGGATAGCTATAATAATTATCATCAAATTCCATAGGTAATCCTATAACCATCAAAAATCATATTTCAAAACTGCCCCACTCTCCTAGTACATTGGTTAGGTTTGATCATTTTTCCTCTGTGTTTCGGATGAGTTATAACATTTTCACACATAATGCACCATATGATATTGATCCTCAATCCCATCAAGTTCATTGACTTGTCGATACACCATGGATCACCTACAGTGCGACATGGGCCTCATGCACTTCCTACATCGAAGAATGGTCTTAACCATGCATATACAATGTGTTGTGTCCTTCATCATGCTTGTAAAATTTAGTATGGACTTCAATATGCATATACATAATGGTGTGGTACTCACTACACATATAAAAAATGGTATGGCCCTCAACAAGTTGTATGACCCTATTTGTGTGATATTCCTATTTTACGTGATTTGAAATATAACTCCAAATGTGAGGGAAAACACCACATTTGGTGGGTTCTAGAGTGGATAAATTTATCTATGAGGCATATTCAACCAAATACTTACCATTTTGCAATGAATTTTATTAAAATTTAACCCCTAGCCCGAAAATATGTTATATGAATTCATCTAACAAACAAATAGAAAAGAAATACTCAAGTTACATGAAGAAACATTCTTCCGAATAAAAGAAGATATGAATCTCGAATATAATCATCTCACAAGTGTGTCTCTATAAAGTGAGCCCAAATTAAAGAAATATATGGAAAATATAAAGAACCAAATGCATTCATCAAACAACTTCAATAGAAATATTCAGTATAGGATGGTTGAAAGGTTCATGATCAAAATCTTATTATAAATTAAAAAAATTACTTTAATCATTTTATGTTACATAAGAATGAGTATAAGAAACCTCCTATAGTTGAATGATAGAACATTCATAAAACGTTTCATTATAATGGATGTCTTCTAGAGATAAGTCAGTAAAATGTCCAATAAAAAATTACTTCAATCTGAAATTTAAACACCCACTTTCAATATTATATCACAATAATGAAGTTAATATAAAATAAAGGGACTTAAAAATAGGCCAATAAAGATATCCTTGAAGTTACTATTAGTAATTTCTATGTCACTCATCTATTCAATGTATATACATTGAATCTACACAATGATATTTTGTAGGTTCCCTCATTGAGGTAACCACTAAAACATCGAATCCATCCTCTTAAATTAAAAACAATTGAAATGAAATACAAAACATAATTAATAACAGGTTTATTAAATACATATTCTAATATGAATACTCCAATCAATGTAAAGAAGATCATAATGTTTCTTCCTTATATGATACAAACATAAAATATAAAGATAAACCTGTCTTAACATGCATCATAACCATGTCAATGATAATTTAATATTCTAGTATACGATTATTTCCAAATTCCTTACATCAGATCAAACAGCTCCAACACAAGATTTTGATGACAAAGAAACAATAAAACAACCAGAAAATAAAATACAATGTCAGGATAAATGTTTTCCCAAGAGAATAATAAAATCATAAACATATTTTCCATATTTTATAAAGATAATCACAGCCCCCCATTAATCTCATGGAATAGAAATATAAAAATTGATACATAATAAAAACTATTGAAAAAATCTTGGGATAATGAAAAACCTCAACTACCAAGCTAGTTAATTTGATGGTGTCTTTCCCATATCTGTAACAAAAGTTTCATTTCCCCTATACTATATATATTAAATTATACAAAAAATATAATTATAGGTACATATATTTGAGGGAAAAAATGAGGCGCCCTTTAAACACATTAAAATAAGATGAATGTAATATTTTCTTATTTCAATAAAGAATCTGTTTAGAAAGAAAGATGCATGGGTATGGGTGATCGAGTATTAGGGAGATTCATGATGATCTTGAAAATATAATGAACACATATATGTTAATATTACAATATTAAAACACCATAATAATAATGTGAATAAACCCTGAATAATCTGATGAAAAAATTGGATGTTCCTAATAACAATGCATCATAGAGAGAATAAAAAATCAATCAATCTTAAACTAATCGATCCAATCACTACTTTATGAATTTCAATCCATATAAAAGAACAGATATGGTGGAATCAATAATGAATATAATTATTAGTTGTTTTTTAACTTCAAAATATGTAATTAAAAATATTTATCAGTGTGCTCATACGTAACCTTCAAAGTATACAACCATTACATAATTAAACTATAAAATATAAATTTAACCGTCATAATAGATGCAATAGAAAAATTAATGAAAAGGGTATTATAGGAAATAAATATAGGGAACAATTCCCCACTACAATTCCATTCAAATGAAGACATGGTCTGTAGAAAACCTATATCATTATCAATTTATATCTTTTTTGTGTATCTATTATTCAGGTAAAAAAATAACAGTTATTGAACCAAGAAATGTTTTAATCTTATTCCCCCATTCCTATAATCCAACATCCATGTTAATAAATGTGATTTGTTTTCAAATAAAAAAACCACATGATTCAAAGATTATATATTGAATATGATATAAATTATTCAACATAGTAATCATCTATCGACCACTGAGCAACCTAATCTGATGTTTTAGGTCCCTCAATATGAATAATCTATTCAATCTTCTTATATTTCTCATAATTTCCAAAATAAGTGTAGAACATTAAGAAATATATCCCACTACAAAAATTATTTGTCCTATAATTTCATTGTAACACCAAGAAATTATTTTCATTACATCATCATGTTTCTATATACTAACATGTATGTTTTCATTTTATGAATCATTTCTTATCATAATAGAAAAAAACTGGAATCAATTCAATCCATGATCTTTAAACAGAAAATAAGTTCTGTTTATTTATGAAAAATGTTTTCAACATTCAATTATAAAACAATAAATTAAAAATAATTATTAATTATGTAAATAAGATACAATTTTTTACAAATTAATATTAAAATAATAAAAATCTATAAAATTAAAATAAAATAAAAAAATTAAATCTATGATGTAAATGAAAACCCAAGGTTGTGTCTTGTTGATGAAAAAAAGTTTTGTTTTTATTTTTTTTAGATATTTTTATACATAGTTGTAATATGTAAACAATAAAACAATATTTAAAAAATAAAATTAAAAACTATAGAATTTTGAAAAATAAAAAGTAAAAGGCTTAGTTACAAAAAAATATATAAAGAATAATTGTATTTAATTTCATTATAGAATAGGGAAGGATTAATTTAAGCATGATATTATTGATAATATTCAATAAATTTCCGAAATTCATGAAACAAAATTAGTTTGATATATTCTAAATAAGATAATTTTTATTTAAAATATAAAAATATAAATGAACACATATTTATACTAAAACAAATTATGCGAACATGAGAAGGTGAAAGAATACACTTTGTGTTAGTTAAATACACATGATCAATGCTCCTTAAGGATCCATGATAGATAATTATGATCCTCCTACTAGATTTTTAATTGACATGTATTTAAATTTTTATTTTATATAATAATATGTCAAAATAAAATATATTCATGTAATGGGTGATAATTAATTAGTAAAAACATGATTAGAAATAAAAAAATTTCAAGTGTGTACGTTATATATCTAAACATCATATATAATGAAACATCCTTATACTTTCACAAAAAATTACTAAATTTCATGTAATTTAAAACATCACAAGTGTTTTTAAAAAGGGTGTAACGATACATATCACAATTTAAGAAAATACTTGAAATTTTAAAAAATAATGATCAGTCTATTAGACAATCAGGTAAAGTGTCACAATAATGAAAACGTAAACCAAATTTCATATAACTGTGACATAATATATAATAAAAAATAGTAAATTGTTTAACAATTAATAAAAAAATTAGGGTTATTTTCCTATATGATAAGACTTAAACCAATAATTAAGTTATTGAAGGGAATTTTCCATCTGAACCAATTATTATAAAATTTTGTTATTTGTGAATGAAACAAAGAACACCTACAAATTTATTGAAAAAACCATGTAATGCAAAAATATTATTATTAAATTCATAAAACAAATTTATATACCTCTCACATTAATGAACATACATACAATAAATGAATTAAAAAATACCATTTTCTATGAAACCAATGCTCCATGGACGACTGGACACTGAATACATATATAGAAAACTTTGGTCCAATAAAAATAAAAACATCATAAACCATGTTCTTTTATCATCCATGTATGTCAGAACAATTCATATAATATGGGTATAAATTAGAAAATGATATAAAATATTTAAACTAAATAGAAAAATTAAAGGTCTTCGGGGTAGGAAAAATTTGTTTTCATGTTTCCCCTAAAAAAATGTAAATCACATACTTTATTTTTTCCTCCTACCATCTAAAACTTTTTCTAAACTGTGTGCGGTAGGGAGATTTTGGATCTTAAGATTTATCTGGTGAATAGGTCAGATTCTAGAGAACCTAGGGATGATATGTGATGTATAAGGGGAATTTGGTGAGGGGGAAGTGTATTTTTTAAGGATTTCATGTTGTATTTATTTTCCATATAGTAAATAGAGAAGTTTCACATAGTTTTCACCCTATTTTCAGTCACAACTTATGTTTTGAAAATTGATCTCTTTAGTTCTAATGTTATCCTTATTTTTCAATATATTTTTATTAAACTTATCATGTATGGTAATATAGCCATTAGACTTTCCTATACAAATAGGAATGATGAAGGGGGTCCGAAATTTTTTTATCCCAACAGTGAAAAATATAAAGTGGCATATAATAATATTACTCCAATCAATCTCCTAAATATTCAAAAGGAAAAAATGCTTAATTCAAATAATTGAAACACATGGTTCAAAAATTAATAATAACATGATGTGGGTAATAAAAACACACAGATCAAAAACAAAATCATGGTTGTAAAACATACATGTCGTTCAAAAACAACTAATAATAGCATTAGTAATATGTAAAATACTTACTATAGGATGGCATAGACTATAAAATTGGGGATAAAAAAACAATGAAACTGATGAGAAGCATGGTAAAAATGGTTTAGAAAGTGAGAGAGAAAAAAAATTATTTATGGAATGAATCTATAAACCTCAACTTCAGGCTTTGTGGACATTCCATTATCACATTTTTGAGATTCATATTCATTGATCACTTCATAAAATTCATTGTTATCATAATTAAAATCATTTTTTCTATGTAATAATATCTTAAGATTAATGAAATAAAATCCCATAAGGGTATATAAAGCCACATCTAAAAAACTACTACTAGAAATTTCTACCACCCATTTATTATTATCTATCATTATGGAATGAAAAAAATAATAGGGGGAAAAATTTGGTAATACCTCATTCCATATTTCTGAAAAAAATTATTCGTAGTTAAATAAATACAAATATCAACAAAATTTAGAATTATAAAACATTTTGAAAATTTTTCTATGCATGCAATTTTAATTTCCAAGGTACTTGTCTACAGAACAATATAGTGTCCTAAAGGCAACCAAAAATAAAGAAAAAAATTCAAACAAATAAAATCTAAATTGAAGAAATAATAAATTATAAGGGTTCAGCATAATCAATTTTGAAAAACTACATGTTTTATTACAACAGTTTCCGAGTTTTAAGTAGTCGAAGGGTAGCCACAACTAAATGTAAATGGATTGGATAATAAACTGGGTTCATGGAATTAATATTCAATTGATATAATCCTATACATGAACTTTAATTATATTTGTTAAAGGAATATCAATAAGAGAACCATGCTAGATAAATGATCAATATATAGATGCAATATGAAACTTTAATGAATAATATTGAGCATATAAAATAAATTTAAATTACAAGATAATATGGAAACGACTAGCTCACCAAGTGAAACTGTTAGAGAGTGTGAAGATTATATAGTATGGTAGAATCATCAGCACTTAGTTATTCTGATCAACTGATGATCAAAACCTAGTTTGATAAAATCAATTGGATCTTGATAAAATAATCACCAATATTTTGTTTGGTCAAAAAAGAATATGTAACTGGGAAGGTTGATATAAAGTGGCTAAACATGAATTTTTTTGGGGGGTTAGTGCAAGGATGACCCCTGATTGAGGTTATGAGCAGGTAATACATAATTTGAGGGATATATCATAAGGGATACATGCGTGGGGTGGAGAGGGGGTCACTACTGGAAAATGACCCTATACCCACGGTTTGGAAGGAAACCGTGGGTATAGGGTAGCCCTATACCCACGGTTTTGGAAAACCGTGGGTATAGGTGTGGTATGTGAACCTATACCCACGGTTAAAACCGTGGGTATAGGTCACTTATACCCACGGTTTTTCTTAAAACCGTGGGCATAGTTTTTCATTGAAGACCTATACCCACGGTTTTCTAAAACCGTGGGTATAAGTAATTTTTTTTCATGTTCTATACCCACGGTTCTTGTCAAACCGTGGGTATAGAGTTTTTCCGATGACCTATACCTACGGTTTGTGAAAAAGAGCTATACCCACGGTTTTAGAGAACCGTGGGTATAGGTTTCCCGTATTATGGCGGGAAAAGAAAAATTACGCGGGACCTAAAAAATTATTTAGCGGGAACACAATAATCATTTAAATAATTACAAATATAACAAAACTTACACATATAATATGTCTGGTACAGTTGGATAACCTTCTGTTTAATATAGCGCGGGTCTTCTGTTCGATTCCCGGTGGTATCATTTTCTAATAAATATGATTTATTAATATAAATAGATAAATTTCTAGCTTTATAAATAAAACTTAGCTAGGTCAGTTGGTTAGGCTATTCGGTCGGGCAGTACAGGTCGGCGGTTCGATTCCCTTACACCGAATGTTTTATATACGCGACTGACATTAATATATTTAGATAGATATATTATATATATACAAAAAGCGGTGTTGCGTCGGTTGGTTTGAGCGCATATGCTCAGTACGCGGGACGCGAGATCAAATCCCCCCGGGGTTCGAATTTCTCAGCACGAGTTTTTTAATCGTGGTGAGTCTATATTAATATATATAATATAATGTTAGTATATATAAACAAATTTAATGTAGTTGAGTTGGGCAGCGCGCTGGTTACCTCGAAGCAGATCCCGGGTCGAAACCCTTCCCAGGCGAGATTTTTGAATTTAATTCGAGATTTTTGAATTTAATTGATTATCCCACGGTTCTTAAACCGTGGGCTAATGTGTGCCACGCTGTACCGCTCCATGACATGGTGTAACCACACCTATACCCACGGTTCAACCAAACCGTGGGTATAGGTCAAGACCTCTATCCCGACGCCGTTCAGCCGCACGGTTCTCAGAACCGTGGGTATAGCCTATACCCACGGTTTTGGGGGCTATACCCACGGTTTTGAACCGTGGGTATAGCCCGTTTTTCCAGTAGTGGGTCAGGGAGTTAGATCTACTCGGGGGTGAGGGAGGAAGAGGCGGAGGTAGAGTCAGAGGTGGGTGGGGTGTTAGGGAGGGAGAGGGAGATAGATCCAGAGGAAGTGGTGGAGGTGGGGAGGGAAATGAGGGAGGGAGAGGGATTCAAGACCAGAGTTATAGGCAAAGGTTGTGGTGAAGGTTGATATGGGTATCAGATAGGGAGTGAACAGGTTCTGTGAGGGAGAGGATGAAAGGCGGTAGTGACTTGGGTTTTTGCAAGGAAATGAGGGTTGCAAGGGTCTCGAGTGGTATGGGGGAATGGGAGAGGTAGGTTATTCATTTTTTTTCAAGTCCATCGACCGCTATTGGTGGTCTCTTATTCCAAGGGGTGAAAATTGTTATTTTTTAGAATTGGAACCAACGTGGAAAATGGTTGTGGGTAGATGAACAACTCCATGATTAGGATATGGTTGGAATGGAAGATCTATTATCATTGTGAGATGTATACCCACTTGGAAAACACTACACATGTAATCAAATATGTTTTTAATTAGACTAATTTATATTAACAAATTATTTCATTTTAAAGATTTGTAACGGTTTACTATCCTGCCTAGCATGCAAACCGCTTCAAAAACAAATTGAACCATAATATTTTTAATAAAAAAACATTTAATATAAAACACTTAAAATAAAAATATATTTAAATAAAAATAGAAATAATAAATATATAATAATAATAAAAACAATTTATATATCATCATTTTTATAAGGTTTTATATTTTCACGTATTTTGTATACATGTACAATAATTACAGTTTGAAATATTTTGTTTAATATTTTATAAAATATTTGAAATAAAAAATGTATAAAATAAATTTTATATACTGTTTATATTATCATAATACTAAAAATAAAAAAAATAAAAGAATTTTTATACCTCAATAATTATATATTTTTATAATGATAAATAAAATATAATCTATTTTGTGTTTTAGAGAATATATATATATATATATAGTTATATATTTTATTTAGAAAATTATTTATTAATATTTTATGTGAAGAAATATATAATAATATATGTATTTAAAATAAAAAAATATAATAATGGTGTATATAAACATGTACATACATGCATGAATGTATGAATGCCCTTATTTTAAAAAATGTATAATATTTTGAGATATGAGAATATATGTTCCTTATCAATCAAAACAAATATAAAAATATAATTAGGAAAAGAATCAACCCAATAACGGTCACCCCAATACTTCAAATAACACAACAATTGATGAGCTTCCAAATTACCCCTCACTTGATGATTGAAAAATTGTAGTTGGAGAATATTTCAATCAAGGACCAAATCATTCTTAGAATAAGTCCAGAAGGTTGTGATTCCTCACCCTTCTTATGTATGGAAGTAATCACTTCATGGTATTCAGACTCCAACAAAACATTGTTCCATCCTTTTGAGCAAGCGTGTAGAGTCCCATGGAGGATAGAAAACATATTCCGCTACAACAGGTCTCCAAGATGCTTGAACATGCATGAAATGAGATTCCACCAATTGGGAATCGCTTTGATGGGAAATGAACCCAACACCCAACCTCAAACTAGTAGAGATGACCGTATATGTATTAATTTTAACAAAACCCTATGGGGGAGGGTCTAGTTAGATGAGACATGTCGAATGTGATCCAAAGAGGAAAAATCATCATTCTCCTTCCAACAATTCATCCATTTCGAGGCCCTCTCAAAACATATGATATCTTGATTTTCTTTATTTTGTAAGATCCACTCATTTATTCTAGTTCAAACAAGCCATGAAATTGTGTACATCAACCCCACCACTCTCAGTACCAATGAAAAACTCTCATTTATTGAAATAATGCTACAACTCAACCATCAGATCGAAGTACTTCTAAAATTGCAATGCCCCTTCTTCCCAAACCCACTCGACCCCATGATAGAAGACAATTTCTTAAAAAGGATATTCCACCTCTTGAATACACATACGAAGAATGTCTCCCTCCTCTTGAAGTTGCCTCACTAGAAAGTTGTGGGTTGGTAAGACACCCAAACATTCCTTCCACCAAAATAATTTTACCTTTGGTGGGGCAATGAGTGACCAATAAATATTCCATCCTTCGTCTTGATGTGCCAGAGTTGGACCATGGACCAATAATTGGTTTCCAAAACATACTGAGTACCTCCAAGAAGTGTCCCCATTCAATAAAATTTGATCATTACCCATTCTTAGTGTGAGAGGAATTCTGAAAATGAGATGAATATCACTCTCCATAAACCAACTACAAATATTTACCAAAACCCACTCCTCTATGGAGTTATTGGCAAGGTCACATACTATTTCATTTTCACAAATCGGGATAGCACATGAAGAAAATCTCATATTGACTCACTTTTATAACCACAAGTCATTCAAAACACTCACGTTGTTCCCATCAGAAATTCTCCACACACAACCACTATGAGTAGATGGTATTTGGACCATATGAAAGGTGTCAGCCTTGCTTCTCCTACAGGGCCTCATTAAACCATTTGAGATTCCTAAAACCGGTACCTCCACACAAAATAGAAACTAAATGTTTATCCCAATGAAACCAATGGGTGTGGTGTTTTCCATCATGATATCCCACTATGAGAAAAATGGATATTTGTGACAGGTGATTTGCGACAGGTCAAGGGCCCGTCGCAAAAAAGTCGTTAGAAGGGGTTATTTGCGATGGAATAATCGGCCTCTCACAAATCATAGATATTTGTGATAGGGGTAAGGACCCGCCATAAAAGGTTTGGCGAGAAATGGGCGCCAAACCGTAATATGGGCATTTGTGACGGGTTCCTATTCCCATCGCACATGTCGGACAACATTTTTTAGTATTTGCGACGAGATACCTGTCACATCACAAATAGTATGTCGGCAGGTACCCATTTGTGACGAGGTTCATCATAAATAACTTTTTTATCAACCAACCTTAATTAATATAGGCAGCGGTATTTGCGACGGGTCCCGTCGCAAATAATTTCATCACAAGTAATCTAACCTATATATACCCCCATATGTTTTCCTCTCATTCTACTCCTTCCTCAACTTCTCTCTCTCTTTCTTCTAAAAAATATTCTTCTAGAATTTTTCATAGTTTAAACATTAAAATCAGAGCGTAATTAGTGGATTTTATACACCGAAAGCATCGGTTTTAAGGTATTTATCTATTTTTTTATTGTTTAGTTAATTTATTTTATTTTAAATTATTTATAATTTTTGTTAATTTGATGTAATTAAAAAAATTGAATTAGATATTTGTTTTTTTAGTATTTATTTTTATGAATAATTATGTGTAAGGTTTAATTAGAAATAATTAATAATAATTAATAATAATTATTAATAATTATAAAGAATTAATAATAATTAGTAATAACTAGTAATAATTAGTAATAAATTGTAATAATTAGTAATAAATTGATATAATTAGTAATAAATTGTAATAAATTGTAATAATTACAAATAATTAGTAATAATTAATATTAATTAGTAATAATTAGGTTTAATTATTATTAATTGGGATTAATTAGTAATAATTACGATTATTCAGTAATAATTAGGATTAAGTTTTGATAATTAGGATTACATAGTAATAAACTGTAATAATTAGTAATAAATTATAAGAATTGGTCATAAAATTCAATAATTAGTAATAATTTGTAATAATTACAAATAAATAGTAATAAATATTAATAATTAGAAATAATTACAAATAAATAGTAATAAATAGTTATAATTGCAAATAAATAGTAATAATAACAAACAAATTGTAATAAATAGTAATATTTAGTAATAAATAGTAATAATTACGAAATATTAGTAATAAATTGAAATAATTAGAATTAATTAGGAATAATTAGTAATAATTAGCAATAATTAGTAATAATTAATAATAGTTGGGATTAATTAGAAATAGTTAGGATTAATTAGTAATAATTAGTATTAATTAGTAATAATTAGGATAATTATTAATAATTAGGATTAATTAGTAATAATTATAAATAATTGAATTGTAATGATTAGTAATATTTAGTAATAATTTGTAATATTTACAAATAAATAGTAAAAATAGTAAAAAGAGTAATAATTAGTAATAGTTATGTATAATTAGTAATAATTAGTAATAATTAGTAATAATTAGCAATAATTAGTAATAATTAGTAATAATAATAATTAATTAGTAATTATTAGGATTTATTAGAAAAAAAATAGGAATAATTAGTAATAATTAATAATTATTAGTAATAATGAATAATTATTAGTAATAATTACTAATAATTAGGTTTATTTAATAATAATTAGGATTAATTAGTAATAATTTGTCATAATAATTAATAATTAGTAATAATGTGTAATAATTATTAATAAATATTAATAGTTAGAGATAATTAGCAATAATTACCAGTAATTCGAATTAATTAGCAATAAATAGGATTAATTAGCTGTAATTAGGAGTAAGTAGGATCAATTAGGAATAATTAGTAATAATTAGGAATAACTAGTCATAATTAGTAATAATTAGGAGTAATTAGGATTAATTTGTAATAATTAGTAATAATTTGTAATAATTAGTAATAATTAGTAATAATTAGTAATAATTAGGATTATTTAGTATTAATTAGTAATAATTCGGATAAAGAGTAATAAATAGGATAAATAGTAATAATTAGTAATAATTACTAATAATTAATAATAATTAGTAATAATTAGTAATAATTAGTAATAATTAGTAATAATTAGTAATAATGAGATTTAATTAATATTAATTAGGAATAATTAGGAGTAATGAGTAATAATAATGATTAATTATAATGAATTATGGACAATTATGAATAATCAGAAAAAATTAAGAATAATTTAGAAAAATTAGTGATTATTAGGAACAATTATAAAGAATTAGTAATAATTATTAATAATTAGTAAAAATTAGTAATAAGTAGTAATAATAAATAATAAATTGAAATAAATTTGAGTATATTGTGATAAACTGACACAATTTACAACAGATTGTCGACATTTGTTTTGATCAACATCTCAGCTCCTTGCAACTTTCTCCCAATGAAATCAGAATGAATAATATGCTTCTACGTACATTAGAGTAGATTTTTCATAGTTATTTCAGTCGAAGAATGTTGCGAGGAGGTGAGCTGTCAGACAAAAGAGGCTCTTTTGCCCGACGAATCATCTCCGTGGAACTTCTCTAACTGAAATAACTATGAAAAGTATTCTTCGATATACGAATATCAATTTATCGTATGCACGAGCATAGAGAGCAGTGCAGTGAGCCCTCCCCACTCTCCATCCACATGAATATTAAAATGGATTTTCATATGTTGGAGTAGACTTATTATAGTGATTTTAGTCGAAGAGAGTTGTAAGGGGATGAGTCATTTGGAAAAGAGTAGCTATCAATTCGATGGAAATTTTGTGCCACTGATAATTAATAATAATTAGTAAAAAATACCTGTAGTTAATAATAATTAGTGGTAATTAGTAATAATCAGGAGTAGATGTGAGCTCAGAGTGAGCTATAGAGACAATACGTAGTGAGAAGGAGGAGATGCGTTTGTGGCAGCAGCAACAACAGGAAGAGATCCTAAGATAGTAGCTGCAACAACATGAGACAAGATGAGATGCGTCGATGGTGGCATTATTAGGAGAAAGAGAAGATAGAGTACATGTGACGTCTGACTCATAGTTTAGGGATGTAGTTCTGTCCACTATCTCCTCCAGCTCCTCCAGAAGACCCTCCCCATCAGTGATTCTTTTTTATTATATAATGAAACGTTTGAATTTATTTTTTTAATATTGACAATTTAATGTTTTTAATTGTGTGTTTTTTATATTTTTGTGAATATTACAGTTTTATTTATTTATTTAATTTTTTTATATTAATTATTTTATTAATTAATATTTTTTTATATTTTTTCGAATACTGAGGTTTTTATTACAATACTAATATTAATATTTTTACTTCATTAATATTAATAATAATATTATAATAATATTATTTAATTATTTTATAATTAATTTTATTTGACTAATATTAATATTATTATTTCATTTATATTATCATTATATTATTATTATTCGTATTTTTTCAAAAATAATTTTTTTTCTACTAATATTAATATTTTTATTTAATTTATATTAATTAATAATAGTATTATTAATATATTTTTTTAATTTATCATATTATATGGAACGAGCTCATCGCAAATACTAATTGTGACGGTCCGTCAGAAAAATGTTTTTTTAAAATTTGGGGAAACTATTTGCGACTCATGGTCAGCCTGTCGGATTGGGATTTTTAAAAATAACTCAAGGAAATTATATACGATGTTACCAATACCCATCGCAAAGGGTAATATTTGCAACATCCTTTTATGTAATGAGCTATTTGTGATGGGACCCTGTCGCAAATAATCTTTTGTGATGGGAACCCATCGCAAATGTAACATCATAAATAGAAATTTTTCAGTAGTGCCCCCACAAAAAGTTATCCAAAAGGTAGTGGATCATATAAATAAGAGTTTTAAAAAATTTGAATAACAACATATCATAATATGAAATTTCTCGGGCCTTTTATTTAATGAGGAATTACTTCCGAGCCATAGAAACCTTCCTACTGGACGATTTTCAAATAATATTATCCACATTTTTTATAATTGATGCAAACACGTGTCTCTTTGATCATTCGAAAAGGGTTGGGAGGGCTGTGTATTTTTTATGTTTCTAAACCCGATGAAACCTACACAACTGATGCATCTCCTTCCTCTTCACATGTATCATACCTTTAATGAAGGATAATTCTCACTTCAAATGATTAAAATGTTTCCTAGAATCCATTGCATACAAATTAATGAACTTCAGAACTGAATAGCATTCTTGCGGGGAAGCATGTGCATATAGGTTACATTCATCTGAAACTAAGGGATGAAAAATGGGGGGATTTTGACATACCATAGCACCATGGATGACTCCTTTCCCCACCAAGCTCAAGAGAAGATGATAAAATATGTCTACCACCATAATAAAAAGATATAGAGAGAGAAGATCTGTATGACATAATCCCCTTGAGGGTTTAAATCTCTCTAAAGGGGTCCCATTAATATTAATTCTTAATAACACCAAAGTAGAACAATTCATGATATTTAACACCCATTTTGTCCCAAATTCCAACCTAGGAAGAATGAGTTCAATAATTCTCGTTTTGACACTCATAATATTTCATCTTATCTAAATTCATTGCAATAATTCCTTTTAAAGATTAATTAGTATTCATATAATGGAAAAATTCATAAGAATTGAATTAATTTTTCATAATGGATCTCCACTATACAAAAGAACTTTGATTTCAAATAATAAGAAGGGGAGGAATCCCCTTATCATATCCACTAAGATCTTGGAATAGATTTTGAAGAAAACATTGAACAAGATAATTGGTTGAATATCCATGATTTTATGTGGATAATGGGTTTTTGGAATGAGAGTAATAAGAGTTTCATTGAAGGACTCAAGTGAAGATCCTCCTTCCAAGAACTCCTTCATTAGGGAAACCACATGCGGCCCAAAAATATGCCAAAATCATTTGAAAAATAGTGCACGATAAACATCTGTCCTAGGATCCTTCATAGAATGAATAAAATAAAGATCCCTAAGAACATTATCATCAATGATATCCCTCTATAAATATCAATTCATATAATCCATAATGATTTTTGTAATGAAACTAGTCAGACATGAAGGAATGTCAACACTTTCCACCATATAGATGTTTCGGAAAAAATTCAAAATAATGGAGTGAATATGATTAATGACAAGGACTTACCTTCTAGTATGGTCCTAAATCTGAGATATATGGGTTTTCCTCCTTCTAGACCCTGTTTAGTGAAAATGGAAGTATTATAATCACTAAACCATATATAAGATTCTCTTTCCCTTAAAAACAAAAAAAATATCCCTTTCCCACAACACCACATTTAATACCTTCTCCCCTAAAGAGATATCCCTAAGAATGAAATCACAATATGGATGATAGACTATCCTCTTAAAGTTTTTTATTCATAATTTTTGCATATTTTTAAGTTCCCATATCTAACTGAACTCCCCTTCTATAAAAAACACAATACTTATGATACTGGAGGTAAGGCACTGGTTCAGCCCCTCCCATGCCCAGTGAACCACCTCATCACAATTATTTTCTAGGATCCACAAACATTAAAATCAGAAGGCATGCACATGAATCCTCCACTCCCCCTATGACATTGTAGACATGATCATCTGGTAATGGTCAGATGAAATCTAGGTTAGGTGAACAATTAAGAAGGCATGGAAATTAGATTTCCAATCATCTCTCCCAAAGAATCTCTCCATCCTTTCAACAATACGATTATCCATTGATCTACCATAATTATAGATAAACATATATCTAGAAAACACAAAATTATTTATATGGTTCAATAAAATAGATTTTATAAATTCCTCTATAGATTCACCACTTCTCATGCATCACCCATATTTTTCATAGTGACTAAGGACCTCATTGAAATATCCCCCAAATAGTTGAGGAATAGGGAGATATTTCCATATTCATATCAAAAGGCTATAAGATTTTCATTTATCTTGACTACCTGTCCAACCATATAATCCAACGTAAGACAAAGACGGGTATCCCGAAACAACAAATGTTGCTATGATGTGATTACTTGAAAAATTAGAAATCTCAACACCAAGGACCTCCTTCTATAAGATACAAATATATCCATAGTTTCCCTATATTATAATAGTAAGGAAGTTATTTATAATAACAATCAAAAACAAAAGGCCATTAAACTTTTTTTCGAACATATTTTATTGAATAAAAACATTTTCAGGGCAGTATTTTGAACTCCAAAATTGGAGCGTATGAACCATTCATGGATTTCTAGTCCCCGGAATGTTCCAACATAATATTTTCATTGTTCTATTTGGGGATGGGGAACACCTAATTCTGCCTCTAAAATATCGAAATACTGACTGTCACACACTTCTTTCCACCTCATTGGAAGGATCACATTCATCTGAAAAATTTCATAGCTCCATTTGTGCTTTTCAGAATCAGAAACAATAGGTTCAACATCATGATACCATTTAACTATCCTTCTCCACATCCATTGTTTTTTAAAACCAGAAAAATTTAACCCATGAATGACTTCCCCATCTTGTAAGGTGATCAATGGAGACTTATATCCTAGAGTTGGAACTATAACTGGAGGTTCAACACATATATTCATTAGACCAGGACATGTGTACGAAGGTTCCCTATATATTTTATTCAGCCTTTGATGTTGGTTAAAGTTATCCTCTAGAATCCTATAATGATCTTCCACTAATAAAATCCTTCACAATTAGAAATTATAATTTGAACCATTAGAATATTTTTTTGCATCTTGAGGGGTATCTTGGTGGTCCAAAATCCTAATTTCTTTTGGCTGTAACACATCATTGAAAACCATGGGAAACCACAGAGTCCTTGGATGATAATCTTATTTTGATCATATTCATCATGAATATCGATGGATTTAGTGAGCTTCTCGATATCCCCATATTTTTATTCCTTCAAAACATAGGGAATTACATGGAATTTATTCCAGTGCTAATGACTAAACTGCCTGAAAATATTCCCACAACTACATGTTTCTTTGATGGTACAATCTTTATTAGTGTGTCTGATGAGGCTATAGTGAAAACAGAATATGGGCACATTCCTGAACTCAAATGTAATCCAATTCATTGAATCATCCTTAGTGATAATGGTACCTCTAATAAATAGAATTCTAATGTTAATAATTACCATGATCTAAATGATAGTATCCATGTGTATTAGATCTAATAAGTTTCATTCAACAAATTCATCAATATTATTCCCAAAATCTTTAATGATTTTTCAAATATTCCCTCAAAAGGGATAACGACCACTTGAATAATTAAGGTAGATTTTTTGAAATTCATATCTAATATATCTTTATAATCGTCATGGTTTTCCCTAATTAACATATGTTTTTCGAATGACCTTGGTATTCCAAGAAGAACCTTTTTTCATCATTGTTGATGAATTTTAAATCCAAATTTGGAGATATGATCTCACTGATAGCTACTTCATCCTTGAGGAACCAAACATAATACAACATATTCATCATATAAGTAGATTCAAAGGCCATACAATGATAAGTTTTCCTACCATGAGAAGAGACATTCAGTGCTTCAAGAAAAAAATCATCATTTTTGATGCAACAATCGATGTTTCATCCTTCTTTGGTAGAACAAGAAATCTCCACTAGCAAACCAAATCATTTTCCATTACTTTGATCAGAGAGGGGAATAAGCACCAATGGACCATTGGAATAACACCCTAGTTAAGGAAATTGAAAATCCTCAAAAAATGGGGGATTGGAAACATAAATTCAAGAAGGGAGGACACTGATAATCACCATCAAAATGAGGAAATAAAAAAAAATACAAAACCTAGGATAACCTGTAAAAACCTGGGTTTTGAGCCTTTAGGACTTTTAATTTTATTTTTTTGATGTTATTTCAGAGCAGGGAATTCAGGCATTGTGTGATTCCGAGCCTCGGTGTGGCTGGAATTGAATTTTAAGTGCATTCACACTAGACACACAAAATAAATAGAATAAATCCTAAACGGTTTCTTGGAGGGGAAAACTGAGGGCACCGTTGAGTCTGGAGCGTTCCGTTTACCCTAAGAGAGGTGTAACTTTCGCAGGCACGACCCTTTTGTGGAAACCGCCACCAGGGGCATTTTCGTAATTTAGCGGCCTTGGGCGTGAACTTTATAACTTCTGAATGTGTGCTCAGATTAAAATTCTATGACCACCGTTATGCTCGGAATGTGGATTTTATCTGAGGAACAGCTTAACCTCGACCCTGTCAAGAGTTCCGGTACGGGCCAACTGGTGGGTGTTTAAAAATAATTAAATTTTAATTAAGTTCTCCATACATAAACACATCCACCACCCTTCGCCCCCCTTAAAATTTCTCTGGCAGAAGCTCTCCCAACAAAGAACCTCCACCTACTTCAATCTCTTCTCCCCACCACTTCAAGGTTGTTGAGGCTCTGGCAGATCATTTGTGAAGCGACGGGCTATGCCCTGTGAGGTAAGATTGTTGCATTTTTGTTTTAAATTCACACATCTTCTTTGAACTCAATTTATAGCATCGAAATGATGTTTAATTATCGAGGGAAGGACATATTTGAGTAGGGCTCGATCCAAGATTTCCAACTATTCTTTTGGATCAAAATTTGTAGTCGCAGGGTGTTTGGGGTGACCTCGGGAATTTTTTCGACCAAAACCCCTATTTTCCTGTGGTTTTTGGGCGGTCCAGTGGCTCCTCACAGTGGTCAGGAGAGTCCCAGAAATGGCGGCTCCTTAGGGGGTTCAGGACAGAGTCGGTGCGGCGGGTCCTTAGGTAGTGGCACGACAAGCTACGGGTGAGCGACGATAGGCGAGCGGCTGCAGGAGGCGGCGACAGAGACACGTACAGGAGGACAGGGGTGCGGGTCGGACAACTTTACCGGTCAGCATGCAGCGGGAGACCGGGGTCTTCGTGACCCCAGGAGTGCACCAGGACCCGCGAAATGTGGGTCCCATGGAAAAGAGCCGGACTGGCTTAAGCCGGTCCATGTAAATCAGTGCATCCCACATGGTGAACTATGGGCCGGTTCGGAATGGGCGGTCTGAGCGACTGAGCCGCAGACTGCCAGTTCAAGGAGAGGGTGGGTCGGCCGAACCGGCCTGGCCCACCCCATTTCAGTCCATTAGTATTAAAACACTTTTTTTTCAAACTATGAGTCGGATTCGCATTTTGCCTATGATGACGTGATCCACTGATCGAGATGGAGTTTTTGAGATGGTCTTGGAGATTTCTAATTCTCTAGATAGGGGCTTGGTGGCATGACACGCCCATTAAGTGTTATTTAGTGCCTCACTGAGATTCTTGTTTTCGATGGCACGAGCACATTCGGAGTCTGTTACAGGCTCTTTCAGTGACGTTGTGACCCCGACGTCGAGATGGAGTATTCCAGGGTGGGTTTAGTAATTGAAGCTAGAGTTGAGGCGTGGGCCCATGGGCTATCATTCAAGTTACGTGCAACGTTTTGAGACTTTTTTACAATACATCTATTCGAGGAAAATAAATAGTTGATTTGGAGTGTTTTTCCGAGATCATCGCGATGGTGAAATTATCTTGACCTTTTTCAGGACCGAGGTCTGGGCCCCACAAGAAGTCATATGGGAATAAATCGGTGTTGAATAACTTTTTCGTCGGGAGATCTTTTTAAGCGAATAAATAGTCTAGATCACGTGTTATTCCACGAGGATTGCAATGGTGTAATCTGTTTGGGCGTGCAGAGCCTCATTCGAGATCTCATTAAATGTGGATAATGAAAGGGTGTTGGTAGGAGCTTCTTTTAACGCACTCCGAACCAATGCATGGTTGTGATGTTAATGACACCTAGTGATGGAACGATCAGTGCAGAGTTATTATACCAATTCCGAGTATACCCTCCAGCAGGGATGGGTAGTGGATTACCTAGAGACATATCAGGGTTTACCCTCCAGTGGGGCTGGGTAGTGGGTTACCTGTTGACCTAAGGGTTTACCCTCCAGCAGAGTTGGGCAGTGGGTTACCCATTGACCATAGAGTTTACCCTCCAGCTGGGCTGGGCAGTGGGTTACCCGACGACTTCTTTTAGAAACATCCATTTCTATGAGGCTAGTCAATGAATTTTCTTCGTGATTACTAGAGTGGGACCATTGGTTTTACGGTAAAGAGATAAGACATCTTTAACATGTGAGACATTTTGGAATCAGTGATGGATATCCTTATAACTGTTGGCAACTTTTCCTAGACTGAGCTTGGAGATAGAGATCCCCTTACACAATCCTTCGGATTTCTTGTTGAGCATATGTATACATACACCCTAATTTTGTTCTCAATCCTTGGGTTCAATTAATCTCCTTCTAGGAGGGGCGAAGACCCGTTTTGTATGCCACATGCTTTCCATGTCTAACTCCTCTTGGTCGGACGATTCTACTCTCATGCTATAGGTAGCGAAGATTCGACGAGAAGTTCATCTTCTTACCATTTCAAGATCCATGTGTTTGGACAAGTCTGCTTCTTTTCTTTTTTTGGGTTTAGCTGTACTCTATTTACTACACTCTTTCACTATTCTTTGTTCTATCTACTGCTCACCTCTTTAGTGCCTCCATTGTTGCTCCCTCGAGCTTTCGGGGTGTCCTACTGAGTATCTTTATACTCACCCCTTCTTGGCCTTTTCCCGCACTTGGTGTGCCCTTGTAGATGACGAACAAGTCGAACGAGACTAAAGAGGAGTGTAGAGAACATAGGAGCTTGGGCGGTGTTCAGTGGGTGTATTAGGACATTCAAGTGTGAGACTCACCATCTGTTTACTTTTGTTTACCTATTGCCGGGTTGTGGCACCTTTTGGGTTGGGCACGTGTTTTCCCATTTTCTGTTTAGTTATCTTGTCAGTACATTTCATCACTTTACTTGTTATATTGAGAAGTTGATGCATGATTGTGGTTGGGTTATAGTTGTTTGTACTTTGGTTTACTTTTTTACTCCGCACTTCTGAATTACGTGGGATTTGTGTGTGTGTACAGGTACATAGAAAAAGGCCTCCCCAAGATTGTTTTAGCTTCAGCGCTTGTTGCCAACCCCTGACCTAATGAGGTAGGCTTAGGGTAGTTGCGGCTCGAGACTGGAAGGGTCGGGTCGTGACAAAGTGGTATCAGAGAATGGTTTGTTCCTTGTGGCATTGTTCGGACGTCATTAAAAAAGATTTTGTTGGGATTTAGTGAAATAGTGTCGACATGTCTCGAGAGAGGCTCTCAGGCCAGGGAGTCCAGTGATAGTACAGGCGGCCAAAAAATCCATTCACGAGGACCCTAATAACATTCTTGTTGACTTGGCACGCTGGGACATTTGTTGGAGGGAACTTTGGTACATGCATCTGGTAGGATTGAGTCTTTGACTATCCTTTTTGAGTCAGCTCCCCTTTGTGATTATTGTTATATATATATATAAGATCATTTGATTGTGGTAATCCTTGATAATTTTCAGGATGCCCCCACGACAGCACCCAGCTAGGTTACCCTCTCTAGATCGTGATGATGACCTCGTAAGTGGCGATGTGTCAGTTCAAGGACCCTCACATGATCCCCTTCCACCCAGTGGTTCAGCAGTAGCCCCTCCTTCTAGAGAGAGTCAGTTAGTACTAGCAACATAGGCTGAAGTTGATCACAAGCTGAGTGCGCTCCATGACTTCCAGCGTCAGCGGTCGTAGAATTTCCACAGGGACCCGGATCCCTAGGTAGCAGAAGACTAGATAGAGTATGTGGACCGACTTTTTTGGCTGGTACAAACACCAGTGGACCAAATGGTAGCTCCAGATTCCAGCCTTTTCATCAGGATGTCCAAGCGTTGGTGGGGGTTGGTTATGCACACCCACGACGAGTCATCTCTCACGTGGGATAGCTTCCAGAAGCTATTCCAGGAGGAGTACTCTCCCTCTTGTTTACAATCTGTTCGGATTTAGGAGATTCTGGAGTTGAAGTAGGGGGGATGACTGTGGCACAGTACTCAGCTCAGTTTACTAATCTGACACACTACTCATGAGATATGATCAGTGATAGTTACTTTTGGAAGCAGAAGATTGAGCATGGTCTTCATAGGGAGATATGTGCTAGTGTAGTTCCCCTGTGCATCCATACTTATGTCGGGGTGCTATTGTGGGTACTCATGATAGAGAGATCCTTGGGAGAGGGATGCTAGAAAGAAGGTCCTAGTAGTGGACTCTTCAGAGCAGAGTCTTCGGTAGCAGGCATGCGGTAGAGAGCAGAGCCTCAGTCGAGGAGAAATTTCCGTGAACAGACTCAGGGGAAGGGTCGTACACCACAATGGCACCATAGATCACTGGGGATGTCCTGAGAGAGCTGGTTCTATGCTTGTGATAGATGGGGTCACCTAGCATGGAACTGCCCGACCAGGCATCCCAAACAACCGTGGCTGGTAGTGGGTGCACCACAGTGGCAGAGGCAGCTCTGTGACCGTGGATCTACCAGGCTAGGATAAGGTGGTCCTCAGGGAGGCGGTGCACGAAGATTGGCAGGACCTAGAGGTGGGGGATGGTGTTTCAAGATCCTTCCACTGCCACCACCGGACAACCCATGCTAGGCTTAGGGAGCTGGCGGTGGGGGCCGCGGGCAGCTTTGGGCTATGGGTGTTCGTGACCCCCAGCACCCGATATGGCCTGAGGTATGCTTTGTGTTTATTCTATGATAGCTTTGGTACTAGTAGACACACACGCCAACCACTATTTTATATCACTGCTTTTCATATGGGAGTTGGAGCTCCCAGTAGAGGTGCTGACACCTGCGCTTAGACACGAGGTTCCAATGGGAAGTGCATCCTTAGTGACCATTGTTTGCAGACAGTTTGAACTATCGTTCGGAGGAGAGATTTTTATGTGGGACCTACTTTTCATTATGATGGAACCTTATGATGTCATATTGGGCATGTATTAACATTCTATGGTTCATGCACAGATCAAATTTTATTGCCGACGAGTCAAATGTGTGCATTCTGATGGGATGAGGTTCACCATCCTCAGTGAGTGAGACCTCGTGGCAGAGTAGACGGGTGCTCTGAGCAAGTGACCATAGACTTTTTCTCATCAGTTGGAGAGCATGGATCTTAGAGCAGAAGATGCTACATGCACCTAGATCCTTACTATTATAGAGGACTATATGGAAGTCTTTCCCGAGGATGTCTTGGGACTACCTTTTAGGCGAGAGATTGAGTTCTGCATTGACTTGCAGTTAGGGAATGCCCCTATATCATGTGAAACATATTAGATGGGACCCACAGAGCATCGGGAGCTAGGAATTTAGTAAGACGACCTTTTTGAGAAGGGATTCATCAGGCCTAGTGTGTCCCCCTGGGCAGCTCCAGTTTTGTTTGTGAAGAAGGAATACGGGAGCCAATGGCTTTGTGTTGATTATCCT
The DNA here is from genome assembly GCA_963277665.1 of Viscum album. NCBI lineage: Eukaryota > Viridiplantae > Streptophyta > Magnoliopsida > Santalales > Viscaceae > Viscum > Viscum album. The sequence goes on along the minus strand of OY728130.1, from coordinate 545,935,985 downwards.
CACCTGAATCAGGCCATGATATATAACATGTACCCTTTGTTGAGGATTGACAATCTCTTCGACTAGTTGAGAGGTGCGAAGTGGTTCTATAAGATTGATCCTCGATCCGGCTACCACCAGTTGTGGGTTCGTGAGGCTGATATCCCGAAGATGGTTTTCCTTTGTTGTTATGGGCATTATGAGTTTCTGGTGATGCCCTTTGGCATGAAAAATTCCCCTGCCTTATTCATGGATTTGATGAACCAGATTTTCCAACTGTACTTGGACTGGTTTGTCGTCATCTTTATTGAAGACATAATCATCTACTCTATGACAGAGGAGGAGCATGTGGAGCATTTAAGGATGGTCATATGCTTACTTCAGGAGCAACAACGGTTTGAGAAGATCTCGAAGTGTCAGTTTTGGATTCATGAGGTTCACTATTGGGGGCGTGTCATTTTGGAACAAGGTTCAACCATAGACCCCGCAAAGATAGAGGCGGTTTATTCTTGGGATCCACCCAAGAATTCATCTGAGGTGTGGAGCTTCCTTAGTTTGGAAGGGTTATATAAGTGGTTTGTGGAAGAATTCTCCAAGATTGTTTCCCCATTGACCACATTGACACATAAGGGATGACAGTTCACATGGACTGATCAGTGCAAGAAGGCCGTTGAAGAGTTGAGGAAGAGGATGACTAGTGATCCAGTGTTGAGGCTGCCAGAGGAGGGCATTGAGTTCGTGGTATACTGCGACACTTCAGAAGCTAGGCTCAGGTGCATACTGATGCAGTAGCGGGCAATGATTGCATATGTGTCGAGGCAGTTGAGGCCCCATGAGCGAAATTATGCGACTCACAATTTTGATCTAGAAGCGGTGGTCTTCGCCTTGAGGTTATAGAGACACTACCTTTTGGGTGACTGTTTTGTGGTCTACTCAGACCACCAGACCCTCAAGTACATCTTCACTTAGAGTGATCTGAATCTGAGGCAGAGGCGCTGGCCTTAGTTTCTACTGTACTATGATTTTGAGATAGTATACACTCATGGGATGGGCAACATAGTAGCAGATTCCCTTAGCAGGAAGTCACAGGCTTGTCTAGTGCGAGAAGGTTCAGAGCAGTTGGCTTCCCTACAGTTGACCTTAGTGGAGCAGGAGGGTATGGCTTTTCTGCAGTGGATGATGTTGACTCCTTCACAACTTGAGCATGTGAGAGAGTCCCAGCTGGGGAATATCGACAATGAGGTACTGTGTGATCAGATATCCATGTGTGCTTTACCCGATGGGTATTCTGAAGGAGAGAATCACGAGAACATGTTCTAGGGGAGATCCATAGTACCAGTGGTGATGAGGGAAGAGGTGATGCGAGAATTCCACACTTCTCCATTTGTTGTACATCCCAAGGTGGGGATGATTTACAGAGACCTTCAACAGTAGTTTTGTTGGTCTGTCCTGAAGCAGAGTGTAGATAAGTTCGTTTCTCGGTGTCTTACCTGTCAGTAGGTGAAGGCAGAGTATTAGGTTCCAGCCGGGTTGTTGAAACCCCTTAATATCCCGGAGTGTAAGTGGGTTGGCATATCTACGGAATTCATCATAGGGATTCCACACACAGAAAAGGGCCATGATTTCATTTGGGTGATAGTGGACCAACTCACGAAGTCGGTGCACTTCCTTTCCATCAGGGAGAAGAGCTCGATGGAGACTCTAGAGAAGCTGTACATTCAAGAGATCGTCCGCCTTCATGGATTACCCTTGACGATTGTATCCAACCATGATGCACGATTTACGTCGTGTTTGTGGAAAGGATTGCAGGAGGCATTCGGGACTCAGCTGCGGATGAGTATAGATTTTCACCCCCAGACCGACGGGCATACGGAGCGCACTATCCAAGTGTTGGAGGATATGCTCAGGCCGTGCATGTTAGAATCTGTCCTAAGCTAGGAGGTTCACCTAAAATTTGTGGAGTTCGCGTATAACAACAATTACCACTATACTATCAGCACAGATCCTTTTGAGGCCCTCTACAGGAGACCCTGCAGGTCACCGTTGTGCTGGACGGAGGTTGGGGAGACCTCCCTCGTGGGCGCAGAGTTGGTGCGGGCAATGACAGATAAGGTGCAGGTCATTCGTGAGCGGATGAGGACGGTTCATAGAAGACAGAAGTCCTACACAGACCATTGTTGTTGGCCTTTGGAGTTCGAGAAGGGGGACCATTTCTTTTTGAGAGTCTCCCCGCGTCATGGAACATATAGGATTGGCTGGGAAGGAAAGCTATCCGTGAGGTTAATCAGGCCTCTAGAGATCACACGTAGGGTTAGCGAGGTTTCCTACCGTCTTGCTCTACCCCCACAGCTGAAAAGAGTGCATGATGTCTTCTACGTGTTGTAGCTGAGGAAATACGTGCATGACCCCACACACATCATCGAATGGGGAGAGATGGACATTTAGGATATAGACACCTTTGCGGAGCACCCAGTGGAGATTGAGGACCAGTAGGAGTGGACTCTGCGTGGATGGACTATTCCTTTGGTTCGAGTGTTGTGGAATCACAGGAGGGTGCAGAAGAGCACCTGGGAATGGTAGAGACAGATGTGGGCTCAGTATCCCAAGTTGTTTTTGTATTGTTTTTCAAGGATGAAAAAATTGAAGGAGGGAATGATGTAAGAACTGGGGTTTGAGCCTGTAAGACTTTGAATTTTTTTTCTTGATGTTATTCCATAGTAGGGAGTTCAGACTGCGTGTGATTTCGAACCTCGATGTGGCCGAAATTGAATATTAAGTGCGTTCACACTAGACATGCAAAATAAATAGAATAACTCATAAATTGTTGCTTGGAGACAAACACTGAGGGAACCATTGAGTCCAGAGCGTTCCGTTTACCCTAGGAGAAGTGTGACTTTTATGGGGATGACCCTTTGGTAGAAAATGCCACCAGGGGTATTTTCATAATTTAATGGCCTCAAGCGTGAACTTTATAACTTCTGAACTGGGGCATAGATTTAAATTTTGAGACTACTGTTGCACTCAAAATGTGGATTTTATCCAAGGAGCGGCTTAACCTTGACCCCGTTGAGAGTTCAGGTACGAAACTATTGGTGGGTGTTTAAAATTATTTAAATTTTAATTAAGTTCTCCCTACTTTAACACATCCACCCCACTTCTTCCCCCTTAAAATTTACCTGGTGGAAGATCTCCCAACAAAGAACCTCCACCGTCTTCAAGATCCTCTCCCCACCTCTCCAAGGTGGTTGCGGCTCTGGCGGATCATTTGTGAAGCGACGAGCTACTCCCTGTGAGGTAGGATCGTTGCATTTTCATTTTAAATTCCTACATCATCATTGAACTAAATCTATAGCATCGAAATGATGTTTAATTATCGAGAAAAGGCCATATTTGAGTAAGGCTCGATCCAAGCTTTCTAGAAACTTTTTCAGATCAAACTTTTGAGTCTCGGGGCATCCGAGGTGACAGGGGTGACCTCGGGAAGTTTTTTGGACAAAAACCCTCTTTTCTGGTGGTTCCAGTGTGGTACAACGAGTCCCGGCGGCGACGGCTCCTCAGGTGATTCGGGATGGCAGCGGCGCGACGAATCCTCAGGCGGTGGCACGACCAGCTTCGGGTGAGCGGCAGCGGGTGAGCGGTAGTGGGAGGTAGCATCGGCAGGGCATGCGGGAGGCTAGGGGCGCTGGCAGCTGGCTTTGTCGGCCGGCATGTAGCGGGAGACCAGGGTCTTCGTGACCCCAGGAGCGGACCGGGGCCCATGAAACACGGGTCCCGTGGAAAAGTTCCAAACACGCTTAAGCCTGTCTAGTTGAAGTGGTGCAGCCCACACGGTAAACTATGGACCAGGTTGGACCAAGCGGTCCTGGCAGATGAGCCGTGGACTTCCGTTTCAGGCAGAGGGTGGGTCGGCCGAACCGGCCCGACCCACCCTATTTAGGTCCATTAGTATTAAAAAAAACATTTTCTTCAAACCGAGTGTCAGATTCAAGTGTCATCTACGAAAAGATGATACTTGGATCAAGAATGAGGTTTTGAGATGGTCTCAGATATTTTTAATTCCGATGACATGGGGCTTGGTGGTGTGACACACACGTTAAGTGTTATTTAGCACCTCGTCATGATTCTTTTTTCATATGGCGTGAGCACATACAGAGTCCGTTTTAGGCGCCATCAGTGGTGTTGTGACCCTAGCATCAAGACGATGTTTTCCAGGGTGGTTTGATGTGTTGAAGCCAGAGATGTGGCATGTGCCCATGGGCCGTCATTCAAGCTGCGGGCAGCATTTTCCGACTTTTTCACCAGACGTCTGTTCGGGGTAAATGAATAGTCAATATGGAGTGATTTTATGATAGCATTGTGATTTCACAGTTTTCCCAACCTTTTATAGGACCGAGGTGTAGGCCCCATGAGACACCGTATGGGTATAAAGTGGAGATGAATAACTTTGTCGTCGGGAGTCCATTTCAATCGAATAAATAGTCTAGCTTGCGTGTTTTTTCTCGAGGATTTCAATGATGTATTTTGTTTGGGCATGAAAAGCCTCATCAAAGATCTCATTAAATGTGGAAAAATGAAAGGGAATTACTCAGAGGTTCCTTTGATGCACTCCGAACCAACGCACGGTAGCGATGTTAGTGACACCTAGTGATGGAACGAGCAGTGCAGAGTTATCGGACTAGTTCCCGGTTTACCCTCCAGCAGGGTTGGGCAGTGGGTTACCCACCAGTGTATCAGGGTTTACCCTCCAGCGGGGGAAGGGTAGTGGGTTACTCGTTGACCTTAGGGTTTACCCTCCAGCTGGGCTGGGCAGTGGGTTACCCGACAACTTTATCAGACTCAGCCCTTTCTATGAGGCTAGTCAGTGACTTTTCTCTGTGATTACCGGAGCGGGACCCTTGGTTGTATGGTTTAGTGATGAGATAGATTTGACGTGTGGCACATTTGGACATCAGTGATGGATATCCTTAGAACTATTTGTGACTTTTCCTGTGCTAAGCTGGGAGATATAGATCCCCTTACACACTCGTTTGAGTTTTTTTTATTGAGAATATATATACTTACACCCAAATTTTGTTCCCCCTCATTGGGTTCTGTTACTCTCCTTGTAGGAGGGGCGAAGACATACGGGGTATGACATGTGCTTTCTCTGTCTCGCTCCCCTTGGTCTGAGGAGTCTACTCTCCTACTATAGGTAGTGAAGACTCGATGAAAATTTTGTCTTCTCACCATTTATATCTCCTTGCATTTGGACGAGTCTGCTTCCTTTATCTTCTTGGGTTGAGCTACACTCTATGTATTATACTCTTTCACTATTCATTGTTCAGTCTACAGCTCACCTCTTAAGTGCCTCCTTTGTTTCTCCCTCGAGCTTTCATGGTGCCCCACTGAGTATCTTCATACTCACCCTTGCTTGGGATTTTCTTGCACTTGGTGCACCCTTGCAGAGGATGGACAGGTCTATCAAGACTACATAGGAGCATAGGGGACACAGGAGCTTGGGCAGCGTTCAATGGTCATAGTAGGACTTTTAAGTGTGAGACTCACCAGCTATTTACTTTTGTTTACCTGTTGTCGGGTTGTGGCACCTTTTGGGTTGGCTGCGTGTTTTGCCCTTTTTCTGTTCAGTTATCTTGTCAGTACTTTTCATCACATTACTTGTTCTATTTAGAAGTTGATGCATGACTGTGGTTGGGTTATAGTTGTTTGTACTTTGGTTTCTCTTTTTACTCTTCACTTCTGCATTGAGTTGGTTATGTGTTTGTGTATAGGTACATAGGCAAATCCCCCCCCCCTGAGATTGTTATTCCTTCGACGCTTATCGGCAGCCCCTGGCCTATGGGGGCGGGCTTGGGGTAGTTGCGACTCCAGACCGGTAGGGTCGGGTCGTGACATAACCTAGGAGTAATTTCTCCCCCAAAGGGAGAGAATATTATTTTAAAATGAAATGTTTATATACAATGGAAATTTTAACTATATTTTTTCACTAAAAAACAATGAATATTTGTATTAGGAATTATATGAGTGTAGAAAATATATATTATAATTTAGTACTGGAAATTTTAGTATAAATTTGAACTATAACATTCTTCTTGAAATGTTCTGAAAAACAATTTAGTGAAACTATTCACTAAACAATCTAAAGGAATGTTTTCATTGATTTTTATGTATTAATATATTTTCATTGTATAATCTAACTTGAAATTTCAATGGAAATTTTCATGTAGAAATGTGCATTTGAATTTACAAAACAAAAATGGAATGAAAAACAACAATTTAAATTTACATTATCTGTTTATGTATTTTAACATATTGACATCAAATTGAAATTTCTATTTATTTCAAAATTGTATCATATCAATTTGTTTGCAAAAATGAAGAGTTAAATTTAAGTGTAAATATTGACTGTAAATTTGGTTCAATAACTATAAAATTTATATAAAAATTTGTGTTTATATGAATGAATATACTTATATTAATATATATATATATATTTATATATTCTTATATTGATATTTTAGAATTAATTTCCACTGATAAATTTAAATTCTCATTTGTGAATTTTCATTGAAAATTTTTATTGAAATTGTGTGACATTCAAACATGAATATTATTTTGGAAATTCAATTTTTTATACATTCATTTATTCTTGTATGTATTAATATTTGTGTTTTCAAATTCTATAGTATAAGTTTTCATAGAAAACATTCAGTATAGATTTATATCAGAGATAATTTACATTGTAAATGATAATTAAAAATTAGAAATAAAATTTTAATAGATGTTTTTATATATGTACTAAAAATTTCAACCATGAATTTTCAATTGAATTTTGTAATTCAATATAACCATTTATGTTTTTATTTTTATGTATGTTTGTTTTTTTTGATTTCATTTAAAATTTCCATCTTAAATTGATTTTTTTTAATAAAATAGTGAAAAATTTCCTTATGAATTTTAAATAAAAAATTTTAGAGGAAAATAAAAATTGAATTTTTTTCACAAGAAATTTGAATAGAAATTTTTACTAAGAGTTTCTTATTTAGATTTACACTATTCGTTTCATGTGTTAATTTTCAAGGAAAATTTCCATCGAAAATTTCAATTTTTGATTTATGTTTCAATATATTTTGAACTAAAAATTTAAAAACTCATTTACTATAGAATTCTGGTAATATATTTTTTTGTATAATAATAATAATAGTTAATTGTAAATTTCTATTTGAAATAAATGTAGAAATTTCAAATGTAAATATGAAATGAAAAAAAGTCAATGTAAGTTTATAATTTAGAATTTCTATTCATGTTAATTTTCATTGAAAATATCTAATATAATTTTTTTATGAATGTTATTTAATATTTTTGTGTGGGGTTTGTTTTTATATGTTTACAAAAGTAAATACATGTATATAAATTATATATATAATGATTTATCTTGCATAAATAATAAAAAATATATATAACTTTCAATGTAATAAACTTTATAGTATCCATATAACTTCAATATATATATATATGTATGTATTTTAAGAATATACATATTTTTAAGAAATATCTAATATTAAATATCATATAATAAATATCATATTAACTAAAACAATTAATTAATTGTCATATAAAAAAATATTGGGGGGATTTATGGTTTGTACATAAGATTGATATAATAAATGATTAATGTTTTTTCTAGATAATAAATGTTTGAATTTTTTGGAAGTTTAATGATTATTGACATTATTTTATTTTAATGTGAGATGAACTTTTTGACTGAATATATTTAATTTACTTCATATGTATATAGGTATTATTATCATAAATATATTGAGTTGGAAATTTATGATAGAAGGGAAAAATAATATTCATCTGATATTGATAATTGTAAAAAATGTTTATTTTCCTTCACAAAATATTTATTTAACAAATACTCTTTACAAATAATAAAATAGGGGTAGTTCCACCTCTAGAGGTAATATCCTACTCTAACTTCTTTGATCATATGGCCTTATCTCTAGGTCCTCGTACATTTATCGAGGATGATTTCTGCCTTATGTAGGTATGTGCACCATCATCGACATTGAAAAAAATCTACAAGCTCACCTGATTAAGGATGTGCACGTGTTATGACTATTCACCACTTACTTTCAAGGATGAAATAGTAGATCTCGATGTCCCACATTCCAAAAAATAAACTAGGAATGGGGTGGGGTTGTATAAGAAGGGGTGTTCAATTTCACACCCTCACTCACCGATGTAATGTAGTGTGTTATTCTATCCTGGTTTCCAAAAACGTTTGTGGATATAAGGGAAAATATTGTCATCCCACTCTTCAAAAAAGAACACAGGGATGGAGTGGTGGTGGTAGAAGAAGGATTAAAATATTTCATGACATGGAAGGAGGTAAAGAAAAGTGAATTCATCACATTCTTCAAGTTGTTGTACATTGATTATGACCTGGATTTCTCCTTCACCTAAGTCGATTGTTCCAAATTGCGGCATCGTGAATGGATACTCCCTTCTCCAAAATGAAAAATCATAGGTGATTTAGATTCCCTAGGCAACATACCCCCTTCCATGGTGAAACATGACAATGGTTTTTGAGACCAATCCATCAGCTCTACCTGGGTGGTGGAAGATATACCACCTATAAATGAAAATATTAGAGAGGTACACCCCCAATGCCCCAACATGACATAACTCTTTCCATAGAGATTTCACTCTTTAAATCAACCATACTTTCAACATTTTTGTAGGATCCATATCCACCTTGACGTTACAATGGGGAAAGGTTATGGCGTTGTGGGGTTGGTCGAAGGAGGTGTTGATGTAGCCAAGAAGTGATGAGGAGAATTTGTGCCTTATCCAGGACATGGGAAAAGTGGATGGTCATATCATTGTGGACATGGATTGGATGGTGGAGGTGGATTTTTTGAAACAAGGATTCATTCACACTAGGATGATAGAGGAGAATAAAGGAATATTTATCATCTCTTGTTCACTCTATTACCAAATGCTCTGATGACATGCATATATCTTAACATGTGTTCATTTTTATATGTGGTAGCATCACATTACCATTATTTTCATAAGGTAAATTTTATCTCATGGAAAATTAGGTATACAAAATGATTTACCAGGCATTAGGGATTTGGAATATTCATTTGGTTTCATCGGGTGTGATGTGCAGTATTGCGGGCAATGTGTGAGGTATTTTAGCATTTTTAGTGGGTTTCGTCGGGATTTCATGACTATTTGGAATTTATAGTAGGTTTTGTCACACTGAGATTCATCACACTGGGATTCATCACATTAGTTTTTTTTTGTGGAATAGTTTGGAATTTTTGTTTGTTGGATTTCTCCGAGTAAGCTCTAAAGGATTTTAGGAATAATTTAAAGGATTGGGGAATTTTCATGGCGTTTCGCCGGGATTGCATGATAGTTCAGATATTTTTGTGGGATTCATCGCCTTAAAAATCATCAAAGTCATGGATTGGTTTATATTTTCATTTTGGTTATATATATAATAGATATATATGAAGGTATTGATTATTATATTTTATGTATTTATAATGTTAGTTTTTTTTGGAAATTCTAGAAATAATTTTTAACCATGACTGTATACTAAATCATGTGAAGGTATTGGATATTATATTTGATGTTTATTTACTATTACATTTGTTGTAAATCTATAATTATTTTATGTCGAAGACGGTATGAAAAAATTTGTAGTGTATGTTGTTATGAAATAAATATACATTTTTGTTTCATTGTGGAAGTTCCCATGGTTCTTCGAGTAGAAAATATGAACATCCCCTTGAATTTCCACTAGAACATCCACCAGAACAAGCAATGGAAGATAACTTTAAATTCAGTTTTTTACAATTTAAAATGATAAATTAAATCAGATTTACAAAAATTATGTAACAATTTCAATTCATAATTTTTAAAATTATATTTTATAAAAATATAATTATAAAATGTTCTACTAGAAGTTCCACATGTATTATTTTCCCAAGTATATAATCTTTATTTTCTGTTTTTTTCAAATTTTTTATACATTTTCAAATGTTATATTTAATCATATTTATGAAAATTAAGTATTTCAGAAAAATATATTTATTGAGGTTTAATTTTTATTAATATATTCCTTAGTTTTAGAAATTTACAGCTTTTTTGTAGTGTGGAAGATCCATTGAAACTTCCGCTGTAAACTATATTTAATATCTCTTATATATTTTTTAATTTATAATATCAGAAATATTATTTTATTTTATATAGATGTAAATAATTACTTTCATAATTATGAAATATTTAGTTATATCTTTATTTACATCGCTTATAAATTTCCAAATAGATTAAATCCAATTATAATATTAATATACTTTTCCTGGACATAAGTTTTTTTGTTGCAGGTTGTTCTAATATTTATGATGTTGATATTGTAGTAGCTTATATTAAACATGTTGTAAGGATGAATTTCGAATCACATGAACATGTGTAATATTTTTATATCACATATGGGGGAGTAAATCAGTTTAGTGTATGCCGAAAATACTCTAATAAAAGGAGAAAGAATAAATAATTTGTTAAATCAAGACTTTAATAATGTAGAAAATAAGGTCATATTAAGGTAAAAAACACAATAGCATGGTAACATTTCCTCTAGATATGAAACATACATGTTACCTTGCTAGAAATGGGATTAGTTTATTGTATATTAGGATATATGCATGTAATTTATTTGTTGAAGGGAATAATCTTCCCTTGTACAACCCTACATTAATTCATATGAGTTGTCCCAAATAAAAATAACAAAACCACAAGTAGCTGAGTTTTATGTGAATGCTTAAGAAGGTTTTTAACCAAATGTTTCCTTCTCCATTGTGACAACCATTGGATTTATTTGTTAGAATTAAGGAGGAAGTGACAGGGCAGGTGTTATTGCTCAATGCTTCGGAGGAGGAAGCAAATTCTATGATGGGGAGACACTTAAAGGAAACCCTTAATGAGGAAAAATATGCTTGGATTGATATGAAAGATCTAATACTAGTTGGGGGATTCAAAAAATTGAAGATTAACTTCGAGGAGTACATACAATCATGGGATCAGAAGGCCTTAGAAGTTGAAAAACTGATATTAGAATCACCATGAATTCAGGTTTTTCCTATATCATGGAAATTGTTTAGGGAATCATTTTCCGGTAAGCTTAGATTAGTTTTAAATGCTTCTAGTTAATTTGCCGATTTATGGTGCTTGGGTTGGGGAGGTTTCTAAACTGAATGTTTTGAGCTATGTTTTCTGTGGTTTGAGTGAAGGTCGTACCTAGCAATATGCATGGATCCACCTCAGAGGGGGATAGACCGCTGGGGTGAGGAAGATCTGGTATTTTGTTTTGGGTTTTTTTGTTTTGGATTTTTCTTGTGAGGATGGATTGTGCAGTTTATCACTTTTACCTTAAAAATGTTATCTTAATAAAAAATTAATTTTCAGTCAATAAACTTTTTTAATGTTCTGATTGAAATTTTGAGTCGATTGGTTATCTTTGTTGTCATGTCTTAAACATTTATTAGTATCTTTTTTTGACATCAATACCTGAAAAATCAATTTTTTGGAGGTAGACCTGATTGGATATAAAATTTGCGATGTTTGATGTAGCTTTTGTTAAATTAAATGATGATATAAAATTTCTAATAGAAAAACGTTACAAATATTTAGCATGAATGTGAATGAAGTTGATTACCATAGTTTGTGAGACAAATGTGGGTTATGAAATTTCCTTCTAAAATTTCAATAATTTTTGAAAAAGAGTTGACTACCAATAATAAATCACCATATTGGGTTATTTGTCATGATAGTTATGACAAAAATTTCCAGAATGGCTTATTTCAATGGAAACAAAACCAGAAAGGGGGAGATAGAATCAAAATCTCTTTAGTCAATGGCTACCGAAAGGGGACACACATGAATAAATATAAGAATAATTCAACTGCTATAATAAAGGTATGATTTCATTTTTTTAATCATTTAATTTTTAAGTGTAGTCTCCAACTAGTAATGTGGTATTTGATAAATTGTTTCTTTTCACTTAGGTAATTTTAGGGCAAGAAAGATAAGATTTTGGGGTTGCAGCTACAAAGATTGTTTTAAATGTAATTTTTTAGATGAATTATATTCTATAAGTTTTATAATTTTTTTCTATATTTCATGAAGACATGTCAACAAAATTAGAACTTCATACTTTTAGGTAGACTAGAATAACATAGAAATAGGCTGATTAGTATAGACAATATTAGATGACATTTTATATTTTGGGTTGAATTGTGATAATGTACATGATTTTTTAAAATTGTAATGAATGCATTATAGCCTTTTTAAGCGACAAGAATTATTTTCCCACATGCGGTTGTAATGGATTGGGTTAAAATTTCATGAAATTGTAAATGTGTTGTATGCAGAAGTGTTGTATGAAAATATGAAAGTGACACCTGTAAAGATAACATTTGATGTAATGAAAAATTGAACATAATAATTCATAAAAACAATATTAAATATCAGAACATGGTAAATACAAGGATACTTTTGAATCCATGTTTTTCATAATGTTGAAACATAATATATATAAAAATTTGATATAAAATAATGAAAAATTTGGTTGGGGAAAATTTTGAAGTGGTTTATTTTTTAAAATATTGTGGCTTGAAATAAGGGAAACTGAAAATGTGATACATTATTCTCATCCACCAAACTACATTCAAAAAACCATTTTCAATAACCAAAACCGAATATTTCCCCTCAAAAGAATAAACTCATAATATTCTCAGGAACATTATATAAACTCAAAATAATACCTATATAAAAAAATATAACATCAATATCAGACATCTATTGAAGATTGAAAACCCTTCATCTGAAACATATCCAATAATAAAAAAATTTCATTTCACATACAATTATAAAAATATTCCATAGAAACAAAAAAACATTATTGAACATCCATTTAACCAAAACCACCAGAAAAAAACATATTCCACAATAAGAAAGATTTCTAATATTAATTATATATCCATATTACTATAATATTCAATAATAATGTCTAAAATACCATGTTATGTACCCAAAATGAAATAAAAAAATATTTAAGAGCTCAATAGAAGCATGTCAATCATTAGAGAGAATCATCTTCATGAAAATTGATAATAAAAAACATATATCGTCACATGAAATAATTCGAAAGTTATTTTTATCACCACAAAAATTAAGAAACATCCCTAAAAATGGGTTTTATAAATTATTAACAACCTGACAATAGTCAAATTGTATTTCCTATAAAATACATAAAACTAGTCTATATAAATGTTTTAGAACCAGAATAAATTATCAATGCAAGTTTTCTGTTGCATCCATAAAACTATACTATTTATATGCTTATGTCGATTTTAATGGAACTTTTTCCAAGAAGAAACTCTTACTTATAAATGATATTTCAGTCCATCTATTTTTAGGGTCGGTAATGAAAAATGTGACATAGAAATATACAGGTCATCAATTTTATCTGGTACTATATTCTTCTTACATTTCTGATCTATTTAAAACATATCAATTAGATATAAATAGATTATTCCACATTACAAGGTTACATCCCCCTTTTGAGGAGTATCTTCTATTAGGAATAACAACATGAGAGAAGTCTTGTCTATGTAATCGAGGCTCTATTAATTAATGATTTTTTCAATAAATGCTTACTGAATGTATTAAAAATTTTACTCATTTAGTAGGTTTATAAGAAAATTTATTTCATGTCAAAGAGGATAATATTTACAATTTATGGAGAATCCTTCTAATAAAAAACATGTCCAAAACCACCAATATGAGGTTACGTGGAGTTATAGTGGATGAAATATTTTCTCTGATGTTTAATAATGAGCAATGTCCAACGCATATTTGCTATGTTATTGGGGATTAAATGTTTTTTCCATTTTACTGCACTGAATCCTTTACTAGATTATCTACCAAAATTTTATCAATTTTTTATTTTTTGAACATATTATTTCTTTTAAAAATGAATAAATTTACTCAATATATTTCTTAAAATATTTAAAAACAAAATTATATAATTAATAATACCCTCACCATGGAAACAATTTTAATAATAAATGATTTATCTCAACAATATTCCATCCATCTTACCCATTTCAAACTTCTTTTTTATAATCTGACTACAACCATCTATGACATAATATCATTAAAAATGATTAGAGGATGTGAGGAAAATTGAATATTAGTTTAATGTAATATTGGATAACATAAATACTCACCCTACCACTTGTCATCATTTTGTTGAAATGAGATAAAATATCATCCATTCATACTGAATATAAATTATTATCAGATTTTTAGACATATTCACTATATAATAATAACATCAATTTATAAGAAAACATGTCCAGATTAGGAGAATTTAATAGAAAACCTAATATTCAGGGTAGTTATTCACTTTGGTCCTAAAAACATAACAGGCTAGGTCCCATTGTATAATCTTCTCAAGGTTCTCATAGTATATTTCTTTGGAGTCATTGACTCTACCTGACCCATTTTGGTATAAATTCCGGCCTTGTAACTTCCCTTTAGGTTGTGGTTTCATTGAAAAACTAGCTACATTGATGGGTTTTCCACCTCTCCTAGTTCTTCTACTGATTTTGATTGAGATGTTGGTACAATTTTTTCATGTAGTTTTGGTTTCATACATATATTCCTAATCCAATATCATTTGTTTTTTACACTTGATTTTACATTTCTATTCATGGATGAAGTTTGTTGAGTTTTTGTTTCCAATTGTTCTTCTTGGCTAGAGTTAGGGAGATATGTGGTTTTTTCAGCAGCTTTTTTTTTACATTATTTGTATCTTCATGAATCCCTGCTTCATTGGTACCTTCTGTATAGTTTTCCTTGATTAAGAAAGAGGTTATTTCTCTTATGCTTGTATAATTTTTAGGGTTGTCAGTTACCAACAACATCAATTTACAAAAATTGTTCAACTTTTTTGCTAAATGTTTCTTCCATTTTCTATAGTTTTTATTTCAAGGCTGAATTTTATTTTTCAATACATTTTATTTTTTCATCATTTTCATCTACCTTTTTTTTGTTGGGAAACACCACATTCCTAACTAGTTGTCATTTCCTCATAAATTTCATCTTTTTTTAGTAATAATTTTTTTAAATTCTAGTAGGTTTAAAAAATTATATTTGTAGACTTAACCCACTAGCTACATGTTGTTAAATCATTATTTGTATTAAAAAAATATACAAATATCACAAGATCCATTTTCTGAATGGGGAATTTTCAGCATGTTCATTTCCTTTCTATTTTTATCTTCCTCAATAATACCAATACGATAATAATAAAAACTATATGAAGAATAAATTATACTTAGAAGTGAAAATAAATACTACTTCATACCAATAATGTGATAATATCCCTCATAATATTTATGTGTTGCTTGTGATATTATTTAATAGTTATTCTCAATTGATTGTGGATTGCAAAATACCACCTTAGTTTTCTAATTATCTAAAAATATATAAAAATTTGATGAAACCCCTACTCAAGGAAGATCCTGTATTATGAAAAAACATAGAATCACATGTGTATAAACATATACGTCAGAATTATTCAAAACAATAAACTTATTCATTTCCCATTATAGATTACAAAAGAGATGTTTTGATTTCATTTTGGCTCAATAACTAAACTCTAATTTGAACTCTCATTATATAAAACACTGCCTTGGTCGGCATGAAAGAGTATGAGTTCTCCATTTCTAATTAATCTTTTTTTATTCAAAATATACTTTAGAAATAACTTTCATGGAAACTACTTTACATTCCACTAAAACATAAATAATTTTTTGAGGGAAAATAGTTATCCAATACATAAAAAAAATAACTATCCGATTTTATACAATCTGATGCTGATATAGTATTGAATAGAAATGATTGAAACATATTCTAGAAAATACTATTCAACAAAAAAATTGTATAAAATTATTTCAATTTTGTTAATTTATTGTATAACTCTTTGTAAAGATGTCATATTGGACCTAAAATGAACACCTGAAAATTGTATGTAATATATTTTATTGTGAATTAAAAAACAAACAATAGGATTAGAAAGAATATATAATTTCCATGATGAATCCTGTAAAAATTTCACTACAATATAGAAAATAAGGGAATTTTTTTTCACAACCAAAAATTCCATTATAGGCTTGAAATTTATTATAATATCGGAACATCTAGTGGATTCTCCATTGGAAGTCATGTTGGAATGAACAATATTCTCTACTAAGAAGGACTAAAAGTTCCATTGGGAGTTCCAGTGGAACATATAGTGGGAGTTTTAGTGGGCGTTACAGTGGATGTTCTAGTGGAATATCCCAGGAAACATCTAATGGATGTTATAGTGGAACCCCAATGGATGTTTTGGTGGGAACCGTAGTAAAACTTCATGGAATGTTATAGTGAAACCTTTACTGAAATATCCAGTGGACGTTTCAATGTGAATGAATGACATGAAATTCACTTTTATATCCTATCAAAATTTGACTACATATATTTTTTAGACATTCCATAAATGAAACTATAGGATTAGAAGATATAATATTACTGCATATTCATGTTGATGTTCCAATGGAAGATCCACTTTGAAATGACAACATGAATTTCTATATAAGGTATCTTTTAACTATAATCAAGTAGAACCTGTTCTAGTGGATGTTCTAGTGGATGTTTGGGCGGAAATCCTTGTGGAACCTCTAGTGGGAGTTCATGTGGAACCTCTAATGGAACCTCCTCTATATGTTCCATTGTGAAATAAAGACACGAAATTCAATTTTGAATCCTATAAAAATTTCACTACAAATAATTTTTTTGGGGCTTCCACAAATGACACTAAAGGTTTTGAAGGTTGAATACCACTGCAAGTTCATGTGGAACTTATTGTAGAATATTCTCTAGAAGTTCCAATTGATGTTACACTAGGAAATAACAATTTTTTTAATAAAGGTAGATTCGTACTATAATTTGGTAGAATAGGATCCATTAGAAGTTTCAATGATTCCTCTAGTGGAATATCCAATGAAACCTCTATTGGAAGATCTATTGCAACGTTCAGTGGGACATCTAGTGGATGTTCTAGTGCGAAATAATGACATGTAATTATCTTTGGAATCACGTAATAATTTTTATACAAATATTTATTTTGGGGATTCCAAAAATTATAGTATAGGTTTGAAAGGTTTAATAAGACTGGAATTTCTACTAGAACATCCAGTGGAAACTCCACAGGAGATTCTAGTGGGAAAAATAACATGAATTTTTCTTAGGTTTCATTGCACTATAATTAGGTAGAATAGTTTCTAGAATATCCAATGAAATTTCCCCAATAAATTCATGTGGCACCTCTACTGTACGATCCAGTAAAACCTCCTAATATGGTTCTAGTGGAACCAACATTGGACGTTTTAGTGGTCATTTCGGTGGAGGTTCCATTTGAACCTCTAATGCATGATCTAGTGAGGAACAGTAGAAAAGTTCCTAGTCAATCCTACAAAAAATATGGTACATTATATAACATATTATTTTAGGATTCCAAAAATTATATTGGAACCTCAAGTTGTTCTCTCAATGGAACTTTTATGAGTAATGTTGAAAAATAGTTCATTTTTTCACTGTTTTCCTGTGTTGAAGTGGATTCGAAATAGGAAAATTTCTGATTTTAGAATTGGAAATTTATTGACATATAACATTTACAAAAAACTTCTCATATAACAAATATATTAAAAAACGGAAACAACAGTACATTTTGTTTTTCCAAAATGGAATATAGATTTTCCATTACAAATTTTAGTAGAAATAGATAAGCTACACCACCTTCTTCAGCCATTAATTCCTATTTTGTAAAATAAAATGAGTGTCGAGGAATGAGACTAAACAGTATTGGAGTCATGGAAGTTATTAGGGAAGAAGAATCATTCCTATTCATTTAAGGAGACTTTGGAACAACATGAAATTGAATTTCATGGAGTTTTCACCACCGCTGATGTTCTTAGAGATGGCGTAGTTGTCACCAAAGTTATCTAGAATCACCATTATCGTCTATGTCTCTACAACTCTAGATTCATGGTTTTCATTACAGTCAACAGATTCTCTACATCCAAAGCTCAATACATCTCATGGAATTTATTTGCCTCACAAAATGGAAATCCCGTCCATGAAATGGAATTCAGGAAATGTCCTAAAGAAATTATACAATAAATGAAATTATAATAGGACATGTGTCCTCATCCCAGGGGTATTCTAGAATATCCAGTTAAATGTTTAACTAGAGAGGATAGTGGTCTAGAAAAATGGAGTTGTTATCTCTATTGAAGATAAAGTATGGTAGATGTTTACAAAGGGAGATCCAAATATTATCGCACTCAACTCCATTCCATCAAGAGCATTTATAATAATATAAGACAAGACATAGGATACCAAAATCCAAATTCTCTCTTGGATAGATCTAACATCGACCCAATTCCCTCCATTCCATAAAGACCATTGATAATAACCCAATAAAATGATTTAGTTATTTTGTCTTTCAACCCATGGGAAGTTGAAAACTACGATCCAGACAAAATATCCACCACCACAGATACATAGGGCTCTACATAAAGTCACATAGAACTATGAACAATATGTAAAAATAGTATTTTTATTTAATGAATTTTATTTGAGAATTATTTGAAAAATTATATGAGATAAATTTCATTTCACTAAAACATATTAGGAACTTATTAGTAATCAAACATACCTTCACCAACATGTTTAACATTATGATAATTTATGATTTAATATAGGAAGGGTTTCATCGATACTTATTTAGCACTAATAAAAGAATCTATCACATTCTACATATTATTGAATAAAATAAAATAAATCTAATTCAACCAATTAAACATAAAAATCAATTAATATTGATAAAGATTGTCACATTATTTTAAAATAAAAAAAATATATCTTCACATTTTATCATTTCGATATAGTTACTATAAAAGTAACTATGATATCCAATAATTAGAAATAATAAAAACTAAACATATAGAGGATTATCCACGAACTTGATTCTTTGTGTGCTAGGTTCTAGTGGGATATGTACTTCCCCCATTAGAGATTTTATGGGCCATCCCTTGTCCCATGGACCATCATCTTCTAGAGGAAACTTTGGGGTTAACATTATATGCTCCATACACTACGGGAAAAATGGGTATTTGCAACGGGTTATTTGCGACGGGGATAAATCCCGTCGCAAATAGCCCCGTTAAAAACTTATTTGCGACGGGGGTATTTGCCCGTCGCAAATAAGTAGCCTTTTGCGACGGGATTGCTGTCCCCGTCGCAAAAGAACTGGCGCATTTGCGCACCAAATCGCGGGAAACATATTTGCGACGGGCGGTTATTGTCCGTCGCAAATAACCGGCGGCGGTAAAAGGTATTTGCGATGGGCATATTCCCCCGTCGCAAATAGTATGTCGGCAGGTGGTTATTTGCGACGGGTCCCATCGCAAATAACTATTTAACCGTTGACCGTATTAAATGATGGCTAAGGTATTTGCGACGGGCACCGTCGCAAATAATCTAACCTATAAATACCCCCATCCGATTTTTTCAATTCATTCTCAAACTCTATTTTCTTCTTCTCTCAAAATTCTAGTTCTAGAATTGAACGTTTCTCAAGTTTAATTTTTTTCTTCGGAGTTGATTTTGAAGTTTTCAAGAACGATCAGAGATCAACCTCAAATCAAGTTTCAAGGTATTTATATTCATTTTAATTTAATATTTATTTTAAATTTTTTATTAGTTTCAATTATTCTTAATTAGTTGTAATTTAATTATGTTTACATTGTTTTGTTACTTAATAAATTTAAATTATTAGTATTGTTCATAGTTAATGGTAATTAGTAATAATTAGTAATAATTTTTAATAATTAAGAATAAATATTAATAATTAGTAATAAATACCAATAATTAGGAATAATAACATTATTACATTATTATTATATTTTATTATTAATATTAAAATAATATAATTTTTTATATTATTTATACAATTCTCTTTTCATCTGTGTGTTTTCTCTCTCCATATGTATTATTTGTATGTGGAGAGAGAAAACACACAGATGAAAGGAGAATTGTATATAATATAGAAAATTATATTATTTTAATATTAATAATAAAATATACTAATAATTTTATAATGTTATTATTCCTAATTATTGGTAATTATTCATATAATTACTAATAATTAGTAATAATTACCAATAATTCGGAATAATTACCAATAATTAGGAATAATTACCAATAATTAGGAATAATTATCAATAATTAGTAATAATTACCAATAATTACCAATAATTAGGAATAATTACCTATAATTACCAATAATTACCGATAATTACAGATAATTAGTAATAATTAGTAATAATTAGGAATAATTTGTAATAATTACCAATAATTAGTAATAATTACCAATAATTACCCATAATTACCGATAATTACCAATAATTAGAAATAATTACCAATAATTAGGAATAATTAACCATAATTAGGAATAATTACCAATAATTAGGAATAATTACCAATAATTACCAATAATTAGTAATAATTACCAATAATAAGTAATAATAAGTAATAATTAGTAATAATTACCAATAATTAGTAATACTTAACAATAATTAGTAATAATTACCAATAATTAGGAATAATTACCTATAATTAACAATAATTACCGGTAAATAGTAATAAATAGTAATAAATAGTAATAAATAGTAATATTTAGGAATAATTACCAATAATTAGTAATAATTGGTAATAATTACTAATAATTACTAATAATTACTAATAATTAGTAATAATTACCAATAATTAGTAATAATTAGTAATAATTAGTAATAATTGCCAATAATTAGTAATAATTACCAATAATTAGTAATAATTAGTAATAATTAATAATAATTACCAATAATTAGTATTAATTACCAATAATTAGTAATAATTACCAATAATTAGTAATAATTCGTAATAATTACCAATAATTAGTAATAATTACCAATAATTAGTAATAATTAGTAATAATTATTAATAATTAGTAATAATTAACATTAATTAGTAATAATTACCAATAATTCGTAATAATTACCAATAATTAGTAATAATTACCAATAATTACCAATAATTAGTAATAATTAATAATAATTACCAATAATTAACAATAATTACCGATAATTACCAATAATTAGTAACAATTAGTACTAATTACCAATAATTAGTAATAATTAGTAATAATTACCATTAATTAGTAATAATTAGTACTAATTAGTAATAATTACCAATAATTAGTAAAAATTACCAATAATTAGTAATAATTACCAATAATTAGTAATAATTAGTAATAAATAGTAATAATTAGTAATAAATAGTAATAATTAGTAATAATTAATATTAATTAGTAATAATTAACAATAATTAGTAATAATTAATAATAATTAGTAATAATTACCAATAATTAGTAATAATTACCAATAATTAGTAATAATTACCAATAATTAGTAACAATAGGTATTAATTAGTAATAATTAATATTAATTAGTAATAATTAACAATAATTAGTAATAATGAACGATAATTAGTAATAATTACCAATAATTAGTAATAATTACCAATAATTAGTAATAATTACCAATAATTAGTAAAAATTAGTAAAAATTAGTAATAATTAGTAATAATTAGGAATAATTACCAATAATTAGTAATAATTACCGATAATTACCAATAATTAGAAATAATTACCAATAATTAGTAATAATTAGTAATAATTACCAATAATTAGTTATAATTACCGATAATTACCAATAATTAGAAATAATTACCTATAATTAGTAATAATTACCAATAATTAGTAATAATTAGTAATAATTAACAATAAATAGTAATAATTAGTAATAATTAATATTAATTAGTAATAATTAACAATAATTAGTAATAATTAACAATAATTAGTAATAATTACCAATAATTAGTAATAATTACCAATAATTAGTAATAATTACCAATATTTAGTAATAATTACCAATATTTAGTAATAATTACCAATAATTAGTAATAATTAGTAATAATTAGTAATAATTAGTAATAATTAGTAATAATTACCAATAATTAGTAATAATTACCGATAATTACCAATAATTAGAAATAATTACCAATAATTAGTAATAATTAGTAATAATTACCAATAATTAGTAATAATTACCAATAATTACCAATAATTAGAAATAATTACCAATAATTAGTAATAATTACCAATAATTAGTAATAATTAGTAATAATTAGTAATAATTAATAATAAATAGTAATAAATAGTAATAATTAATATTAATTAGTAATAATTAACAATAATTAGTAATAATTAACAATAATTAATAATAATTACCAATAATTAGTAATAATTACCAATAATTAGTAATAATTAGTAATAATTAGTAATAATTACCAATAATTAGTAATAATTAGTAATAATTAGTAATAATTAGTAGTGATTAGTAATAATTACCAATAATTAGTAATAATTACCGATAATTACCAATAATTAGAAATAATTACCAATAATTAGTAATAATTACCAATAATTAGTAATAATTACCGATAATTACCAATAATTAGAAATAATTACCAATAATTAGTAATAATTATTAATAATTTCCAATAATTAGTAATAATTACCGATAATTACCAATAATTAGAAATAATTACCAATAATTAGTAATAATTACCAATAATTAGTAATAATTAGTAATAATTAGTAATAATTAACAATAAATAGTTATAATTAGTAATAATTTATATTAATTAGTAATAATTAACAATAATTAGTAATAATTAACAATAATTAGTAATAATTAACAATAATTAGTAATAATTACCAATAATTAGTAATAATTACCAATAATTATTAATAATTACCAATAATTAGTAATAAATACCAATAATTAGTAATAATTAGTAATAATTATCAATAATTAGTAATAATTAGTAATAATTACCAATAATTAGTAATAATTATTAATAATTACCAATAATTAGTAATAATTAGTAATAATTACCTATAATTAGTAATAATTACCAATAATTACCAGTAATTAGTAATAATTACCAATAATTAGTAATAATTAGTAATAACTACCAATAATTAGAAATAATTACCAATAATTAGTAATAATTAACAATAATTACTAATAATTACCAATAATTAGGAATAATTACCAATAATTTTCAATAATTAACAATAATTAGTAATAATTACCAATAATTAGGAATAATTACCAATAATTACCAATAATTAGTAATAATTACCAATAATTATTCATAATTAACAATAATCAGTCGTTTATGATGTAAAATATATAATTATCCTAGCTTGAGTGTTTTTTCTAACAAATTATTCAAAAACAGTAATGATTTTATATTTTATAGAAAAATATGGAACATCGAGGTCGTCAACAATCATTATTAGGTGACCGCATATGGATAAATCAACGTAGAAATCCGAACGGTTCTGGTTTAAATCCAGTATATGTAGAGGGTGTTGATACTTTTTTATCATTTGTGGCATCAAATCCAGAATTTGTTTCAGAAGGCAAAATAAAATGCCCTTGCAGAAAATGTGCATTGAGAACGTTTGACACATTTGACAAAGTGGGGGAACATCTCTTGCATTTTGGTTTTCATACAGATTATGTTTTTTGGTATCAACACGGTGAACGCAGTTCCAGAGCAGGTGATACCAACTTGATTCTGGATCCATCCCGGTTTCAAGATTTAGTACATGATGTTGCAGGTTCATCTGTTCAACATACAGAAACTCCGGCTGATATAGCTTCAAATCCTGAGTTGGACCTATCTGAATTTTATGAGTTGTTGAGGTCTACTGAGGATGCATTATATCCTGGCTGCAAGATGAGAAAATTAGAAGCAGTTGCAAAATTTATGGCTATCAAATCAGATAACGGAATGTCAAACACATGTTTTGACCAGATATTTTCTTTGCTTAAAATACTGTTACCCGAAGGAAATGTTTTGCCTGCAAATTACTATGAGAGTAAGAGGCTGGTTCGAAATTTGGGACTTACTTGTCAGAAGATTCATGCATGTTCAAATGACTGCATTTTATATTCCGGGGAAAATGAGTCATTGGATATTGTCCCACATGTTGGCAAATGAGATATAAAGAAGGACAACACGGGAAGTCTGGTTTGATTCCTGTAAAACAGTTGAGATAATTTCCTCTAACATCCAGACTTCAGCATTTATTCCTGTCTAAGAATACAGTGACAATGATGTCATGGCATAAAGTGAATATTTCAACTGATAAAAGCTTGAATCATCCTGTCGATGGTGATTCATGGAAACATTTTGATAGAGTGCATCCATCCTTTGCTTTAGAAGCTAGAAATGTTTGACTGGGCCTTTCCACTGATGGTTTCTGTCCGTTTGGATCTTATGGTAGTCAATATTCATGTTGGCCTGTTTTTTAACTCCGTACAATTTACCTCCATGGATGTTGATGAAGGAGCCATATATCTTTTTGACTTTACTAATTCCAGGACATCCGAAGAAAAATATTGATGTTTATTGGAAACCATTGATTGATGAATTAAATTTATTGTGGAGTAATGGTGTCAGTACATATGATGTTGCAACGAAACAGAATTTCATACTAAGAGCAGCATTGATGTGGACAATTAGTGACTTCCCGGCTTATGGGATGTTATCTGGATAGAGTACACATGGTCAAAAATCATGTCCTTACTATATGGGAGAGAAAAAATAATTTATGCTCATTCATGGAAAGAAACCTAGTTATTTTGACTATCATCGAAGATTTCTTCCAGCTGATCATCCTTTTCGCAGAAACAGATATCATTTCCGAAAAGGAATAGTTGAAAGGGATGGATCTCCAAAAATGTTATCAGGTTCGGAGTTAAAATCAGTTGTATTTTCATTACCTCCCATCACTTTTGGTCCCACAATAAACCAACAGAAAATTTCTGTTTTTGGGAAAGAACACAATTGGATTAAATGTAGTATATTTTGGGAATTTCCATATTGTTCTGATTTGTTGGTCTGACACATGTTAGATGTCATGCATATTGAGAAGAACTGTTTTGATAATTTGTTTCATACAGCTTTGGATATGCCAGGAAAGAGCAAAGACAATGTAAATGCACATTTAGATCTTACCCAAATTTGCAGTCGTTCAGAATTGGAAATGTTTGAGAATATCAGAACAGAAAGGTTACTGAAACCAAAAGTAGCTTATACACTGTCTAAAGAAAACCGTTTATTATTTTGTCAGTGGATTGCAGATTTGAGACTTCCAGATGGCTGTGCTTCCAATTTGGGTAGATGTGTAACGAATGGTCATATTACTGGATTAAAAAGTCATGATTGTCATGTTATAATGGAAAGACTTCTACCCATTGGATTAAGAGGTCTGTTGAATTCTGTGATTTGGGATTCCATAACAGACATGTCTCATTTTTTTCGGGAAATATGTGCGGCTACAGCAGATTATGAGGCTCTAGGAAAACTTGAAAAAGATGTTGTTGTAATTATATGTAAACTGGAAAAAATATTTCCGCCGTCTTTCTTCGACTCAATGGAACATTTGATGTTACATTTTCCATATGAAGCCAAATGTGGAGGTCCAGTACAGTTTTGGTGGATGTACCCATTTGAATGATGCATGCAAAAATTAAAAAGAAAAGTACATAACAAAGCATCTGTTGAAGGATCTATTGCAGAAGCTTATTTGCAAGAGGAAATATCTTTTTTCTGCTCCCATTATTTTGAATTTTAGTATCCTTCAAAACACAACCGAATGGGATGGAACGAGAGGAATATTGATGAAATCGACAATCAATTATCTATTTTCAACCAGCCAGAGCTTGGTTTTGGTGGAGTTTGTGAACACTGTCTTTCAGATGATGAACATCATAGAGCTCATACATATGTTCTGCTCAACTGTGAAGAGATGACATCAGTTGTACTGTAAGTGTTTATATCACTTATTCTATCATTTATTATACAGTAAATAACTTTGGTTTTTATAGGTTGTATGATAATCATATCAAGAAACAAATTCCACAAATTACAGCAGCTGCTCTCGAAGAACGTCGATTGAAAAATTTCTCTCAGTGGTTTCAAAAACTGGTAACATAAATTCTTTATCTTTAAGAAAATCATTCAATGTATAGTTTACTATATTGATAATTATTTCACAAATTTTCAGGTGTCTCGACATGCTGCTAAAATTGACAAAAGATTGTGCGTATTGAGTAACCCACCTTCCAAACTTGTTAAAACTTATAATGCGTATGTGGTGAATGGATTTCGATTTCACACACATGCATATGGGGAATCAAAAAAAAAACAATGAACAGTGGAGTTAGTTTGAGAGGATCTCATCATCGAGAAAATGAAGTTGACTTTTATGGCATACTTGATGAAATCATTGAACTCTGTTATCTTGAACAACATTACATAGCCATGTTCAAATGTCGGTAGATGGATACAGAGAGAGGCGTGCGTGTTCATCCGACTCATGGAATCATCGATATTAAATATAAAAGTGTTCTCGCAGTAAATGAACCATTCTTATTGGCTCAACAGGCACATCATATTTATTACGCAAAGTACTGTGCTACATCAAGAGACTTGACTGATTGGTGGAGTGTAATAAAAATCAAAATTCGAGACAATCAGTTTAGTCAAAGTGAATGTGCTTTCACTGATGTGAAAAGAATTGTTGTTTTTCAAGAGAGTACTCAAAATCAATCTTTTTTACAAAGAGACATGAGTATCGATGATGACACCCCACATTTAAGATTCGGTGATGACGATGATGTTAATGATGTCACATATGAATTTGAAATGGTAAGAGATGGAGAAACTATAACTCGAATGGATATCGATGATGTTGAGGAGGAATATGAAGATGACATTGACATATATGAAGATGATGATGAAGATGAACACTGATAGAATTCCATGGTATTTATATACAACCATAATATGTATATATGTCAATATAATAGTAATTATAAATTATTTGCTAACAACATTAACATTTTCTGTTTTAGATGGACGACGCCACATTTCGTGAATTGGCGGATGCTGACCTGTCTTTCGATGCGGATGAGTTGCTGGCAGATGACCCTCAGCCTGCAGGCGCTCCAGGGAGTACGCGGAGGGGGCACGGGCTTGCACGATTGATGATTCCTGACCCCGTCCCTGAGCGACGTCCACGTCTTGGGTTTGATCCACGCACACGAAGGTGTGATAACCTGTGTGATAACCTGTGGATTTGACTAAGATTTCATTAATCTATTCGCATAATAAATGTTTATTATTTTTACAGTTTTCCGCATATAGCAGTCGGACAGGGCAGCGCTATTTTGCGCAACTATTTCTCTCAGTCGTGGACCACATGGGAGCAGATTCCCATTGATGTGCAGCAGGCCATGTTCGGCCATTGGTTGGTACGTACGTAAATAAATAATTTTTATTTTGAAAATCATTTCATTTCTAACTTGATATTTTGATTTATTTGTAGGGTTTATGGTATCTGATAGAGGATACCATGTGTGACGCCATCCACGAGGCATGGGAGGTGGCCATGCGTGATCGCCTTCATCATTTTTTGCACAATTTAAGAAAAGCTGCCATGAAGAAAGCAGGAGTGTCAAATTTGGACGAGTCATGTAGAGCACACCGACCAGAGTACATTTCATCCCATTTATAGGATGGATTATGTGCGAACTGGTTGAGTGGTGCCTTTCAGAGGAGATCATCGGTGGGGAGGCAGAATCGGAGGAGACATGAGGTGACTCATCGAGCTGAGATTCCTTCTTTTAGTACTCATAGACAACATCGGGTACATACATTATTTATAAATATTTTATATAACTATAAATATTAACAGTTTATTTTTTATTCTTATAGCCTATCGAGCACCCCGATATTATGGAGTACGACGTATATCGGAGGATGTATAGTGATCCTGCTACTGGGGAGCTCAGAGGTGATCGTCAGCATCACATCGTGGTCAGTATTATTTGTTTTCATGTTTAAAAATTTACTGCATAAAATATATTCACAATTTTAATTTTAAATTGCAACTACAGGAGTCATATGAGGCCGCAGCGTCACAGGCCCGACCTGAGAGTCAGGCCGAGTCATCAGATCAGACCACTGGCCGTCACTTTGATGAGGCGGCATGGATGCAGGCCACCCAGTATGCCTTCGAGAAGGGATGGGTAGTTGGTATTAGCTCTCGACTGACTCCCGGAGATTATTATGGCAGTGTTGCGATGTCGGCGTCCAGCTCGAGAGGAGATCGTGCATCTTCTTCTGCTACACAGTATGAGGATCAGTTGCGATCTCAGACTACACTGATAGAGAGTCTCCGACAGGAGAAGGAGCATATGCGTCAGCAGTATGATGAGGAGCGTCGATGCCAGAAGCAGCTGTACGAGGAGTAGACGAGTCGGTGGCAGCAGCAACATCAGGAGAAGATGGAGTACATGCGCCGACTCACTCATGCTTTAGGGATGGAGTTTCCTCCACCACCAACTGTAGATCCCCCCTCCCCCCTCCCCCAACTTCAGATTAGAGTTTGTTTTTATGATATAAAATTTGTGAAATCAAAATATAATTTTTTTTCTATTCGTAGTTTCTGTCTCATTATAAAATATTAATAATATTATATTTTGAAATAACAATATTAATATGAATAATAATATTATTTATATTTTATAATATTAAATTATATATATATATTAAAATTTTATAATATTATAATTTAATTATATTTTTTTGTAATACTTGAATTATTTTAATATTTTAATGTAAAATAATTCTATTATTTTTATATTAATTAAAATAACTTAATAATATTTTTTTTTATGAATTATAATTCTAATATTATTATATTAATTAAATCATTTATTAATATTCTATTATTTTTTATTTTTGAATTATAATTCTATTATTATTATATTAATTAAAATAATTTATTAATAATTTATTATTTTTATTTGTGAATTATAATTCTATTATTATAATAATTAAAATCATTTATTAATATTTTATTATTTTTTATTTTTGAATTATAATTGGATTATTATTATATTAATTAGAATAATTTATTAATAATTTTTTTATAGTATTTGCGACGGGATACTATGCCCGTCGCAAATAGTATTATTATTATATGCATTAAAATAATTTATTAATAGTTTTTTATTTTTTTTAAATAGTATTTGCGACGGGGCCCGTCGCAATTACTATTTGAAAAGTTTTTTACAAATATACGGAGCACTATTTGCGACGGGGAGAATCCCCGTCACAAAAAAAGGCTTTAGCGACGGGCCCGTCGCAAATAATTGTTGTTGCGACACCGTTTTCAGCAACGGGCCATTTGCGACGGGCCCCCGTCGCAAAAAGCCATTTGCGACGGGAACCTGTCGCAAATGACCCGTCGCAAATAACTTTTTTTCTAGTAGTGATAAGGAGATCTATTTGAATATTAGTGATGGCTATTTTTTCAGAATATGGAAGGACCCATGGATCGTAGATGGTGATTGTTCCCTTCCGACTACCAAACTAGTTGAGGGATGGGAAGATGTCACTATCTCAGTTTTTCATAATAACATGGGTGTTAGATGGTACAATGAGAAGTTGGGGGAGTGGTTTAATGATAGAGATGATATGATTACCCAAATTATCCCTTGAATTTAAAAAATTGGGCAGGACCATCTTTGTTGGTCTTTTGATTTCTTTGGCACTTATATGACCTGGTCATCTTATAAGGCGACCCATGATACTCCCACCACCGGGGTGGGTGATGTTGGGAAAATTTTTTTGGTCCCATTCGATCCCTCCTAAGGAAAAGTATTTTATCTAGAAATTTAATATTTGGAAACCACCTATGATGGACTTCCTTCTCCAATTCCATGCTTCTAGTAATCTTGCCTACCCGATTTGTGAATTTACAATTTAGGTTTTTTTATTATCAAGTATTTTATTAATAATCATTTTTTTAGTTTTCTCACATTTGTTAGGTGGTTTATCCTAGGGATTTTTCCAGCATAAGTATGTCCCTAGAAACACCCACTTACCTATTGTGTTTTCTTGATTTACCAGTTACTAGAGTAAAAAAGAGAATAGAGTTGTTTCAACTCCCCTGGGTGATTTGTTATTATTTTTCTTGGGATTCAATTTGGTGAAGATATAATCTTAGGTTATGAAATATTTCTTCATCAGGTGATTGTTTCTCTTTAGTATAGGGAGTTGTGATTCGTCAAGAGTGGCATCATTTAGGAGAGACACCGCTCTAGCTGGATAGTTCTTGGCACATCTAGGTAGTGGCAGGTTCATGGGGAGATGAAGAATCATAACATGTGATCCGAGATAATGAAGATGATTCTTGGACTTCACCTAAATCCTTATATGAAAATCATGAAGAGTATGGGGTTCTGTTTTTTGAACATGGGGGTCACCCTCTCTAGTTCACCCCAAATATAGATAGTGACGACACATCTATATGATTATTCTGGTCTTAGATTTCAACATTTCATCAAGACAGACATGGAGGACTCATGTTTGGTTGATGAAATCTACCAATAGTATGGAGGGTTCATCAAAGGTGTTGTGGAGCCCCTAGTAAGGGGTCTCCTACATTTATTGTTTCATAATTGGTTTTGTTTTTCCTTATGCATACTAGATGATGTTTTATGAGTCTTTTTACTTTGGTTACTTATATTGTTATTCTATAACCCTTTATCCGTGCATAGTCAATACCCATGATGATTCTTCCTCATACACATAGGTCATTTTCTGAAGTACATTACATCATTGCGTCCTTTTATTACTTTCTATATTTTATTTCTTCCACCTATAATATGAAGTGGTAAGGTGAAATGGAAAACAATAAAACACCATTCCCAAACATGATTGATTAATTTATTTTGAAGAGAATGGAGAAAATACAATCTAGTACAACAATGATGCATGAAATAGCGATAGAGAACAGGGGAAAAACATATTTACACACTTCATTCCCATGTGGACCTACATGAACAGCATGAAAAACAACTTACTCAC
The DNA here is from genome assembly GCA_963277665.1 of Viscum album. NCBI lineage: Eukaryota > Viridiplantae > Streptophyta > Magnoliopsida > Santalales > Viscaceae > Viscum > Viscum album. The sequence continues at coordinate 545,904,758 of OY728130.1, read as the reverse complement.
AATTTTATTAATGCCAAAAATAAAAAATGGATTACAACATACAATGGAAAGAAAATAAATAGCACAAGATAATAATTGTAGTACCGTGAAGAGAAAATATAGAAATCATAAACTACATATGGAGATGGTTCTAAATAACACCAGGACATACTGATCTTTTTTAAATCTTCATATTTTTAAGATGTTACATTTTCACCCCTGTTTTGATACTAAAGAACCATATTCGCACAAGGAAAGGTATTCCTATTTTGAAACATATTGCATCGTGTTCTCAGCTTGGTATCTTCTTATCAAATGACCGCTACATAGAACCTCCACTAAAGGGGATTCTCAAGAAATTCACTACAATGATTAGTAATCATAGTGAATTTACACCAAGGAATCATGAAGAAACAACCTGATTAGGGTTCAAAACCGAAAAGAGTGGGATTTATTGAGAAAACAAATCCATAGAGGGAAGATCGAGTGAAACCAGATTGAACCCACCATGGAACAAGGTTAGAAAATTCCCCCTTCCAAGGCTAATAGCTTATAACCAAACAACCAATCTAGAGAAGCTGTGAAACATGCATGGAAGAGAATCCTCAGCACTGAAATGATATGGTAGAACAAGTGTATAAGAGGGATGGAAAATGTGGAATCATGAATTAATGACCAAAATAACAAATACTGAGAGATTTTTATGTATTTCCAAAGTGGAAACCTAATAGATAAGAAGTCCAATCCATCAATTCTAAAGTACATTTCCCATCAAAATAGCCCAGAAAAATAGGCCGAAGTGATAATACAAATCCTGTTGAAATATTAAATTGAGAAAATTAAAATAAATCTAACATTTTTTCATGTATGTATTCATACAATTAAAATGTAAGTATTATGTAAAGGTTAATTTCAATATGAAAACAAATTGAATACCCATAATTCACAAATATCCACTATTTTAAATTAAAATTGGTGTTTCTAGTGAAAATATTGTTATATAATAGGAACATACTTCATCCTATCTAAATTTTTCTATCTTTGATAATACCACTACTTTAGTCAAACTATCAGCTAGGTTTTTATTAGTGTGTGTGTTGTAGACACCTGGGGTTATTGATTATATAATATCTCTAATAGAATGTATTATGATATCCATGTGACTTGAGTTTCAATGAAAAACTAAATTTATAGACAAATGAAGTGTTGTTTGACTATCTGAATATACATTTATAATTGAATTAAAATGTTTCTTTTTATAATTAATTCCTTTAAGCCACATGGATTCCTTTACTTCTTTAGTAATGGCAGTGTACTAAGATTTTGTGGTTGAAAAGCCAACCATGGTCTGCATGATTCATTTTCGAGAGATAGGGATACCACAGGCAGTGAAAACATACCCAATCAAATATTTTATAATGTCAATATTACATTCATAGTCATCATTTACATATCCATATAGAATTTTAGAAGCATCAATATTTTTTCCATAACACAAACATATATTTGAACTAAACGAGAGATATAGATGATGCCACTTAAGGGCATTACAACATGACATACTATGTGTGGCCATAAATATACTTATGGATTATATTTCATATGCTATGTTTGGTTTTGTGCAAATCATAGAGTAAATAATTCTACGAACAATATTAGAAAATGTAATATAAAATATAAATTTAACATCATCATTAGTAGTGGGTGCTTGTGTCAATAACAGTTTAAAGTGATATCCAATAGGTACATTTAACATTTTGGAAATTAAAACATATACTTATATTGGATCTTAAAATTTTAAGCCTGTTGAGATAAATAAATCAATTTATTTGGTCTATCTTTAATTATCTTCACACCAAAAATCAATTTAGATGCACTTAATTCTTTCATTTCGAACAATCTTTTTAATTTATATTTAATAGTATTGATTAAAATCATATTTCTCATTTGATTATAATGTCATCAACATATAGTTGAAGTTAAATCATTCAATCTTGAGTTTATTTAAAATATATGCATCAATCATATTGGATCCTAGAAAAATGGTTATCTAACAAAAATTAATAAAATTTCTTATACCATTTCCTACATGATTTTTTCAAACCATAATATGATTTTTATAGGCATGATTTATTTGATTTAAATTCCTTATTGTAACCATCAAAAGGATTCATTTAGAGTTTCTTATTTAAATCTCCATGAAATAAGGTAGTTTTGGCATCTAATTGTTCAATATGTAGATATCTATTGGCCACAACAGCAACCAAAACCCTAATGGAAGAGTTATTAAAAAAACGAGGTAAATTATTAGAGTAATCAATGCCTTCTCTTTGAAGTAAACCCTTAGAAACTCTCCTTTCATTGTATGTAATTTTATTTCCCATTGTGTTGTCTTATTTTCTCTTTCAAATCCACTTGGACCCTATTACCATAGCATTAGGTGTTTGGTTGACAATGGTCTATGTGTGATTTTTTCATAGAGGTTGAATCACTTCATTCATGGAAATGATCCAATTTTTTTAGTCTCTATTATTTAAACCTTTCCTATGGGTTTTAGGATCATCATTACCGAGATCCTCAGATACATAAAAGGAATATGAAGCCATATCATACTAGATTAACCAAGAATGAGGTCTTGGGACACTCTTTTCTCTATCTCAGGTCAATTAATAATCCATATTAGTGGGAGAAGGTTCAGATTAAAAATCTAAACTAGAAAAACACTCAAAATCAACAGAATGAATGGGATGATGAGAACGTGGAGTGGGTTGAACATCAACATAAAAATGAGTTAGTGGGCTTATCTTCATCATCCATATCAAGGTTCAGATCACTACTGTAAGATGTGGCAACCGTGGATTTCAGATAAAAGGATTCGTGGAAGACTACATCACTACATATAAATCATTTTTTGTAACATGGTTTTTCATTATAGTGTTTATATCCCTTAACTCCCGTGGGATAACAAAAAATGTTCATTTTAGTAATATTATTTCATGGATATTATTTTTAACGTGAGAATTAGTTGTGAAACCAAATACTCTCTAGTAGGTTTATGAAGAAATCTTACCATTCCACAATTATTCATGTGTTTTAAATTTATTTATAGATGAGGTAATCCTATTAATAAGGTAAAAAACTATTCTATCTACCTTTGCCTAGAAATATTTAGGGAGGCCTAAGAATGTATGTAAGATTCAGACTCATTCAAAAATAGTTTTGTTCATCCCCATTGCAAGGCCCTTCTTTTGGAGGGTTTCCCTAACTATCTTATTCCTCTTAACACCATCATATTCACAAAATTGATTAAACTCAGTGGATAGGTATTGTATCCCATTACCAATTCTCACTTTTTTTGATTTCTTCCCAATTTCGTTCTCAACTAAATATTTTTAGTTTTTAATGTCTTGGTAAACATCGGATTTATTATTCAAAATGTATATCCAATATTTTCTAGAAAATTCATCTATAAAGGCGAGAAAATATGATCATCCACCATAAGAGGTGGTCTTAGATGGAAAAATATCAATGGATTTATTCATTGGGGGATTGTATATTTAAATTAGGTCCTATTTAAACCGACCCTTTTATTTTTACCAATCACACAATAATCACATAATCGAAGATTAGTAGTTGTGATATCACTCAATAGAACTTTCTTTTTGAGTTCTTCTAATATCGTGGAGATAACATGCCCAAATATCTTATTCCATGGAATAATATTGTTATTGCTGGTATTGCATACACTACCCAAATTCATTGAATGTGTCATTACATTCAATACTTATATCCCATTGGTAAGAGATTCAATAATGATGGTTCTTGATTGAATAGATATCATAAGACAACATGTTTCTGATCTAAAGGTAAATCCATTTTGATTTAGAACCATAATGAGATAAAACTTCTATGATGTTAGGGACCAACCTTACATAAAAAAGATGATGATGGAATGATCACCCAGTTCTATAAGAATATAAACTCTTCCCTCTACATTTCACTTCTAATTATTTCCTAAGAGTACATCTCCTTATCCCCTTGCAACCAATTCTATAAATAACTCTCTATAGGGACACATGTGAAAGGAGTATCCTATGTTAAGGACCCATTCTTGATTGAGTGTATAGTTAGACACATTTAAAACATTAGTGGTGTCATATCATGAATCAACTATAATGGAATACTCGGTGGGATTTTTGGATTATAACTTATGTTTTACTTTATTACATTCAGGAATTGTATACACTGGTTTTCCAAAATAAATGTATGTGACTTTTGTTTTCTTGAAGACATTTTTAGTTATACATTCATTAATTTTCTTATATTTTTTGAGGGAAAATTGTTTCTTTTTAACTTTTTTTGTGTGGTTTACCCCTAGTGAATATGCTCTCCATCTCACTTTTAATTCTCAGTTTGGAGTGTAGTTCCTTATAAAGGAGGGCTGACTTAACTGCTTAAAGGGTTAGTGAGACTTGACTATACATTATTGTTTTGAATAAATAACTACAATTTATTTCAAGAGAAACTAAAAAAATCTTTGCTTGATCATGATCATCGACAGTTACATTAATTTGGGAACGATCTAACAATATATTTTTAAACTCATCAATATGGGATTTAATGGAACTAATATGTTTCATTTTAAAAGTGAACATGTAATGTTTTTTATAAATCATGTCATCTAGTGAAGGAGTGAGGTATAATGTCTTTATCATCAGATAAATACAAGCAGCAGTATACCAAAATCAACCACTATTAGAACTTTATCTCCAAAATTCAGAAATAATGAGCTATGTTCTCTAACTAACACATCATAGGGGAATCTATGTATTCATTAGTGGTATTCCCAATATCATTTATAGTAATAATTAGTTTCATAGGCCCACATGGGGCATCAGTAAGGTCATGCTGTAAAATTAGGGATCTAATCATAATTAGCCACAAATTAATGTCATTGTTGCCGTCAAATTTCTTGATTTCATATCTCATCATGGACATTTTTTACCAAATGGTATATGTCGAGTTCTTAAGGAAAATGAAAAGTGTACGCCCCCAACAATCGACCAATCCCTTGGGTAAATGTTGTTCTGTTGAAGGGATATGAAATTCATGGAAGCAATAATGTGAAGATGGATTTACAAAATGTAATTAATAAAAATATAGGGATTTAATATTGGAATTATTCTGTGGAAATAAATCAAATGTATAGAACTATAAAACAAGAAGAATAATCACAAATTCTAGGAAAAAGAAAATCAATCCTGATATGATATTACATGTGAAGGGAAAGGTTCAGTGGACAATAATATAACACTATATTAAAACAAAATTAACTTATTCATTTCCAATATGATGTTGTGAATACAAACCAGTACAACCACGATGAAGTAAATTGAGATAGAGAACATAAAAAATTATGATTTAAATAATCCAATCTTGTGGGGAACTACATGTATGGAATGAAAACCACTTGACACACACTTTTATTAATTATCAAAAGAAGAAATGGATTATAGGATACAATGGAAATGAAATAAATGTAATATGAAAAACATTTCACTACTATGAAAATAGAATCAGGAAAATGTAAACTACTTATATCATCAGGAAAAAATAACACCAGATACTCCTGATATTATCTAGTTGTGCACTATTTCAACCCACAATTATTACACTCACATTGTGATACTGAGGAACTAGATGCTCCAAAGGAAAGGCCTCCCTGGTCTATAACATCTTCCATCATGTACTGGGCTTGTCATTTTTTATCAGAAGACCAAAAATGTCAAAGCTCTGCCAAAGGTGATTCTTGGGCAATACAACATAGCGATCATCAGGCACATAGAATTACCACCTATGAAGTAGGAAACAAAAACCTTATAAGTGTTCACAAACCATATGAGTGAGTGTTCTAGTATAATCACATCCACATAGGGATGATTGAGAGAAATTTGATTGATCCAACCATGGAATAGAGGTCACCAATTCCCCCAACCAAAGAATGCTGTTGTTAGTCACATAACTAATATAGAGAATCCACGAAACTTGTATGGAACCAAAACTCCATTGGTGAAACGATAAGGAAGAATAGGTGGATGGTCGGGATGGAAAAGATGTCAATATGAATCAATACCCAAAAAACCAAAGGCCAATAGAATTAACTAGATTTCCAATGTAGAAACCAAATTAATAAGTTGGCCAATCCATATAGGTCAAAGTACAAGGCCCATTATGACAGCCCATACAAATATCCCTGAGAAAAAATTATAATCCAATTGAAATATAAAATTGAAAAAATTACAATGAATGTATACATTTTATCATGCATGTATTCGTAAAACAAAATGGAATTATAAAATAAACAAAAATTTCAATATAAAATCTAAAATGAATACCCATAATTAATATATAATACAATAATCACATCTTGATTTAATTAGAATTTTATTTTCCTATGTTGGTGTTGAATTTCATGCTTAATACTATTTCTTATTCTAAAATTTTATTCTCATGTTGGATGATTCTGATAATTTGAATCAATTTCAACAGATATGTATTTTTGATTTATGAGAATAAATTGAATGTTTTGAATTTATGTCACACGAACTACTAGTTTTTGATATTGTTCAATGCTACTATAAAATAATTTGTTCACTCAGATTTATGGAATATTTTTTGACAAAATATATTTTTATTATTATTGACTTTTGTTAATAATACTAGAATATAATCATTAGTTTTTTATTTCATATTTTGTGTCAGAGAACGAATTTTATACACAATGGGTCCTATATGTTTAAAGATGTGATACCTATCATAGCATAGCCCAAAAATAGGTGGTATCTGATCCAAATTGGTTATAATTTTTTCCCATCAAAATTCAAAATTGGTCATTCATGGTTTTAAATGATTTGTTCATGGCATTAACTATAAAACAGGATTTTATGTTTTGTTAATAATTTTTTGTTTAGTTTTTTTTTTAAAATTTTTAAATATTATATCTGTTGTTGTTTCCTTATTGTATCCATATTGATTATTCTCTCTTAGAGACCTTAAGAAGCTTGATGTTATTTGGTTTGTGTCTTCGGTTTTGGGGTAGGAGGGACTTGTGTGCAGTTGGCCTGGGTGAGAGTGTACTTGGTTAGAAGTGTGGTGTGTGGTAGGGTCAGTTAGATTTTCTATTCTCATAGTTCCTACTTTTACCTTTGGATAATGATATGGTAATTATCTTAAAAGTGTTCTTCTATTTTGTGTCCGGGTTTTGGGCTGGTGGATCTAGGTTTTAACCCGTTGCGAGTGGTGATTGGGCTTGGGAAGTGTTTTGGGTGGTAGTGTCATGTGAATAGGTTCGGTGAATATTGAGCTTCATGAAAGTTATTTTGGGATCACTTTAGCAATGTCAGGTGTCTCCTAAATATCATTAATATGGTAGAATAAGAAGTTATTTCGTAGTCGGTAGCTGGTTACCCATGGATCATTGGTGTTATTGTGGGCTAATATATTATCCTTAGGACTCTTGGGGTTACAAGAAATTTGCAGTGGTACCCAGTTGTTGAGTAACTTCTCATATTGGGTCGGTTCTAGGATGTTTCTTCCAATTAGGTGGATCATTATTTCAGTCCATGATGGGTTTAGGAGGAGAATATATTTTTTTTGTTTTTCCAATTCTTGATTTATCAGTGTGTATTTTATTGTTTCTATTTACATTATTGTACTGAGTGATTCGTTTTTTTGTTTATTAGTTTTTTTCCATGTTTCATTTGATGATTTCTACTAATTTGTGTTTTTATTTTGTACTGGTAATGGTGAGTGATAAAACACAATTTATTGAAAATTTATTTATAATAAATGATATAATTTCCTCACATTGTGTAAAATATGTTTATTTATAAAATATTTGGGATTAGATCATTCATTTTAAATTTTGATGAAAATTCCAGTTTTAACCTTTTAAAATTCTCTAAATTGTGCATTAAGAAGTTGAGGGAAGATGCGGAGTGGATCCACTTCAATTATCCTACCATTTCACTAAGGGTATCTCCTGAAGCAAGTATCCCTTTGGCAAAGCCTTCTTTTTCTTCTTCGTGTTGAAATACATTTGTTTGTGTAATAAACATATTTGTTATTATTTTATTTATTATCTTTTCTTATGTTTTGATTCAAATTTATTCTTCTCTTAGTCTTCCTAATTGGGCAGGAATCATGAGTAGAAACTAATTTGGGTTCTATCCTCTCCAAACATTTTTAAATGAAAAATGTTTCTACGGTGACTACACCACCCATGGAAGAGTAGTTTTTTTAGGAATCGATATACCTATATCCTTATTCATCCGTGTATTTTGAATCAATGATATACAAAAATTAATATAATATGATCTATTAATTTAGTCTTTAATTTAATTGAAACTAATAAATAAATTTAATAATTAACACAACTCCTGTGAGGTTAGTAATTCTGTGAATTGTGAGAGCACAACCATTATCGGTAATACAGAACCATATAAGATCGATTTTTAGAGTTCAAATATAATACCTAAACCCAATTAATTATAATTTCCAGAGAATAAATTTTCCTTAATTTACCACTAACCATAATCTAATCTTATTGCATCAATCAAAGCAGGGTTCTGTGATTTCATCTTTCGAAGTTAGCCTAGGGTAAATTTACTTCAGCTTTGTGGTAAGGTTAATTCTCTTAGGGTTTGTGATTTAACAAATTAAGGGATCATAAATAAGTGGATATTAATTTAAATTATAATTATTAATAAATGATTTAATAGGTATAGTTATATCAATTATTCTTATTAATATATTTTAAAAAAAATCTGATTGTTGCTCATTTTTAATTGAACTTTATTTCAAAATTTAAAAAAATGCAATCTTCTTCCAGAAAACTTCCTCTAGTTTTATAAAGGATAAACAACCACCCATACTTTAAAGTATTGTTTTTATTCTCTTTTATTTTATTTTTATAATACCTGTAAAGACCCGTAAATTTCAAGGAAATTTTTTTTCTTAATTTTCTTTGAAATTTTACAAGAGCGCAGTTTCTGACGGCACCTGATTCCGAGGCCCGGTGTGCCCGGAATCATTTTCTGAAGTTTGGCTCGGGTACGTTCAGTGAACGGACGAGCGGGTTTTTCTAACTTTTGAACCGGTGCCCGGAATCGAATTCTGAGGGCACTGATGAAATCGCAGCGCCGGTATTCGCTTAGAAACGCCTCTTCCGGAGCTGCGTTTGCTCGGGTGTGGTTTTTAATTTTCGGGCTTAAAGGTAAGAAATAAAATAATTTTGCGACAACTTTATCTTATTTCACTTAAGCCACTTGGAAGCCACTTGAAGCCACTTAAAGGCGGCTTGAACTGAGTTGAATTGGATAGGATGCTATCCAGAAATATCCTACCCCCTTGGTAGGATATTTGTGAGGTGGGGCCCGCACGAGCCCCGCCGTTTCTTTCCGCTAAGAAACGCACCCGTGAAAACCCGTCTTAATGAAAGTCAACCAACGCGTTATCTAAATTCTTAACAGACCATTTAATTGGGCGGTTTATTTCGTGAATTAAATGGGTCGTTTCTTTCGTTGAATTAATTCAACGAATTGATGGATCGTTTCTTAACCAGTTTTTCAAATTCGTTGGCGTAATAATAAAATAAGGCCAACGCTTAACCTCTGGTTATTTGCACTTGAGAAGATTTGAGAGAACCCTTGTAACTTCTTCTCCCTCGCGAAGAACACGAAGAACGCGAAGAACGCGAAGAACGCCGAACCCGGAAATCGATGACGCCTTCACCCGATACGTTCTTCTGATCTCCGATCTCCGATCTCCGATCACCGACCATTTGAGGTGAGTGATCTCGGACTTCCGCTCAAGGTTCTTTCTTTGGGTTTAAACACAGATTTAATTATTTATAATTTAAATCTGTTGTTCTTGGTTCGTTGAGTTCACCGACTCGACGCCGGTTTCCGCGACGACGCGACGCCTCCCCGCGACGACGCGACGATCGATCTCTTCCGCGACGATCTCTTCCGCGAAGAACGCCCGCACACGACAATCATCAAGGTAGGGATTTCATTATGGGGATTACCCCTTTTAAAATTAATTCCCGTCTTTGTTTCTTTAAAAATTAAAGAACCGGATTCAAGGAAACAATTTTATTTATTTTATCAAAATTAAAATTGTTGGTTCATGTGTTGAACAAATTCTTCCGGTTGTTTATTTCTAACGCGGAGGGTGCGGGCCAAACGAACACGGCCCGACGACCCTCCGCCGTTCTTCGTTTTGTGCGGATTTGACGGTCGACGACGGAACGGGCCGCAGCGGACGTTTGACGGTCCCGCAGTGAAGAACGGATCCCGGGAGGAGCAACGGCGCAGACGGGAAGGAAAACGGGCCACCGGAGCGACGCCGGCGGCCCGCGGAAGTTGCCGGCGGTGCGGGTCACCGGCGCGGCGGCGCCGGCGGCCGGAGGCGGCGGCGCCCCGGCGCGCCGCCGGATGAAATTTGCCGCGGCTGAAGCCGCGGCGGCGGTGGCCAACGGACCCGCGCCGCGCGGGTCCGGTTCGTCCAGGCGGACGCGGCTCAGCGCGTCCGCGGTTCGCCAGCGCGGCCCGCACGCGGGCCGCGGTTCTTCCTTAAGCCGCGGGTCAGCGCCCGCGGCTTCCACCCGCGCCGCTCGGCCGAGCCGAGCCGGGTCGGACCCGGGTCAGGTCGACCCGGTTCGGGCCGACCCAGGGGGGGTCGGGCCGGGTCGGCCCGGGCCCGTACCCCCCATCTTCAGACGTTTTCGTTCAAACGCCCGTATCTTGAGCTTCGTGCCTCCAAACGACCCGCCGTCAGTGGAAACGCGATCCTTGGATCGATACGGTCGTTTCGGTATATCGCACTCAAGGTTTCGGAATACTTTGAGTTCGACCGGGTTGGTTCGTACACGAGACCAACCGGGCCCTCGGAGCGGAAACGCTCATATTTTGAGCTACGGACGTCCGATTGACGTGCCGTTAGCTTTGTCGAATTCCTCTAAGTGAGACGGATCTTTTGGCATACTCCGCCCGAGGTTTGGACGCAGGTGGAGTGCGGTCGGGTTGGTTTTTCCTTAAAAACCAACCGGGCCCCTGGGACGAAAATGCCAATATCTCTCAGACCAGGCGTCTGATTGAGGCGCCTTCTGCGACGTTGAGTTCCTGTTGACGATACGGAACTTTTGGATACATCAATTTCGGACTTCGTGTCAGTTGATGTATCAGCCTCTCGGCTCGTGGAGTGGACCCTCCCGAACGAGCTTGCTGTGTGCGGGAACCCTAGGCTGGCTGCGATTGCTACTTCGACAGCGACGACCGGGCAGAGATCCTCAGTGGACTGCGGCGGCGACTGTGCAGAGATCCTCAGCGGACTGCGACGACTACTGCACTCAGTGATCCTACGTGGATCAGTGCTTTAGGTCCTGCGTGAGCCCTGTCCTGTGTGGGCCCGATCCTGTGTGGGTCTGATCCTGCATGGGTCAGCGCTCAGCGGTTCTGTGTGAGCCAGCGCCTACAGGTCCTGCGTGGGCCCGGTCCTGTGTGGGCCCGATCCTGTGTGGGTCCGATCCTGCGTGGGTCATCTCTCAGCGGTTCTGTGTGAGCCTACTCCTACAGGTCCTGCGTGGGCCCGATCCTGTGTGGGTCACTGCAAGGTTAGTAACTATCGATCCTTCGTGGGTCCGACGACTTAGATGGTTCAATGATCATCTTTATCGTCATCCGAAGATGTATACCTGTGTGAGCTGAATCTTGTGTTTCTCTCCTTTGTGGATTGTGTTGATCTATCCTGTGTGGATTTACTGTTTACTCATCTTTGTGGATTGTGTTGTTCTATCCTGAGTGGGTGTATGTTTTGCTTTCCTGTGTGGACTGGGTTGTGCTTGGGCTCGGACGTTGGAGCCGAACGGGAATTGAAGACTTAGGTATATGTATGGGCATATACCTAAGCCGTGTCAGATGTTACTTCGTGATTGTATATTTCCTTTGTGGATTATCCTTTGTGGATTTCGGGAGACCTTCGGGGGTCTCGGGGTCCCTACTGAGTAGTTTATACTCACCCCTGCACGGGCTATGCCCGCACTTCGTGGTGTTGGTTACAGACGACGGACAACGCTGATCGTGGAGGAGGCGTGCAGAGCAGGACAGTACCTGGAGGTGGACCACTGGGCGGGACGTACTCGGAGCGGTTAGGTGGACCCGAGGAGCAGTGGAGGCTATCTGTACCCACCCTTCAGGTGGGACTTCCGGAGGACGGCTCGACGCTGCAGTTTTCCCTTTTTAGTTGCTGTTTTTCCTTTCAGTTGTACTTTACAGTTGGGCTTGTATTTCCGGCCCCTTTTCACTTTCAGCACAGCTTATACAGTTTTACTTAGTGTTTACTTTTCCGCTTGCTTACTCTGTGGTGCCTGTTTACTTTTCAAAGGCAATGCCTTCCCTTTTTGTTGGGATTTACGCCTTGGTGCTAGTCGCCAGCCCCTGGCCTATGGAAGGCGGGTTTGGGGTAGTCACGGCACGGGCCCCGAGGACGGGTCGTGACAAATTGGTATCAGAGGGGTCGGTTCTACCGAAGACTCTGAACTTTCTTATATGTGAAGCAATAGTGTTTAGCGTATTGAGTGTGGTTATCAGTCCAGGGAGTCCAGTGTTGGTGCGGTGGCCGACGTATCCATACGCCAGGACCCTGACTTCTGATTTCCGACTTAATGCACGAAAACATTGATTGCATGTGTGTTTCAAGTTTTCTTTGTGATTACTTGTGTCAGCTCACTAGGTATACTGTTCTGACCGTGGCATACTTGTTTCCTTTTCAGGATGGCACGACGACAGCAGCCAGCTAGGGTTCCCAGAGTAGGGCGCGACGACAGCCCGCCGAGCGACGAGGCCTCGGTACAGGGCCCGTTGACAGCAGAGGCACCGGCGGTACCTTTACCCGCCGAGCCCCGGATGCTTCCAGCACTGGCAGCTGACGACGCACGACACCTTGGAGCTCTGCACGAGTTCCAGCGCCAGCGACCACCCAGGTTCCGTGGGGAGTCGGACCCCCAGGCAGCCGAGGACTGGCTGGAGGCGGTCGTCCGAGTTTTCAGGCTAGTGAGGACGCCAGCAGACCTCATGGTGATCCTCGCAGCGAGCCTACTGCACGCAGCAGCTGGACGCTGGTGGAGCCTGATGCTCCAGGTACATGATGAGGCCACCCTCATCTGGACGGACTTCGAGAGCCTCTTCCGCTCAGTGTTCGTCCCGGCCACCCTCCGAGCGGTACGCATCCAGGAGCTTCTTCAGCTGCGGCAGGGCAGCTTGACGGTCGCTCAGTACGCGGCGAGGTTCACCGACCTTTCTCGGTACTCGACGGACATGGTACGGGACCCCTTCTTCCTGGCCCGGACGTTCGAGCAGGGTTTGAGACACGAGATCAGGGCATCGCTGATCTCCCTCAGCATCCCGACCCAGGCAGGAGTACTGGAGTGAGCCCTCCTGATCGAGAGCTTCCTGGCTGAGTCCACAGTGAGACCTACCGCAGGGCGGCAGACAGCGGAGTCTTCGGAAGCTGGTAGCCGGCAGATGACTCAGGGTTCCAGGCGGACCGGACCTTCCGGCAGGCGACCTCGGGACACTGGCTCAGCAGTGCAGGGCACCCGACCCGGAACCAGCCTTCCGAGAGGCAGACAGTGCTACGAGTGCGGCGGGCAGGGCCACATGGCTCGTGACTGCCCGACCCGTCGTACCGAGGGGCAGCAGATGGTGGAGGGGCCACCCAGGCAGAGGCAGAGGGTCGACCGTGGCGGTCCGCAGGGAGGAGGCGGACGAGGCAGAGGAGATGGCCGAGCAGCAGGTGGTGGGCGACACTTTGAGGCTCTGCCGCCACCACCACCAGGAGGCCCGCCCCGACCACAGGGAGCTGGCGGGCAGAGACATGCTCAGCTCCAGGCAGCGGAGGCCTACGACCACGGCGCACCAGAGATGATTCGAGGTACGATCTGTGTCTATTCCACCCTTGCTGCAGTTCTGATAGACACAGGAGCGAGTCACTCTTTCATAGCCACTGCCCTTGTTCGGAGCTCGGAGATTCTGACAGAGCCGTTGGCTCGATCTTTACGGCTAGAGACTCCTAAGGGAGCAGACTCGACGATTACGCACTGGTGCCGGCAGTGTGAGCTTACTCTAGGAGGCGAGAGCTTCGGCTGGGATCTTCTTGTAGCAACTTCAAGGCCTTACGACGTCATCTTGGGCATGGATTGGTTATCTACGGTCCATGCTCAGATTGACTGCATTAGGCGCAAGGTGCGATGTGTGCGCACCGACAGGAGCAGGTTCACCTTCACTGGCGAGAAGGGAGCCTTAGCAGCACAGGATGGACTCCCGCAGAGGAGAGGTCAGCCCATCACTCATCAGTTGGCTAGCCTCATCCTGGGAGCAGTTGACGTGCGGAGTCCCAGTTTTCCTGCAGTGGTGGATCAGTACGCAGACGTCTTTCCCGACGACGTTCCAGGACTACCTCCTCGTAGAGAGGTAGACTTTTATATCGACCTATACCCCAGGACAGCCCCGATATCCACCCCAGCATATCGGATGGCCCCCGCTGAGCTTCGAGAGCTGCAGGTACAGTTAGAGGACTTGCAGGGCAAGGGGTTCATCTGACCCAGTGTTTCGCCCTGGGCTTCCCCGATTTTGTTCGCCAAGAAGGCGGACGGGAGCTTGCGACTGTGTGTCGATTATCGTCACCTGAACCAGGTGACAGTGAGGAACAAGTATCCGCTACCAAGGATTGATGATCTCTTCGACCAGCTCAAGGGAGCACGGTGGTTCTCAAAGATAGACCTCAGGTCAGGCTATCATCAGCTCAGAGTTCGAGACGAGGATGTGCAGAAGACGGCCTTCAGGTGTCGGTATGGCCACTATGAGTTCTTGGTTATGCCTTTCGGCGTGACCAATGCTCCATCAGTGTTCATGAGCCTCATGAACAGGATCTTCCAGCCATACCTCGATCGATTTGTCGTGGTCTTCATCGACGACATTTTGGTGTACTCGACGACGGAGGAGGAGCACGCCTACCACCTGCGTGTTGTACTAGACACACTCCGAGAGCACCATCTTTATGGAAAGCTCTCTAAGTGTCAGTTCTGGTTACGTGAGGTCCACTTCTTGGGGTATGTCATTTCTGAGGTGGGAGTTGCAGTGGATCCCGCGAAGATCGAGGCAGTGCTAGCTTGGGAGCCACCCAAGAGCGTGACAGAGGTGCGGAGTTTCTTGGGCCTAGCCGGATACTATCGGAGATTTGTGCCGGACTTCTCCAGAGTTGCGGCCCCACTCTCAGCATTGACGAAGAAGGGGAAACCCTTCATGTGGTCAGACAGATGTCAGCAGAGCTTCCAGGAGCTGAGGCAGAGGTTGACCAGCGCACCTATCTTGAGGTTGCCTGAGGAGGGAGTTGGATACGTAGTCTACTGCGATGCATCAGGGACCAGACTCGGGTGTGTCCTGATGCAGGAGCGGGCCGTGATTGCCTATGGATCACGTCAGTTGAGGCCTCATGAGCAGAACTACGCTACCCATGACTTGGAGTTGGCAGCCGTGGTCTTTGCCCTGAAGACATGGCGACACTATCTGATGGGCGAGCGCTTCACAGTCTTTTCTGACCACCAGAGTCTCAGGTACATCTTCTCTCAGAAGGACCTGAACCTGAGACAGCGGCGATGGCTCGAGTTCCTCCAGGACTATGACTTTGAGATAGTCTATACTCCTGGGAAGGGGAACGTGGTGGCTGATGCCCTCAGCAGGAGGACGGGCATCCAGCTACTTGAGGAGGCGACAGAGCAGCTAGCCGCTTTGCAGATATCCTTCGTGGATAGAGACAGAGTAGCCTTTCTTCAGTCTCTCACAGTCTCCCCTCCACTTCTTCAGCGGGTCAGAGAGGCACAACGTGGGGATGTCGACTATGAGACACGACGTGCACAGATATCCTCGGGACAGGCACCTGATGGTTTCTCCCTTGGAGTAGAGCACGATGTCCTTTTCAGAGGACGTACCTTGGTACCAGTCGCTTTACGAGAGGAGGTGCTGAGAGAGTATCACACTTCTCCTTTGGCGGTACATCCTGGAGTGGCGAAGATGTACTAGGATCTCAGGCGACAGCATTGGTGGCCGGGCATGAAGAAGGCTGTGGCAGAGTTCGTTTCACGGTGCCTCACCTTCCAGCAGGTGAAGGCAGAGCATCAGGTACCAGCAGGTTTGGTACAGCCCTTGGAGGTCCCGGAGTGGAAGTGGGACGGGATATCTATGGACTTCGTGACTGGACTTCCACGCACTTCCAGAGGTCATGATTCCATTTGGGTGATTGTTGACCGACTCACCAAGTCGGCACACTTATTACCCATCTGAGAGCAGGGCACGGTGGAGAGCATGTTGCGTCTCTACATTCAGGAGATTGTACGACTTCACGGTGTGCCATCGACTATCGTCTCCGATCGGGACGCTCGTTTTACTTCTCGGCTTTGGAAGGGGTTGCAGGAGGCGTTCGGGACGCGACTACGTCTGAGCACCTCCTTTCACCCTCAGACGGATGGTCAGACGGAGAGGACCATTCAGACTCTCGAGGACATGCTCCGCGCATGTGTCCTCGACTTTGGTCGCAGCTGGGAGGACCACCTACCCTTGGTGGAGTTCGCGTACAACAACAGCTACCATTCCACCATCGGGATGGCACCCTACGAGGCGTTGTACGGCAGGCCTTGCAGATCTCCTTTGTGCTTGACAGACCCTGGAGAGTCAGCACTTGTGGGACCAGAGATGGTCCGGGCCACGACAGAGAAGGTCGAGGTCATCCAGGAGCGGATGAGGACAGCACAGAGCCGGCAGAAGTCATATGCTGACAGGAGGCGGAGGGCACTAGAGTTCGAGGATGGTGACCACGTCTTCTTGCGGGTCTCACCTCGACGTGGTTTGAGGAGATTTGGCCGAGGCAGAAAGTTGTCTCCACGCTTCATCGGACCCTTCCAGGTCCTCAGCAGGATGGGCGAGGTGGCTTATCGCCTGGCTTTTCCACCTCAGTTGCACCGGGTGCACGACGTCTTCCACGTATCTCAGCTGAGGAGATACGTGCACGACCCGACGCACATCATTGACTATGGGGAGCTAGACGTGGATGATGGAGTGAATTTTGCGGAGGTCCCAGTGGAGATAGAGGATCGACAGGAGCGGGTCCTACGTGGGCGATCGATTCCTCTTATGCGCATCAGATGGTAGCACGGGAACCTCCAGGAGAGCACTTGGGAGCGGGAGGCTCAGATGCATGCTCAGTACCCACATTTGTTTCCCTAGTTTTTGATGTATCTTTACGGGGACGTAAAGTCCTGAGGTGGGAGTAATGTAAAGGCCCGTAAATTTCAAGGAAATTTTTTTCTTAATATTCTTTGGAATTTTACAAGAGCGCAGTTTCTGACGGCACCTGATTCCGAGGCCCGGTGTGCCCGGAATCATTTTCCGAAGTTTGGCTCGGGTACGTTCAGTGAACGGACGAGCGGGTTTTTCTAACTTTTGAACCGGTGCCTGGAATCGAATTCTGAGGGCACCGATGAAATCGCAGCGCCGGTATTCGCTTAGAAACGCCTCTTCTGGAGTTGCGTTTGCTCGGGTGTGGTTTTTAATTTTCGGGCTTAAAGGTAAGAAATAAAATAATTTTGCGACAACTTTATTTTATTTCACTTAAGCCACTTGGAAGCCACTTGAAGCCACATAAAGGCGGCTTGAACTGAGTTGAATTAGATAGGATGCTATCCAGAAATATCCTACCCCTTGGTAGGATATTTGTGAGGTGGGGCCCGCACGAGCCCCACCGTTTCTTTCCGCTAAGAAACGCACCCGTGAGAACCCGTCTTAATGAAAGTCAACCGACGCGTTTTCTAAATTCTTAACAGACCATTTAATTGGGCGGTTTATTTCGTGAATTAAATGGGTCGTTTCTTTCGTTGAATTAATTCAACGAATTGATGGATCGTTTCTTAACCAGTTTTTCAAATTCGTTGGCGTAATAATAAAATAAGGCCAACGCTTAACCTCTGGTTATTTGCGCTTGAGAAGATTTGAGAGAACCCTTATAACTTCTTCTCCCTCGCGAAGAACGCGAAGAACGCATAGAACGCGAAGAACGCCGAACCCGGAAATCGACGACGCCATCGCCCGAGACGTTCTTCCGATCTCCGATCTCCGATCTCCGATCACCGACCATTTGAGGTGAGTGATCTTGGACTTCCGCTCAAGGTTCTTTCTTTGGGTTTAAACATAGATTTAATTATTTATAATTTAAATCTGTTGTTCTTGGTTCGTTGAGTTCACCGACTCGACGCCGGTTTCCGCGACGACGCGACGCCTCCCCGCGACGACGCGACGATCGATCTCTTCCGCGACGATCACTTCCGCGAAGAACGCCCGCGCACGACAATCATCAAGGTAGGGATTTCATTATGGGGATTACCCCTTTTAAAATTAATTCCCGTCTTTGTTTCTTTAAAAATTAAAGAACCGGATTCAAGGAAACAATTTTATTTATTTTATCAAAATTAAAATTGTTGGTTCATGTGTTGAACAAATTCTTCCGGTTGTTTATTTCTAACGCGGAGGGTGCGGTCCAAACGAACACGGCCCGACGACCCTCCGTCGTTCTTCGTTTTGGGCGGATTTGACGGTCGATGACAGAACGTGCCGCAGCGGACGTTTGACGGTCCCGCAGTGAAGAACAGATCCTGGGAGGAGCAACGACGCAGACGGGAAGGAAAACGGGCCACCGGAGCGACGCCGGCGGCCCGCGGAAGTTGCCGGCGGCCGGAGGCGGCGGCGCCCCGGCGCGCTGCCGGACGAAATCCGCCATGGCTGAAGCCGCGGCGGCGGCGGCCAACGGAACCGCGCCGCGCGGGTCTGGTTCGTCCAGGCGGACGCGGCTCAGCGCGTCCGCGATTCGCCAGCGCGGCCCGCACGCGGGCCGTGGTTCTTCCTCAAGCCGCGGGTTAGCGCCCGCGGCTTCCACCCGCACCGCTCGGCCGAGCCGGACCGGCCCTGGCCGGGCCGGGCCGGGCAAGCCGGGTCGGACCCGGGTCGGGTCGACCCAGGGGGGGTCGGGCCGGGTCGGCCCGGGCCCGTACCCCCCATCTTCGGACGTTTTCGTTCAAACGCCCGTATCTTGAGTTTCGTGCCTCCAAACGACCCACCGTCAGCGGCAACGCGATCCTTGGATCGAGACGGTCGTTTCAGTATATCGCACTCAATGTTTCGGAATACTTTGAGTTCGGCCGGGTTGGTTCGTACACGAGACCAACCGGGTCCTCGGAGCGGAAACGCTCATATCTTGAGCTACGGACGTCCGATTGACGTTCCGTCAGCTTTGTCGAATTCCTCTAAGTGAGACGGATCTTTTGGCATACTCCGTCCGAGGTTTGGACGCAGGTGGAGTGCGGTCGGTTTGGTTTTGCCTTAAAAACCAACCGGGCCCCTGGGACGAAAATGCCAATATCTCTCAGACCGGGCGTCCGATTGACGCGCCGTCTGCGACGTTGAGTTCCTGTTGACGATACGGAACTTTTGGATATATCAACTTCGGACTTCGTGTCAGTTGATGTATCAGCCTCTCGGCTCGTGGAGCGGACCCTCCCGAACGAGCTTGTTGTGTGCGGGAACCCTAGGCTGGCTGCGATTGCTACATCGACAGCGACGACCGGGCAGAGATTCTCAGTGGACTGCGGCGACGACTGTGCAGAGATCCTCAGCGGACTGCGATGACTACTGCACTCAGCGATCCTACGTGGATCAGTGCTTCAGGTCATGCGTGGGCCCGGTCCTATGTGGGCCCGATCCTGTGTGGGTCCGATCCTGCGTGGGTCAGCGCTCAGCGGTTCTGTGTGAGCCAGCGCCTACAGGTCCTGCGTGGGCCCGGTCCTGTGTGGGCCCGATCCTGTGTGGGTCCGATCCTGCGTGGGTCATCTCTCAGCGGTTCTGTGTGAGCCTACTCCTACAGGTCCTGCGTGGGCCCGATCCTGTGTGGGTCACTGCAAGGTTAGTACCTATCGATCCTTCGTGGGTCTGACGACTTAGATGGTTCAATGATCATCTTTATCGTCATCCGAAGAAGTATACCTGTGTGAGCTGAATCTTGTGTTTCTCTCCTTTGTGGATTGTGTTGAGCTATCCTGTGTGGATTTACTGTTTACTCTCCTTTGTGGATTGTGTTGTTCTATCCTGAGTGGGTGTACGTTTTGCTTTCCTGTGTGGACTGGGTTGTGCTTGGGCTCGGACGTTGGAGCCGAACGGGAATTGAAGACTTAGGTATATGTATGGGCATATACCTAAGCCGTGTAAGATGTTACTTCGTGATTGTATCTTTCCTTTGTGGATTATCCTTTGTGGATTTCGGGAGACCTTCGGGGGTCTCGGGGTCCCTACTAAGTAGTTTATACTCACCCCTGCACGGGCTATGCCCGCACTTCGTGGTGTTGGTTGCAGACGACGGACAGCGCTGATCGTGTAGGAGGCGTGCGGAGCAGGACAGTACCTGGACATGGACCACTGGGCGGGACGTACTCAGAGCGGTTAGGTGGACCCGAGGAGCAGTGGAGGCTATCTGTACCCACCCTTCAGGGGGGACTTCTGGAGGACGGCTCGACGCTGCAGTTTTCCCTTTTCAGTTGCTGTTTTTCCTTTCAGTTGTACTTTACAGTTGGGCTTGTATTTCCGACCCCTTTTTACTTTCAGCACAGCTTGTACAGTTTTACTTAGTGTTTACTTTTCCGCTTGCTTACTCTGTGGTGACTGTTTACTTTTCAAAGGTAATGCCTTCCCTTTTTGTTGGGATTTACGCCTTGGTGCTAGTCGCCAGCCCCTGGCCTATGGAAGGCGGGCTTGGGGTAGTCACGGCACGGGCCCCGAGGACGGGTCGTGACAATACCTTTAATAAGATGTTTTAATTTACTTCCTCCTTTGAGAGATGACCTTGGTCATCCACTCTATTACATCCAAGTACCCAAAAAATCACATATCATTTGAAAGCACCCACTACAGTGCCTTTCAAATTTCCACCTCTCAAACATATATATTTTAATATGAATTATTTGAACTTAAATTTTTTTAACATTTTTACTCACTTAAATTTATACAACTTTTATTCCGGACACTAGAGCTAAAGAGTACATTTGGATGGAGTAAATGGGCCATTAATTCAATGGTGGGCTGGACATAGGAGATTAGAAATCACTTCTGTATTTGAGCCATAAATTATTCATATGATCTGGGATTAGGCCCAAATTTTTAGAGGATATAGATAACTAATTTTCTCAAAAATAAACGTTCTGGAAGGATAGCCAATTCCCTAGGATTGGTGGCCAAATGGGCGGTGCAAGTGGGATTAAAATATTTGGCCGAGATTCCCCATTCACACTTGAAACCACATTGATCCTTGACTACCCACCACTCTATGAATTTGTTTTTTTTTCTCATTTGGAGGGGTTGTGACATTCATTGGTAAGTTTATGGTAGATGAGAAGTCGATCTACTCTAGTTCTCCAACCATTTCAATAAGGGTATCTCTTGAAGCAAGGATCCCTTCGACGAAGCCTTCTTCTTCTTCTTCTTCATGCTGTAATACTTTTGTTTGTGTAATAAACTTCTTTGTTATTCTTTTATTTATTCTATTTTATTTTTTTTGTTAAAATTTATTCTCCTCTTAATATTCCTAATTTTTTTGGAATCAAGAGTTGAAATGAGATTGGGTTCTACCCCCTCCAAACCTTTGCAAATGAAAAATGTTACTATGGTGACTACACCACCCAAGGAATAGTAGTTATTTTTTAGTAATCGATCTACCTATATCCTTCATCATCAATTTATTTTGAATCAATGGTATACTGGAATTCATATTATATGATATATTAATTATGTTTTTTATTAAATTGAATCTAATCAAGTAATTGAACAATTAACACAAATCACGTGAGCTCTGGAATTGTGGGATTTGTGAGAGCGCAACCTTAATCGGTAACACAAAACCATATGGGATCAATTTTTAGTGTTCAAATATAATCCCTAAACTCAATTAATTCTAATTTCTAGCGGGGAAATTTTCATTACTTTACCACGAACCATAATCTAACCTTAGAACATCAATCAAAGCAGGGTGATGCAATTCCATGTTATGAAGTTAGCTGTAAAGAACTGTAAAATTCAAGGGAAATTTTTTCTTAATTTTCTTCGGGATTTTACAAGAACACTATTTCTAACGGCACCCGATTCCGAGGCCCGGTGAGCCCGAAATAATTTTCCGAAGTTTAGCTTGGGTACGTTCAGTGAACGAACGAGCGGGTTTTTCTAACATTTGATTCGAAGCTCGGAATTGAAATCCGAGGGCACCGATGAAACCACTGCGCTGGTAATTACTTAAAAAGACCTTTTCCAGATTTGCGTTTGCTCGGGAAGAGTTGTTTAGTTTTGTGGATAAAGTCTTCCGAGAAATAAATTTGTGCAACTAATTTTATTTCATAAAAGTGGTTAAAACCTATGGATGGAGGTTGGGTGAACCTAACTACCTAAGTGAGGTTAAATGTGAGGTGGGGCCCACACAAACCCCACCCCTTCACATTCCTTAAACCTACTCGAACTCCCTCATTAAGTGGGTGACCTATCATATTCCTTAACTCATTAACCCCCCTTTAATGTGAGAGAACTCACCTCCTCTCTCACTTCTTAAATCATGCCAACTCACTTAATTAATTAAGTGGTTTAATTCAATTTTTGAATTTCAATCTTAAATCATGAGTAATAAAATAAGTGAAGCACTTATTTTATTTTTGGATTGAGCTTGATGTGTTGAGAGGGGATTGGGAGAAAAAGGGGAGTCTTGAAGTTATTCTTCTTCGTCGAAGAATGCGAAGAATGCGAAGAACGCGAAGAACGCACCGATCTCTGACCAAGAAAGCAGAATCCTTGGAGATCGACTACGCGACGCTGTGTACTGCGACACCAACGACCATCTCCTTCCGCGACGCCTTCTTCCGCGATGATAAATTCAGAGATGAACCTTCGCTCAACGAATTCGACAAGGTAGGGGATTTATCTTTTTTATTCGTGAATTCTTCCATCGTCGTTCCTCGTTTCAATTGGACCGCTTGTTATCAATTAATGGGAGGGGGCCAGACCACACAAACACGGTCGACCCTCCTCCCTTGATTCTGTTGATTAACCTTGTTGTGGTTTTGAACGGAGATGGTGCGGTGCCGTCGCACCACGCGGGATCATGCGACAAGGATGCGCGGCGCCGTCTCGCCCCGCCGTTGAAGTCGAACAAGGTCGTGCCACCATCGCGCCGTGCCAGCGAATCACAAAAACACCGTGGCCGGAGAGGGGCCGCGGCGGAGGGGTGCAGTGCCGTCGTGCCGCGCCGGACGGACCAAGGCTGCGGCGGAACATGGACTGATGGCCAACTTCCGGCCGCCGACGTCGGAGCTGGGGGACCGGCCCGCGCTGGTCCCATGGTGCAGCAGCCGGCCGGCCGGATCGGGCTGACCGGTAAGAGGAGGAACCCGGGGTTCATAACCCCCATCTGGCTGGACAGTAGCGGCCCCCCGCATGGGGGCCGCGGTTACACAACAGGGGTGGGTGGGGGGGGGGGGCAAACCGCTCGCCGGTTTCGGCTGAACCCTCTGGCCAGCGGACCGTGCCAGCTGAGCCGGGCCGTACCCATGCGGGCCGGACTAGGGTCGAGTCGACCCGGTTCGGGCCGACCCATGGGGTATCGGGCCGGGTCGGACTGCGCCCGAACCCCCTATTCACGGACCTCTTATGACCTTTTTCCCATATCTTGGGCTACGGTCCTCCGATCGAAGCACCGTCAGCTACGATGCAATCCTTGGGTCGAGATGGTCGTTTTGGTATATTACACTCAAGGTTTTGGAGTACTTTGGGTCTGGCCGGGTTGGTTCGAACACGAAACCAACCAGGCCCTCGGAGCGGAAACACTTATATCTTGAGCTCCGGACGTCCGATTGATGTACCGTCGACTTTGTTGGATTCCTATTGATGAGACAGAAATTTTGGCATCCTTCGACTGATATTTGGACGCAGTTGGAGTATGGCCGGGTTGGATTGTACCCAAAATCCAACCGGGCCCCTAGAACGGAAAAAGCTGATAACTTTCAGACCGGACGTCCGTTTGGCGAACCGTCAGCGGTGTTGGTGATCACATTAAGAAACGGTCCCTATGAGTATACCATATGAGAGTTCAGGGTATAGTTGATATATGTCTGGGTTGGTTCGCACACGAAACCAACCGGGCCTCTTGGATGAAATGGCTAATAACACACAGACCGGGCGTCCGATTGACGCGCCGTCTGTTGCGTTGAGACCCCTATGATGAGGTGTCCCTTTGAGATACATATTCATGGATCTTTGAGATACTTGGAGTATAGACCTGTAGCTCGTGGGTCGTACCCTCCCGGAGACAAGCGTACGGAGTATGGAGCCCGTGTAGCCGGCTGAGACCTGACGACTACTTGACCGACTGGACATGGAGTGAGTCGACTAGCCAAGTGGACGAAGCACTAATTTGTTTGGGTGTAGTCCCATGGTGGACGGAGAGCTACAATGATTGGGTGCAGACACGCGGTACTCATCTGGAGAGTACCTATGCATTCTATTATGGGGGATGAATTACTATGTTTGGGTGGCATACCCCAGCGGGAAGCACTACTGTGTTTGGGTGGATGACCCGCGGTACTTGACAGGAGGAGTAGCTCAGCAGTCATAGGTTAGTGAGCAGTACCTCGACGTCGTCATAGGATCACTATACACTCCAGAGATGGGGCTCTTCAGCAGTTACAGTTTCGATAATGAAAATCCTGGTTTGAGCTGAGTCTATGACCTTTGTGTTTACCTCATGATTGAGATGGGTCACTTGATAACTAAGGTATATATATAGGCATATACCTGGTTAGTGGTTATCCGTTGATTTCATAATCTTTATGTTTCCTCATGATTAAGATGGGTAACTTGATAACTTAGGTATAGGTATGGGCTTATAGCTAAGAAGGGTTATCTATTGTGATTCTGCTTTGTGGTTACCCTTGTTGGATTTAGAGAGACCTTGAGGGTCTTGGGGTCCCTACTGAGTATCGTTATACTCACCCCTGCATGGGCTATGCCTGCACCTTGTTGTGTTGGTTGCAGATGACGGGCAGTGCTGACCGAGGCCGAGTGTTCGAAGACTGGATGGTACCTGGAGGTGGACCCCACGACGAGTGAGTATCAGGAGGTGGACTTCACGGCGAGACGATACTCGGAGGAGGTTGACGGGAAAGAGCGTTGTGGAGGCTATCTGTACCGACCATTCAGGTAGGATCCGTGATGGATGATCCAGGAGCTGCCCTATCTGTACCTACCCTTTAGGTAGGATCCGTGGTGGATGATCCAGGAGTTGGGCTATCTGTACCTACCCTTCAGGTAGGATCCGAGGAGGACGACCTAAGAGCTACTTCCTTTCTTCCAACTGTTGTATTTTTATATTGTACTTTTGTTTAGTTGTAGCTGTACTTCCGATTGGGTTTTTATTCTAGCCCATTTAGTTTTCATCACTTCCTTTGTACATAGTGTATTACATCTTCTTGTACTCTGTGGTGTCTGTTTTCTTTTATAAAGGCAATGACTTCCCAGTTATCAGGAATTATTCCTTTGGTGCTAGTCGCCAGCCCCTGGCCTATGGAGGGCGGGCTTGGGGTAGTCACGACATGGGCCCCGAGGAGGGGTCTTGAAAAATTAGTATCAATGGAGTCGATTCTATTTGCACAACTGAAGACTCTGATATTTTATTTCTATGAAGGGATAGTGTCAAGGGTACCGAGTGTGGTTTTTAGTTCAGGGAGTCCAGTATTGGTGCGGCGGCCGATGTATCCGTACACCAAGACCCTAACTTCTGATTTATGACTTTGTGCACGAAAACACTGCTTGCGTGTGTGTTTCCAAAAGTTTTAAAGTCATCTCAAACTAGGTAAGCTCACAAGGTATAAATCGTTGACCGTGTCACATCTATTCAGGACGTCTCCACGTAGACAACCAGTTGGGGTTTCCGAGAGAGTACTCGATGACGGATCACTGAGCGACGAGGCTCCGGTGCGGGGCCCTTTTTACTATGTTGGAACCCTCGGGTGGTGTTCCAGTAGAACCACCACCTATTGGGCAGCAGATGCCATTATTCGTACTAGTGGACGATGCACGATGGCAGAGCGTGTTGCACGAGTTCCAGCAGGAGAGGCCTCCGAGGTTACGAGGTGAGGAGGATTCCCAGACAGCAGAGGACTGGCTGGAGGCGATTGCTAGAGTTTTCCACCTAGCTGAGACACCAGTGGAGTGGATGGTAGACTTGTCTACTAGTGTTTTCCAGTGAGTTTCCATGAGGATGGTCCACATATTGATGATGCTTCAGTACGTGGACCAATTCCTGAGGTAGTGCCTTCGTGTAGTGTGTCAGCTATACATCACTACATGTTGGTCAGCAGTTACAACCGGCGGTAACAGTAGGTGACACATGTAGGCTTACTACCTTACACATGTTCCAACATCAGATACCCTCAATTTCTACGGCGAGCCCGACTCACAGGCAGCTCCGGACTGGCTTGAGGAAGTGGCTGAGAGTTTTCTAGAGCTTTTACAGCTTCGGCAGGATGACATGTCGGTAGCATCGAATTCATCGAGGTGTACCGAACATTACAGGTACTCGATGAATATGATTCAATGACTGCTGTAGAGCTCAGTCCTCTGAGCGTGGTGTTCTTAAGGATATTCGAGCCATCACTTTTTCCTCTATGCATCCCTACTCATGTTAGGGTGCTAGAGATAACCTTGAGGTTGAATTTTCTTTGAAAGAACGAATATAGCTAGAGAATGTTAGAAGTTGGAACGCAGCGAGATGGTGCCAGTCTCAGAGACTTGGGTGTGCAAATGTTTGAAGAAGAGGAAATGTTAAGGACATATGAGTCTGTGAAACACCATATGTGGAGGAAGAGCTAGGAGAGCAGCATGAGGTGGTGTACATCTTAACTTGTTACACTCACCCGCCTTTCTAGTCCCCGCTAGGATCAGGGAGCTGGAGGGCAGGGGGTGAGAGTAGCTACATGCGGTCAAAGAGTGTGACCCAATGGCTCTAAAAATGATTCAAGTGACAATATTTTTCCACTACTAGCTGCCGTAGTAACGGACGTTGATATGAATCATTCCTTAGACGAATCTTGTCCCAGACCTAGAGTTTCTGGTAAGCCGTGGACTTGACCCTCACGTCTAGAGATACCTTGGGAGGAGACTCAATAATCACACTTATGTTGACAGTGTGGTCAGACCCTCGAGGCGGGAGTTTCAGTTGGAATCTCTTGGTGGTAGCGTCGAGGCCTTACGACGTTGGTCTGAGTATTGATTGGATCCACAGTTCATACACAAATTGACGGTATTAGGCAAACGTCGGAATGGGTTTTCCTTGGTCGGCGAAAAAGGATACCCCATGTAGCACATGATTAACTCTTTCATAGGAAGGTGTAGCTGATCACTCTTGAATCGGCCAACTTCACCGACGTGGAAAAAAGAGTTTTGAGTTTCAGTTCTAATCAGGAGCTGACTAGTTCCATGCATAGATGCCTTTGATCTTTGTGCTACCAGCTTCCTTGTTGTTGATGTTGTTGTTTGTGGTTGTTGTGTGTCCTGTACTACGAGATGTAGTAATAAAAGACACTTATCTTTGTGACGTTTACTTACCTTCTCTTCTTGGTTTGATTGATACTATGAGGTTCCGGTTAAAAACTGTTGACTTGACCCTCACTTTTGAGATTCTTACTGGAGGAGACCCAGTGACCACACAACGATGCCGACAGTGTGACTCAACCCTTGGAGGTGAGAGTAACAGTTGGATCTCTTGGTAGTAGCGCCGAGGCCTTACGATGTCATCCATGGCATGAATTAGTGCCATTCATGACATGATTGACTGTTTTAGGCAAAGAACATGGTTCATCCAGGGGATGAGACCAGATTTCTCTTATCGGCAAAGAAGAACTCTTAGCATCTCTTGTGGGACCAAAGATGGTCTAGTCCATGACAGAGATGGTCCAGACCACGATAGAGAAGGTCCAGGTCATCCAGGAGTGGATGAGGACATCTCCGAGCCGACCGAAGTTTTATGTTGATAGGAGATAGAACCACTAGAATTTGACAATGGCGACCACATTTTCTTACGGGTCTCACCTTGATGAGGTCTATGGAGATTTTGACGAGGAAGCAAATAATCTCTGAGGTTCAGCGGACCTTTTCAGGTTCTTAGAAGGGTAGGAGAGGTGGTTAACCGCTTGACCCATCCACCTTAGTTGCACCGGGTGCACGACAACTTCCACGTATCTCAACTAAGGAGATATGTGCTTGACCCGACGCATGTCGTCGACCATGGGGAACTAGACATTAGAGATGGGGTGACTTTTGAGGGGTTCTAGTAGAGGTTGAGGATCTATAGGAGTGAATCCTATGATGATGGTCAATTCATTGGGTGTGCTTCACTGGCAGTACGAGAACCTCCTTGTGAGCACATGAGAGCGGAAGGCTCAGGTGCGTGCTCAGTACCACTTTTGTTTCCCTAGTTTGTGTTAAAGCTTTACGAGGACATAAATCCATGAGATGGGAGTAATGTAAAGACCCATAAAATTCAAGGGAAAGTTTTTCTTATTTTTCTTCGGGATTTTACAAGAAAGCAGTTTCTGACGTCACCTGATTCCGAGGCTCGGTGAGCCCAGAATAATTTTCTGAAGATTAGCTCGGGTACGTTCAGTGAACAAACGAGTGGGTTTTTCTAACTTTTGATTCGGTGCTCAGAATTGAAATCCAAGGGCACCGATGAAACTGCAACGCTGGTAATTGCATAAAAAAGGCTTTTTCAATAGTTGTGTTTGCTCGGGAAGAGTTGTTTAGTTTTGTGGATAAAGACTTCCAAGAAATAAATTTGTCCAACTAATTTTATTTTTAAAAGTGGTTAAAACCTAAGGATGGAGGTTGGGTGAACCTAACTACCTAAGTGAGGTTAAATGTGAGGTGGGTCCCACATGAACCCCACCCCTTCACATTCATTAAACCTACTATAACTCCCCCATTTAGTTGGTTACCTCTCATATTCCTTAACTCTTTAACCCCCTTTAATGTGAGACCCCTCACCTCCTCTCACACTTCTTAAATCATGCCAACTCACTTAATTAATTAAGTTGTTTAATTCAATTTTTTAATTTCAAACATAAATCATGAGTAATAAAATAACTGAAGGACTTACTTTATTTTTGGTTGGAGCTTGTTGTGTTGAGAGGGGATTGGGAGATAAAGGGGAGTCTTGAAGTTCTTCTTCTTTGTCGAAGAATGCGAAGAACACGAAGAACAGGAAGAATGCACCGATCTCCAACGAAGATCATTGAATCCTTGGAGATCGACTACGCGATGCTGTGTACCACGACTCCAATGACCCTCTCCTTCCGCGACGCCTTCTTCCGCGATGATAAATTCCCCGACGAACCTTTGCTCAACGAATTCGATGAGGTAGAGGATTTATTGTTTTTATTTGTGAATTATTTCGTCGTTGTTTCTCATTTCAATTGGACCACTTGCTATCAATTAATGGGAGGGGGCTGGACTGCAAAAACATGGTCGACCCTCCTCCCTTGATTCTGTTGATTGGCCTTGTTTTGGTTTGGAACGGAGATGGCGCGGTGCCGTCGCACCGCTCGGGATCATGGGAAAGGATGTGTGGTGCCGTCGCGCCGTGCCATTGAAGTCGAACAAGGTCGCGGCACCGTCGTGCCACGCAAGAGAATCACAAAAACACCGCGGCCAGAGTGGGGCTGCGGCGGAGGGGCATGACGCCGTCGTGCAGTGCCAGACGTACCAAGGCCGCGACGGAGCAGGGACCGACGGCCTACTTCCGGCCGCCGGCGTCGATGCATGGGTACTGGCCCACGCCGGTCCCGTGGTGAAGCAGCCGGCTGGCCTGAGCAGGCTGGCCTATCAGAGGAGGAACTGGGGGTTCATAACCCCCGGCTGGCCGGACAGCAGCGCCCCCCCACATGGGGGGCCGCGGTTATGAAACTGGGGGGGCAGCGCCCCCCCCCCCCAAACCGCTCGGCCGTTTCGGCCGAGCCTTCTGGCCAGCGGATCACGCTGGCCGCGCCAGTGCGCCAGGCCGAGCCACGCCAGCTGGTCCGGGCCATGCCCAAGCGGGCCGTACACGGACCTGGGTCGGGTCGACCTGGTTCGGGCCGACCGAGGGGGAATCGGGCCGGGTCGGACCGGGCCCGAACCCCCTATTCGCAGACCTCTTACGATCTTTTTCCTATATCATGGGATAAAGACGTCTGATCGATGCACTGTTAGCTGCGATGTGATCCTTGGATCGAGACGGTCGTTTCGGTATATTACACTCAACGTTTCGGAGTACTTTGGGTTCGGCCGGGTTGGTTCGATCACGAAACCAACCGGGCCCTCGGAGCGAAAATGCTTATATCTTGAGCTCCGGATGTCCGATTGACGTGCCGTAGACTTTTTCGGATTCCTCTTGATGAGACGGAATATTTTTCATGCTTCTCTTGAGATATGCACTTATTTGGAGTATGGACGGGTTGGATTGTACCCAAAATCCAACAGGGCCCCTCAAAAGGAAAAGCTGATAACTTTCCGACCGGACGTCCGTTTGACGAACCGTCAGCGACGTTGGTGATCACGTTGAGAAACGGTCCATATGAGTATACCCTATCAGAGTTTGGGGTACAATTGAGATATGGCCGGGTTGGTTCGCACACGAATCCAACTGGGCCCCTGGGACGAAATCCCTAATAAATCACACACCGGGCGTCCGATTGACGCACCGCCTGTTGCATTGAGACCCCTAGGATGAGGCGGTCCTTTGAGATAATTTTTCATGGAACTTTGAGATACTTGGAGTATCGACCTGTAGCTTGTGGAGAGACCCTCTCGGAGATGAGTGTACGGAGTACAGAGACCGTGTAGCCGGCTGAGACATGACTACTGGTTGACCGACTCGACTTGGAGTGAGTCAACTAGCACAGTGGAAGGTGCACTACTTTGTTTGGGTGCAGACCCATGGCGGACGGAGCACTATAGTGTTTGGGTGCAGACCCGCGGTACTCGTCCGGAGAGTACCTATGTAGGCTATTAGGGGGGATTCACTACTGTGTTTGGGTGGCATACCCTGGTGGGAAGCACTACTGTGTTAGGGTGGCTGACCCGCGATACTCGACAGGAGGAGTACATCAGAAGTCTTAGGTTAGTGAGCATTACCTCAGAGTCATGACAGGATCACTGTACACTCCAGAGACGGGGCTCTTCATCAGTTTCGATTTCGATATTGAAAATCCTGGTTTGAGCTGAGTATATGACCTTTGTGTTTACCTCATGATTGAGATGGGTCACGTGATAACTTAGGTATATGTATGGGCATATACTTGGGTAGTGGTTATCTGTTGATTTCATAATATTTGTGTCTTCTCATGATTGAGATGGGTTACTTGATAACTTAGGTATAAGTATGGGCTTATACCTATGAAGGGTTATCTTTTGTGATTATGCTTTGTGGTTATACTTGTTGGATTTAGAGAGACCTTGGGGGTCTCAGGGTCCCTACTGAGTATCATTATACTCACCCCTGCACGGTCTATGCTGACACCTCGTTGTGTTGGTTACAGACGATGGGCAGTGCTGACGGAGGCCGAGTGTTCGAAGACTGGACTGTACAGGTAGGTGGACCTCACGACGAGTCAGTATCCGAAGGTGGACTTCATGGTGATACGTTACTCGGAGGAGGTTGACTGCCAAGAGCATTGTGGGGGCTATCTATACCTACCCTTCAGGTAGGATCCGTGGTGGACGATCCAAGAGTTGCGCTATCTATACCTACCCTTCAGGCAGGATCTGTGGTGGATGATCCAGGAGCTGCGCTATCTGTACCTACCCTTCAGGTAGGATCCGAGGAGGACGACCTAGGAGTTGTATCCTTTCTCCCAGCTTTTGTCTTTTTATGTTGTACATTTGTTCAGTTGTAGTTGTACTTATGATTGGGTTTGTATTCCGGCCCATTTAGTTTTCAACACTTCCATTATATTTAGTGTATTACTCCCACTTGTACTCTGTGGTGTTTTTTACTTTTATAAAGGCAATGACTTCCCAAATATCAGGAATTACACCTTCGGTGCTAGTCGCTAGCCCCTGGCCTATGGAAGGCGGGCTTCGGGTAGTCACGACATGGGCCCTGAGGATGGGTCGTGACCTTATCCTAGGGTTAAATTCACTTCATATTTGTGGTAAAGTAAATTCTCATGGGTTTTGAGATTTATCAAAATAAGGTTTCATAATTAAGTGGATATTAATTTAAATGATAATGATTAATAAATTATTTAAGTGGTAGAGTTAGATTGATTACTTCGTTGAAAATATTTTCCAAAAAAACATCTTCTTTTTGCATCTTTTTAATCAAACTTCATTTCAAAATTTAAAACAAAAAAAATGAAATCTTCTTACAACAAACATATTCTAGTTTTATATACGATAAAGAAACCCCATCCTTTCAAGTAGTGTTTTTATTCTCTTTTATTTTATTTTTATAATACCTTTATAATTTTGTTTTAATTTACTTCCTCATTTGAGAGATGACCTTGGTCAGCCACTCTGTTGCACCCAAGTAACCAAAAAATCACATATCATTTGAAAGCGCTAAAGGCAGCACCTTTCAAATTGGCATCGTTTCTGGGGACAGAAGTAATTATTTCAACCAATTAAAAGTATTTATTTTATTGTTTATTTAATTCGGTTCTTCTCATCTTTCTTTATTCTTTCCTCTTTCTAATGTTTTTTTCTCTTACTCTCTTCTTTTATTTTTATCAGACCAAACCAACTTATTTTCTTTTTATTATGGTTAATTTTTCTTCATTTATATTTTATCTTTCATTTATTAATGACATGAAAAAATCACAATGATCTTTTTGATCTTGACCCTGAGATTTAACGTAGCCTTAGGGCTCAAATCAAACATTCTCAGTCAACATGGAGTTTCAACATTCAACAAGTTGGAGAATTACTCCACTACAAGAACATTGAAATTGGAAACACATCTATATTAAATCTAGAACAACAACCAATGGCTGAAAATAATGGAAATTATCATAATAGAACCATTTTATAATTGGCTTCACCTGATACTAATTATCAACATAATTGCATTTTATACCCAAATCTCGAATTGGTCTTTGAACTAAAATTTGGGTTAATTAACATTCTTACAATGTCTCAAGGCTTATCTGGTGAGGACCCAAACCAACATCTTAAAAAAATTAATGTGGTTTTCTGAAAACATAAACCAATAAATGTATCTGAAGATCAAATCAATCTAAGAGCATTCAAATTTTTAATTGATGGGGATGCGAAAGATTGGATGTGTTATTTACAACCTAATTATGTAACATGTTGGAATGATTTGAGATTTCTTTTTTTTAAATATTTTTTCCAACATCGAGGACCACTTCAATTCGTAAGGAGATCTCAGGGATCAAACAATCATAAGGGGAGTCAATTTATGAGAACTGGGAGTGATTCAATAAATTGTGTGCATGCTGTTCACATCACCAAATTAGTGAGAAACTCTTTATCCAGTATTTCTATAACAGACTCACACCTTTGGAGAGAATCATGGTGGAATCCATGGATGGGGGATCATTGATGGAAAAATACACTCATAGATGCATGTGCATTGATAAAAAATATGGCACAAAACTCTCAACAATTTGGCGATCGAGGTAAATCAAAAGTTTGAGGAGTACATCAGGTAAGTCCTTCTTCCCTTGAAAGAAATTTAATTGATAAAATGATAGAAGGATTGGACACTATGGTGAGGCATATTTCATTGGCTCAAAAGTCATCCTAAGCCCCTTCTACAAAGCCTTGTGGAATTTTCACTGAGACAAGCCACCCAACTGATTATTTCCCCCAACTACAAGAAAAAGAAGATTGTGTAGCAGTGTTTCCTCAGAGACCGTATCAGTAGCAACAAAAACAACATCCCCAAAAGAAGTTTGATTCATTTTCTCCAAGATACAATGAAGGGTGGAAGGATCAATCAGACATGAGGTATGACTCTGGAAAACAACAAAGGCCCCCTTTTCAACAAAACTTCCAAAAGCCTCTGCCTTACCAGTAGGGTTTCCAAAAACCCCAAAGTAGATTTGAAGCCCATGAATCAACAAGAAAACAACAAGGGAATCCCCCATCCAAGGCACATTCTAACACTTATGAACTTTTGAAGCAATTTGTTCTTAATCAACATAATGATTTGAATAGTCAAGGTTTAGAGTTGAGGGAGTTGAAGACACAGATGATCCAGATTTCCACCGCCCTCTATGAAATCGTATGTAAGAACTATGAAAATATTCCTTCCCAACCATCTCTAAATCCCAAAGGGAATATCAGTGCCATCAAATTGAGAAGTGGAAAGAAAAAAACTAATACATGTGCACCTATCGTTCCACTAGGATTCACATCAACTCTAGAAAATCCCCATTCCCCACCAACTATTGAGAAACCCAAGGAGAAATATAAAGGTAAGAAAAATATTAATGATTTTCCTCATAACCCCCATACCTTTCCAAATAGGGTTTTACATAACAAGAATATTTCTGAGGAGGTGATGAAAAAAATAAGCTTCAGACACATTCAAGCATGTGGAGATCAATATCCCTCTACTTTAAGCCATTAAGATAATCCCAAGGTATGTGAAATTCTTAAAAGAACATTATACCAATCGAAGAAGGATCAAGGGAAATGAGAGGATCAATCTTGGAAATAATGTTTCAACACTCATTACACCAACTCTATTAATTCCAACAAAGTTCATGGATATAGGTACATTCACCATCCCACGCACCATAGGGTAGTTGCAATTTTTTGATGCTCTTTCTGATTTATGAGCATCCATAATTTTAATGCCTCACTCTGTATTCTCTTATTTAAAGTTTGGTGAGTTGAAAATTATTAGAGTGGTGGTGTAGTTGGTGAATATAGCTGCATCATATCTAGTGAGAGTCCTTGAGGATGTACTTGTTCGAGTAAGAGACATGATATTACCAGCAGATTTCTATGTTCTTAACATGAAGGATAATCAGTTAAGTTCTCATGTTCCAATTATATTAGGTTGACCCTTACTCAAAACATTAAAAACTATCATAAATGTCAATGAGGGTAAAATTTCCATAGAATTTGGAGATGAATTTGTGATATTTAATGTTATGGACTCCATGAAGTACCCCTAAGGAGACCATTATACATTTGTTATCTAGCATTTTTAACCCCCAAATAATAGCCTCATGGAATTTTATTGTCCTATGATTAGAGAGAGTATGATCATTGGTTCTAGTTTTATGTCTAAGATCACTTCCACACCCTTTTTTAAAGAACAAGACACTCTTAGATTTGATTTTGAAATGGATTCATATTCTGATTTTGATCACGTAAACTCTTATTATGACATTTTTGTTGCATATGCTAATAGATTTGATCAACTATTATCTGATTTTGATGATGTGTATTCGGATACTGTTGCTCATTGTGTAAATATTTCAGTTCCTTCTCTATAACCATCCACACAACACCCAATATATTGAATTTAAGCCATTTCAACCTAATCTCAAATACTAATACTTGTTGAGTGGTAAAATATTACCTGTTATAATTTCTAAAAATCTACCTTTTGAACATGAAGAAAATATTGTGAATAGTTTTATGGAGAATATCAAGGAAATCAGGTGGATCTTGGATGAAATATCAGGTATAAGCCTCTATATTTTCATTTATAGGATTATTTAGGAGGATGAGGCTAAACTGGTTAGGCAACCATAATGGAGACTCAATCCAGCACTTCTAGAAGTTGTTAAAAAAGAGGTTGAAAATTTTCTCGAGGCAGGTATAATTTATGCCATTTCAGATTCCCAGTGGGTGAGTACTATTCAGGTTGTTACTAATAAAAGTGGTGTTAATGTTGTTAAAAATGAGAACGATGAGTTATTTCTAATGAGGGTGAAAAACAATTGGTGTGTGTTTATTAGTTATAAGAAACTAAATCAATATACTCACAAGGACTATTTACCCTCCCATTTATTGATCAGATTCTTGAGAGACTAGTTGGGAAAACACACTATTGTTTCTTGGATGGACATTCTGGATATTTCCAGGTTCCTATTGCTCTAGAGGATCAGAAGAATACAAAATTCACTTGTCCATTTGGCACGTTTTCTTACTAGAGGATGCCATTTGTACTTTACATTTCCCCAGGTACCTTTCAGAGAAGCATGGTGAGTTTTTTTTATGATTTCATTGAGTCCTGCATGGAAGTATTTATAGATGATTTTACACTTTATGGTTTTTTATTTGATGATTGTATATGTAGTTTGGGAAAGGTTTTGAATCATTTTATTGAGAATAATTTGGCCTTGAAGTTTGAAAGTTATCATTTTATGGTAGAGCATGGAATTTTATAAGGGCATGTAGTGTCAAAACATGGGATAGAGGTTGATAAATCTAAGGTATATATTATTTCATCCTCACCTTATCCTTCATGTGTGCGTGATGTTAGATCTTTCCTAGGGCATGCCAAATTTTATCAGTGATTCATCAAAGATTTTAGTAAGATTTCCCTTCCTATGTACCGATAACTTCAAATGGATTTTGATTTTGTGTTTGATGATTATTGTAGGAATTCATTTGATGAGCTAAATAAGTGTCTAAACACTCCACCATTCATAAAACCCCCGCAATTGGAGCTTCCTTTTGAGCTTATGTGTGATACCTTAAACTTCGCGGTTAGAGTTGTCTTATATTAGAGGGTGGGGGGACGTTCACATGTGATTTACTATGCATCAAGGACAATGGATTCATCCCAATAAAACTAAAAAACCACCTAAATGGAGTTTCATGTCATTATATTTTATTCATATAAATTCCGTTCATATTTATTGGGCTATAAAGTAGTTGTTTTTTCTGACCATGCAGCTATAAGGTACCTCTTGAAGAATGCGAATGCAATCCTAGGCTTATCCGATGAATGCTTCCTCTTCAAGAATATGATATTGACATAATGGAAAATAATTAATCAGAAAAAAATGGTGGATAATAAAATGAGTAGGATTATTCACACACTAGAGGATGACACCTTGGACCAGGTACCGCTTCAAGACACTTTCCCTGATAAGCATCTTTATTCCATATCAGGTACACATAATTGGAATGCATGTTTTTTCTCTACCTTGTTGCCTCTGAAATCCCAGTAAATTTAAAGAAACATCATGCCCAAAAATTAAAAACCGAGTCTTGGTATTATGTGTCGGATGATCCATACCTCTGGCGTGTGTGTAGTGATCAAGTTATTAGGAGGTGTGTTCCCAATCATGAGCTTGATTCTATTATGTAATTCTTCCATACACTTGCTTGTGGTTGACACTATAAACCCCAACAGATAGGTAGGAATGTTTTGGATTCTGGATTGTATTGGCCTAGTTTATTCCATGATGCTCAAGTGTTTTGTATGTCGTGCTCACATTGCCAACACACTGGTAATATTTCTAGGAGACATGAGATTCCCCAACAACCCATATTATTATGTGATATTTTTTAGGTATGGGGAATCAATTTTATGTGTCCTTTTACTAGTTCCATTTATTTTTTTGTATATTTTTTTGTTATTGAATATGTGAGTAAATGGGTGGAGGCTAAGTCCCCTAGGACTGATGATTCAAATGTTGTTGTGGAATTTTTCGAAGTGCAGATTTTTTTAGGTTTGGAGTACCGAAGGACATCATCCATGATAAAGGAAAAAATTTATGAAATCAGAATCGTGATTCCCTTCTTCAGATGTATGGGGTGACAAAAAGAACATCAACACCATGGAACCCCCCAAAAATGGCCAGGCTGAGATTCCAAATCATGAGTTGAAACAAATTTTGGAAAAACCGTCCATCTGAAAAGGAAATATTGAAGCAAGTGCTTAGATGATGCACTTTGAGATTATAGGAACACATACAAGAAACCCATTGGTTTTCCCCCATTTTGGATTGTTTTTGGGAAAGTGATTCATCTCCCCATGGAAGTTGAGCATCAAGCATATAGGGCCATAAAGAAATACAACATGGATTTGGCCCAAGCTGGATTCCAATGGAAGCGGAAAATTCAAGAGCATGTAGAGATTAGATTGTCATTATATGATAAATCATGGCTCTAAAAGGAATGGTCAAAATAATATCATGACAAAATGATCAAAAAAAGATAATTTCAGGTTGGAGAAAAATTATTTATCTATAGTTCACGACTGAAGCTAATGCCTGGTTTGTTGTATTCTAGGTGGTTAGGAACTTATGTTTTGACTAATGTTTTTCCTTATGCTGTAGTGGGGATCACACAAGAGAACACATGGAGGAGATTTACAGTGAATGGAAAATGTTTAAATAGATACATTGAGGGACTTCTACTGATGCAGTGGATTTTATCACACTACACGACCTTATCATCACTTGAGCATATCAGGTTGTTCCTAACCCTTTCACTTTTTTATTCTTTGTCCTATTTAAAATTATACATTTCATGTGTGTATATCATCTCATGAGTTCACACTGATGAAAATGAAATATTTTATGTGTGGGGGATGGAACCATTTAGTTTAGTAATTTCAATTGTTTTCCTATTTTTCAATGGTTTTCAAAAAAAATTATGTGTTTTTAAAATTTTGTGTGTTTATTTTTCAATATTCTTGTGTTTTTATAAACTCTTGAGCTGAAATTATTCTCATCATAATTTTAAAATCCATATAAATATGTCAAACAATATATCCTGTTAAACTAAGCTTAAATGATTAGTAAAATAACTTTTTTTAAGTTAAAATAGTTAGTAATTTCAATAAAAGTACTCTGAATTTTGAATACCATGTCTCATATCACTATATTTATATTTGAAATCACAATCCTATGGGGATTTTGAACCATTATTTTCATATTATTTACATTTACCTCATTTATTGAGATAACCGAACCATTCTTGATCTTACATGAATTTGAATTATTCTTATAAAAGAATGAGGGTTTGAGGTTCTTATTTTTTAAATTATTGATTCATTTGTTTGGTATTAAAGACCTTATTTCAAAGAATACTTTTTTATAATGGACTAAATATAACATTTAATCCTTTTATCCCTTATAATCTATGAACAGACTGTTAGGATTTCTACATTACAATCCAATTTTCCTTATTCAACAAACTCTTGAATTAAAATTGCATAATCTAGTTGAACTTAATTGTGGGGGACTTTGTCTTGTGTTGTGCTAGCACATTATGTGATACTTTGGTTGGAAAATTAAATTCTTATGGTATGTGTTTTCTTCTGATGAAAAACATTATATTGAATGTTGTTCCTTTTCTGGTGCATTAATGATAAGTGAAATTGTTCCTTTCAAGAGATTCTAATAGAGGGAGAAAGATGTGACTATCTAGAGATTTGAAGAAAATCATGTTTAAGAAGATTGACATCTTTACTGCTGAAATGTTGAATGGTGTGAAAATTCCTTTATTTTTCATGATGATGAACATGAATCGATGCTATGGGGAATGAGGAGGAGACCATATTGATGTGAAAATTATATTAATTTAATTTTTCTTTAAAAAGAGCCAAGCCCCCCTCATTCAGCCTCAGAAATTTTCGCGTTTATGTCCTACCAACCGAAAGCCATAGAACAACCATGAAAGTTCCTCATGATAAAAATATTTCCTTGACTCACATCGGGTGGTGATGTAGAAATTTATTAAACCTATGGTGACCCTTTTATGAGTTTGGATGAGAAATAAAGTGCAGGAAAATCGACATTTGTGTGATAAGAGAAAATTCAAGTGAGGTAAGCATTTTGTGCCTGGGAGGATAAATTAAGTGGAAATATATTGAATGAAATAAATGGAGAATATGAAATAATGATTTTTTATTATTCATGATGTCTTTTGTTTCTTTTTGTTTAATTTTTCTATCTCAAGGATATGTGTTTAATTTTTTTTATTTTATATTGATGTTTACTTGTCACAATTTTTCAAAATACATGATATGAGGTTTTCCAAGGAGTGAAAAAGGGTAAGTGTGGGGGAGTTTATAAAACAAAATTTTGTTGAATATTTTTTTGATTATAAATTATTTAATTTTCTAAATTAGTGTTAAATATGTTTATTTATAAAATATTTCAGATTTGATCATTCATTAGAAAATTTGATGGAAATTATAGTTTTACCCGGTTAAAGTTTACTATATTATTCCAAACATAAATATTTTAATATGACTTATTTTAACATAAATGTTTTTAAACTTCTTCTTCACTTAATTTTATACAATTTTTATTCAGGACACAAGAGCTAACGAGTGCATTTGAATGGAGTAAAAGAGCCCTTATGTAAACCATGGGCTAGACACACGATATTGGACATCACATATGTATTTGGGTCATACCTTCTTCATCCGTGATTGGATTAGGCCCGAAATGTTGAGAGGATCTCAAGGGATAATTTTCTCACAAATATCCTTTTTGGAAAGATAGTTGATTCATGGGGTTTTGTGGTCAAATGGGTGGTGTAAGTGGAATTAAAATATTTGGGCGAGATTCATCATTCACACTTGAAACTACATTGAGCCTAGCCTCCCCACCACTCTATAAATTGATGTTTATTTTAATTTGGTGCTGTTGGGAGGTGAATTGGGATGTTTAGGGTAGAGGATAAGTGGATCCACTCCAATTATCAAACCATTTCAAAAATGGTAGCTCTTGAATCATGGATCCCTTCGACGAAGCCTTCTTCGTCTTCTTCCTGTTGTAATACTTTTATCTGTTTAAAAAACATCATTGTTGTTTATTTTTTTATTCTCTTTTACAATGTTTTTTTAAAATTTCATATTTTATTAATCTTCATAATTGGTCTCGAATCAGGAGTAGAAATTAGATTGGTTTCTACCATCTCTAATCCTTTCCAAATGAATAATGTTTTTACGATGACTACACCGCCCATGGAAGAGTAGTTCTTTTTTGTAATCGATAAACCTCTATCCTTATCCATACATTTATTTTTAATGAATGATATAATGGAATTCATATAATATGACCTATTAATTTAGTTTTAATTTAATTTATTCTAAGAAATCAATTAAATAATTAACACAAATAACACAAGGTCAGGAATTATGTGAATTGTGAGAACGTAACCTCAATCGGTAATACAAAACTATAACAGATAAATTTG
This sequence comes from Viscum album, assembly GCA_963277665.1. NCBI lineage: Eukaryota > Viridiplantae > Streptophyta > Magnoliopsida > Santalales > Viscaceae > Viscum > Viscum album. The sequence continues at coordinate 545,863,407 of OY728130.1, read as the reverse complement.
AAGTGTTATAATATAATAAATAAAATCAATTAATTATAATTTCTAGAGACAAAATGTAAATTAATTTACCACTAACCATAAGCTAAACATAGAACATCAATCAAAGAAGGGTGCTGTGATTGCATGTTCTGAAGTTAGTCTAGGGTTAAATTCACTTCATCATTATTGTAATGTTAATTATCATAGGGTTTTGGATTTAACAAATTATGGGATCATAATTAATTGGATATTAATATAAATTATAATTATTAATAAATTATTGAAGAGGCATATTTAGAATGATTATGAATTTTCAATTATTTCTTAAAAAAATCTTCTTGTTGCGTATTTTTAATCAAACTTCATTTCAAAATTAAAAACCAAAAAATGCAATCTTCTTCTAGAAAAAATAATCTAGTTTTATAAGCAATAAACAACCCACCATCCAATCATTTAGTTTTTTAATCTTTTATTTTATTTTTATGATAACTTTAAGAAGTTATTTTAATTTACATTCTCCTTTGAGAGACATCCTTGGTCAGCCTCTATACTGCACCCAAGTACCCAAAAAATCACATATCATTTGAAAGAACCCACACCAGTGCCTTTCAGTGAGAATTATGGGACTTACTCAATGGGATGATCTCATAGGTCGATACAGGTAAGTGAAAGTATGTGTTTTTATTATATTTAGAATTGTTTAAATTATGAGCTTGTCTATCAAAATTATAACTTCATTAATTTTGGTGGTGTGTGACACATTGATGTTTGATGGGGGATTATTTGGGTTCCACCATATAGGTTATATCTTTCATGGGTTCGTATGACCAAATTAATGATGATAGGTGCTGCATAATCATCATGTGATTTGGAATTTAATTTTCAAGGTGGAGTTTGTTCATATTGTTGCATATTAAAATTGATTATGCATTTTAATTTATAAGGAGGATAATTGGGAATTATATTTCACATTTTTTATTGTTAATGTAATTTTTTATATTATTTTTTTTATTTTGTTTCACATTTTATAGGATGTATCTCAATGGTGTGTCTCCACCGAACGCGTGTCCCTAAAAAGTCTCAGTTTCCTATTTTTTTATTTTGATTGGCTACCTTCTAGAGTAATGATGATAAGAGAGTTGTTTCATGTCTGATGGGTACTTTGTTCTTGTTTATCTAGGGATTAAAATTGAGGGAGAGAACCTCTTAGGTTTGGGAATCGTTCGTCGCCATGATATTGTTTCGCTTTAGTATGGGGTGTTCAACTTCATCAAGAGAGGCACCCGTGAGGAGGAGGGACTACCCCGACAAGCTGGTTACTGGCTCTTTGAGGGAGTGGAAGGTTCTTAGAGAGAATATTAATCATGATGTGTGATTATGGATGATGATTATTATTCTTGGAAATAACATGCATCCCTAGAGGTGGATCATGAGAGTAGGGGGTTCTGGTTCTTGAACCTAAGGGTCAGCCTCCACTGGTTTTCACCATAACTGCATTTGGTAACTCATCTGGATTACTATTTAGGTCTAGGACTATAGAAGTAGATTAGGAACGAAATGGGGAACTTGGATTTGGGAAATGACATCCACCTAGAGTATGGAGATCTCAACAAAGGTGGCAAAAAGACCCTGGTAAAGAGGTCTCTTCCGTGTCAGGTTTCTTTGTTTATTTTTTTACTTGTACATGATGGTTGATGTTTATCGAGTCCTATTTCATTTCTAAATTCTATTTTTAATCATTAAACATTTATTATTTCACAATTAAAACCCCTGATGTTTATTCCCCAGCAATTTATTCCATTAGATGAAGCACATTACTTAAATGATTCCTTTTACACTTTTCTGCATTTAATTTCATCCACTAATAATATTTTTTATGCTTATTGATTTAATTACAAGCTACTTTTAACATGTTTCTATTGAATTTTGTGTTTTCTGCTATTGATTAGTTTTAAAATTTATTTCCATGTTGGTTGAATCTAGTCATTTGAATCTATTCATATAGAATTTTATTTCTGATTTTTGAGAATAAAATGAATGTTTTGAATTAATGTAATAACCACTAGTAGTTTGTGATGTTGTTCTATACTACTATTAAATTAGTTGTCCATTCTTCTTATGAAATATTGTTTGATAGATTATATTTTTGTGTTTATTGACTTGTGTTAAAAGAAACTAGAATATAAAAAATAATTTTATATTCCATATTTGTAGTCTACAAACCAATTATATACCCAATAGGTTATTGTTATTTAAAGGGGGAATACGTTGAACAACGTATCCCCCAAACATGTTCTTCAAATATATATTAGATACCCACCAGCATTCCATCATACATTTTCTTGGTGCAATGTATGTGTGGCAGGCATGAAGTGTTGAGGCAGACATCTTCCATGATAGGGCGTCTTCCTTGGTGGAATTACTCATGAACCTATCTTCATCTATTTCCAGGGAGAAAATCACTTTCATCCTCACATTGCCATGGATTGTTTGGGAATTTATGAATGATATCATTTTTAATCAGGTGACTAATTTGTGCTCTCTCTAGGTTGATCGGGCCACTATTTGGTTGGATGCTTGGAAACATTATGTTCCACACAAAAAATCCCTAGGATCACATCGGGCCTCTTTTTCCTAGAATCATTCCCCAATGATAGTTATATAGATTAATGATGACGCTTACCTTTCCAGATTTGGAACTTCCAACATCAACATCATTGTAAGGGACTACTCATTATCTTGTATTGCAGTCTATTTCTCTTCCTTTACCATAATATGGCAACCAATAGTGGTGGAAGACCATGCCATTCTCTTTGGCCTTTCTTTCATTTTAGATATATGTTGGAATTATTTGATTATTGAGTCGTTATTCCTACCCATTATCAATTCTATATCCTATCTAGAGGATGTACTTAAACCATTTAGATTTCTTTTTTGGAATGTTAGGTCGCTACGACACGATATTCCCTATTTCTATTTCTTTATCATTGAAAGGGAATGGAACATGGAAGCACGTCTATTTGCTACCGAGGTCCTCTCTATTGATTCTCATGATTAGATGTATAATTTACATTATTGGAACTCATCTCTTGTTTTTTGGACACTAATCAATCTAATAGATTTGGTACATCTATTTAAAAAATATTATAATCAAAAGGGATCCTATTAAAGGATTAACTAGTTTCATACAAATGAATCATCTGATTATAATGAAAATAAGGTTATTTTATAAATATTACTTAATGAAATAAAAACTAATTATAACGGTAATGTTACCTAATATGTGATGAAAATGCACATAGACTATTTTTCATACACATGTACAATAAAAATAATGTTTAATTTTGAAAAATTATATTGGATCATTAATATCATATCAGAATTTAAATCAACATGTTATTTATTATTACTAATTACATATTAGTTTAATTGTAGAGTTATATTATGTGTTAAAATTTTGTATAATTTTGACCTCCATTCGATCACTTTGGGAGGTAGTGGTTGGTCGGTTGCTTAAAGCAGTTACAATATATAAATATATATTAACCGGCTGAAGTGACCGCTAATTATTCTAAAAAATATTGAAATTAGAGACTGATTATGGTGCTATGTGACCAATTTTTTTAAAAAATTATACAGTTTTCCAGAAAAAAATAACCAAAATGATAAGAATAGAAAATAATATATAGTTATGAAGACAATAACATTGTATGAATCTTCCTCTAAATCCTCATGATATTTTTCATTTGGTGTAATATTATTCGAACTTATGGTATAATAATTTTTCATTAAAAATATTTAATCATACCCAAATTAGTATTGCATAACATTATGATTCTTTTAATAAATAAAACCTATTTATGTGTGAGTGTTTTTCACAAATTCATATGATTATTTAAAAATATTTTTTTATTTTCAGTACTAATCATGTGATCATTTATATAAGAAGCTAATTGTACTGATTACAACATTATTCATTGCATGCAATACATCCTTCAAGAAAAACATAGTGTATTTTATAAACTTCACAAACTCCAAGTTACTAGAACTCCAACTGTTCATTTTTTTCCTTAGATACGTATGATAAAAACAATCATCAGGTGACAGTAGTACTCATACTAATACCATCATATGATTTAAATTATTTTTTAGTAACATTTATTAAATGCATTAACTGTCAATAACACCTTTATTTATTATCACCCTTCTAATACAATAAATTTATTTTTGTGCGAGTTTCTCATGCTCTTTATTCTTGTGTATTGTACTTTTTCCTAGGGAAATATCAACATTTTGTATCATGATCATGAAGATCTAAAAACCTATATGAAAAAGAAATACTGGGTTTACGATTTCATTCACATGTTAACATAGTATAACTCTATGATTTAGAAACACCAAATATTCAGTACTGTGTTGTCCTTCGACTCTTATTTATTCCATTTCTAATAGCTAACATTTATTTGATGGTAATACCAGTGCCTCTCTTCATATCAATCTTAGTCCCATGCATATGGAATTAATCTCATCTGTCACAGTTTCATATTCAACTAATTATTTTATGGTATTCTATTATTTTTACGACAATAATTAAACTCAAAAATTTCATCCCATTAATCATATTAGTCTCGATACCCAGATTCAAGGAAACTAAATTCTCAATTATGTACCTTGCATTATTAGTGAATATACACTACACTGTACTAACATGACTCCAAAAAATTCCCAAAACATAGATATAACCAAAGAAGATACCACACTACAACACTTCATCCAATCATAATCCTAAACCTAAATAACTCTTTTATATAGTGACACCAACCACTAATTATTAATAATTTATTCTATGTTATTAGTCACATTAAATTCTAGAACCCATCCCAGTAAAACATCTCATCAAGTCTATTCCCATATCCACCAATTCTACTCATAAGTACTTTATAATATTTTGCTAAAAACATAAGAGAAGGTTGATTCATACACAGAAAAAAAACAACATGAACTCAAAATTTACAAGAAGATTGATGAAGAGCCTTTGGTGTGAAAAAATTATCTTCTTCCCACTAATGCCTTCTTCACACACAAAAATAGCCATGGTCCCATAGTGCTAATCAATGGTGAGCCTACCCAATGCCTCCTTCTTTCAATATAGGGATATAAAGATACCAATCCATTATATATGAGCTTTACTATGTATCCATTATATGCACCATTATGGCCACTCTCACAGATGGAAGGCTTCTACATGACTCTGATACATACACCGTCATGACTAAAATCCTAATTAATGATTCCCACCTTCATGGAAGCTGCATGAAAATACTCTGAAGCCACTAACGACACACCACACATCTCCCAGACGATCGCCCTTACAACTACTAACTCAATTGACCAGACCCTCATGCATGAAATCTATGAATCAATACACTATGACCACTCGCTGAACGTCATACGGATCTCAGAAGATCACCCTCATGGTTTCATGATCAACCAAAAATACCCTCACATGTGGAAAGTAAGTGAAAATATACCATTATTGCCCACTACACATCGTACGACTGTAAAATCTTGTAAGTGGTTCCCTTAGGCACTAATTTATATTAAAAATTGTGGCAGAGGAAATGGAAGAAGGGATAGAGACATAAAATAATTCTCATAGGATCACATACATAATCCTATAAACCTCAAAACTTATGTTTTGAATCCCATCCATGAGCCTAGTGCACCAGTTAGGTTCGATCATCTATCATATTAGTGTGTCAGCTGAGTTCGACTATCTTCATGCCTACTATGCCATCCTAGATCAATCATGCATTCCATTAAGTGAATTTACCTATCTATACACCATGGATACCATATAGTGTGGAATGGACCTCATGGACTACCTACCCCTTCGTACAGTCATTATCGTTCATATACCATGTTTTATGGCCTTCACCTTGCATATACTCTTTGGGATGTCCTCCATCATGCATATATCCCACGGTGAAGTCCTCACCATGAATATTCCATAGGGTATGGTCCTCACTGAGTGGTATAGGCCTGATCGTGCAATATGCCCCTTTTATGTGATTTGAAAATTAATTCCAACCCTGAGGGAAAAGTTCCATTTTCGATTAGTTTTGGAGTAGATTGTTATATTTTAAGAAACACATTCAACTAACTACATTATAGTTTTCAAAGAGTTTTATCGAAAACTAACCCTAATCCCAAAAGAAGTGATGGGGATTCAACAAATAGGTAAATAGAAAAGAAAATATACTATTACTAGAAGCAATATTCTTCTGAATAAAATAAGACTCGATTCCCAAATATAGTCATCTCACAAATGTTTCTCAACAAAGTGATCCAATATTAATAATATATATATATATATATATATATATATAATATAGATAACTACATGTATTCATCAAACACATGTAATAGAATTATTCCATACATGAAGGTTTAAGGTTTTATGAAAAATACATTTTTACAGTTTCTAAACATTTCTTTAATCATTACATTTAACATAAGAATAAGTAGAATTTCCCTCTTGTTGGTGAATGATTGAACTTGCATAAATTTTTTATTGTCAATGGAAGGATTCTTGGGATAATTCAGTCCCATATCCATTAAAAAAATAATCCAACATGAAATTTCAACAGCGAACTTCAATATCATATCACAATAATGAAGTTATCATAATTGAAGGGGACATAAAAATAGACTAATAAACATATCCTTGAACTGAATCTTACCACTTTCTATGTAAATCATTTAATCAATGCATGCCCATTGAATCTCCATAATAGTATGAAGTGGATTTCCTTTTTGAGGCCACCCCTACATCATTGAGTCCTCCCTCTTAAATTCCAGATCATAGAAATGAAATTCACAACATAATTAATAATTGGATGATTAAATACCTCTTCCTATATCGCTACTCCAACCATTGAAAGGAGGATCACCATGTTTGTCCCTTATATTATACAAACATAAAAAATAAATAGAAACACATCTTAACATGAATCATATCCATATCCACGAAATATGAATTTCCGAGAATAATATTATTTCTTAATTCTTACTATCAAATTGAACAGCTGAAGCACATGATTTTAATGACACTAAAATAATGAAACAATCAGAAATCATAATACAATTCCACTAAAAAAGCTTTACTAACAGAAAAATAAATTCATAAATATGTTTTCTATGTTTTATAATAAAAAACACATCATCGCCATTTATCTAAGTGAATGGATATATAGAAATTGATACTGGATAAATACTATAGATCAAACCTAAGGATAAGAAAAAACCTCAATTGACATGTTGGTTAATTATGATGGTGATTTTCCCAAATCTAAAAGGTAATACTCATTTCTCCTCTTCTAAATAACTGGAATGATACAAAATAAATAGAATTTTAGAAAAATATATTTGATTCAAAAATTAAGGCACTATTTGACAACATTAAAATAAGAAGTGGGTAGTATTTTCTTATTTCTATAAAGAATATGTTTAGAAAGAAAAAAATTATGTGTTTGGGTTATCGATTATTAAAAAGATTTGAGAAGATCATGAAAATATAATGAACACATATATGTTGATGCTACAATATAAAAACCCTATAATAGGAATGTGAAAAAACCCTTCAAGAATGATGGGCCAAATTGAGAAGTGCATAAACCGAATGAAAAGTAGAGAAAATACTATATGAACCCATCATCAACTCAACTACCCAATCACTAATTTATGAATTTCATGACATCTAAAAGCAAGGATATGATGGAATCAGTAAAAAATATAATTATTTGTTTTCTGGTAACTGCTAACTACGCAACAAAATAATATTTATCCACATGATACTATGTGAAATTCAAAGAATATTACCACTAAAAAATCAAACTGTCAAATAATAATGAAACTAACCTAGTTCATGCAAGAGAAAAATTAATTAAAATGGTATTATATGACATAAATATAGGGAAAAATTCACCACTATAATTCCATTCAAATGATGACATGGTCTAAAAAACACATTTCATTATCAATTAATTCCCATGTTGGGGTATCCACAGTTTAATTAAAAAATAGTGCATGAACCATGAAATGTTTTAATCAAATTCACCCTTGATCGTCATCCAACATACAAACAAAGAAATATGATTTGTTTACAAATAAAAAAATAGGATTCAAATATAATATATTGAGTATGATATAAATGATTCCACAATTAATAATCTATCAACCACTAACCCAAATCATATGATATTGTAGGCCTCTCAATATGTAGAATCTCTTCAATCAAGTTCTATTTCTCACAATTTCTAAAGATATTATAAAAAAATCAAACATATATCTCACTAGAGATATTATTTTTCCATGATCTTGACTGCAACACTCAAGAAAATATTTTCATTAAATCTCCCAATTTCCATATCCCAACATGTATGTCTAAATTTCAGAAAACGTCGCATGTAAAAAGAGAATAACGTTTTTTACATACAATTGAATCCCTTAACTTCATAGAGAAAATAATTTATGTTTAGTGAATAAAAATGTTTTCTGAATTCATTTGTCCTAAATAAACTAAAAATGTTTAATTATGTGACTTGGAAGCAATTTTTTACAAATGAATATGAAAATAAGAGAAATTTGGAATATTTAAACATTTTTAATAAAAATTGAATCTGTGATATAAATTAAAAGCTAAGGTTGTGTCTTTTTTATGAAATAGATTTATATATTTATTTTTATAGATTTTTGGTAATTTTTTTTAAATTGTGTAAATAATAAAACAATATTAAAAAATAAAATTGATCCTGAAAGAATGACAGAAAATAATAAAAAGTAATACATACTTAAAAATAAAAAGTTTTTATGTATGATTTTATTATGGAATAGTGGGATATAAATTTGAGCATGATATTATTGATAATAATTAATTAATTTGCCAAATTCATGAAACATAATCAATTTTATTCATTGGAAATAAGGTATAATTTGAATAAAATTTCAATATATAAAATAACCCAATTATATACTAAAACAAATTTATGTGATCATGAGAAAATACATGAAGCCGCTTTGATTTATTGACATATACCTGGTTAATTATCCATAAGGATCCACTGTAGATAATTATGATATACCTACAAGATATCTAATTAAAATAATCGTGAATTTTTCTTTTATATAAAATATTTCAAATGACAATATATTCATGAAATTTGTGTTATTTTTTTACTCAAAACACTTGTAAAAAATATTAATTGTTCTTGTGGGAAAGTGATATATTTAAACATCATAAATAATTACACATAATTTTACTTTCACAAAACAAAATTACTTCTTTTCAAGTATGTTAAAACATCACATGTGTTTTTAAAATGGGTGAAAAGATATATATCATGATCTAAGAAAACATTGGAAATTTATAAAAGTATAGATCTCTCTATTACATAGTCTGGTAAAGTGTCATAACAATGAACACCCAAAACAAATTTATACAATTAATGACATAAAATATAATAAAACATTATACAATTTTGTTGAAAAATGGTAAAAATTTATTATTAAATTTTCTAAATGAGAAGACATTACATAATAATTATATTACCAAATGAACGTGTCTAATTTGAAACAGTTATTAAAAAATGTTACTGTTCAATAATGAAACAAATAGAAGATTTAAATTAATTGAATGAAAACCATGTAATACAAAAATATTATTATTAGAGTCTAAAAAAAATTTATAAACCTCTCAAATTAATAAACATAAATATAATAAATCAATTAAGAAATATAATTTTCCAAAGAATCCAAATAACCAAGGATGACTAAACAGTGAACATGTTATGGAGAAAACATCGGTCCAATAAAAATCAAAAAAATATAACCCCTATTCTATTATATTATATGAATGTCACTAAAATTCATATAATAGGTGTAAGAATTATAAAATGAAATAAAAAATGTAAAAGGAATTAAAAAATGAAATGTTTTAGGAGCATGAAAAGTTTATTTTCTTGTTTCTTAAAAAATGGAAGATCATATACTATATTTTTTTCCTCTTACAATCCAGAACATATTCTAGACCGGGTGAGGTAGAATGATTTTGGACTGCAAGAGTTATCTAGAATATAGATGGTATTCAAGAGACACAAGGGATAATATATAGTGGATAAGGGAAATGTAGTGAGCAGGAAATGGATTTTTTAGAGGCATCCAGGGAGGATTTTTTTGCATCTAGTATATAGGGATATTTAACATAGTTATCACTCTATTTTTACTCGCAACATATTTTTTTGATATTTATATCTTCATTTACAAGTTTATCATGATTTAAAAATAGATCTTTATGAAACATATATGGTGTGGGAATATAGCCATTAGAATATCATTTACAAATTGGAATGATGAAAGGGGTCCAAACTTTTTTTATCCCAATAGTGAAACAATACAATGGAGCATATATTATTATTACTACAATCAGTCTCCTAAACATTCAAAAAAACACAACATTAAATTTAAATAATAGAAACACATGGTGTAGAAACAACTAATAGTATGATATATTAAATACATACACATGGTTCAAAAACAATAACCATGCTGTAAAAACATACACATGGTTAAAACTATTTTATTTCATAATGTAAATGAAAAATTTAAATTACAAACACGACATCATATATTCTTAGAAATAAATTAACATAAAATTTACCATCTTTTACTATTTTTTAAATTAATTATTTAATTTTTTTTTAAAATTAATTAAATTAAAGTCAATTAATTATATAAAAATTAGTTAAATTGTGTGCTTCACAATTTTATATTTTTTCTTTTCCTTTTTAAAAATATATTTCATGCCTTTAATTATGTATTTCATGGTGCAATGAAAAATTATGCCTATGTTTTCTTAAAAATGTAACTAACTTCATCTAATATTTATTTGTGATTTAAAATACGTTAAAAATGTGGAATTACCTATAACTATTTCACTACTAGTTTCTAAAAGTAACATTGTTTCATTTTTTTGATAGAAAATGCTTACTGTGTAGTTTTATTTAATTCATTCTAGTTTTTAACAATTTAATATATTATTTTGAAATCATTGGATCATTAACTTTTAGAAGTGAATTTTAATCATTAAAATTATAATTAATTCGTCCCTTGAGGCCATCCAATGGTGGGGTTTTGGGCCATGTAATGGGCTTAATACCAAATAGTCCTTCATGCCAAAATATGTAATAAATAAATGGTATGGTGGGTGGGTTATCCCATGCGAGGGCTGAGACCTTTCTTTCTAACCTATGTGTTTGGTGTGTGTTTTTTTAATTATAATTGTACCCCCAAGAATATAATGTAATAATAAATTTATAATTTACTTTTTGACTGAGGATATATAAAAATATATTTTAATTCAATGATAAAAATTTAAAATTCAAATTAAAAATGTTAACGGGGGAACATTTTTATTTGTTTCCAAATATAGAATCTCACCTTTTCTCTCATCAAAATTTCATATCAAAAAATGAAAGTCATCATATTTAATTAACATATTATTAGTTTTAAATTGATTATCAAGCTATGAAAAAAATTTATAACTTATCTATAAATAAAATTTATCTTAGTCACGCAACTTCATAAAATTTCACATAAAATCACAAAACAATATATTTTTTTAATACATATGGATAAATTTTTTAAAAAATATATTTAGTAAATTTAATTAATTTATAAAATGTATTCATAACACAACTTCTACGTTTTCATATATATATATATATATATATTACACTCCCATACAAAAACTCAATTTTTTCAAATGATATTAATGGGAAAAAATCATTGATATATGTGTGTGTGTCTATGTGATATTTATAAAAAATATATAAAATTTATGAATTTTATCAAAAATAACTTCCTCAAAAAATATGAACAAAAATTGAATATAATATGTTTTCAAAATTTATTAAATTTATATCACACATTGATTATGAAAAAACTCATTTATAAACATGTAAAATATTATATATATATATATATACAATATATATGAAATAATTATCTCAAACAACACATATATTTAATTACAATTATTTAGAAGATTTACCTGGTGAAATAACATATTTTTTCATCTTTTACACATAAAATCATTCAATTATAAATTTTATTTCACCCTTTATTTGAGAATTTTGATAATGAAAGCTAAAATATAGGTTTTTATTATTTTTTGAAACACAAAAAAATAAATTCTATAATTTAGAAGATTAAATCTTACAATGATCAAGTGGAAAAGATAATTACGCGAAAAATAATTCATAGAAATCCCATCAAGGAGGCTTGATAGTCTACACCATGATTATCCTCTCTTTTGATAAAAGTGAACTGACAATACATGGAAAAGGATTCCAAAATCAAAGTCCTTTCTAGGATATATCCAAACATTGGCCCACTCCACTGTATACCATCAAGAGTATTTATAATAATACATAAATATTATTAAGTGATAATTTCCTTCCACCTATGGAATGTGGTCATATCCAATTCTAAAAAATAGCCATCAACTCTACAAGATGCGGCTCTAGATATTGTGTCCCAAAACTATGAATGATATGTAAAAATGATATTCTTATTTAATGAATTCAATTAGAAAATCAATTCAAAATTATATGAGATAATTTTTATTTCACTACCACATATTAGTCCATTATTAGTACTAAAAACGACAATTATTAGCACTATTAAATGCTCATAAAGTATGGGCTAATAAAGATAGTTTTTTATCCATGCTTATTTAGCACCAATAAAAAATCTATCACCTACTATAGTTTGTTGAAGAATATAACATTATTCTACTACAAACAACTAAACATAAAAGTAAATTACATTTTACAAAGAACATCACATTACATTCAAATAAGAAAAAAAATATCTGCACATTGCATCATTTATATATATTTACTGTAAAAGATGAAATGATATACAATAGTTAAAAACTATTACAACTACAAGGGTGGTGGATTATTCGTGACCTTGATTCATTGTACCCTAGAGTCTTGTGATCTAAGTATTTCCCTCATTCAGATTTTTGTGGGGAATTCCTTAACAAACGACCTTGCTTCTTTTGGGCGATCCTTTGAGGAACACATGATATCATTTTATGGGGACTCTGCTAGAAGATTTTTGTTGTGTGTTCTGTAAAAATATGGAATGACCCATGGATCATTAATGGTGTTCATTACTTGGAAACTAGAAAACTAGTTGAGGGGTGGGAAGATTTCATTTTCTTGGTTTTTCATAATAATGTGGCCGACTAATAGTGAAATGAGATGTTTAAGGAGTGGTTTAATGATAAAGATAATAATATTATAATATGTACCCCTTGCATTAGGAATATTGGTCCAGAATAGCTTTGTTGGTATTTTGATTCCTTCAACACTTACAAGTTTAGGTCGGGTTATAAGGTGTCCCTTGATGCACTAACAAAATAGGTGGATGATCTTTAGAAATTTATTTATAACCTTTTGATAACTCTTAAGGAAAGGTATTTCATCTGGAAAGTCATCTTGTGGATACACAATAAGATGCACTACCATGTCATGTGCCATGATTCTAGTGATCTCTCCTGATTGATCCAAAACTTTACAGTGGATATCCCCATGCATTCCATCATCTAGTTACTTGTTGCTAAGGTGTTAATATCAATTTATTTCATATATAAGTATTATAGGCCCAACACATAGGCCCTTTTAGGGTTCAATCCTAAAACCCATGTGTGATAGAAGGAATTTCCCATCCTTGTTTATCTGTGATCCAACATATTTAATGGAATCTACTGTGAGACTTTTGTTTTTACCCAAAAAATCCCCTTAGGCCAAATACCATACAATTTGATATCTCCTTAAATGATAATGTTTTATATCGAACCTTCTTGTACTATTAATTTTTCATCATTGGGAATCACCACCTGATCACCACTGCCAAGAAGAATTTCAACACAAGTCACCTTGTATTTACATTCTTCAAATAAGAAATAGATATCATTTTCAAATTTTAATAATAAATACACCACCCTACATCACACCTGGTCATCACCATAGTTCTGATACCACTTGTTAGGATCATTTTCTTTCATCCCATGGTATTCTAGTACCAACAGAAAGGACCTTCTGTGGTTCCATCCAAAAACCCATGGGTGATAGGAGGAATTTCCCATCCAAGATTATATGTGAGCCACCATCATTTATGGAATCTTATTTGTGACTTGGATTTGTACCCAAAATAAGAAGGTGTATCGGGTGTGGAGTTTTGAGGTAGACATATTCCTTTATAGGTTGTCCTCACTGGAAGAATTACTCCTCTCCAAATAAATATTTTATTTTCCAAGAAACCCACTTTCAGGGAGAAGTGGGAAACCTTATAAAATTATTCCATCACTATTATTATATAAAATATTCATGTGATTCTCACAACATAAAAGATCACTAAAATATTAAATTATAAAATTATTCTACTAGATGTTGATTCTCTAAATAATTTCCAATAAAGTGTACTAAAATTTGTTTCTGGGACATCCATGATGATTTCTTCAAGTCAGACATCCAACATGTCCCACATCTGAATAATCTCATCCACATTAATTACCCTTTAATTGAAACCTATAATCAGAATGAGATTTTTCATGTTGAACCAGCCCCTATGATTGTCATTAATAATCACCAGAAGAAATATCTTAACTATTTTGTCTACATCTTCTAGGGGGACTTTATCAGAATATACACAACTCACATTCTTTCCTATGACTGTATGATTATGTCTTATGGCTTTCCATGTTCGTTAGAATCTCCCTCACTTGCCTTGAGTTTTACTTATTGAGTAGAACTAGTCTCTATTGATTTAGAAAAATTAGTGTAGTCTTTCACCATTTTGGATATTTTCCCTTCAGTTAGGATGCAATTTACAGAGTCTAGGTTCCCTTTCAGGCCTTTCTTCCTTCATCAGCTATGCATTCAGCTATTATATCTTCCCTCAGTGCTATCTCCTAATATTTATCATTCACTCTCATATTATGACTCTAACAGTGTGCTTTCTTCCCCACATTGGTACTTTTATCCTTCTCAAGTCCCCCTTGGTAATTTGACTAACCATAATGTTCCACCCCTTCAAAGTGGTTCCAAAAATTTAATAGTTTCTGAAGTCCTTAAGGAGCCCAACATTCTCACTAGATCCAACTCATCTCCTAGAATTTCAGATGATCCCTTCACTTCCAACTCCTTGTTGAAAAAATTTACAACACCATCATACATGTTATGAAACTATATAGCACCACCATTTGGATTTACATCCTATAAATATGAGGAGGTATAAGAGTTCCTACTCATATTTTCCTTTGTCTCCTTCCTTTCCACATTTTTATCTCCCAAATCATGTATGAAACACTCAAAAAATATACTATCTTAGCCTCCTAAAGAATTTTTCTAACCACTTTGTGGATGGATGGAGAAATAATAACGTTACGGGATACCATATCTTCCACCTCAAGGTTAGTGATAGCTACCAAAAGTTCCTTTCCAAAATCTCTCATTACCTAAAAAGGGTGTCCCTCTCCCGAGTTATTCAAATTATGGTCCACTCATGAACTTATGAACATTCCTTTACTGGAACTGAGGGATTCATGTCCTAGACGACTTCATAATGAAAATAATGTACACACAATTCATCAAAAACCTTTCAATACCACCACATTTCTCCTTCAATCTTGATACCGATAGTGTACGTCTGTTTCTTGGAAACATCGAATTAAACACAAATCCTAGGTGATATCAAATAGTATATAGCACATGATCTCTAGTTTGAGAATAGGATACTACCCACCTAATTTAAAATTAGATAAATAATTGTTGGGATAGGAAATTATAGGGAGGCTAGAATGTGAGATCCATATCACCGTGATTGGGGGATCTCGCATCACATGAAATTGAACGACCACTGAGAGAGGAAAAAATTAAAACCTGAGATAACGTGCAAATCATCACCCAAGATAATATTAGTTTTTATTTCGATAATAAACAAACCAAGAAATGATTCAAATCCAAAGGCCCTATGTTCTCCTGTTCTTCCAACTTCCACCTATTAGAGATGAATCTGTCGAAGATGTCAACAGAAGGACGTCTCTTGATGAAGCGAGCATCCAGTGAAAGTTACAACATTGTAGAGGCCTTTTTGAACTGTAGGGAAGAAATCGAAACCATAGGAACCCCATCAATTCCCGATTGGACATTAGGGATAAACTTAATGGAGGGGAATATTGGGAGAATAGAACGGTATATTAATGTAATTAAGGAATAAGGGAGAGTAGGCGATGGAAGAGGTGTTGAACTCTCCCTGGTCTATGAGTGCTGGGGTGGGGAGGCGACGATGCAGCCATCGCCTAGGTCATCCATGGAGGTGGAGACAATGTGGGGAGGAATGGTATATCCACAAAACCCACTTTGGGAAACACCTCCCATCAAGCCCAATATAATTGAATGTTTTTGACAGCATTACCCAAGAACCGATATTCTTCTCTTTCTAGGGAGAAAATAAGTTTCATATGTACATTGGAAAGTATTATTTGGGTACTTAAAAATGATATTATTTTTAACCAGGTGACTAAGTCATTCTCTCTTTTGGTTTATTAGACAAACATTCGGCAGGATTCTTGGAAATGGTATGACCCTCCAAAAAATCTCTAGGTTTTGCATTTGGCCTATTGTTCCTAGAATCCACCCCCACCGGGTGTTATAATGATTAAGGTGGATGATTACCCCTTGGGTTGTGGAATATTTGACATCAGCATCATTGTTAAGAATTCATATGTCTCTTTGGATGAATATTGTTTCTCATCCTTTGCCGCAAGATGGGAACCATCCACTACTCGAAATTTGATTATTTGGATGGTTCAATTATGATAGGAACTTGACTCATCAAAAATAGTATCTGGGCATGATATGTAATGCCCTTGTCTCAGAACCCTGGAGCTTATGCATTACATATTACATTGGAATGATTAGAAGGAATGAAATCCTGAAGGAATGATCTGTTTAGTAGTCTTGAATAAACTAGATACATACATGTAACTCATATTACATTAGTAAAAGTAACAAAATATAATACATAACAAAAACTAATAAACTGCATCCACAAGAACTCAATAAACGGTATCCTCCTCATAACCAGTTAACGGTAAAAAAATAAAAGGGGTGAGATCAAATGATCTGTAAGGATTAAAAATAGTTGAAGCACGAATTAACAGTAATTGAACCATAATCACATTGGCATAGTGAATATGGCATGGTGAATAAATGAAAAAAAACTCTATTAATATATCGATAATGAAACTACATCCATAGTTTTCATCATAGTAAAAAAATAATAGATAGTAAAAACTGAAATTGAATAAATAGATATGATTATTAATTGGACATCATGTATCTAGAACATGATACCACTATACTGTCAAATTGTTCTATGTGTGTGGGTAGAAACCCTTCTGATTTATGGAAATAAACTTGAAGGGTTTGTCACCAACTGATTTATCTCATGAGACATGTTAATGCATCAAGGGGATATTAAAGGCCCCACCCATCACAAAAATTCCAACCAATTATTTATACATATATTTAATAAAGATCAGTATGACTTCTCAATATCCATATAGAGTAGAGGATACATATTCATCAATATTTAATTGGTAAAAACAACATTCTGAATAAACACCATTTGTAAAAGGGTGTACGGTTGAAGAAAATAATAGTATACATGAAACAAAAATATGGATATATATTATATTTAAAATTTAAAAAGAAAAATTATCTCAAAGGTGTAGTAGTTATACCACATAAGAATGATTGGGTGCACAATACCAAGTAAATCACAATGAAATGGAAACCGAAACAAAGTACCTTATAATATTGTAATAAATTCAGTTAATAATTATCAATTAAATCACTAAATAACATTAATATTAATAGAATAATTATATTATATATCAAATTACAATAAAAATACACCACATACAAGAAATAAGTGGCGAACAATGGAAATATAATGGAAATAAAATTGAGATGAGAAAACCCTTATCTTATGTCTGAAAGTGTTCTTTTATTGATCCTACTGACCTGAATAATCAAATTTAGATTCATTAATTGATAATTAAAATAACTCCTTTAAATTTAATTTATTTATTACAACCTTATTAGGTTCATTCATAGCCTTTTTAAGAGATTAATAGGTTCAATTTTATTGGTTTTGAATCATTTTCATCCATGGTTTTCATAATCAGTTTACTTGTGTTCATGAATGGAAGTTCATTTGAAATGTGTTTTGTACTTTAGAATTGTTAATATATACTATTAGTGAAATTAATGGGTTATAAATGATCTTATAATGGTTTTTCATACACCACGAGGATGTCCCATAAGATAAAATTATTGATAAATGCATGGATTAACTTGGCCGTTTGTGCACAATGGACTTGTTTTGTATTATTATTTTATATTATGAGTGTGTAAGGATTCCATAACATTACATAGGATAAAATACATATACTTTGATCTGATTAAACCACTAAAAAGGTTCTATAATGATTCTTTAATATTTTAATAGAAATTGAAAAAACGTCGTCCTTGATTGTGATAAATTAACACATCTCGAAAGGTATATTCATTTTTTAGTATTAGATGAGGAAAAAAGAGATGTTATGATCAAATATTTTATTTGATTAATAAAATTTCAGTTCATGTATGTTAATGGAATTATCATAGAATTTTGATGAGGGTAGGTTATAAGAGAGTAACAATAAAATTTAACTTGTAAAATAAGTTGAAATAATAAGGAAGAGAGGTTCACATCTTGACTACTCACTGAGAATCTCTTTAAGGCCAATGTTTTTGGCCTTTTGGTGAAACTAGTAGGTCTTGGATGTGGGGGGAGGGCTTGGGATGTGTATTTGTTAGAACTAATGTAAGGACCATAGATTGAGTGGTGTGGGAGGAAGAGAGGAATGTGGGTGGTATTTATAGTGGTGGAGATGAGATATTTTACATTATTTTAATCATTATTTCAACATTTGTTTTTCAAGACTATGAATAGTATTGATTCTTATGACCCAAAATAGTAATAATTTTATGTGAGTTTGAACCAAATGGGCTTTAATCAGCCTTTAATCACCTATTATGTAGTAAAAAAAGTATTTAGCATTTATCGTATTTTACTATTCATCGAAAATTCTAATATTTCAGAAAAATACCAAAAAATTACCTTAACTGTTTTTTGGTGAGCAGAATTAAAAAATGAAATCCATTTTTGAATATATTATTCTAAATAATATTAATTTAATTTTTAAATAAAATCACAATTTATTAAAAAAACAATTTCAAATTTTAACACCTTAAAAAATTAATCAACATCTAATTACTTTATAACCATAGGAAAATAAAATAATAATACAATTTACTATTCTTAAGTTTCATATTACTATTCATAAGGGCCATATTACTATTGATATTAATATTCATAAAAAAATCATGTTACTTCTATTAGACTCCAAATATCATATCGATCACAACCATACATGACCATTTTTTGAAATTCAAAACAAATATTTGGAAAATTTAAGTTTAATGGATATGTTATGACTTTATCCTATAAATAACTAAGTTTTCTTTCATGGTGATTTAGTTATTCTTGCAATATATTCTATCTAATGAATAGAAATTATTTAATATAAATATACCATAAAATTTTGGGGGTGTTATATTCTTCCATCATTTGAAAATTTCTTCCTGGAAATCTTTCATGCAAATTTCTCCACCATAAGATGCAGGTGGATCTTCATCATAACATCAATAGCTTCCCACATTGCATCCTCTATTTTATGGTTTATCCAAAGAACATATACTTGGTGTGTTTTGGTATTTTTCAATACCTTATACCTTGTGTCAAGAATCTAGATAGGGTCTTCACAGTATGAAAAATCAGGTTCCAGCTCCATTTCTTCATAGGTGAGTACATGTGTTGGGTCTGGCATTTATTTCATTAACAATGAAATGTGGAACACGTGATGAAAATTGGAGAGACTTATGTCATTTCAAAATTTTATGATATAACTCTAATATTTTTTATAATTTCAAAAGGTTCGATGTACATGGGTCTTAGTTTCCCTTTCTTACCGAACCACAAGACACCCTTCCATAGAGATACTTTTAGAAATACATGATCTCATACTTTAAATTCCAAATCCTTTCTCTGGTTGTCAACCAAAAATTTTTTACTTCTTTAGGATACTTTAATATAGGCCTGAATTTTCATTACCTTAGCAGGTGCCTCTTTAATATGTTTTGGGCCTATAAGATTCATCTTACCAATTTCATCGCAAAAAGTTGGAGTTTGACACCTCTTACCATATAATCCTTCACATGGTTCCATTTTAATGATATAATGGAAACAATTATTGTAAGAAAATTACACCAAATGAATGTATTTATCCCACATACCTTGAATGTAATGAGTGCATGATCTCAACATGTCTTCCAGTGATTGAATAGTCCTTCCAAACTATCCATCAATTTGGGGGTGATAAGAAGTACTCATATGAAGCTTTGTATCCAATGCCGTATGGAGATAGAATTTTGAGGTAAAGTGTGGATCTCAATCGAAAAAAATCAATATAGGATTACCATGAAGTTTTAAAACTACATTAATATAAATTCTCTCCAGGGACACAAGTTGTACATCCTCTCTTATAGTGAGGAAATGTGCAGATTTTATGAGACAATCAATAATTACCCATATTTCACCATTCCTTATAGGTTTCGTCAATAGTATTGTGACAAAATCCATCATAATGTCATCCCACTTCCATAAAGTAATAGGTAGAGGTTTCATAACCCCTCTAGGATGTTGTCACTCGGCCTTCACTTGTTGAAAAATTAGACAACTTGACACATAGTCAGCAATTTTGTGCTTCATGTTATCCCATAAAAATGTTCCTTCATATCTCTATAAATATTAGTTCAACCATGGTGTATAGATAAATTTGAGATATGAGAATCATCTAGTAGTTCCGTTTTTAGCACATGTACTAATTGAACGTGTAACCTCTTCCCAAATTTCAAAACTCCATTAAGATACACAATGTCTGCGAATCTTCCATCCGTAAAAACATTATTTTTCTTTTGTAGATTCTCATCATCAGATTCTGATATTTTTATCATTTCTAGTAAATAGGGATAAGAAATCATTTGAAAGAGTAAATATGTTTCCCATATCATAAAAAATTCCATATCCATCTTTAGTAAATCCATGAATATACGATCTCTCTCAATCCTCATTTGGGTCAGAAGTCCATGATCTTTCATGCATAACGCATCTACCACCTTATTTTACTTTCTTGGGTGGTAATTTATTGAACAATAATAGTATTCAAGAAACTCAAGCCACCTCCTTTGCCTCATTTTAAGTTCTTTCAATGTAAAAATGTATTTCAAACTCTTGTGATCCGTATATATTTCACATCTTTCACCATAGAGATAATGTCTCCATATTTTCAAAGAAAAGATTACATCTTCTCACTCACGATCATGAGAAGGATAATTTTTCTCACGAGTCTTCAACTGCATTGATGCATAAGAAAAAACATTATCATTTTTCATAAATATGCAACTTGGTTCATTAATTGATGCATCACTATATATCAAAAATCCATCATTTTCAAATAGAAGAGTCATAATTATAGCATTAACCAATCTTTTTTTCAATTATTGAAATCATTTTTTACATTATTTCATCAATTCAAACATTACTCATTAACGTGTGAGTTTGGTTAGCAGGATAGCCAGTTGGGAGAATTCTGAACAAAATGCTGATAGTAACCTGCTAAGCCAATAAAACTACGTACCTCAGTTATGTTTGTTGGTGTGGGCCATTCTTGGACTGCCATTGTCTTAGAAGGATCGAATAATAATCCATATTTAGAGACAATATAGCCATGAAAAGAAACTTATTGAAGACAACATTCACACTTTCTAAACAACCCATATAATTTATTACTTCTAAGAGTTTTTTAACATTCAGAAGGTGATTATCATGGTCTTCATAGCTTTTTGATTATACCAGAATATCATCGATATATACCACCAAAAAGCCTTCAAGATATTCCATATAAAATCTATTCATCATATCCATAAAAATAGAATGTGTATTAGTCAGTCCCAAAGTCATTAATGAAAACTCATATTGTCCGTACTTGGTTCGAAATGCTATCTTTGGAATATATTCCTTCTTCACACCTAGCTGATGATATCCAGATCAAATGTTAATCTTCAAAAAATATTGGGCTCCATGAAGTTGATCAAATAAATCATTAATACGTGGAATATGATACTCGTTATTTATTTTCATAGCATTGATTTCCCTCTAATCCATTCATAGCCTCATGGATCCACATTTCTTCTTGAAAAAGATGATAGGGGCTCCCCATGCAGAAACACATTGTTAAATTAATCATTTTCCACTTAATTAATCTATTTTTTTCATTAGCTCCACTAATTCCATAGTTTCCATTATATACAGAGTCATTGATATAGGTCTTGCTTCAGGAGTTAAATCAATAGAGAACTCAACTTCTCTATCTGGAGGATATCAAGGGAAATCCTCTATAAATACATCAATGTATTCTTGCACAATAGGTACATATTCAATTTGAATATTTCTTTCCTCACCCATATATATTGTGCTCTCTTCCACTCTATGAATTTAATTCAATAGAGCTACTGGGGATGGATCTAGATATGAATTAGATGGTGAAGTTTCTACTCTATTTATTAGGGGTTCTACACCATTCTCAAAAATTTTAACTTACTTCTTCTTGTAATAGATATTCATATCAAAATTTGATATCCAATTAATACTAATAATTATGTCAATGTAAATCATTAGTATGACTATAAGGTTCGCAAAAAAATGACAGTGATGTGTCATGTTGGGGATTGAATGACACATCTTTGTTTTAATGATACATCCCTTAAGAGTTTTGACCAACCACTACTTTATTAATTAAAATTGGAGATGACAAATTTTTTGGAAAACTAAAAATATATAAATGAATATGATGACCAAGAATCATATAAAGCATTGGCTATGTTTGAGGAAACAATTAAAGTGCCTTCCACCACATCATTATGATCATCAACTTATGCGGTTGTAATTTCATAAGATTTCCCTTTCTCTCATGGCCTTTTCTGAGTCATGTTTCATTAGAGCTTAGGATACTCATTTGCATACCTTCCAATATCTCTACAATTTTAGCATTGAACGTCATTGAATTTTCTCTTCCAGTTGCATTCACTAGACTGATAACCATTTCTCCCCAATTATAGAAATAAACAATCCCATTCAAGCATTTACCATGATTATTTTTCCACAATTCTCACATAATAGAAATTGCTTCATTCCCTTCTTCTTTATTGGAAATTTAGCTTTTCCATGTTTATTAGAATGCTTATTCATATCTTTATTTCACATGAAAAAAACATGATTTAGAAAATCCATTCTCTCTTTTGATGGAAATTAATAAAATTTCATCGTATGATGAAAATGTTTGAGAAGACAATTCCTTTTGAAGACTTGTCTTACGAACATTAATGAAATAATAGATCTTGTCTTTTGAATCACATGCATAATATTTGGAATACCTAGATAATCTTGTGAAGGTAGCCTTCTCCAATGGCCCAATGGCCTTAATTTTTTTTATTGATTTTTGATAATCCACCTTTTAAGGGGTGAGGTGGGACCCTTATAAATCCCAAAGGCGTAAGTATTACATGGCCCTTAGGCCTTAGAGGAATTCATTACCCGTAGGCTTCAAACATTACAAACAACCCAGAGTAACTACTTAGAGCTAATATTCCCTATCATCATTATCTTGAAATCATATGACCACCTTCGCATGGATGTTCAGCTAGGATTTCTTGTGAATGCATAGGAATTTCCCGATAGCAGGTGCCATACCCTATCATTCTTGAAATCCATTTAGCTTCTGCTATGGTGAAAGCTCCTTGATCCTCCTCCTTCTGATGTTTGTTCCATGTAGGTTGTCTTGTTTTCATCTACACTTAAGGTGGCCCGAAGGCCTTGAGGTGGCTCGAAGGACTTATTGACCCGAAGGCCTGGGTGGCCTGAAGGGCTTAAAGGACCTAGGGACCAAATCAGTGTCATGAAGGCCCAAACGGGGGAATATTCCTGCCTACTACAGTGCCAAAAGTGCCTGCTACAGTACCCACTATAGTACCAGCTACAGTTCTACATAGTTTCTGCTACAGTACTGCTACAGTAGCCAGAAATTATCCTCCGCCTGGATTTGATCCCAGGTCTCTTAGATGCAATTAAGGAGTCCTCGCCAACTGGTCCGAGGATCATGTGCTTGTGAAGGTAGCCTCATACTCCGTAACACTCTTTTCTTCCCTTTTTTTAGGCTAAGGAATTTCCTCTTCATTTCAGTTTTTTATTCACGTTGAAAATTTTAGATGAATAATATTTCCAGAAATGTTATCCATTCTATATCTTATATTTCACCATCCTCCAAAGAAATTCAAATCAATGACCACCATTGATCAACATCACCCTTGAAGAAATATACTGCTAGTACTGCCTTTTCATTTTCATTTCATCTTAATTATATAATTAGCTTTCAAGGGACTTGATACACTTCTCAAATACAAACGGATTAGTAGTCCCACTAAAATATGGGGGTTTCTATTGTATTAAATGATCCAATACAGGTGTATCATGGTTATTCGACACATCCTGAGTATGTTGTTCCAATATGGTTTTGATCTGATCCGTGCAAACAATAACTATGTTGACTTGCTCAGTGGATAAATCCCTACATTTTCAAAGGGTATTGATTACACTTATTCTGTTAGGTGCCATCATTAAACAACGACTTACACTAAATTTGGTCATACTTCCAAATTTCTAACTAGAAAACACGTATGATAATATGAATATTTATTGACAACTAATCTCATAATCATAAACATTGTTTATATTTACATTAAAATCCTTTATAATGGTTTGTAATGAAAATGTGAATTCTCTTAAGAATGTCCCCATGGAGGGTCAAACTAGGTGCACAGTAAGGCCCGATTTCATGCACTAGGATTCCCCAGGTCATGCCCAAAACTCCTTGTTAGAGTTTTCAATCCTAGGTACATCTGTTCCAGAACCATGTCCACATGTAGTATCCAGACATAGATGTATTTTATAGAAATATCCACATAATATATTCCCTAAATAAATACCTAGATGTTCTTGTAAGGTTATCCTAAAAGACTATCTTGGGGGTTTGTTTCCTAATCTATGATTTCTTAATCGAGTTTCAAAAAATTTCTACTAATCTTCCTTTGATACCAACTATAACACCCCGACCTCAGAATCCTGGAGCTAGAAAATTACTTATTACTTTGGAATGATTATAAGGAATGAAATCCTGAAGGAATAATCAATTTAGTAGTCTTGATGAATATAGATACATAAATGTAACTCATATTACATTGGGAAAGGTACAAAAATATTATAAATAACAAAAAATAATAAAATGCATCCATGAGAACTCAATAAACGATATCCTCCTCATTACTTGTTGAAGGTAAAAAATGAAAGGGTTGATCCCAAATTCTTAGTAAGGGTTATTAATAAAGGAATCATGAATCAAAAATAATTGAATCATAATAAAATAGGCATAGTCAATATGGCATGGTGAATAAATGATAAAACGATGCCATTAATAAATTGAGAATGAAACTAAATCCATGTATTCTTTCATAGTGAATTGTTCATAGATAGTAATGTCTAAAACTGAATAAAGAGATATGATTATTAATTGGATTTCATGTATCTAGAACATGATACCAATATACCATCGAAATGGTTTATGACTATGGGTAGAAACCCTTCTGATTTTTAGAAACAAACTCGAACGGTTTGTAGCCAACTTATTTTTCTCATGAAACCTATCGATGCATCGAGGGGTTATAGCGGGCCCCTACAATCATTGAATGTACAAATAATTCTTTATACATAGATTCAATACAAGTGAAATATGACTTTTCAATATCCGTATAGAGTAGAGAATACTTATTCATCAATATTTCAATAGTTAAAATAACATTCCAAATAAACACCGTACGTAAAAGGGTATACGACTTAAGAAAATAATCATATCCAATAAACTAGAATATGGATATATAATATATTTACTATTTAAAATGAAAAATTATATAAACGGGTTAGTAGATACATCACATAAGAATGATTAGGTGCACAATACCCAGTAAATCACAATGAAACGGAAACCAAAACAAAGTCCCTTACAACATTATAATAAATCGAGTTAATAATCACCACGTGAATCAATTAATACCATGAATATAAAGAGAATCATGAAATTAGATACCAAATGTCTGTAAAAATACAACATATACAAGAAATAAGTGGTGAAAATTGTAAATATCATGGAAATAAAAGTGATATGAGAAAACCCTTACCTTATGCCCGAAAGTGTTCTTTGATTGATATTAATGAGATGAATAATAAAATTTAGATTCATTAATTAATAATTCCAGAACCTCATCTACATGAAATTTATTTTTTATATCTTTATTTGGGACATTAATTTCCTTTATATGGGTTTAACTGGTTTAATTTTAATGTTTTGGAATCATTTTTTCCTTGGTTTTCATGATCTATTTACTTATATTAATGAATAGAAGTTAGTTTGAAATTTTGTTAAACATAAAAAATTGTAAATATATATTATTAGAGACATTACAGAGATATAAATGATCTCATAATGATTTCGGTTATACAACATTATGACAACCCTTTAGATAAAAGTTAATGATAAATGTTTGGAATAACTTGACGATTTTGGGCATAATGAACTTGTTTTGTATTATTTTTTTATATTATGAGTGTGTAAGGATTTCAGTACATTTAATAAGATAAAATAAATATATTATGATCTGGTTCAACCATTAATAATGTTTCATGACAAGTCTTGAATATATTAATAATAATTAAAAACCCTTCGTCCTTGAATGTGACAAATTAACACATCTCGGACAATATTATCATTTTTATTAAAAGAGGAGGGGAAAAGATAGATGATGATGAAATATTCTATTATAATAATAAAATTACAATTCATGTATGGTATTGGAATTATCATAGCATTTCGATGAGGGTGGGTGAGGAGAGGGAAGCAAAACAGTGGAACTTATAAAATAAAGTGAAGGAAAAAAAGGAAGACATGTTCACCTCTTGAGTACTCTTTGAGAATCTCTATAAGGCGTTTTTTTAACTTTTGGAGACACCAGATGGTATTAGACGTGGGGTGAGGGCTTGAGATGTGTATTTAAAAAAACATAGTTAAAGACCATATCTTGAGTGTTGTGGGGGGGGGGGGATAGGGGAATGAGGGTGGTATTTATAGTGGAGGAGAGGAGAGATTTTACATCATTTTAATCACTATTTTAAAATATTTGCTCAAGACTATGAATATTATTGAATATTTTGACCCCAAATATAAATAATTTCATGTGAGTCTGAAGCAAGTGGGCTCAAATCTCCCTTGAATCACCTTTTATGCTGTAAAACATGAAATTAGCATTTATCTTAATTTATCATATTTTACTATTCATCGAAAATTCAAGAATTTCATTGAAATCCCAAAAATTAACTACAACTGGTATTCCACATATAGTATTCAAAAATGAACTCCATTTTTAAAAATAATGTTCTAAATTTTATTAATTTATATTTTGAATAAAATATTTATTTATTCAATAATAACAATTTTAAATCTATAACTCATTTTTAACACCTTGAGAAACTAATCATCATATCATTACCTTATAACCATAAGAAAATAAAATAATAATATGATTTTTTATTCATATTACTACTCATAAGGGTATGTTACTATTCATGAAAAAACAAGTTAGTTCTATCAGACTCCAAATAACTTACTTATAAGAACCATATATGACAGTTTTTTGAAATTCAACATACATTTGTGGAAAATTTATGTTTAATAGATAGGATATGAATTTATCCTATAAATAACCTGGTTTTTTTTAATGAGACTCATTACTTCATTACATATAGGCTATCTAATGAATAGGAAGTTTTAAAGAGAAACATACGATAAAATTTTTGGTGTGATATATTTACTATAACACCCTAACCTTATAAGCCCAATGTCGATGCATTACTTATTACATTGGCATGATTAAAAGGAAATATATATCAAAGTAATGATCAGTTTATTAGTCTTGAAAAAAACTAGATACATACATGTAAATCATTTTATATTGGGAAATGTAACAAAATGTAATACATAACAAAAACTAATACACTGCATCCACAAGAACTCAATAAATGATCTCCTCCTCATAACCTATTAAAGGTAAAAAATGAAAGGGGTGAGCTCAAATCCTATGTGTGGTTTAAAAATAGTGGAAACATAATTCAATAATAATTGAATCATAATCAAATTGGCATAGTCAATATGGCATGGTGAATAAATGAAAACGACACCCCATTAATAAACCTATAATAAAACTGCATCCGTTGTTTTTATCATAGTGAAAACCTCATAGATAGTAATAATTAAAAATGAATAATGATATATTATTATTAATTGGATTTCATGTATCTAGAACATGATACCACTATAATGTCGAAATGGTTTAAGTCTGTGGGTAGAAACCCTTTTGATTTTTGGAAACAAATTCGAAGGGTTTTCCACCAACCGATTTGT
The DNA here is from genome assembly GCA_963277665.1 of Viscum album. Classification (NCBI taxonomy): domain Eukaryota; kingdom Viridiplantae; phylum Streptophyta; class Magnoliopsida; order Santalales; family Viscaceae; genus Viscum; species Viscum album. The sequence goes on along the minus strand of OY728130.1, from coordinate 545,834,567 downwards.
ATCATGATACATATCGATGCATTGAGGGGCCAGAGCATTCCCCTAACATCACTAAAAGTCCAAATAATTATTTATACATATATTTAATACAATTACAATATGACTTATCAATATCCGTATAGATTAGAAGATACATATTCAACAATATTTCCATAGTTAAAACAACATTGCAAATAAACATCTTATGTAAAACTGTTTAAGGATTAATATAATAATAAAATAAAGGAAACAAAAATATGTACATATAATATATTTAAAATTTCAAATGAAAACTGATCTCAATGTTCTAGTAGGTACACCACATAAAAATGATTAGGTGCACAATACCAAGTAAATCACAATGATATGGAAACTGAAACAATGTACCTTACAAAATTGTTATCAATCGAGTTAATAATAATCAAGTGAATCATTGAATACCATGAATATAGAGAAAATAATGATATAATATATCAAATATTAGTAAACAGATACCACATACTAGAAATAAGTGCTGAACAATGGAAATCACACAGAAATAAATGTGAGATTAGAAACCCCATACCTTATGTCTGAAAGTATTCTTCGATTGATCTTAATGACCTGAATAATCAAATTTATTTTCATTAATTAATAATTACAAAACCTCCTATACATATAATTTATTTATTATAACCATATTATTTTCTGTCATTGCCTTTTTTATGGGTTTAAGAGGTTCAATTTAATTATTTTGGAAGCATTTTCTTCCGTGGTTTTCATGAACGGTTTACTAGTTTTAATGAATGGAAGTTCGTTTGAAATGTGGTTAAACATACAAAATTGTTAATATATATTATTAGTAACAAAAAATATATATAAATGATCTTATAATGATTTTTGTTATAAACCATGAGGATAACCCATTAGATAATATTTAATGATAAATGCTTGGATTAACTTGGCAGTTTTGTTAACAATGAAGTTGTTTTGTATTATTATTTTATATTATGAGGGTGTAAGGATTATAGAACATTTGATAAGATAAAATACATATATTATAATATTTTTCAATCATTAAAAAGTTTTTATAACCATTCTTGAATATAGTAATATAAATTGGAAACCCATCATCCTTGAATGTGATAAATTAACACATTTGTGACGGTATTTTCATTTTTAGTATAAGAGGAGGGGGAAAGAGAGATACTGATGAAATTTGACATTATAATAATATAATTAAATTTAATTTAAGGTAATTTAATTATCATGGAATTTGGATGAGGGTAGGTGAGTAGAGAGAAACAAAAGAATGAATCTTGTAAAAGAAGTTGAAAGAAAAAGGAAGAGAGGTTCACATCTTGAGTACTCCTTGAGAATCTCTTTAAGGCCATTGTTTTTGGCCTTTTCTTGAGACCAGAAGGTCTTGGAAGTGGGGGGGGGGGGCTTGAGATGTATATTTTGTAGAAAATAGGAATGGATTATTTCTTGAGTGGTGTGAGAGGAATATGGGAACGAGGGTGGTATTTATAGTAGAGGAGAGAAGAGCTTTTACATTATTTTAATAATTATTTTAATATTTTTTTCTCAAGACTATTAATAGTCAGGATTCATTTGACCCCAAATTGTAATAATTAAATGGGATATCAAACCAAATGGGCTTAAATCATCCTTTCATAAACTATGATGTAGTAAAACAATTATTTGTCATTTATTGTAATTAATCATATTTAACTATTCATAAAAAATCAAGAATTTTAGAAAAATCCCAAAAATTCACCTAACCATTTTTTGATGTGTAGAATTAAAAACTAAACCCCATTTTTTGAAAATATTTTTATAAATATAATTAATTTAATTTTTGAATAAAATAATTATTTATTTAAAAATAACAATTTTAGATCCAAAACTCATTTTTTAACACATTGAAAAATTAATCAAAATCTCATTACCTTATAAACGTATGAAAATAAAATAATAATAAGATTTACTATTCATAAGGGTAATATTAATATTCATATTAATATTGATAAGGTTATGTTACTATTTGTAAAAAACAAGTTAGTTCTATCAGACTCCAAATAACATATTGATCACAACTGTATATGACAGTTTTTTAAAATTTAAACCAAATATGTGACAAATATTAGTTTAATGGCTAGGTTATGACATGATCCTATAAATAACCATGTTTTTTTTCATAGAGAATCCATTCTTAATTCAATATAGTCTATCTCATGAATATATCGTATTTAAGAAAAACATACCAAACAATGTTTGGGGAGTTATATGATCCTTTTACAGTGGAACAATTTTTCTGTCATAAATAAACACTATTTTTATGGAATAATTGTTCCATAGAAAATAGTATTAGGGGGAGTTCCTACCACCCAAAACTAAAAATAATAGTGATAGAAATTTGTGATGGACTCCTACTTCCATCACATAACACATCAATAGAGAACTATTTCCGATGAGAATCAATTCCCATCACAAATACTTTTTACGGAATGAAAATTTACAATAGAATTATTTTTATCACAAATAGTCCATCACAATTAATTATTTTATTTAACCTTGAAGCCCTTTATTCTTCCTCCTCAATTATTACTCTCCTGCACAACTGTGCACATTATACCCCTCACCAGCAGCACTGCTCTATCACGCTGCTCCACTGCTCCCTCTTCCGCACAACCACACTCCCTCTCCTACACAGTCATGACATTATGCCACCCTGGTTCTCCCCACTTAGATCTTCTAGCTATAGAACCTAACTCTATCCTCATTGTATTATTTTTGTGTATTTCAGATTAATCTTGTAAATATTGGGTTGGTCAAAACATTCATTAATAAATTTAACCAATTTTTTTATTTTATTCTATATTTAGGGTTAATCTCTATTTAGTTTTTCCGATTTGGGTTTCAATTTGTTCCGCACAAGTTGATTTCATTTTATTTGAGGTATTTTTCTCATTGTTTTATATTTATATTTAACATATTTTTTGGGGTGCTTAGGTTTATTGGATGTATATTATTTTCTATTGTAATTTTAAATATGATGATTATGAAAATTATTTATACGGATGATCGACATTGATGAAGTTTTCATAAACATGTTTAATTATTCAATTGTATAACATGGTTATATTGATATACTCTTTTCTAAATTATGATAATTCCTCGATTATGACATTTATGTGAGATATTTTTTTATATTATGAATGTTTTACTTTTAATTAAGACATGTAAATATAGTTTTGTAACCCTTTAGAGATATATATATCATTGCATCTGTGTATCTATTTATATGTAAATATATATATATATATATATATAAATGTTTTAAAAATAACATTTATGGTTTTTCTTATATATATGTGTGTGTGTGTGTGTGTCTATCAGTGTGCATGAAAGTATGTATCTAGATTTGATATGTTATTTTTGATAAACATGAAAAAAATAAATTTGATGGACATAGATTTTATTAATAATGTTTATAATATATATATTGGTATATATTTAATGTATGAAAAAAATAGAAATTAGTTTTTTAATAATTATGTGAAAATTAATTTATTGAAAACATTTTAACAAAATTTTATTTATATGATATTTGTTTTATAAGAAATGTTAAAAATGGTTTACTGAAGAAAAAAAATAAAAAAATTTATCATTTATTAAACTTTTAGTTAATATAAATTATGAAATTTTCTCTAATACTTTTTTTAAAAAATATAATAAATATAAATATTAATTATAAATTCATAATAAATATTAATTATTATAAATGTAGTATTTATTTAAATAATTAGTAATAATAAATAAATAATTTATAATATTAAACAATTTTTGAGACATTCATATTAATAAAACGTAAATATTAGTGTTAATTATATAATAAAATTAATTTGTAAAAACTATAAATGAATAAAACAACTATGATAAATTCAAATTACTTCTAATAATTTTTTTATTAATTAAAATAATTAGTACTCATAATTTATATTAATTTTGTAAAAATTATTGAAACCCAAAAATTTTGTAATTCATCATGGGTAAAAATTATTATTTCAAATATTATTAATTCAAAAATAAATGTCAATTCAAAATAAATATTAACTCAAAATTATTAACCCAAAATTATTTCTAAATTATTTATATAAATTATTAATTCAATATAATCAAATTTATTTGTAAACAATATTAACTATTAGTAAAGCTATATATAAGTTACATATATATATATATATACACATATATATATATTTATATAGATTTAATATATGTATATTTGTTAAAAAAGAGAGTTAGAATATATATTTTATGTATTTATATTAATTATGAAATCATGATATACATATATAGAAATTGAAATTACTAAAAATGTAATAATAGTTTAAATAATTAATAATAATAATGAAATAATTTATAATAATTAATAATTAATTAGTCAATATTATTAATAAATAATAAATATTATTGGTATTTACAAATTTTTATTAATATTTTCAAAATTTGTTGAAATTATGAAAATATGTAAAATTTTGTATTAGAAAAAATATGAAGCACTAGTAATTGTTAAATATTTTTAATATTTATTAAAATATAAAATATATATTATTAATAGTTAGTTTTACTCGACAAATAAACTTATAAACTTCTAAAAAGTTTTAAAATATTTTTAATAAATACTAAATATTTTATCAATTCAAAAAAAAAATAAAAAAAAATAAATTATAAATTTACAATAATTCATGTACATGTTATGTTAATAAAAATAATTTTAATTAATAAAATGTATAAATATTGTAATATATATTTTTATATATCTATATAAATAATATTAACAAAAGATTAAAAATGATACCCTTGCATGCGGTGTTACCAAACACCAGATGCTCCAAAAACGTTATCTCGCACCTAGGGTAATCCCAGCATCAATAATCTAATGGTGGTATCATATTTTTGATATGATACACCATTACAGAGTTACTTCAAATATTTGTGAGAAACTATAATGAAAATAATAAATGATATTACCATCGCGCATGATTTTACCTATGTATCGACACACAAAAATGATATGTTGCGTCTATGGTAATCCCCACATCCCAGTCTCAGTGGTGGTACCCGATTTTTCATATGATACATATTTTAAGAGATACATTTAATTTTTGTAAGAAATTATAATAAAAATATTAAATGAGTTACCCACGTGTGAAATGTTACAATAAATTCAACACACACAAATTTAATATCACATTTAGGTTCAGCCCCTCATCTATGACCTAACGATGGTCTCCAATTTTTTAAATGATAAGTACTTTATGAGATTCTTAAATTTTTTATATAAATTATAATAAAAATAACAGAAGAATTATCCTTGCGTGAAATATAACCAAACAATAGAAAACCACAACTATAATGTCCCGCCAAGGGTACCCCCAGTATCCCAGACCTAACAGTGGTATCTAATATCCTATAAGATACACCATTCACATGATAATTCAATTATTTTAGAAAATTATTATAAAAAATTATGATCTCATTTGGCAGGTGAGATATGGGAGGAAAAGAAAAGATTTGAGGTGACTGAAACACATTTTCATTGTTTGGAGAGACAATAGCGAGGGAGTGAGATGTTTAGGGGGGTGGGGGATGGGGAGAAATATTTTTCTCTTCCCCACCATTTCAAATCATGCCAATATTGGGACAATTGGGATAGAAATGGTGTGCTTGATTGGGAATTTTTTATATTTGTTATATTTCCCCTATATGTGTATATAAACAATAGATCACTTTATGTCTAATTACACCAACAAAAAATTGTATTTCTAATTTCAAGATAAACAATAAATAATTTTTATAGTTGTTGAAATTTAAAATAATATAAAATAATATTTATTTAAATTAATCATAAATTATAAAATTATATTTAGTATTTATTCATAAATGTCAAAACTATAAAAATATATTTATTCATAAATTTTATTTATTTTAAAATTATATCTATTATTAAATTATATTTATAAAATTATTAATCCATAAACATATTTATTCATAAATGATAAAAATATATTTAATTTATTAATATTTATTAAATTATATGATGATATTTATTTGGAAATTTATATTGTTATAAAATTATATTTATTTGAAAATTATATTTATTCGTAAATTATAATATTATATTTATTTTAATATGAATTCATAAAAGATAAAATTATATTTATTTTAATATTTATTCTTAAATTATTTAAAATCATATTTATTTTTAAATTCTATTTAATATTTAAAATTATGTTTATTTTTATTTATATTTAAATCATTTTGTTTCAAATTTTGTATGTTTGTATAATAATATTTGTTTTATAATTATTGAAATTAATAGTTCTGAAAAATTTATCTTCAATGAAAATAATGTATCAAGGTAAAATATAATTAATTTAAAATAATTTGGTCTCATGATTATGTATTTTTTTAATGTATAGTTTGTTGTAACAATTTTTTTTTTCAAAAAACTAATTAATTGTATCATTGAAGTAAAATGTATATATGATTGTTAGGATATAAAAATAGTGAAGATAATACCAATTATCTTTATCCAATAATTATATTATTAAAATATATATATACACATCTAACAAAAATGATTATAAAATCAAAAAGAAATTATCATTGCTAATATATTTTTCAAAATTAAATGTATAATTTATTAAGATGATATAAAAACCAAAGATAAAATTTGAAATTATAATATTTTTTATTTGGAATAATTATGTTTTGTAAAACTATATTTTTTAATAAGGGTTATTTTTTTAAATTTCCAAAAATTTTATTTTCCTTTCTTTTAAAAATTATCACCAAATAGGATGGAGAGAAATTAAAATCATTCCAATTCTTTTACTAAATTTCACATCAAAACAAGAAGGTGAGAAATCAAAATCAGTTCATTTAAATTATTTTCTTATATGAAATATGTAATCATTTCTTTTCTTTTACTAAAACATAACCAAACATAGCCTAAATAAATTACTATCATGTGTGATTTTACGAAACTATCTATGTGAAAAAATGTTATGTCTCATCTTGTGTAAATCCCACACCCCTGAATTAATTGTTTCCTATGATATTTCACAAGATACACATTTTTTGAGAAACTTAATTTTCATATAAAAAAATTTTAATAAAAAAATTATATTTATTACTATCATATGAAATTTAACCAATCACTCAATGCTAACAAATGTTATGTCGTTCATAGGGTATATCTAGTATCCCCAATTTAAAACCAGTCTTAAATTTTTAATATGAGACAACGTTAGGAATATATTATATTATTTTGAAAAATTATCATGTGTATGATATAATATATTTACTATTTTTACTCTATCTGGGAGCATAATAATCTTATTATTTTTAAACAAGAAATTGAGTCGTTCTTTCTCTGGGTTGATCGGGAAACCCTTTGGCTGAATGCTTAGAAATGGTATGAATGACCCCAAAACCCCCTGGTTTTCATTTGGAATCTTATTCCTAGAATCCACCCAGACGAGGTTATAAAGATTAATGTGGATGATACCCCTTCTAGTTTCGGCATGTCCGATATCAATATCATTTCTTGGGATTCCTCAGGTGCTTTGATTGCATCATTTTTCACATCCTTCACCGTATGATGGAAACCATCCACTGCTAGAGATTTTATTATATAGGATGAGTCAATTGCGACTGGAAATTAAACCATTGAAAAAAGTATCTCGTTATGAAAATTTTGCGATAAAAGAATTGTTCAATCACAAATAATCTATATTTATGATAGAATAAGTGTTCTTTCGCAAATAGTTTTTTTATAGAAGTTCCCATCACCCAGTGCCAAATTTAGTAGTGATGAGAATTTTCAATTGAATCATACTTCCATCGTAGAAGATAATTAACATAGAACGATTTGTGATAGGAATCAATGCTCGTCGCATATACATTTGACTGAATGACTATTGTCAGCAGAAGTTATTTTGTCACAAATAGACTGTCTCAATTAATCATTTCATTTTACTTAGAAACCCTTTATTCATCATCCTCAATTATTCCCCCTCTCCCAAACATCCACACATAGTGGCTCCCTCTCCTACAATGTTTCTCTGTTGTTCCAATAGCACTACTTCACCACTACCTCAGCACCGCTCCGCAGCTCCCTCTCCCACACACCTGCGCTCACTCTCCAATACAATTGTGATGCAGCACCACCCCGAGTCACCCCACTCAGACCTTATAGATACAGTCTCTGATTTTCTCCGCTTCAATATTTTCTTATATTTTTGTTCAATATTGTTAATGTTTGTTTGGACAAAACCTAGGTTAATAAATTTACCATATTTTGTAATTTATCTAATATTTTGGATTAATCTAAGTTTATTATCTCATATTTGGTTGTCAATTGGTTCCACATGAGTTTATTTCATTTTATTTGAGGTATTATTTTCATAATATTATATTTATATTTAATAGATTATTTTTTAGGTTTTTAGAGTTACTAGAAGTTTATTTTTTATATTATTATTTTAAATATGATGATTAAGAAAATTATTTATAGGGATGCTTCATATTAATGATTTTTAAATAAAACTGTTTAATTGATCAATCATATAACATGGTTGTACTGATATAATTTTTTATGAATGATGATAATTATTGGATAATTACATTGGTGTTAGATCATTTTGTTATATTATGATTTCTTTTTAATTATTTAAAACATGTAAATATGGATTTGTAAATGTTTGGAGATATGTACATGTGTGTTTGTGCCTGTTAAAATGTTGATTTACATATATAAATTATTTAAAAATAACATGTGTGTTTCTTGATATGTTTGTGTTTGTGTTTATCTGTGTGTTCATGTGTATGTATGTATATAAATTCGATATTTTAATTTTATTAAAAAATGTGAAAAAATAATTTGATGTCCATAGATTTGATTAATAAAGTATGTAATATATATATATAACATGTTAAATAAATATAAATTATTGTTTTTTAACAATGATGGGAAATTTATTTAAAGAAAACTCTTTTACAAGATGTTATTTATACGGATATTTTTATAAAAAACATTAAAAAATTATTTTAATGAAAAAAAAAATAATTTAAAAAATTTACTATTTATTAAATACTTATTAACTAAATATTAGGATTTTATTTTGTAATAGTTTTTAAAAAACTATAAAAAATACAGGTAATTATTAAAATTTTGTTAGAAAATATTAATTATTAAAAATCTAGTTTTAATTTAAATAATTAGTTAAAAAATTGTAAAAATTATAATATTTAAAAAATATTGTTCCATTATTATTAATAAATTTTAAATATTTGAGTTATTAAAAAATAATAATAATAATATTGTGAAAAATAAATATAAGAAATATAACAACTATAAGAAATTCAAAATATTTCGTATAGTTGTTGTATTAATTAAAATAATAATTATTAACAATTCATATAACTATAGTAAAAACACCCAACACACATAATTTTTATTATGTATATAGGTAGAAAAATTATTAAATAAAAATTTATTAATTCAAAATAAATATCAATTAAAAATTATTAACTCAAAATTATTTAAAAGTTATATATATGAATTATTAATACAAGATAATAAAAAAAAATTAATCAAAATTATCAATACGTAAAATTACATATAAATTTTATATATATATACACATATATGTTTATATTGATTCAATATAGATATATTTATTTAAAAATTTGTTATAATATATATTTGATATATTCATATTAATTAAGACATTATGATAAATTTATAGTAATTAATCAAAATGTAATAATTATTTTAACAATTAATAATAATCAATAGTTAATTTATAATAATTAATAAATAATTAGTAAATATTATTAAAAAATAGTATATGATATTGTTATTTAAAAATTTTTATTAATAATTTCAAAATATAACGAAATTATGAGAATACCTAAAAATTTGTAAAAGTAAAATATGAAATACTTTTAATTCTTAATTATTAGAAAAATTTATTAAAAAATCAGATATAAATAATAAACAGTTAGTATTACTTAATTAATAATTTTATAAACTTATAAATATTTTAAAACAATTTATAATAAAAACTATATTTTTAATCAAACATTATAAAATAATATAAATAATAATAACTATTAAAAATTTATAGTAATTCATGTACATGTTATGTTAAATAAAAAAATTTGTTTTAATAAATTGTTTAAATGTCGTAATTTATATATAAAATTAATAAAATATTAAGAATGATACCCTCACGTGCGATGTTACCAACCACCAAACATTTAGAAATGTTATATCATGCCTAGGGTTTAACCAACATCCTTTATTTAAAAGTTGTCTCAGATTTTTCATATGATACACCATTACGAAGATATATCAATTTTTTGTGAGAAATTATAATAAAAATATTTAATGAGATTACAATCCTGCCTGATGTTACCAGAGTTTAGACGCACAAAATTGAAATGTCACATATAGGGTAAACCCTACATTCTGGACCCAAAAGTGGTATCCTATTTTTCATATGATACATAGTTTGAGAGATAATTAAATTTTTATAAGAAATTATAATAAAAATATTAAATGATTTGCCCTCGTGTTCAATGTAACCAAACATCAGACACACACAAATGTATTATCAGGTCTAGGGTAAACTCTATATTCCAGACCTAAGGGTGTTCTCTAATTTTTTTCGATATATAGTTTCTGAGATACATAAATGTTTTATGAAAAAATTATAATAAAAATTTTAAATGAATTTCACTTTTGTGTAATGTGACCAAACACCCTATGCACACAAATTTTATGTTATGCCTAGGGTAACCCCAATATCTCAGACCAAAAAATGGCCCTATATGTCCCATACGATACACAATTCATGATATAATTCAATGTTCTGTAAAAAATATTAATAATAAATAAAATAAATTATTATTATATTTGATGTTACCAAACTCCCGATGCACAAAAGTGTTATGTCATGTATAGTGTTAACCACACATCTCAGACTTAATGGTGGTCTCTAATTTTTCATATGATACACAGTTTCTGAGAAACTTAATTTTTTATTAAAAAATTATAATAAAAATAAAAAATGAATTAACGACTCATGAAATGTAATAAAACACTCGATGCACACAAATGTTATGTCGCAAATAGGGTAAACCCATCATCTTTAGTCTAGTGGTGGTACCATATTTTTCATTCGAGACACCATTTAAAATATATTTGATTATTTTAAAAAAGTAGATTGTGTCTGATATAATCTATTTCATATTTTTATTCAATCTTCATCGAGTCTCTATGGGACCTATAATCCAGTACTAACATAACGCCTCACTCTGATCAATATGAATTATTCATATTTCTATTATTTTCATAGATAACTATTGAATTAGGAAGTATACATTAGTATTTATTATGTGATCATGATTTGATAAATAGTCACAAAAATCCCATTGGGTTTTGTATAAATAATGTCTATGTTGATGGTGTTGAATCATTTATATCATTTTCATCAGGAAAAGGAATTTTTTTTCTTGAAGGAACAATTAAACGTCCATATTAGAAATGTGATTTAAGGACATTTGAAACATTTGAAAATGTTGGGCATCATCTATTGTGTTTGGATTTTTGGAAAGATTTTTTGTATCAACATAGTGATGATAATTCCTTAGAAAATAAATAAAATCAGTTTTGGATTCATCATGTGATAATTTAATACATGAAGCTACTATTCTGTGCACTTAGGAAAAAAACCACAAATAATGATATTCTTAATATTGAATCAGAATGTTCTCAATATTATATGTTATTGAAATTTGTTGAGGAGGCCTTATATCCGAGATTCCAGATGAGGAAACATGAAGCTATTTCAATATTTATGGATATTAAATCAGATTTTGTAATTTCAAATAGTTGATTCAATATGATATTATTATTTTTTAAATCAATGTTTCTTGAACAAAATACATTACAAACAATTTTATATGAAACAAAGAGGTTAATTAATAATTTACGTATTAGTTATCAGATGAATAATGTGAGTTCAAATAACTGCATATTATATTACTGTAATTTTTAATAACTGGATAGTTTTCCAACATATGAACAGTCTCTATATAATGAGGTAGAATAGGTAATTTCAATATTAACTATGAAATAATTGATTTACATTCCAATTAAACCTCATTTAATGCATTTATTTATGTCTTACCGCACATCTAAATTGATCCCATCGAATAAATCAAATATTTTCATTATTAATAGCTTAAATCATCCATGTGATGGTGATTCATGGAAACCATTTGACGATATGAATCCATATTTTACTTAAAAAACACATAACATACGGTTAATTATTTCTATTGATGGGTATCTTGCATTTGGTAGATATGGAATTCAATATTCTTATTGTTATGTTTTTATTACGAAATATAAATTAACTCCATGAATGTTGATGAAGAACCCATATATATTTTTGGAGATCTTTATTCCAAGACATCCAAAGAAAAATATTGATGTTTATTTAAAGCAACAAATTGATGAGTTAATCTCATTATGGAATAGAGGTGTGACTACATTTGCTAAAGTTGGAGACTAGAATTTTTCACTGACATTTTAATTAATAAGGAGGATTGGTGACTTTTCATCTTATGGTAGGTTATCTAGATAGAGCACACATGGTCTAAAATCATGTATGTACTACATGGATGAGAACAATTCATTTATTCTTAGTAATGGTTGAAAAACAACTTGTTATGACTTTCATTATAGATTTCTTCCTAGGATCGCCCTTTTCAAAGGAACAGAAATAATTTAACAAAAGGTCTAATTATAGGAGAAAACCTACAACCGTGCTCTCAGGTATTCACATGACATATATCATCTCTGCATTACCTCCTATTAATATTCAACCAAAAATAAATGAAAAACTTGGTTTTGGGATATATAATATTTGGATAAAGAATAATATTTTTTGGGACCTTTCATATTAGTCTGATTTGTTGGTCTGTCACTTGTTAAATGTAATTCATAATGAGAATAATGTTTTAGATAAAATATTTTATACCATTTTGGACACACCTTGTATGTCAAAATATAATTTAATGTCATGTGGTTAGATCTTTCCCAAATTTTCAGACATCCTGAACTTGAATTATTTGAAGTTGAATGATCACACAAAGAAATGAATCCAAAAACATATTATGCTATTTCTAAATAAATTAGTTTATTAATTTTTCAATTTATTCTATATTTGAGATTACTAAATGGTTATAATTGTAATTTTTTTTCTATGTAAGAAATGGGTATATCACTGGATTAAAAATTCATGATTGTTATGTCATAAAGGAAATATTACTGCCTGTTGGTCCTAGAGGGTGGTTGAATTCCTCAATATGGGATTTTTTGATAAAATATCATATTTATTTCAAGGTGTTTTTGTGGAATCATCAGAATATGATTTATTGAGTATTCTATTAAATGATGTTGTTTTAATTTTATATAAATTGGATAAAATATTCCCACAAATATTATTTCAATCAATGAAATATTTAAGATTGAATTTTCCATATGAAGAAAAATTTAAAGGATTTGTATAATTCTAATTGATGTAAATTTGAGGAGATTTTTGAAAAGGTTAATACAGAATGTACGTACCAAAGTATCTGTTGAAGGGTCAATTGCATAAGCATACATAGATGAGGAAATTCCAAATTTTTTCTCTTATTATTTTCAATTAGAATATCCTTCAAATAATAACTTTATGGTTCACAATGAGATAAATTATAAAGATATCATAGATAATAAATTTTTAGTTTTCAATCAACATGACTGTTGTTTTGGTGATTAACGTCTACGATGGTTGGTAGATGATGAACTTTATTGATGTTAAACGTATTTTCTTCCGAATTGTGAAGAAATGACATGATTTGTGCTGTAATTAATACATTTTTATTTTTTTAAATATTTATGATAGATACATTTTTTAACATTAAATTATTTAGACAATATGAAAACTATTTCAAAAAAAATTATCCGCTGATGATACCGTTGAAAAATGTTTTCAACAAAATGTTTCATATTGGATTCAAACACTGGTAACCTATATTGTTGTCGATGGAAAAATAAATCAATTTTGAAATGATATCTATTATTATTAATTTTTTTGTAGGAAACACAACATGAAAATAAAACTGATAGTCAATTATGTGTGCTAAAAAAACCTCCATATAAATTGGTAAAATCATATAATGGGTACATGGTTAATAGATTTTGGTTACAAACACACATTTATGGTGACTCAAAGAAATCAATGAATAATGGTGTTTTTTGAAAGTATATCATCATAATGAAACTAAGGTTGACTTTTAAGGTATTATGGATGAAATAATTGGGTTATGTTATTTTGGAAAAAATTATGTAACAATGTTTAAATGTCATTGGATTGATATCGATTGAGGGTTGTGAGTTCATCCACAACATAGAGTCATTGAAATTTAATATGAGAGTCTTCTTGATTCAAAATGACCATTTAGGTTGGTACATCTGAGAAATCAAGTTTATTATGAAAATTAGCTTTATATTTCAAGATATTTAAATGAATGGTGGAGTGATATAAAAAGGAGATCATGTGGAAATTGGTTTGTTGAAAATGAAAATGGTTATATGGTATTACAACATATAGAATATTTTAAGAAACCTCCCAAAATATATCTCTTACCTTACAGGATATAAATATTGACAATGAAACAACGCATTTAACAAATGATGATATAGATAACATTGATGAAGTAATAGGGGATGATGAAACTAAAAGTCATATTGAAGTTTATGATGTTGAATATGAGGATGAAGACATTTTTCATGATGAAAATAATGAATAAGATGATGACTGATGTATTTTATTTAGGTATTTTTTAGAGGTAATTAATATAATATAATATATTTTAGTTTTCTATATTTGATATTTTTATTAACAATTTGTTACAGGAAAGAATATTATATTCAAGTATTTATTAGTTTTTTGTATTTAATATTTGTGTTAAGAAATAATCATATGTAATAATATTTGTTTTAGATGACTCAATATGACCTTGATGGTCTATTTTGTTATCTCACTGATGAAACACTTCATGATGATGAGCTTGATTCAGCTGATCCTCAAGATTGTGCACATATTAGGATTGGGCATGGCCTTTCTTGACTGATTATTGTAGATCATATTCTAGAGAGACCACCATATATTGATTTTGATCCTCATTTACAAAGGTGTGTTTAATTATTTAAGGAATTTATTTTTTATCATATTTTTTGATAATTTTACAATTTTTTTATTATCATAGTTTATTTATATTTATCTACTGGGTAGGCTGGTGTGATTCATAGAAATTATTTTTATGAGACAAGGGATTCATGGGACCTGGTTCCCATCCCCATATGTCACCATATGTTCTACCACTTGATTGTATGTGATTAAATAATATATAATTTTCAAGATTTATTTATTTACTATCATGTGGTTTTTAATTTTCTTGTAGAATTTAATTTCTTTGATTCTGGATAGCCTGATATATCATATATAAGAGGGTTTGGGGATTGTATATGTGATTTATTTCATCAGTTTATACAGAACCATTGAAATCAACTTCTGTGTAAATATTATGATACTGTTTTCAAACTATATTGTATCGCCCATTGACTTGACTAAATCCTATCTTAGGTATGGGATAGATTCTACTCATACATTCTAGGAGTGAGTTTTAGGAGGAGGCCATCATCTGGATGTCAGATTTAGGGGAGGTAAGAGAACACACATAAGTCCATAAGTTTTACATTTAGCACACATTGATGACATATGGTAAGTGATATTATTTATTAATGTATATATACATTAACTATGACATGTTCATTTTATTATACAGGTCTCTACTGACCCTTCTATTATATATTTTGATGTTTATGAGAAGATTTATAAGGATCCCTATACAGGAGAAGATTTAGAAACTAACAACTTTATTTTTTCGTTAGTATTTTAAAAAAATCATGAATATTAATTTTATTTTTATTCAAATTTGTAATTATATTTAAAGGAAACATATGAGGTTGTGAATTTTAATTCATGAGAGAGTAAATATGAGAGTGAACATGATTCCACTATTGATTTGGGTTTATATGAGGGGTTCTGGATACGTGAGAATTTTTCTGGTGATGAAACATTCTAGGTGATTGATATGTGTTGTCCACTGACACCTATGAGTTTTTATGGTAATTCTATGATGTCATCATTGAGCCTAAAGGGAGATGATGGAGATTCATTGTCGATTTCATCATCCGCAATATATTATTAGGAGAGGTTGAAAGTAGAATATGAGATGATATAGTAGATAGAGTGAGAGAGTGAGAGAGGGAGGAGGAGCATCAACAGTAGCGTTAGAGAGATGAGAAGATGTGGGATTATATGTCACGAGTTCCACGTGGAATTGATATTGAGTCCCCCGATCCATCAAATGATCCTCCTCCACCTGATGGAAGATGATGATTTGTGATGTTTTATGAGAGTTTTGTAATTTGCTATGACAAACATATTATGATTGAAATGATGTATTACTTTTATGGCTCATTAAATTTTTCAATTTGTTCAACTTTTTTTTTTGAAATTTTATTGAGTTTTAATATTTCTAATTTTTGGTAATTTTGTAATAATTTTAATTATTAATAAATATTTTTAAAATTTTAATTTTTTTTCTAATTTTCTGCATTATTTGAATTAACTTTAAATATATTTAAATATTTTCAACTATTTTATTTATTTGTATTTTTCCAAAAAAATTTAATTAAAATTAATTAATGTTTGTTTAAAAAAATATATTAATTAGAATCAAAATTTTAAAAAATATTTATTTTTTATTTTTTTAGATTTTTATAATATTTAATTAATTGTAATTAAATTTAATTTTCTTAATTATTTTTATTTTTGATATTTTTTTTGAAAAATATATTATTTGCGATGGATGAATGATCTTTCGAAATTATTTATTTAATTTTATTTACCCTTTTTTGATTGATATTTTATCCATCAAAATTATTCTCTAATTGTGATAGACCATTAAAAATAAGTATAAATGTGATGTCTTTTTTTACCATGGCTCATTTACGATGAAATTCCATCACAAATAACTTTTTGCAACAAGATTTAGTCACTAATGATATGTCACATAAAATGGAATCACTAGTAGTGACTACTGGTGGAATCCAATGCCATTCTCTCTGGAATTTCATTCTCATTAGAGAGATTTTAGTATGTTCTGATTTTGGAGTTGGAATACAACCCCAGTATCAATCCATTGTCCTCACGAGAGGAAGTGCTTCTACTATTTTCTTTATTTGTTTTAAATATTTTCTCTCTACGCCTCAACATTCTTTCTTTCACTTTATCTTCATTTAAAATGAAAGGGAACAGGGAAACACAAATGATGGCTACCCATGGCTTCTTTGGTGATTCTTATGTTTGGATGGATAATTACCCATATTGGATTTCATCAGTTGTTGTTTCCAACAAACATTCATCTAATTGAATTGTCATCTCTCTTTTAAAAAAAATAATGCTACTCAAAGGGGATCTTATCAATAGATCAACTAGTTTCATACTAATGAAGCATATTCTTATCATTAAAACAAGGTTATTTTATAAATGTTATGTAATAAAATTAAAACCACTAAAAATTGTAATGTTATATAATACATGATAAAAAAAATTTCATTGATTGTTTATCAGAAGCATGTACACCAAAAATGATGATTAATTTTGAAAAAAGAATATGGAGTCATTAATATCATATCAGATGTTGAATTAACAAGTTTTTTATTCTTAATAGTGATAGATTAGTTGAATTTTAATGTTATATAATATGTGAAAAGGTTTTTTATATTTGACCATCATTCTTTCACTTTTGGAGATCACAGTTGGCCTATAACTAAAAGTGGTAACTATATATAAATATATATCGACCCCCGTAGGTGGTTTCTAATACTCCTAAAAAACATATACCATAGTGACACCTTATGGGGGTCATTAACCAGTTGGATTTCATAAAAATTAAACATTTTTCCATTATCGTAATAATCAAAATGAAAATAATTCAGAATAGAAAATTAAAGACAGACATGAAGACAATAACATTTCATGTACTTCACACGTCTCTTCCTCCAGAGCCTCTTGATATTTTTTCTTTGGGGTATGATTATTCAAAATTTCATTATACTAATTTTTTTCACAAATGTTTAATCTTAAAAAATAACTACAGTTTCACCATAAGATTTTTTCAAAAATGATAACTTAGTTATATTTGTGTTTTTTCTTAACTTCTACCAATTCATTAAAAAGATTTTGGTATTTTCAATACTACTTCATGTGAACATTTATATAAGAAACCAATGTTTCTTATCATTGAATTATTCATATTATTCAATATGTTCTTCAAGAGAAAAATTATGTATTATATAAAATTCATAAACTCTAAGTTCACCGAACTCTAATTCATCATTTCGGCTTCTTCAACATTAGATAAACACAGCCATCAGATAATAACAGTACTCATCCTCATAACTTTTTATGATTTAACATATGATTTAGGTAACATTTCTTTGAGGATTCAACTATTAGAAAATATTGAATTATTATCATTCTTATGATACAATGAATTTCATTTTTTGAAAATTTCCCATGCACCTTAATTGAGAGAACTATACATTGTTTACTTTTGTAAAATAAAATTGTTGTATCAAGATCATGTAGATGTAAAAAACTGTATGAATATACAATACTTGGTTTATTATTTCATTCTCATCTTAACATAACATGTATTTAATATTATAAAACACTAAATCATTGACAATGTGATGTCCTTCCACTCTTATTAATTCCACTATTAATAGTTAACATGCTTAGGATGAACAATATAGTTCCTCTATTCTTATTAGTCTTGGTCCAGTGAATATGGAATTAATTTCATCTATCACAGTTTCAACTTCCTATAATTCTTATTACGGTCTTCCATTTTTAATGCACTACCTGAACACATAAATTTATTCTCATGAATCCAATTTTTCTCAACACCCAGAATCATGGAAACTAAATTCTGAAATGATTCCCTTACAATACCAATGAATACACACAATAGTATTCTAAAAAGACTCCAAATAAATCATGAAATATAGAGACAACCCAAGAAGAGACCACACCATAATACATCATAGAATCCTATTCCAAAACACAAATGACTCTTTTATTTAGTGAAACCAACACCTGATTCTTAATAATTTATTATATGTTCTCAATCACATAAAAATTCTATAACATGGAAAAAGGAAACTTCTTAACAAGACCATTCCATCAGTTACCAATTCTACTCATATCCTCTTTATAATAAATGACTCAAATCTTAACATACTATTGATTCATACACAATGAAAACCACATAACTTCCCACATTCTAGGAGGACTGATGATGGGCATTTTCTATAAAACAATTGAATGCCTCCACCGAAGTTCCCTCTTTTTCATACAAAATATCAATGGTCTATTTGTTCCAATAAATAGTGATCCTACCAAATACTCACATCTTTGCAATGGTGATATAGAGATACATCTCCATTATACATGTGATTTACCGTGTATCAATTATATCACCCACTATGGCCTCCCTCATAGCCAGAAGGATTATGCGTGACTCTAAGATGGACACCCTCATGACTTTCATCTGAATCGATGAGCCCCATTTGTATACTCCATGTACACTCACTACACACCATGCTGCTCCATGATGATTGCCAATTTGAATTCCTACTCAATAAACGAGACCCTAAAGCATAGAAACCTTGCAGCAATAACCCACAACCACTCACAAACCACCATGCGGCTTTGAGATGATCACCTTCATGGTTCCTTGCTCAACCAAAAAGGCCCTCATATGTGGAAACTGATTAACAATACATCATGATCTCCCACTGCACATTGGATGACTTCAATATCTAGGATGTGGTTTCCTTATCCACCAATTTTCATTCAGAATGAGTGAGGAGGAAAAGTAATAAGGAATTAATAGATAGAATAATTGTCATAGAATCCCATAGGTAATCTTATTACACACAAAACTTCTATTTTGAATCCCCTCTAATCTCTTAGTGCTTCTGTTATGTTCGATCATCCATCCACCTGGTGTGTCATATGAGTTCAAAAATTTTCATGACCAGTGCACCTTATGAGATCGATCATCCATCCCATATAGTGAATTGACTAGGCCATACACTATGGCTCCCCAATAGTGCGGCATGTCCCTTGAAAATTACCTATGCCAAAATTTTGTCTTTACTATGAATTAACCATGTTTTATGGCCTTCCCAGTGCATATAAGTTTTTTTATTTCCTTCACCATGAATATACTCCACAGTATTGTCCTTACGACACAAATACCACAAGGTATGGCCCTTTACAAATGGTTTGGACATTACTGAGCGATATAATCCTTTTATATTATTTGAAACTGAAGAAAAATTTGAGGAAAAAACACCACTTTTGATTAGTTTTGGAGGGGATAATTTTATCTGAGGAAGAACAATAAACTAAATACTCAGCATTTTTCAATGATTTTGATAAAAAATGAACCATAAGCCCAAAATAATTGATATTAATTAAACTAATAGAAAAAAAGTAAAAAAAATCTAATGATACTAGAAACAACAGTATAATGAATAAATGAATCCAGGACTCCCGAATATGCTCATCTGACAACTATCTCTTTATAAAGTGCACCAAAACTAAAGAAATATGGGGAAAATTTAATAAACCATAAGCAATCATCATACATACGTAATATAAATATTCTTTATTAGAAGTTTGAAAGGTTCATTACAAGAATATTGTTACAAATTCAAAACATTTTATTATTATTTCCTGATATATAAGAATAAGTAGATAGTACCTACTATAGGTAAATGATTGAACATGCAGAAATGGTTTCTTTATAATGGAAGGCTTATCTGGATAAGTTAGTCCCATCGCAATTAAAAAATTACTTCAACATAAAATTTCAACTGCCACCTTCCCTATCATATCACAATAATGAAGTTAACATAAATCAAATAGACTTAAAAATTGAGTAATAATCAAATCCTTGAAGTTAC
Organism: Viscum album; assembly: GCA_963277665.1. NCBI lineage: Eukaryota > Viridiplantae > Streptophyta > Magnoliopsida > Santalales > Viscaceae > Viscum > Viscum album. The sequence goes on along the minus strand of OY728130.1, from coordinate 545,813,368 downwards.
TCTTATCACTTTCAAGGTCACTTTTCTATTCAGTGTAAGTCCATTTATTCTTAATAATGGATTCAATTAGCTTCCCTCTTTGAGGAAAACCCTACAAAACCAAATTCACACTCTTAAATTTCAAATCATAAAAATGATATATGTAACGTAATTAATAATAGGTCTATCATATACCTCTTCCTATATCACACCTCCAATTAAATCAAGGAATATCACAATGTTTTCACATAATTTGATGAAACCATAAACTATAAGAGAAAACCCTCTTAACAGTTATCATATCCCAATCCATGAACTTTGAATTTTCTAGTATAAATTTATTACCTAATGACTACCATCTGTTTGAATAGTTAAAGAATATAATTTTGATGACATGGAAATAATGAAACAATCGACAAACAAAATACAATGACACTAAAAAAAATTTCCCTATAAGAAAATAAATTCATAAAAATGTTTTCCAATATTTTATAATTGCTAAAACAGGGACACCATTTAACTCATAGAAAAGATATATAAAAATCGATACTAAATGAATAATATAGATCTAACATATCGATAATAAAAATCATCTATCTTTATATTAGTAAATTATGATGGTGTCTTTGCAATATTTTTTTAAGAAATATTCATTTCTCTACTTCCATATAACTGGAATGATAAAAAAATAGAATTGTTGGAAGATATATTTGGGGAAAAAAATAAGGATATTTCTGACCATGTAAACATCAGAAGAGGATAATATTTTCCAATTTCCATAAAAAATATGTTTAGAATGAAAAAAGTATTTATATTGGTGATTTCGTATTTGGAAAATTTAGGATGATCAAGAAAATATAATGAACACATATATGTTGATACTTCAATATAGAAACACAAAAATAAGAATTAAATAAAACCATGAGGAATTCAATTCCAAAATGAGAAGTGTATAAAAAAAATACAAAATAGAGATAATAAAAAATAAACCAATCATCAAATCATTTATCCAATTACTAATTTCTGAATTTCATGACATCAGAAACCAAGGATATGTTGGAATTATTAAGTATTATACTTTTTATCTTTTTTGTAACTGCTTATTATGTAGCATGAAATATTTATCAATGTGCTACTATGTTACCATTAATGTATATTACCATTACAAAATAAAACTATAAAATATTAATGAAACTGACCCAATTCTAGAATGATAAAACTAAATGAAAATCATATTATATGGCATAAATATAGGAATCAATTCAATACTACAACACCATTAAAATGATTACATGATCTGAAACAATCAATAATATTATCAATTCATACACTTTTGGTGTCTCTACTTTTCATGTAAAATAACTAACAATTCATGAACATGATATTTTTTAACCATATTCCCTCATTCTTATCATCCAACATCCATGTCAGGAAATATGATTTATTTTCAAATAAAAAATCATCCTAGTTCAATGATTATATAATGAATACGATATAAATAATTCCAAAAAGGATTCATCTATCGACCATTGACCAAAATCATAAAATGTTGTATGTCCCTTAATATGAAGAACCTATTCAATATTATCATATTTCTCAGAATTTACAAAGTTAGTGTAATAAATTAAAACATCTGGCCCACTATAGAAATGATTTGTCTAGAACATTCATTGTACAACTCAATAAATTATTTCTATTGAATCATATGGTTTTGATATCCCAAAAAATAGTTTTTCATTTCATGAATACTTTCATGTAATAAGAGAACAAAATTTTAGAAATAATTGAATCCATGATCTTCATAGAGAAAATAAGTTGTGTTTAGTTCAAAATTTTATTCTACATTCAGTTATAAAAAATACACAAAAAATAATTCTTGATTATATAATTTAAAAAAATTATAATCGAATATGAAAATAAGTGAAATTTGGAAAATTTAGAGAATTTTAATTACAATTGATTCCATGATTTCAAATAAAACCCAAGGTTGTATCTTATTAATGGAAACATTACATGTATTTATTTTTGTACATTTATTGTAAATATAGTTGAATTATTTAAACAATAAAACAGTATTTAAAAATAGAAATTGAAAATGACAAAATTTTGGAAAATAATAAATAACTTATAGTTACAAACAAAACAATTATTAGGAATAATTGTATTTTATTTCATTATAGAATGGGGAAGAAATAATTCACGTAAAATATTATGGATAATATTTGATTAATTTTCCAAATTTATGAATCAAAATTAGTTTGATACATCAGAAATAATATATAATTTTCTTAAAAGTTTAAAATATATAATAACAAAATTATATAATAAAGTAAAATCATGTGAACATGAAAAAAATGAAATAAGCCACTTTGAGTTATTGAAATATACCTAATACATTCTTCTTAGGTATCCATGGTAGATAAGTATGATCATGTTGTTATATTTATAATAAAACTTTATGTGAAATTTTACTGTTTATAAAAATATATCAAACTAAAATATATTCATGTAATTAGTATCAATTAATTTGTCACACTTTTGTAAATATATGCAATGTTATTATTTTCAAGTAATATAGTTAAAACAAAAATAATAATGCAACATCAGTACAATTTCATAGAAAAAACTACAAGTTTTCATGTAAATTAAAACAACACATGTGTTATTAAAGTGGGGGAAAATATACATATCACAGTATAAGAAAAGACATGAAATTTTAAGAAATCTAGATGAGTCTATTTCACAATCATGTAAAGTGTTATAGAAATGAAAACCCAAATTTTTTGAACAATTAATGACATAAAATATAATAATGTAAAATAATATTTTGTTAACAACTGATAAAAAATCGGTTTAAATTTTCAATATGTTATGAAATAACACAATAATTATGTTACCGAATTTATGTTTCAAATCCAAACCTATTATTATAATATGTTTTCAGTCAATAATGAAATAAATAATACATCCAAATTAATTGAAATAAAACCAGGTTATCAAAAAATATTATTATTATCTTTATAAAACCTTATTATAAACCAATCAAATTAATGAGAAAACATACAATAAATGAATTATGTAAAACCTATTTTCTAATAAACCAAATAACCAAGGATGAATGAACACTAAATATCGTATAGAGAAAAAAATTTTCCAATAAAAATCCAAACAATGAAATCCCTATTTTTTTATCTTCCAAGTATGTCACTACAATGCATATAAGATGGGTAAAAATTAGAAAATGAAACAAAATATATAAAAGAAATTGAAAAATGAAAGGTATTAGGGGTATGAAAAAATTTATTTCTTGTTTCCTAAAAAAAGGTAAATCATTTAATTTGTTTTTTCCCTCCTATAACCAAAAACATGTTCTAAACTGGGTGATACAGAAAGATTCTAGACTAAAAGAGTTATCTGTTGAATGGATGGGATTCAAGAGAAACTGTGGATGATATGTTATAGATAAGGGTAATATAGTGGGGTGGAAGTGTATTTTTAAAGGTGACTTAGGATAATTTTAATATCTATTATATAGAGAAATTTCACATAGTTTTCACCATATTTTATGTAAATTGATATATTTAATTATAAGGTTATCATAATTTTACAATTGTTATTTATGAAACAAACAAGGTGTGGTAATATAACAATTATAATTTCTATCAAAAATGGGAATGATGATGGGGTCAAAACATTTTTATCCCTATAGTGAAACAATACAAAGGAGTATATAATAATAGTAGTCAAATAAGATTCTTAAAGATTCAAAAGTGCGTAATTTTAATATAAAATAATAGAAACACAAGTTTCATAAAAAACAAATAATATGATGTAGGTAATACTTACAAATGGTTCAAAAAATAATAATAATCATGTGGGGAAAATATACCCATGGTCAAAAATGGAATTAGTAATACCTAAAATACATTCTCTAGGAGGATGGAATATATAGTAAAAATGTGGACAAAAAAACACTAAAATAGATGATAAGCAAGATAGAAAAATGTTTATAATGTGGGGGAGAAAAAAATTATTTAATTAAGGAATAAGCAAACCAATACTTAGGGATTTGTAATAATTCCATTGAGGCATTTTTGAGAAGTATATTAACTAATCACTTCATAAAATTCATAGTTATCAAAATTACAACCATTGTTTCTATGTATAATCCTCTTAAGTTGTTTGAATGAAAATACCAATAGGCTATCTAAAGGCACGTCTAAAAACCTACTACTAAAAACGTCTACCAAAAAATTTGTTGTTATCTAAAATTACAGACTGAAAACAATTATAACAGGGGAAAACAATTAGGTAATACCTCGGGCTGTAATTATGAAAAAAAGATAATCATATTTAAAAAAATTGGAAAAAAATATCAAATTACAAAACATTTAGAATTTTTTGTAGCGAATACAAGTTTGATTTCAATAGCACCTATTTGCAGAATTATCCTGTCGGCTTAAGGTAACCACAACTGAAGAAAAAATTTCAAACAATTAAAAAGATAAATTGAATGAATAATAGATTATAATGGTTAAGTGGAATCATTGAAGAAAAAACTACATGTTTTATTGCAATTTCCACCCAGTTGGAATTGTCCATGGAAAGCCACAAATAAAAGTAAATATATTTGATGATTAACTGAGTTCAAGGAATGAATATGCAACAAATATATGCCTATACATGAGGTTCCACAAGAGTCGATAAAGGAACATCATTGAGAGAACCATTCTATATCAATTCTCAATAAAGAGATGCACATATGGAAAATTAAGGGAAAAATATAAATTACAGAGAAACACATTCAAAATTTTAGGATCAGAGGGAAACTAAAATCTCACTAAGTGAATCGGACAAAAAACATGAAGAAACACTGGTATGGTGGAATCGACATCACTTGGTTATAATAATCATTTGATCATCTAGAACCTGGTTGGAAAACATCAATATGGTGTTTAATTATAAATCACCAGTATTATAGTTGGCCAAAAAAGATGAGAAAGGTGGTAATTTTGGATGAGAGAATCTAACCTTGTATTTCTATGGTGGTTAGAGGGTGGATGACACCATATTGAGGTTATAGGAAGGTGTTATAGAACTTGAGGTATAGACGATAAGTGATGAATTCAAGGGTGTGGGAAGGGGAGTTGGGGAGGGAGAGGGAGCCGGGGAGACAAAGGTGGAGGTGGAGGAATAATTGGAGGTGGGGAGCAAAGTCGAGGTGGGAGTGGGAGCCACATCCAGAGGAAGAGGTGAAGGTGGTGGTAGAGGTGGGGAGGGGAGTCGAGGAGGGATAGATATTAAGAGTAGGAGGCAGAGGTGGAGGCTTTAGCGGAGGTAGAGAGGGGTGTTAGAGAGGGAGAGGATGAGCGTGATGAGGTAGATGGTGGGTGGAAACAGCTAGGGTTTCCCAAGGTAGAGAGGATCATAAGGGTTGCGATGGTCAGGGGAACATGAGAGGTAGGTTATTCATTTTTTCAATTATACTAGCCGTATTTAGCAGTCACCCATTTCAAGGTGAAAAATTTCCCCTATTTCTCATAGTGGAACCCCAATTGAAAATGGTTTTGGGCAGCTGAATAGCTTAATCATCTAGTTGTGGTTAGAATGTGAGAGCCAGGTTCACAATGAGATGAATACCCAATTGGAAAACAAGTCATGCCTAATCCAATCTATTTTTAATTAACCAATTTATAAAAAATATATTAACTCAATTTAAAGAGTGATACTGGAAGACACTCCTTCCTAGTGTTTAAACCACTTCAAAAGAAAAATCAAACAACCAAATTTCTAAAAAAACTTTTTTTTATAAAAAAATTAAAATAAAGATATATTAAAATTAAAAATAACAATCATTACTTTATAATAATAAAAAATTATATAATTTAATTTTTTTTATAAAGTTATAAATATTCATGTTTTTTATTCATGTATAATAATTACAGTTTGAAATATTTATATTTACACGTTTGTAAAATATATTGCATTAAAACTATATAAAATCATTATTTATCTATTGTATATATTTTAGTTATAGAAAAAATCTTATTATAGAAGATTTTTTATACCTCGAAAATTATAAATTTTCATATTGTTAAAATAAGATAAGTTCTATTGTTTGTTTCATAAATATATATATAGTTATATATTTTATTAAATCCTTTAATTCTTAATATTTTCAAAGTAAAAATATATACTAATATTAGTTATTTAAAGAAAAAAACTATATTAATGGTGTATATATACATGCACATGAATGCATGTATACATGCATGAATACATTCATTTAAAAACGAAATGTATATTTTTTTTAGAGAAGATATTACATATTACTAAACTATTAGACCATACATAAAAACAATAATAAGGAAAATAATCAACCCAAAAATTTCCACCCTAATACATCCTATATCACTCCAAATGATGTGCTTCCACATTAACCTCTCTCATGATGAATGAAAATTTACCAGAAGTGAGGATTTCAACCAAGGTCCTAATATTTCTCAGAATAAGAACAAAAGGTTATAAGTATTCACCCTTATTAGATAAGGTAGTAACCACTTCAAGGTAATTAGACTCCACTAAATCATTGTTCCACCCATTTGAGCGATCAAGTAGGGTCACATGGAGGATAATATATGCCTCCACCACCATGGGTCTCCAAGAGGCTTGAACATCTAGATAATGAACTTCCAAAACCTGACCATTGCTTTGACTTGAAATCAACCCAACACCCACCCTCGATCCTACAGATATAGACACATATATATTAATTTTGAAAAATCCCTATGGGGTATGGTTTCTACTAGATGAGACCTATTGAATTCGAACCAAAGAGGAAAAAATGTATTTCTCCATCAAATAATTAATCCATTACGATGCCCTATCAACCCATATGTTATCTTGAGTCACCTTATTTTGTACTATCCACTCATTTATTCTAGTTAAAGTCATCTTTGAAATCATGCACAGCAACCCCACTAGTATTGGTTCCATGGAAAACACCAATTTATTGAAATTATGGGACAAATCATTAAAAAAATCAATGAAATTCGGAAGGTCTGAGGTCCACTCCATATAGAACCCATCCACCCCACAACAGAAGAGAATTTATTAAAAATGAGATCCCCCGTCTAGAATGCACATAGAAAAAACATCATCCTCTGGTATATGTCTCCTCACTAGAATTTTTTGAGTTTGTAGGAAACCAGAACAGGACATCCAAAAATAGTATTTTACCTTGGGTGGTTCAGTGAGTGACCAAGGATTCTTCCAACGATAATCTAGATGGACCTGAGTCTAAAAATGAAATACTAGTTTGTAGCCCCAATGTATTGAGTTCCCCTTAGTAGATTCCTCATTCCTGTAATGTTTATTGTTACCCATTCCTCGTGTGAGTTTAATTTTATATATGATATGATGATCACTATCATTAAATTAGTTACAAATCATTCCCCGATCCCTCTTCTATGTGGATACTTTGATCATGTCACACACCTTTGCATTTTAGTAACCATGGAAATTGCATAATGATACTCACATATTGAACCCATTTTCTAGCCGCAATTCATTCCAAACACTTACATCATTCCCGAAATAAATTATCCACACACAACTGCTACCAATAATATATTTATTTCCCCCTTGATTCTCCAAGGAAAACTTGTTCGCGACCAAAGTTTGGGATGTAAGTCACCAGAGTGAGGAAACATTTTTCACGCATAACCATTGAGAATAGGGTAATTGTACTAGATAAAAGGTTCTATATTTACTTCTCTAAGGAGGCCTCATTGAAACATTTTAGATTCTGAAAGCTAAGAACTATATAAAACAAAGAAAAAAATAGTTTATCCAATGACACCCAATCGGTGTTGTGTTTTCCATCATGATATTCCCATTAAAAGTTATCCAAATAAGACTGAATCTGATCAATAATAGTTTTAGTAAATATAAATAAAGCCACATTATAATATTGAATTTAATTTTCCATTGATTTAATAAGTAATTCCATCATAACATTATAAATCTTCACACTAGGCCCAATGAAAATTATATTATCAACCTTTTCTATAATCTAAGAAAATAGTTGATTTATATATATTCTGAAAATGGTGGGGAGGCACATGTATTTTTTATGCTTTTAACCTGAGAAAACCCAGATAGCCACTAAAATTATTCCCTATTCTTTGTAATACACCATTACTGGAGGATAATTATAACATCAATGGATTAATACTTTTCTCAGAATCCTTTTCATACAAATTATTGATCTTTAGAACTGAAATCTATTCATGTATGGTAGCACAGGAAAAGTGGATTCTATCATCTAATAAGAAGATATGAGAAATAGGTGGAATTTTAATAGACCTTAACATTATGGATGAATCCTTTCTCCACTGACCTCAATTGAATATGATAAAAGTCATCGAAAACCAGAATAAGTTGTTAAAGTGAGAGAGGATCCACTTGATGCAATCTATTTAAGGGTTTAAAACTCACAAAAGTGGCCACATTAATATTATTTATAAATTAATCTGAAGTATAAAAATTAACGATATTAAAAATAAATTATTCAAAAATCCCAACATGGAAAGAACGTGTTCAATAAAAGGATATTCAACCATGTCATACACTTTTATCATATCTCACTTCGTAGCCATAATGGATTTTTCTGAATATGAAAGAGTCATCATAGAATGGAAAAATTCATAATAATTGGCTACATTATTAGTAATGGATCTCCTGAGGAAAAAGGAACACTTATTTTTAATCACAAGAAGGGGAAGAAGCCCCTTATCCTAGCCATAAGGATCTTAGAATAGATTTTTTTAGAGAAAATTTTACAATCTATGTGGTCGAAACTGCGTGGTTTTTTTGTGGATAATGGTTTTTCAGAATGAGATTAATAAGATTATCATTCAGGGACTCGAGTGAGGATTTTCCTACCCACAAATCCATCATCAGGGAAACCACATCGGGCCCAAAAAAGTTCCAAATGCATTTGAAAAATAGTGCATATAACCCATCTAGCCCTAAATACTTCATAGAATGAATAAAATGAAGATCCATAATAACTTTATCATCTTATATATCCCTATAAAACTATCATTTAATATCCTCCATATTGATTTTCATAATGAAACTACTCAGAAATGTAGGAATGTTAATACTTTTTGCATTATAGAGGTTTCCCAAAAAAATTCAAAATGATGCAGTGAATATCATTAATGTTATGAACCTTCCTACCATTATTATACTCAACATGAGATATATGGATTTCCTCTTTCTTTTAGACCCTTTTTAGTGATAAAAGGTTTTATTCTATTCACTATCCCATAAACGGAATTCTCTTGTCTTCAAAATCCAAATGATTTCACTTTCCCTCAACATTGAATTCAGTTACTTCTAAATAAAAGTGATATCTTGAAGAACCAAATTATAACCAGGATGATATAAGAGACTCTTAAAGCTATTTTATTCAGAATTTATTAATATTTATAAGTCCAAGAACCTAACTGAACTCCACTTATATAAAGATAATGTAGTACTGCATATATTATAGGTCAGATTGTAATTCAGCGCCTCTCATGCTGATCGAACCACCTCCTCTCAATTACTTTCCTAGAGCCACATACTTTCAATGTTATATTCATGAACATTCCTCCTCCTTTTTCCCTAATGAAAATAGAAAATATTATCAGAAAATATTTGGATGAAACTGGAGGAATGAATACAATAGATAAGGAACGAAAAAATAGTTTTCCAATCATTCGTCACCAATAATCTGTCCATCCTTTCATCGATACAATTCTAAATTGATTTACCCCTTTTAAAGGTATGTAATGATCCAAAAAACCCTAGATAGTGAAGATATCTCAACCAAGGAGAATTCCTAATGTCCTCAATAGTTGCACCATTAATCATGTGCCCCCCTTATTTTTCATTTTTAATAAGGACCTCATTGAAATATCCCCCAACCTGTAGAGGAACAACGATAGGGTTCTATTGTAGAATAAGCAGGTTCTAAGATTTTAATTTATCTTTACTACCAATCCACACTTATAGTTAAACTAAATACCAAGATGGATATCAAGAATCAACAATCACAACAATTTGATTACATGAAAAATTTTTAATCATAACAACAAGTTCCCCCTTCCAGAAGAGTGAATTAACTCAATATTTCCCCTATCCTCCAATATGAAATATATTCTTGAAACCAATATTATAAACTAAGTGGCCCACATACTTATTTTATAACATATTTTTGGATACTGAAATTATGTCAAATAAATATTTTGAACTCTAAAAACGGAGCGTATGAACCGTTTGGGGGTTCCCATTCCATAGATATTTCTAATATAATATTATCATTTTTTCAGGTGGGGTTGGAAAATATATTACTCTAACTCAAAAACATTGAGAAAAAGTCAGTCACCTACCGCTTTCCATCACTTTGGAAGCCTCTCAGTCATCTGACATGTAACACCCCAGGTAAATAAAGAATATGAAATTTTCATATTTATCCATATTTGTGAATCAAATATTAATATTACTTTAAAGGGGAAGCTATGCTCGATGGCGTACCCAACACGCAACAACGAGTTTCTTAGGAATCTTACGTTGCACTCTAATAATAAAATAATATTATTTTAAATGGTAGTTAACATGTAGCCGTTGTATTGGAAGGAATGGATAGAAATAACTAAAATATGATTATATATGTTTTTAAATGTTTTTACATTTATCCAATAAAAGATAAAGTCTTAAAATATGGAAAGAATTCAATTTTAGGCGTATATGCCCTAGTTTTCACTAAAGGTTAACTTATCGCATTTTGATGGGAATCCGTCATTAAATATAGTTTTGATCACTCTTACACATCCTTTTGGACAAAATAAAACTCTTCTTATGAATTGGGACATCAAAATTTACTTTTTGTAAATTTTTGTTATCTTTCCGATAAAGTTCATTTTTTAATGAATAGTGTAAAATGTTGTATTTTAATTCAAAACCTCTTTTTAATCTAATTTATATATATTATTATATTATCTTTTGAATTGGTTTTAATGTGAAATTAGAATATATTTTTACGATTTAATCCAATGGTGGTCATTGGAATCAATTTCACTTTGAAATTAGACTTAAACTGGTGTCAATCTTTTGATACTTATTGTTTTATAAAAACATGCTATTTGCTCTGACAGCGGGAATTAATTATTAAATTAATTAATGTGACTTATATGTTTTGAATTTTGTAAAATAGACTTCATTTTTTAATTTGGAATATCAAATATAGCTTAGGGTGAATTTTTGATAATTTTCTGAAAAACATCAATTTTTGATGAATAGTGAAACCACTAAGTGGTACTTATAAAAACGGATTTTCCGTTTAAATGAAATTTTGCCACCATTGTGTTTTGAATTTCAAAAATACGAAATACATGGTTGTCATTAAGAAGTAAAATGTGGTTCAATGAGATTAATATAATTTTTTGGTGAATAGTAACTTATTAAGTTTTTAATCATGATTAGTGGTAATTAGTCTAGTTTAAGGTAAAAATAATGTTTTAATAGTATGAGATGACCTAGACACATGTCCTAACCTCCTTGGTTGTGTCATGGCCGACCCAGACAATCCATGGGTCAACTTTGGGACCCCATGAAGCCACTTTGTTTGGGAAATGACATAAATAACTTTTTATTTAATGTAAAAGTAAAAATGACACAAACATAATATGTATTACGAAAACATTTTTTTACATGGGGTTATAAAGATCAGATTTTTTATTATAAATAGTCATTGGAAAGATAAATACATTTCCTACATCATAGTATTTTTTTATAATTTTTAGACATTAAATAAATTAATTTAATTATGACATTATGATGATGCAACGATGACCTCATTAATGAACAGTTTAAATAAAATGAAACGATAATATAAAATCCAAGACCTACACTTGTCCAAAAACTATTGGATGGGAATATTTCGAAGCCTTATCATGTTAACATAGAAATATATCAATGTGGGACCTTAGGAATTCGAAACACTTTTGAAAATAAAATAATAGTTTAATGATTTACAAAAGTGCCCCTCCTCTCCTCTTATAAAAGGCCCCCACCTCTACCTCATTTCACACACTCCTCAAGCCTTTGGCTCGTCCATAACCTGACCATTTACTCTCTCCACATCCCTCTACTCATACTAGAGGATTCTCTTTGGGCATAATCCTTTCAAAGGAAGCCTTTAGGCTCAAATCAAAAGGAGTTACACTTTTAAAGGTAATTCATTCTCTCATGTTCATTTGTTTTATTTTGCTTCTCTAACCCCCTAAACTCTTTTTATTTACTTCTTTTGTAACAACAACAGTATATTCAATATACTAGGATGTTGTTATAAGATTTATTGGAGCTACACTCTCACACAATTACATGAAATGGTTAAAGAACATACGGTTTCCATGGATGGCGATATTCTGGCTCCCGAAACGATGATTGTACAATACACATTTAACACCTTCAAAGGTGGCAATTATGATGGCAATATTTTTATATATGATATATAATATGTTTATTCTTTCCTTAATCTTATGTATTTTTCATTTATGGCATACCATTATTGTTTCCATTATGGGTAAACACGATATCTTCATTTTAGGAAGTGCGGACTACCGCCCCCTGAAAGTGATTTGATTCGTTAAATACCACATGTGGGACGTATGAAGGATGGAACTATGATATTATGTATGATATTATACTGGAATTATAATATACCTTTATATCATTATGATTCCATTCTATAAAATACAAAATAGAAATGAAAGTAGCGTTCATGCGGAAGTACGACTTACCGTCTCCATGAACGGTGCATTTCATTTATTACCTCTAAATGATTATGTAATATTATAAATGCATGAATGTACTGGATATATATGACATATATGATATCTACATCATGAATACCATTCTGGATATAATTGATACATGAAAAACGTGTAATTATAAAGGGTTTATTCTTGACTCAAGTACCAATGATCGTTAAAATGACCGTTATTAACTTAAATAATTACATAGTGTTCATGACATGGTAATAAGTGATATAAAAGGAATAATGAACTTGCAAAAAGGTTCTTAAGTGAGTAGAAATTAACTCAAGTTTATTATTCAGGACGTTAAAGAACGATCGAGTCAAGTCGGACCCGAGGTAAGGGATCCTACTTCTCTTTTTTTTAAGTATACTCTTTTATGTCATTCCTTCTAAGACCATCTTTCTTGTTATTGGGATGTTCTTTTATATTACTCTTACTGTAATTTTTATGTTCATATGATGAGAGACCCAATTATCTCTCATCAATACATTTTGGATGTTTTGAGTGGCGCCGTTAGGCTGCCGAATTTTCGTAAGAGATCTAACCTCTCTCTTTCTCTTTAAGTAATCCCCTTTATGTCACTTCTTTTAATCTCCTCTTTTTTATGATGGGGGATGTTATTTTATATTAATCTTTATGTAAATTTTATTTTAATGTGATGAGATACCCTATTTGATCTCATCAATCCATTTTTGGAAGTTTTAAGTGGCGCCGTTAGGCTGCCGAGTTTTCGTAAGGGATTTTTCATCTCACTTTTATTCCTGTGAGATTTATGCTAAATTTGCCACAATTTCCTTTGATTGGTGTATGTAATGACCATTATTTTAATCATTGTGTAATATTGTTTCATTTATGAGTATTCACATCAATGTTGTATTGTCCTTCTTTCACGGGGCGTATGTTTCGAAAGATACCCATGTCGGTAAGGGAACCTTTCACCCTCCTCTTTTTAAAAGACTTCTTTTGTTGGGTATTTTATTTTACATATTGTTTTGTTGGGATATGTTCTCATGTATCCTTATTGATGTAAATTTTATTTCCAAGTGATGATATATCCTTTTTTTATCTCTCATCAACTCATTTTGATGTGACGCCGTTAGGCTGTCAAGGGAACTTCTTAACCCAATTTCGATTTCTTTGGGTTCAACATGTAGTTATTGAATATGTAATCCTTTGAATATGTGTGAATGACCTTTTATTATTTTACACTTAATATCCACTTATATTTGGTGTATTCATTTGTCACACATAATTATGTATTTGATTTATCCTTAAACCAAGGATACCGTCTTCGTAAGGGACTTCGTCTCAATCTCCTTTCATTGAGGCATATTCTGTTTTATACACAACCTTTTTTTATACAGTGTATAAACCCCTTTGAATTTTCCGTTTATTCAAAAGGAATATTTTTATACGAAGTGTTTATTAAATGAAAAAAGGGAATGTTTTTGTCGTACATATGCGGCGACAACGAGTTCTCTGCTGCCGTGACCATTATTTGAGTTTCGGCTTCCTCTACAAGCCATACATTTTTTTAAAAAAGAAAAATAAATACCATGTTTTAATTTTCTTTTATTTTGGTTTTTAAAATGGTTTTCATAATGTTTTTTTCAATGTGTTGTATTGATATCTTGTGATTGAAAGTTGTAAATGTTATGTTTCCTTTATGCATGTTTTTTGTGATAAGATTATGTTATGGTTCTTGGGTATTGTTATGAATACGGGTGGTTCCGTGATAAACTAAGGGCAGGTGAGCCCGATATAGCTCTCCAATGCATTGGGTAACGCGAAGGAGTGAAACATTAAAGTTTCTCCGAAGAGATTTAGGGAATATACTGTGATGGGTATTCCAAATATAACCAAGAGGGTTACTCCCTACGTAAGAATGCTATGAATGCCTCAAGTTACCTTTATGTCTTATGATTTATATGATTTATTCATGATTTGATGATGTATGTTAAAGTGCCTATGTTTTATGGGTAATGTATGATTTCATTCTTATGTATATATGAACTCATGTTTCCTTTCCATATTTTTATAACCCTTACTGAGCTTTTTATGCTCATCCCAAGTTTTTTTTAAATGTTTTTTCACAGGTCAAGGGAAAGGTACATGATGTGATGATAATGTCAAGGATGTGTCAAGAAAGAATCCATGTTTTATTTTCAATATGTTTCCATTGATGGGAAGAATGAATAGTGTCTTTTATATAACCACTTTGATTAAATGTGGAATGTAATGCAAGTTTCATGATCAAATTCTCTAAAACTCTAAACCTGAAAAGATCCTCAATGTGTAATATTGTAATAACTCAAGATTAAGTAAGTTTTAAGGCTGGGGCCTTATAGTTGGTATCAAAGGTCGGTTTAGACAACTTTAGGGATTAGGAGTTCTTGTGAGACACATGATTAGTCCCTATATCTATTATTTCAGTTAAATCCTTGTTTTAAAACATTTTTCAGGTCAAGTAAAGTCGGTTACGAATGGAAGGAGAAGGATCTCAAACGACATTCCTATCTATTCCTAATGACATGATTGCAATAATTATTGCAAAGTCATCTTCAGATGATTGTGAAACGTTTTCTAGCATACAACTCACTTGCAAGAAGTTGTTTGAGATATCAATCACCTCCACTATACCTCATTATCACTTTGGATCATGGGTTGTATTTAGACAAATACTATTTTCAAAATATTCTCATATTTTGAAGATAGGTAAATATTATCAAGGTATTTTCAAATATTTTACCTTATCACAAGAATTTGAAGCATATTAGGATTTTAAAAAAGGTGCTGAGGAAGGAGACCCTTGCGCAACCTATTTATATTTGCTTTTAAAATATAGTCTCACATCACATACTTAAGGTATTTTAAAAGGACCAATAATAGAAAGTTTCAACTCAATTTCGGTCCAACTATTTTATAGAAATCATGTTTTATCAGATGTTTTGGAATTATATGTCATACATGATTATTTTCCAAAACTGTTTTTCTGTGAACACCCATATGACCCCTGTTGTACGAGGTGTATTTGGATGGAGGAAGAAAATGATTTTGAAGGATATCTAAATCATTGTTGTAATGCATGGGACTTCTACCTACGTGAACAAGATGGCGATGAAACCGGGTGGATGGCATGATCAAGGTATGCTATTATGAGTTTGTGTAAGAAACCTAGAAAGAGTTGAAATTCAACATGACAAGTAAGTATGTTTCCTTAAGATCAAAAACAAATTCCTCAATGAAATGTAAAATAAAAAAATGTTGTCTATTAACTTTTCCTATTGGGGAATCAAATACCGTTTAACCCATCACAAGTTTGTGATTTTCTTGTGGTTAACTTTCTCCAAAACATGTTTTCTATCACTCTCCCTCGGAACATAACCCTTGGTTTTACCCTCCTTGTCCATGTTTTCTTACATGGAATCCTAGTATGGGTTATCTTGGGTGACCTCTATATTCCCCTTTCTTTCTTTTAATGTGATAGTTTAATTTACTCTTGTTCCGATGTGGGACTTTCAAGGATGTTTCCAAGCTCAAATTTAAAAATTGCGAGGACGCAATTCCCAAAAGGGGGGAAGGATGTAACACCCCAGGTAAATAAAGAATATGACATTTTCATATTTATCCATATTTTTGAATCAAATATTAATATTACTTTAAAGGGGACGCTATGCTCGATGGCGTACCCAACACGCAACAACGAGTTTCTTGGGAATCTTACGTTGCACTCTAATAATAAAATAATATTATTTTAAATGGTAGTTAACATGTAGCCGTTGTATTGGCGGGAATGGATAGAAATAACTAAAATATGATTATATATTTTTTTAAATGTTTTTAAATTTATCCAATAAAATATAAAGGCTTAAAATACGGAAAGAATTCAATTTTAGGCGTATATGCCCTAGTTTTCACTAAAGGTTCACTTATCGCGTTTTGATGGAGAACCGTCATTAAATATAGTTTTTTTCACTCTTAAAAATCCTTTTGGACCAAATAAAACTCTTCTTAAGAATTGGGACATCAAAATTTACTTTGTGTAAATTTTTGGTATCTTTCCAATAAAGTTCATTTTTTAATGAATAGTGTAAAATGTTGTATTTTAATTCAAAACCTCTTTTTAATCAAATTTATTTATATGATTAGATTATCTTTTGAATTGGTTTTAAAGTGAACTTAGAATATATTTTTACCACTTAATCCAATTGTGGTCATTGGAATCAATTTCACTTTGAAATTAGACTTAAACTGGTGTCAATCTTTTGATACTTATTGTTTTATAAAAACACGCTATTTTCTCTGACAGCGGGAATTAATTATTAAATTAATTAATGTGAATTATATGTTTTGAATTTTTTAAAATAGACTTACTTTTTTAATTCGGAATATCAAATATAGATTAGGGTGATTTTTTGGTAATTTTCTGAAAAACATCAATTTTTTATGAATAGTGAAACCACTAAGTGGTACTTATAAAACCTGATTTTCCGTTTAAATGAAATTTTTCCACCATTGTGTTTTGAATTTCAAAAATCCGACATGAATGGTTGTCATTAAGAAGTAAAATGTGGTTCAATGAGATTAAAATAATTTTTTGGTGAATAGTAACTTATTAAGTTTTTAATAGCGATTAGTGGTAATTAGTGTAGTTTAAGGTAAAAATAATGTTTTAATAGTATGAGATGACCTAGAAACATGTCCTAACCTCATTGGTTGTGTCATGGCCTACCAAGACAAGCCATGGGTCAACTTTGGGACCCCATGGAGCCACTTTGTTTGGGAAATGACATAAATAACTTTTTATTTAATGTAAAAGTAAAAATGACACAAACATAACATGTTTTACGAAAACAATTTTTTACATGGGGTTATAAAGATCATATTTTTGATTATAAATAGTCATTGGAAAGATAAAAATATTTCCTAAATCATAGTATTTTTTTATAATTTTTAGACATTAAATAAATTAATTTAAATATGACATCATGATGATGCAATGATGACCTCATTAATGAACAGTTTAAATAAAATGAAACGATAATATAAACTCTAAGACCTAAACTTGTCCAAAAACTATTGGATGAGAATATTTAGAAGCCTTATCATCTTATCTTCGAAATATATCAATTTGGGACCTTCGGAATTCGAAACACTTTTGAAAATAAAATAATAGTTTAATGATTTCCAAAAGTGCCCCTCCTCTCCTCTTATAAAAGGCCCCCACCTCTACCTCATTTCACACACTCCTCAACCCTTTGTCTCGGCCATACCCTACCCATTTACTCTCTCCACATCCCTCTACTCATCCTAGAGTATTCCCTTTGGGCATAATCCTTTCAAAAGAAGCCTTTAGGCTCAAATCAAAAGGAGTTACACTTTTAAAGGTAATTCATTCTCTCATGTTCATTTGTTTTATTTTGCTTCTCCATCACCCTAAAATCTTTTTATTTACTTATTTTGTAACAAAAACAGTATATTAAATATACTAGGATGTTTTTATAAGATTTATTCGAGCTTCAATCTCACAAAACTACATCAAATGGTTAAAGAACATACGGTTTCCATGGATGGCGAAATTCTGCCTCCCGAAACGATGATTGTTCAATACTCATTTAACACCTTCAAAGGTGGCCATTATTATGTCACTATTTTTATATATGATATATAATATGTTTATTATTTCCTTAAGCTTCTGTATTTTTCATTTATGGAATACCATTATTTTTTCCATTATGGGTAAACACGATATCTTCATTTTAGGAAGTGCGGACTACCGCCCCCTGAAAGTGATTTGATTCGTTAAATACCATATGTGGGACGTATAAAGGATGGAACTATGATATTATGTATGATATTATACTGGAATTATAATATACCTTTATATAATTATGATTCCATTCTATAAAATACGAAATAGAAATGAAAGTAGCGTTCATGCGTACGTACGGCTTACCGTCTCCATGAACGGTGCATTTCATTTCTTACCTCTAAATGATTATGTAATATTATAAATGCATGCATATTCTGGATATATATGACATATATGATATCTAAATCATGAATACCATTGTGGATATAATGGATACATGAACAACTTGTAATCATAAAGGGTTTATTCTTGACTCAAGTACCAATGATCGTTAAAATGACCGTTATTAACATAAATAATTACATAGTGTTCATGACATGGTAATAAGTGATATAAAAGGAATAATGAATTTGAAAAAGGTTCTTAAGAGGGTAGAAATTAACTCAAGTTTATTATTCAGGACGTTAAAGAACGATCGAGTCAAGTCGGACCCGAGGTAAGGGATCCTACTTCTCTTTTTTTTAAGTACACTCTTTTATGTCATTCCTTCTAAGCTCATCTTTCTTGTTATTGGGATGTTATTTTATATTACTCTTACTGTAATTTTTATGTTCATATGATGAGAGACCCTATTCTATTTCATCAATCCATTTTGGATGTTTTGAGTGGCGCCGTTAGGCTGCCGAAGTCTCGTAAGAGATCTAACCTCTCTCTTTCTCTTTAAGTAATCCCCTTTATGTCACTTCTTTTAAGATCCTCTTTTTTATGATGTGGGATGTTCTTTTATATTCCTCTTTCTGTAAATTTTATTTTAATGTGATGGGATACCCTATTTGATCTCATCAATCCATTTTTGGATGTTTTAAGTGGCGCCATTAGGCTGCCAAGTTTTCATAAGGGATTTTTCATCTCACTTTTATTCCTGTTAGATTTATGCTACATTTGCCAAAATTTCCTTTTAGTGGTGTATGTACTGACCATTATTTTACTCATTGTGTAATATTCATTCATTTATGAGTATTTACATCAATGTTGTATTTTCCTTCTTTCACGGGGCGTATGTTGCGAAAGATACCCTGTCGGTAAGGGAACCTTTCACCCTCCTCTTTTTAAAAGACTTCTTTTGTTGGGTCTTTTATTTTACATATTGTTATGTTGGGATAAGTTCTCATATATCCTTATAGATGTAAATTTTATATCCAAGTGATGAGATATCCTTTTTTTTATCTCTCATCAACTCATTTTGATGTGACGCCGTTAGGCTGTCAAGGGAACTTCTTAACCCAATTTCGATTTCTTTGGGTTCAACATGTAGTTATTGAATATGTCATCCTTTGAATATGTGTGAATGAACTTTTATTATTTTACACTTAATATCCACTTATATTTGGTGTATTCGTTTGTCACATATAATTATGTAGTTGATTTATCCTTAAACCAAGGATACCGTCTTTGTAAGGGACTTCGTCTCAATCTCCTTTCATTGAGGCATATTCTGTTTTATAAACAACCTTTTTTTTATACAGTGTATAAACCCCTTTGACTTTTAATTTTATTCAAAAGGAATATTTTTATACGAAGTGTTTATTAAATGACAAAAGGGAATGTTTTTGTCGTACATATGCGGCGACAACGACTTCTCCACTGTCGTGACCATTATTTGAGTTTCGGCTTCCTCTACAAGCCATAAATTATTTTAAAAAGAAAAATAAATACCATGTTTTAATTTTCTTTTATTTTGGTATTGAAAATGGTTTTCATAATGTTTTTTTCAATGTGTTGTATTGATATCTTGTGATTGAAAGGTGGAAATGTTATTTTTCCTTTATGCATGTTTTATGTGATATGATTATGTTATGGTTCTTGGGCATTGTTATGAATATGGGTGGTTCCGTGATAAACTAAGGGCGGGTGAGCCCGATATAGCTCTCCAATGCACTGGGTAATGCGAAGGAGTGAAACGTTAAGGATTCTTCGAAGAGATTTACGGAATATTCTGTGATGGGTATTCCAAACGTAACCAAGAGGGTTACTCCCTATGTAAGAATGTTATGAATGCCTCAAGTTACCTTTATGTCTTATGATTTCTATGATTTATTCATGATTTGATGAGGTATGTTAAAGTGCCTATGTTTTATGGGTAAAGTATGATTTCATTCTTATGTATATATGAACTCATGTTTCCTTTCCATATTTTTATAACCCTTACTGATCTTTTTATGCTCATCACAAGTTTTTTTGAAATGTTTTTCAAAGGTCAAGGGAAAGGTACATGATGTGATGATAGTGTCAAGGATGAGTCAAGAAAGAATCCATGTTTTATTTTCAATATGTTTCCGTTGATGGGAAGAATGAATAGTGTATTTTATGTAACCACTTTGTTTAAATGTGGAATGTAATGCAAGTTTCATGATCTAATTCTCTAAAACTCTAAACCCGAAAAGATCCTCAATGTGTAATCTTGTAATAACTCAAGATTAAGTAAGTTTTAAGGCTGGGGCCTTATATGACAAGTCTCCACGCTTTGTTTGTGCTCGTATGACTCAGTAATGATAGGACCAACAAACTGATTACCTATAAATATACTTATCCACATATGGTGTTTTTTACACCATATAACATTAACCCATTCATGTATTCTCCATACTATATGGTTATTACTGGAGACTCATACCCTGGAGGTGGAACATGAATAAGAGGTTCAACACAAATTTTATTTAGACCAAGACCTTGGTCAAGATGGTCCCTATATATTTTAGTTGGCCCTTGAGGTTGTAGAAGGGTATCCTCCAACATTCGTTATTTTCCAACCACTAATAACATCCTTCCCAATTGAAAATAATTATTTAAATAAACAGATGAATCATTGAAGACTGAAGGGGTATCATGGTGGGCCAAAATCCCTATTTTTTGTGATATGTCCTTGAAAACTATTGGAAACTACAGTGTCTATGGAATAATAATATTAATTTTATCATTTGAATCATGGTAACTAAGGAGATTAACTATATTCTCCCTATCCCTATATATTTCTTCATCCAAAATGAATGTAATTCAATAGTTTTTAGTGAAGATCCAAGGACTAGACTGCATGACAATATTCCCACTATTATCTGTTGGTTTGATGGTACAATATTTTTATGAGAGTCTTATGAGGGCATATAAAATATTGAAAATGGTAATCTCTTAAAACTCACAAGGAATCCAAATCTTTGAATCATACATGGAGAGAAAGGTAGCTATAATAAGAGGGGATTGATTGTTAAAAATAACCCTGATCTGGATTAAAGGCCCACAGTGTATTGGATCTGATCGGTCCCATTCAAAACATTGACCAAAACAATTCCAAATATATTTAATGATTCATTCAGATATTCCCAAGAATGGGATACCAGCTACCCAAATCAGGATGATATATTTTTCCAAATTTACATTTGATATATGTTTCTCATCTTCAATGTTTTCAATAATTATCAAATTGTTGTCAAAAGACCATGGTCTTCCAATATGAACCTTTTACCTTCATCTATATTGAATAATTCAAAAACCAAAAGTCTAGATGTGATTCCATGGGTAGAAAATCCATCCATCAGGTTCCATACAAAGTACAACATATTTTTCATTGAAATTAGATTGAAAGGTTGACCAATGATAAGTTTTTTTTTCATGAGAAGATACATCCAATACCTTAGAAAAACATCTACAGTTTTTGACGCAACAATTGTTCATTCTTACTTCTTTGATAGTGAAATATATTTCCACTATCTAACCAAATTGTTACCTATTTTTTAGATCACAAAGAGGAAATGTGGGATGAGGGCTTGTCGAGAAAACATCCCATCAAGATAGAAACTTTCAAAAGTGATGGGGGCATTGGAAACTCAAATACTAGAAGGGAGGAAACCAGTAAATAACCTTTGTAATGGGAAAATCAAAAAATATATATAAAAAACAGGATAACCAAGAATGAATCACTCTCATAGTGGTAGATAATTTTATTCTAAAATGAAATGTATATATGCACTGCATTATTTAACTAAATATTTGAACTAAAAAAACATATTTTTTATATTATAAAATAGATGACGTGTAGAAAATATATATTATAAATCATTATTTAAATTTTTAGTGGAAATATAAACTATAACATTCTTGTGGAAATGTGCACCAAAACAATTTAATGAAAATTTTCACTATAGATTCTGGAGGAAAATTTTCATTAAATTTTAAATATTAATATATTTTCATTTTATAATCTAACATGAAATTTGAATTATAATTTTCATGTATAAAGTTAAATTTTAAATTTACTGTTTAATTTTGGAATAAATATTTTCAATTCGAATTTACATTATTTGTTTATATATTTAATTATATTCATGTAAAATTTTAATATGTATTTATTTCATAATTTTAGAATATGAATTTTTTTTTTCAAATTTCAAGAGTTAAATTTTAGTGTAAATTATTATTGTAAACTTGTATCGATAACGGTAAAATTTCTGTACATATTTTAAATTTTTCTACATATGCATGAACATAATTATATTAATATTTATGTAGATTCTTATATTGAAATTTGTGTCTGAATTTGAACTGATCATTATAAATTTTCAGTGTTATTTTTCATTGATAATTTTCAATGAAATTGTGTGAAATTATAGTATAAATTTACACCAAATCTCCAAATTCCTATAATCAATCCTCCAACTGATCTCGGGCTAAAGAAGAGCACCAGAGACCCAAAGAAATAGCTATAGGAAACTGGGGTGAGGGCCTAAATCTAAACCAAAATATTCATATTGGGGAATGTATCTGGATTTGAGAATGAAACCACATAGAGAATCCATATTTAGAAAATGTTTCTAACCTTGTTTGAAAAGAAGGTCATCATTAAAAAGGGAAGGGTCCATCAACCACACACCACCTCTTGACTTGGGTAAATATAACATAGTGCAATCATCCAACCACTTCGCTCCCTACCATCAAGATAATTGACAATAATATAAAAATATGTGACAATGATAATGTACTTCCACCCATGGTAATTGGGAATCTCTAATCTAGAGAAAATATCCATCGCCTCAACAATAGGGGCCTTCAGATAAAGTCACACATATCTATAAATGATATATAAAAATTGAGATTTTTATTTAATTGCTTGTATTAGAAAATAATTTTAATATTTATATGAGATAAATTCCCTTTACCTACCACATATTACGAATATATAAGTTCTTAAAAATAACTTTATTATCACCTATAAACTGATCATAATTTATGTGATAATAAAGGTAGGTTATTTTCAATGCATATTTTTCACTAATGAAAGCATCTATCAACTAGTGCAGTTTGTTGAAGCATATAACATGAATTAAATCCAACCAATTAAACATAAAAGAAAATTAGAATTTATAAATAACATAATATTATTTTTAAATAATAAAAAAACAACTTTACATTGAATCGTTTTGATATAGTTACTATAACAAAAACAATGATATGAAATATTTACAAATAATAACAATTAAAACCAAAATAAAAAGAATTATACTGAAAGAGGATATTATTATGGGATAAAAAAGTTGCAAAGCAGTGAACCATGTGATTATAGTTAAAATAAGGTAATTTTATAAGTGTTACTTAATGAAATGAAACTACAAATAATTTTAATGTCATGTAATATGTGATAAAAATGCAATTAGATTTGTGGTCAGATGCATGTACAAATACAATGATGTTTAATTTTGAAAAATTATTTTGGATCATTAATATCATAAATTTTTTTGAATTTGTTAGAGTTTGTGTCCTAGACCAAACTGTTGGTAATTTGATGTCATCAATATTTAATGTATTAAATATCTTATTACAAGTTGGTTATTGTTCTACATGACTATCGTGTAATAATCTTCTAGAGTATTTGATGCATTGATATGTTCTTAGAAATTCCCCGTTATGATGAGAAACATTAATTACTATAAGAATATTATTAAATATAGTATTGTGGTTGGATGACATAATCTGATGTGAAACATTGTATACCGACCATCAGGTGCATGTACTCATAAGAATATGAGACTTCCTCTCATAAATTTCACACTTGGTAGTCCCAAATATGAGAGATTATGAGAACATACCCGCCAGTCAGAATTCCACATGTTTTGGTGTCATAATATATGCCTATATGTGAGCATATGTAATGGTTGTTAGACTTTAAGATTATCAATAATATGTATCAGGACTCACTGACATTGATTTCTTATAAAACCCATCATGCCATATATTGAGGGGAAGTTGGGTACGTTGGGTGCGTCACGAATGACAAGTTATTAATGGATAAGTTGAGGAAGGATTTGTCCCTTCCATATTTATAGAAATTGATATCTCCTCCCTTTGAGTGAAATAGAACGTTCTCCCAATATTCCATGGCCATGGTGTAACGATGTGTTTATTTTACGTAGTCAAAGAATGATGTATCAAGTATTTAGGTTGATGATGCCATCATGAAACATACATGATGAGATATTGTGACGAAGGGATTGTATTACACATTGAGCGTTCATATGTGGATGTCGTATTTGCGACATTAAGTTATTTGTATTATGTTCAATGATCCATTACTAGAATGTAATCTTTTACTTTAGGAAACCCTACATATTTCCAACAAAAAAGAATCCTAGAGGGTCACACAATAAGTGTTTCTGGTGGTCTCGATTAAATTATATTTTAATTTAATTAATGGAATAAATTTTATTCTCATGAATGAGGAATAATTTTTTTCATGTTAAAAATAATCGCATAAATTAAAATAAATATTTATTCACCGGATCATGAATAGAATATATTTATTTTTTTTATAGAAAATTTAATAATTATTTATTTAATAGTTTTTAAATGAAAATATTTATTTAAGAGCATAAAATATTTATTCCGATGTTCAATAAATGGAAGAGGAGGTCGAACGGACCAAGACAATGCCTAGTGATAAATTTATTATTTAGAAGTATATAAATATTTTTTATTCAGTTTTCACAAGAAATAATAATAACTGTGTTATCATTATCTGGAGTGTGATATTTTTTATTGTTTTGTTTTTCACATGTCGGTGCACCAAAAATAAAGATGATGTTATTCTTTTTAAATGGCATGTCTTTTCTCTAATGGTTATAATTGCATTTAATCACTGTTATGCAATTAAATATTGTAACTAAAACCTCATCTCAATTAATAGATGGGTAGGTATATTGTCCCAATGGTCTATGAATTCTCTCCAGACTTACCTCCACTCTCCCCATCTCAATAACGAGAGAACTTCATCAAGACCGAAGAACAAGTGTTCAAGAACGATCGACACAAGACATTATCTTTTTCATGTTAGCACCCGAGTAATGAGTGGTGTTGATTGGAGACCATTGTAGCATGTGTGTATAACCTCTATAAGGATTCTACATTGTATCCTCACAAGCACAATGAAGGCATTCTGGAAGGGTCATTCTTGACTATCAAAAATCATCAATGCATAAAGTACTGAAGAACTCGTTATTTAATTTATTTAGAAGTTAATAATTTATTTACAAACATGATGTGAAAGGTCCTCTATCTTGGATCTATCATTTATTTTCTACTTATAAATATTTTATTTAATTACGAGGATACTGGCATTCAATATTTTATTGATACTGGATTGATCATCGATTATGGAAATAGAAAACTTGGGACCTCCCCCAACCACACATTTATTATGTACAGATCCTTCAAGTGGTATCATAGGGATCTCCTCCTCATTTAAAATTATTTAAATAATTATTTGATTATTTTAACATTAATAATTTAGTTTTTCAGTTCATGGATAATCATTCTCTTAATTTAAATTTTGATATATTTTCTTCCTATTTTTTTCTCACAGATCTAAGAGAAGAAAATAATTTTTTGATTAAAATTATATGAAGGTTCTCATCAGGAGGAAATAATGATTCAATGCACATAAAATGAAAGTACAAACAATTTGATCTGAATTTCACACCATTTAATCTACAATACATTTAATTTAATCCCGATTACACACCGTGTATTTGTTTTCATCGCATCGGGAGGACTTCAACAATTACTCATGATGTGTGCATTTATTACAGGTGGTGTAGTTAATTATTACATCACGTATTGACCAGGAAATATAGTATCATGGTTATTGATAACACGTCATGTGGCCCACTAGACACAGTGTGTAGTCCCTTTTGAGTCAGGGCCAAACAGTGTATCCCATACATGGATAAACCGATCAGTAAGTATGTAACCCATAGAAAAAACGATGTGTGGTCCATTGTAAACACCATGCATACTAAGATTTATGAACAATGCCACACACGATTAGTCCATAGGAATATAATTTTGATAAGACGGTGAAGGTAGTACACGCCATGTAATCAGAACTACACGTCGTGTACTTTACCAGATTACATGGAATTCAAATTTTAATGTTTTTGTAATCTTCACAACTACATATCATGTATATATTGTATTATAGGTTGTTAGTCTATGCATTGAAGGATAAAACATTTCCAAAAAAACCATGTGATTCTTGTAACCATTTGTGAGGAACATGTTTTGATAATACACATAAATCTTGTTTTCCATATGTCACAAGATTAAAATAGTATACAATTATAATATATTTTGGGTAGATTCTGGATAGGTATTCAACATTTTACCTCCATGTTACATTTATGGACATTTTTACTTCTAAATTAATTTATTTTGTTTAAAATTAAATGTAAATTCAGAGAATGATTAAGATGAAAGGATTGATTAATTAAAGATAATAATTAATCGATCCGAGTGCGATTTATGTTAATAATAACGATTAAATAATTGAATTCTAGTTTTATTAAATATGCCACTCACTGAATGTATGTGGAATATCATTAGATAGACTATACCTTTTCATGTGATTGGTTTAATTTTAATTTATTATTTAAATTAAATTATTGGAAAGTGTGCCACCTCTCCTCGTTAATATATAGGTCTTGTGTGCCCATGGATTATTTAATGTAAACCTCCCTTTACCCCTCACCTGTATGTGAGTAAAAGCATATGTAATGGATGGAGATCCTAAGATTATGAAGGTGGTTAATGACAAGAGATGAGGAAAACCAATCCAAGGTGATACAAAGGTGGACAGGTGGAAAGCTGTAAACACGAAGCTCATATTGGTTCAAGGTGTTTATGCACTAGTTCATGGTGTGTTTATCAACCTATATACAATCAAACCACTATAAAACCTCATGATCATGACTTTTTTCATTAATATTAGTTGAATGGTTTCTAATTATGGATATATTTTTGTGACTACATAAATAATGAACTAATAATCATGAAAAGATGGAACTAAAATAAACCTGTTTTTGATGAAATATTATTAAGACATGGTTAAACAATTAAGTAAGATCCACAAAATATTAAAAATCATGTGATAAAGACAATAATAAATTTTTTATTAAGAGATAAAAATCCCTCAATAAATTATTAAGTCAGACTAAGATTTTAAATTACATGATTAGGGGAAAAACTCAATAAACTATGTGTTTGACCAACCCTATTTGGTACAATTAATTTTATATAGGAAGCTGTTACGAATGTTTTGAGTTGACATAAACAATTTACATCAAGAAGAGTAGAACATTCTATACTTGGTGTAAATTTGGAGGAATGTGTTGAGGAAATCCAAATCATTATTTCAGGATTGGGGAGTCTGCTCAATGGATCAAGGAGATACAAGCCTATAGTTGGAAAAGTCTTGCCTACCGAAATACCTTCAAATAGAGTGAGAAACCCTTGTTTTGGTTATCAGAAGGGTAATATGGATGCTTTCTACTAGAATGTCCAAGAAACCAGACATTCTAAGTTTAATGGTGAGGGACATTGGGACTTGATAAAATAGTGGGATACTTATGAAAATTAATTTATTTATAAAAAAACTATAATCAGTAAAGTACTAATAAATTTATCTTTTAATTTTAGAAAAAAAATGACAAGATCGTCAACACCACTATCCCTGTGAGAAAAACTTGACAAGGAAAACAACCTCACTGGAAAAAACTTCTATGAATGGTTTAGATGACTTCGAGTTATTCTATGCTTTGAATTAAAATCTTACATGATGGAGTCCTCATTACCTAATTCACCTACCCAAGAGGCGAGTGAGGAAGAGTTACTGGTTTAATAGAAACATATGAATGATGTGGTCGATGTTCAATGTTTGATGCTGTCATAAATTTATAGTGAAATCATAAAGACTATCGAAAACATGAATTCCTATAGCATGGTTGAGAAGATCTATGGTCTTTACCCAGAGAGAGATAGATAAGAATGGTTTGAGATCTTCTAGTAAATCTTTCAGAGTATGCATATAGAGGGTCCCCCCATCTCGACCTTACGTAGTCAAGCCTATTGGATACATTGAGTGCCTAGAAGTAATATAATTCAAAATCACTAAAGAACATGGAACTAATCTCATTCTTACCTCACTCCCTCTGAGCTTCTCCAGTTTTTTTTTAATTTTAATATGAATAAAATTAATAATTATCTACCTAATATTCTTATCTTCATTCACCAAGTGGATAAATACATGAATCATAAAAAAACCTTCTATCCTTATGGCCTCATTCCCTTCCAAGAAAAGGAATATCAAAGGGGAGGAAAGGGAACATGAATCTATTTTTTTCACATGTGGATTGATGAGCCATTGGAAGAAAAATACACCCAGTCAAAGAAGCAAGGGGAATCTTTAGGTTTGTTTTTTTTCAAGTGAAATTTATCTGTTTATAAAAACTGGGTATTAGATACAACTTATGGTGATCACATAAGTATAAAAATACCTGAAACAAGTAGATTCAAGAAAATTTTTTCGAGGTAATGTAGATATATGAGAAGATAATATATCTAGACTTGCTATTATAGCTGTTAGGGACTACTAACACATGTTTCCGACTGGGATGATCTTGTTGTTATAAGGTTGTTATTATGTTCGATATGATTCCAAAAACATTGTTTCTGTATCCAGACTAGATACATGTGGATATATTTTCAATTTTGGAAATGAATTTTTCTTATTTTATAATGATAACATATGTTTTGGTTATGAACATCCATATAACATTCATTATGTGTTTGATTACCCAACCTAAGTAGTTGAAATTGATAACAAAGTTACTTCATAGTATTCACACCACACCCAACTTTGGAATCACCGGTTAGGTCATGTAAATGATAAATTCTTGAAACATTACATCAATATGGATATTTATATTCAATTAAACTAAATACACTAGTTGTATGTCACACATATTTACAAGGAAAAATTACTAAATCCCCATTTAGTGGGTAAGGTGAAATGGACAATGAGATTCTTGAATTGGTACATATCGATGTGTATGGACCATTCTAGTTGATGCAATGGGTGGGTACTCATATATCATAAATTTTACTGATGATTTTAGTAAATATGTATATATTTACCTAATGAGGTATAATTTGGATTCATTTGATAAGTTCAAAAATACAAGAATGAAGTTGAGAACCAACATGGTAAGAAGATTAAGAATCTCCGCTCAATCCAAGGAGGATAATATCTTAATCAAGACTTTATTGATTACTTACAGTAGTTTGGGATATTATCCAAACTCCCTCCTCCATACACGACTCAGTGGAATGGTGTAGGTCAAATAAGGAACCGCACCTTGTTGGACATGGTGATATCAATGATGAGCCATTCCAATCTTCCATTAGTTTATTGGTGATATGTGTTACAAACAATGAAACACATACTAAACCAAGTACCAACTAATTAGATAAACAATATTCCATATGAGTTCTATACTAGAAGAAAATCCATGTTTTTGAATTTACATGTTTGGGGAAGTGCATCATCTGTTAAGGCCTCTTCAGGTTGCAAAATTGCACCCCATGGAATAAAGTGTAAATTTGTAAGATACCCCCAATGAAGAAATATGGATAATACCTATACAACCCATTAGAAAATATGGTTATAGTGGAAGGAAATTCCATATTTCTTGAGAGGGAGAAAATATAAAATATAAATAGTAGGAGATATATAGAATTTGATGAAGTCCAGGCTCAAGGAACACAAGAGTTGGTATAGGAGAAGATTCCATAGAGCCTCGTGGAAGATGAATTTTCTCCAGAGACCTAAGAACTATGTAGGTGTACAAGGGAGGTTGGAGAATCAGAATGGTATGGTTTTATAGTTATAGAGGATGGTGATTCATTATTAGTAGATAATAATGATCCTCTAACCTATAAGGAAGTAGTTAGTGGAATAGATGTTTCCAAGTGGCAAGAAGCCATGAATTCTGAAATATATTCCCTAATTTAAACCTAGGTTTGGATTTCGGTAGATCATCCTGTAGATGTAAAGACTTTTGGTAGAAAATGGGTACTCGAGAATAAATTTGACATGAAAGGACAAGTCAGTACCGAGAAGGAACAAATAATTAAGAAATGGTTTAAAAAGATTCAAGGAATTGACTATAAAGAAACCTTTTCACTAGTTTTAATGATGAAGTCTATTATAATTCTACTAGCCACTTCTACTTATCATGACTACAAGATTTGGAAAATGGATTTCAAAACATCCTTCCTTAATGGAAATGTTCAGTATGATGTCTACATGATATATATAGAAGGTTTTGTGACACCAAAGGATTCCAATAAGATATAAAAGATGCAAAAATCCATTTAGGGATTAAATCATGCATCTAGGTTAAGAAACATACATTTTGATGAAGCCATAAATAAATTCAGTTTTATAATGAACTAATGTGAGCCTTGTGTCTAAAAATAGTTTAGTGGGAGTGTAGTCATTTTCATAATAGTATATATTGATGACTTATTACTTATTGGAAATGAGGTACCATTATTACAGTCTAGTAAGGTATGGCTAAACAAATTCTTCTCCATGAAGGACAAGGGTGAGGCAACATATATTCTTGGGATCAAGATCCTTCATGATAGATCCAAGTGGTTTCTTAGACTAAGTCAAAGTACATACATTGAAAATATACTACAGAGATTCATTATGGAACAATCCAATATGGGATTGTTTCCAGTGTCACATGACATTCATCTTTCCACAAAAATGTGTCTTTAGATGCATGAGGAAATAAAATAATGGAAATTTCTATACACGCATCAGTTATTGGGTTACTGATGTGTGATATGCTATGTACTATGAACGATTTCACCTATGAAATGAGTTTGGTAGGAAGATATCAAGATGATCAAGGTGACCACTATTGGATGGAAGTAAAGACTGTACTTAAGTATCTGAGGAATACTAAGGATATGTTCCTAGTTTATGGAGGATATGAGGAACTAGTCATTAGAGGATATGAAGATTATAGTTTCCAAACAGATCAATATGACATGAATTTGAAAATGGGATACATATTCATGTTGAATGGAGGTTTCTTGAGTTGTAAGAGCTCAATGTTGGGTGTGGTCGCAGATTCTACCACAGAGTGTGAGTATATCACTTCTTCAAGGGATACTAAATAAGTAGTTTGGATGTGACGATTCATCCAGTATCTTGATATGGTACCTAGTAGTAATGATCTCATCAGACTCTATTGTGATAATAATTTAGTGGTGGCTCTTGAAAAAGAGCCAATGTCACATCAGCAGACAAGAACATACTTCAAAAGTATAATATCTTGAGGTATTTTTCTCCAAGAGGTGAGGTTGTAGTAAGCATTATTTACATAGAAAAAATCATGACAGAACCCTTGAAAAAAAATCCTTATCTCAGTCGAAACATGATCATCATGTGAGGTATAGAAGACTGAAAGTCGTAGGCAGTTGGCTATAGTCCATGTGGGAGTTTGTTAGAGTTGGTGTCCTAGAACCAACTTTTTATACATTGATTATATAAAAATTTAATGTATTAAACATCTTAAAGCATATTTTTCATTATTCTTCATGACTATGATGTAATAATTTACTAGAGTATTTGTCACATCGATAAGGTCATATCAGTTCCCTACTATAATGAGAACCATGAAGTGATATGAACATATTCTTTAATATAGGTCTATATTTGGATGACATACTATGATGGGACACATAATATATAGAATTTCAGGTGCAAGTAATCATAATTAGATGAGACTTCCTCTCATGATGATCTCAATTGGTAATCTCCAAGACAAAAGATTATGAGACAAAACCTACTAGTAATAATTCCTCTTGTTTTTATGCCTTTGGAAATTCCTATCTGTGAGTGTATATAATGGTCCTTAGCCTTTTAGATTATCATTAACACATGTCACGACTCATGCAATTTGATTTGCTAATAAAACTTGTCACTCTATATTTTGGTGTGAAGTATGTTACATTGGGTGTGTCATGAATTACATCTTATTAATGGATAAGTCGAGGAAGGATTTTTACCTTCCATATTTATGGAAGTTGATATCCAGGCCCCTTGATTGAAGTGGAACCATTGCCCTAAATTCCATGGCCAGGGTTTAATGACTTGTTTCTTTCAGGTAGTCGAAGAATGAAACTTCAAGAATATAGGTTGATGACACTATCATGAAACCTTCTTGATAAGATATTGTGACAAATGGATTATATTACACAGTGACTGTTTGTATGTGTATGTCATCATTGTGACTTTAACTTCTTTATTTTGGATACCCTGACCCATTGGTAGATAGTAATCTTGGACTTTAGGATAGCCTACTTAATGCCAATGAAAAATAATCCAAGAGGTTCACGCACTAAGTATTTATTGTGGTCTAGATAAAATTCGATTTCAATTTAATTAATGGAATAAATATTATTCTCAAGAATGAGGAATAATTTTATTCAAGTTAAATTGATCGTATAAATTAAAATTAATATTTACTCACCAGATAGTGAATAGAATATATTTATTTATTTTAATGAAAATTTAATAAATATTTATTTACTTGATTTTAAATGAAAATATTTATTTAAGAGAATAAAATTTTTATTCGGGTGGTCAATAAGTGGAAGATACTTTCGAAGGTTCCAAGACTATGTTCCGTGATAAATTAATTATTTAAAAGTTGGTAAATTTTGATTATTCAGTTGGATAATAATAATTGTGTTATCATTATCTGTCATGAGATTTAATTTATGGTTCCATTTTTCACAAGATAGTGCATGAAAAATAATGATTCTTTTATTATTATTAAATTGTGTGGGATTTCTCTAATTGATATAATTTCATTTAATCACTGTTAAAAAATTAAATATTGTAACAGAAATCATATCTCAGTTAATAGATGGGTGAGTTTTTTGTGCCAATGCTTGGTAAATTCTCTCTTAACTTCTCTATGATCTCTCCCTCTATAGAATGAGATAGATTATTCAAGACCGAATCATGAGATATCAAGAACGATCATCCCAAGACATTTGCTACGTCATGATAGCACCCGAAGAGAGAGTAACATTGATCAGAGACCATTGAAGCTTGTGTAGATCACTTCTAGAGGGATTCTGCTTTGGATCCTCACAATCATAATGAAGCCAACCTGGAAGGGTCATTTTTTATGATAAAAAATCATCAATGAATAAATTATTGAATAACAAGGTATTTAATTTATTCATAAATTAATAAATTAATAATAAATATGATTTCCAAGATCCCCCCTCTCAGATCTGGTGTTTCTTTTATTTGTCTCAATCATTGATTTAATTCTGTTGATACTAGCATTGGTCGTCGTATTGATCCCAGATTGATCATCGATTATGGAAAAAGAATAGTTGGGACCTCCCCCAACAATGCTTCCTCTGCATCCAAATACATCAGAATTAACATGTTATTTCTTGGTACTAGTTAAATATTAGTTGAATTTTAGGGTTATATAATATGTGAAAAATATGTTTAATTTTGACTACCATTCAATCGCTATTTGCGATCTTAGTTGGCATGTCACTAAAAGTGGTTTCCATATATAAATATATGTTGGATTCCAGAGGCGGTCACTAATGATTGTTGAAAATATCGACATTAGCAACCATATGTGGTGGTATTTGGCCTACATAAATCTTTTTCATTAAAATAAGCATATTTACAGTATCCAAATAACTCAAATGACCAGAATAGAAAATAAAATACCAACATGTAGATAATAAAATTGAAAGGGATTTTCATCACTCTTCATCTAGAGCCTTATGATATTTTAATTTTAGTGTCAAATTATTCGATCTTTCGGTACAGTAATATTTCTTCACAAATGTTTAATCTTGCATAAATCACTCAACTTCACCATATTATTCTTTCAAAAAACTAAACTCAGTTACTTGTGAGTGTTTTAAAAAAACCTAGCAGTTCATAAAAAATCATGTAGTAATTCCAGTACATCTTAGTTTGACCATTTATATAAGAAACTACTTTGCCTAATATTCACATTATTCATAGTATGCGATAAATAATTCATGAAAAGAATAGTGTATTATATAAATGTTACAAAATGCAAGTTTACAGAACTCCAACCCTTTATTTATGTTCAAAATATTCTCATAAACACAAATATCAGATGATAATAGTACCCATCCTTATACCTTCATATTCTTTAACTTATGATTTTGGTTACATCTAATCATGGATTCAACAGTCAATAACATCTTTATTTATGATAATTATTCTAAAACACTGAATTTAGTTTTATAAATGTTAATTGTTCACATTATTTATGTGCATTGTACTTTTTACACTCGTAAAATCAACATTCTATGTCATTCTTAGTTAGATGGAAAATAGTTTTTAAATATATATCAGGTAATTTATGATTTCATTCACATGTTAACATTGTATAACTCCATGATTTTGAAACCCCAAATATTCTACAATTTGATTTCCTTTGACTCTTATTCATTCCAATGCTAAAATTCATCAATATTTCGATGGTCAAACCAACTGTTCTCTTCATATCAGTCTTAGTCTTGTGCATATGGAATTAATCTCATCTATCACAATTTCATCTTTTAGTGATAAATATTCTTGTTTTCCAATGTTTTTAAAACAATACCTAAACTAACCAATTTCTTCCACTGGATCCTTTTAGTGTCAACACCCAAATTCATTTAAACTAAATTCTCAATTAATTCTCTTACAATACCATTGAAAATAAAAAACACTATACTAGTAAGACTCCAAATGATTCTCTCAACACAGAGACAACCCATATAGAGACCACACCACAACACTTCATAGAATCATATTCCTAGACCTAACTAATTATTTCATTTAGTCACACTGAATTCTAATTATTAATCAGTTATTCTATGGTATTAATCACTAAAAATTATAGAACTCTATCGAGGTCAACATCTCAATAAGACCATTCCATTTTTTAACCAATTCTACACACAGTCTCTTTTTTATAGCTGACTCAAATCTTAAGATACTTTTGATTCTTTCACTCAAAAAACCACAAGATCGCCCACTTTATAGGAGGATTGATTATGTGACTTCGGTGTTAAAATATTCATTGCCACCCCAACAGTTTCTTCGTTCCACAAAAAATAGACATAGTCCCTTAGTTCCATTTAATGATGATCCTACCCAATAAAAAACTCATTTTATATCGGGATATAGAGATATATATCCAATATATATGAGGTTTAATGTGTATCTATGTTTTACACTATAATGGCCACCCTCACAGCGAGAAGGCTTCTGCATGACTCTGAGATAGACACCCTCATAACAGGAATCCCAATCAAAGAGTCTCAACTGCAAGGAAACAGAATGGAAATACTCTTTGAAAAATCATTGCATGCCATACAGCTCCAATATGATCACCCTTATGACAACCTATTTAATTGACAAGACCCTACTTTTTCTAAAATGTGCAGTAATACCCCACATCCACTCGCTACTCACCATGCTGCTCTTAGATGATCACCCTCACGGTTTATTACTCAACCAAAAAGACCCTCACACATGGAAACTAAGTGAAAACACCACATGATCTAACACTGCACATCACATGATTGAAAAAAATGGGAAGTTTTTTCCTTATGCCCCTATTTCCATTCAGAATGGTGAAGGAGGAAATGTTTGATGGGATAGATAGAGATTAGTTCTCCTAGAATCCCATAGGTAATCCTATAAACCTCAAAACATCAGTTTCAAAGCCTCTCTACTCACATAGTGGATTAGTCAGGTTTGATCATCCGTCTGTATAGTGTACCTGATGAGTTCGTCCATCTCCCTGACTAGTGCACCTTCTGAGATTGATCTTTCATCCCATCTAGTGAATTAATCATTCCATACACAATGGATTTCATATAGAGCAACATGACCCTCATGGACTATATACCTCAAAGTATCATCTTCACCTAGAATATACCATGTGTTATGGCCTTCAACAAGAATATTCCATTTGGTATGGTCTTCACCATTTATATACCCCATGGTATCTTTTTCACCATATGTATAAAACATGGTATGTCCCTCACTATGTGGTATGGACCTTACTGTGTGATATTCTTATTTTATGTTATGTGAATCTTAAGTAAAAATATGAGGTCCAAACGCCACTTTCAAATAGTTTTGGAGGGGATAATTTTAGTTTCAGAAGAAAATTCATACAATATATAATGAACCATAATTATTAATAACAAAATATGAAATATAATTATGTTTTAATAGAAGGTTTAATGTTTCATGACCAAAATATTCTTACAAATTGAAAATTTTCATTAATCATTTCAAGTAACATAAGAGTATCTAGAAGGTACCTAATATAGGTGAATGATTGAACTTTTAGAAATTGATTATTGAAAATGGAATGTTTATCAGGATAAGTCAGCTCTATCTTTAATAAAAAAATTACGTCAACTTGAAATTTCAAAAATCCACCATTAATATCATATCACAATGACAAAGTTAACATAAATGAATGAGACTTAAAAATAGACTAATTAGAAAATCCTTGATGTGAATCTTACCACTTTATATGTGACTAATATATTCAATATAGGACATCAAGTCTCCATAATAGTATGAATTAGTTTCCCACCTTGAGGTCACCCCCTACAACATCGAATCCACACTCTTAAATTTCAGATCCTATAAATAAAATACACAACATAATTAATAATTCGATTATTAAATACATCTTCGTATATCACTACTTGAATCAATGAAAGAAAGATCATAATGTTTCTACCTTACATGATACAACCTTAAACAATAACGAGAAAACCATATTAACACGCATCATATCCAAGTCCATGAACATTAAATTTTCTATCATACAATTATTTCCTAATGCTACAAACTGTTTGAACTAATAAAGCCTTGACTTTTGATGACATGAAAACAATGAAACAATCATAAAAAACAATACAATATCACTACAAATGTTTTTCCAATAAAATAATAAAATCATATAATACTTTTCCATATTCTATAATGAATAATACAACACCACCATTTACCTCATAGAGTGGATATATAGAAATTGATAATGAATATTTAATATAGATCAAAACTAGGGATAATAAAAAACCTTAACTACCATGCTAGTTAATTATGATGGTTCCTTTCCCAGATATGTAAAGAAAGATTCATTTATCCTCTTCCATATAACTAAAATGATACAGAAAAATAGAATTGTAGGAACATATTTTTAGGCAAACAATATTGCACTATTTGACCACATTAAAATGAGAAGTGGTTAATATTTTCTTATTTCCATAATGAATATGTTTAGAAAAAATGTATGTGTACGGGTGATCAAGTATTAGTCATATTCATGCAGATCATGAAAATATAATGAAAACATAAATGTTCATACTATAATATAAAATCAAAATATTATAAATGTTAAAAAAACCATTAATAATCCTATGTAAAAAATGAGAAGTTCATAAACATAATGAAAAATAGATAGAATACAAAAGAAAAAAATCATCATCTTATCTATAGAATCACTAATTTATGAATTTCAGGACATCTAAAAGAAAGGATTTAGTAGAATATGTAAATAATATAGTTCTATTTTTTTCTGTAATTGGTAACTATGTAACAAGAAATATTTATCAATAGGCTACCATGTAACATTCAAAACCTATTACCATTAGATAATCAAAACATTAAATAGAAATAAAGCAGACCTAACGAATGTTAGAAGAAAATTATTGTAAATGGTATTATATGGCATAAATATAGGCAATAAATGACCACTATAATTCTGTTCTAAGGACGACATGTTCTGAAAAAGCCCATGTCGTTATCAATTCATACCATTTTGGTTTATCTACCATTCAAGTAAAAAACACATAAAACATGAAAATTTTTAATCATATTCCCCCATTATTTTAATCCATCATCGATGTAACGATATATGATTTGTTATTAAGGAAAATAACCACTTGATTCAGTGATTATATATTGAATATGATATAATTGAATCAATAAAGGAATCATCTATCTTCCAATCACCAAACTAATATTATGTTGTAGGTATCTCAATATGAAGAAGCTCTCCAATCATATTTCTCTTAACATAATAATTATGTATATATACATTTACATGCTTTCATACATATATGAATACACTTATTTCAAAAAGAAATGCATATTTCTTTTGATAAATGAGAATATATATTACAAGTCAATCAAACGAAACTTACAAATCCAATAAGGAAATTAATCAACCCAATAATGGATGCATAAAGACTTCACATAGCACGTCAAATGATGAGCTTCTATATTACCACCTCTATTGATGAATCAAACATTACAGGAGGAGAATCATTCAACCAAGGACCAAATAATTCTCATAAAAATCCCAAATGACTGTGAGTCCTCAAGCTTCTTTGATAAGGTGGCAATAACTTTAGGAAAGTGAGACTCCACTAAAAAATAGTTCCAACCTTATGAATCAAAAAGTCTATTCCCATGGTGGATAGAAGAGTACTCCACCACTATGTGATTTGAAGAGGCTTGAACATCCATGCAATGAGCTTCCACTATTTTTCCATTTGATGGGAAACGAACCCAACACCCACCCTCAAACCAGTAGAGACAACCACATCTGTATTAATTTTGAAAAACCCTTCTAGGGGAGGGGTCCAACTACATGAGATCTGTCGAATGAAAACCTAAGAGGACACACCATCATTCTCTTTCCAACAATTCATCCATTATGAGTACATCATAACCCATATGTGATCTTAATTTTCCTTGTTTTAGGAGTTCCACTAATTTCTTCAAGTCCAAATAGCCAAGAAATTTTTCACATCATCCCCACCAATCGTTGTTCCAATGAAAACAAACATTTATTGAAAATATGGCCCAACTTAATGGATGGATTAATGAACTCTAAAATTCCAATATCCATTCCTTCTACACCCCTCCACCCCAAAACCAAATCGAATTGCATGAAAATGATATTCATCCTCTTGATGATGCATAGGAAAAACATCATCCTTAGCTTGATGTCACCTCACCAGAAAGGTGTGGGTTGGTAGGACACCCAAATAGGCATTCCACCAAAGGAATGTTTCCTTGGGTGGAGTAATGAGATATGATATATAAAAATTTATTTTTATTTAATGAAATTTTTTATAAAATTATTTGCAAAATTATATGAGATAAGTTCATTAAACTACCACATATTAGAAATTTATTAGTTCTCAAAAATACCTTTATTGTCACCATTAATGTTCTCATTGTGTTGTATTAATAAATAGGATTTTATCGATGCTTATTTAGCACTGATAAAAGCATTGATCACTTATTGTAGTTCGTTGAAGCATATAACATCAATCAACTCCAACCAATTCAACATAAAAATTAATTAAGATATATTAATCTCATCACACTATTTTCATATAATAAAAAAATTTATGTACATTTCATCGTTTTGATATAGTACTAGTGATAGATATAGTGATATAGAATAAATATAAAAAATAACAACAACAACTAATATCAAAATAATTCTACTCAATGGGGGTACTATTAAATGATCAAATAGTTTCATACTAATGAACCATGTTATTAGAATTCAAAATAGCTTTTTTTTATAAATTTTACTCTGTGAAATGAAAACTACTTATAATTGGAATGTTTTATAATACATGAAAAAAATATAGACTGTTTTTCACATGCATGAACCAATACAATACATCATTTTTCTTTAATTTTTTTTAAACCAGATTACCTCATTTTATTTTAATTTTAATTTATATAGAAATTATTTTTATCTATTTTATGTGTTTAAATTTCTGTAAAAATTCATATTATAAAATCATTTTTATACCTCTATAATTTTTTTTATAATATTAAAAAATATATTTTTTATTGTTTGATTAATAGAAAATAATATAAATAGTTATATATTGTATTTAAATTTTTAATTATTAATATTTTATTTTAGAAATATTTATTAATATAAGTTATTTAAAGAAATAAAAACCCATTATAATGGTATATATATACATGTACATGCATGCATACATGTAATAAGACACATATTTAGAAATAAAATATATGTATACACTAAAAATTTAAACTATTAATTTCCACTATAAAAAATTTATTTTTGTATTTGGATATATATAATATATATATACAATATATATTGGAAATAATTATTGTAAATTTTAATGTAAATTTAAAGTATAAAACTCTAATGAAAATGGTATTTGAAACTTTGTATTGAAAATTTTCACAATAGATTATAAGAGAAAATTTTTATTTATGTTTATGTATTAATATATTTTCTTAGTATACTATAACATGAAATTGGAATTGTAATATTCATTTATAAATTTACATTGGAAATTTACAATATAGTTTTGAACTGTAAATTTTCAATTCAAACTTATATTATGTGTTTATGTATTTACATATATTCACATAAAATTTAAATATGTTTTTATATTATAATTTCAGCATACCAATTATTTTTCAAATTTCAGGAGATAAGTTTTAGTGTAAATTTTGTGTGTAAATTTATATCAAAAACATTAAAATTTCAGAATTTTTTTTAAAAATTATGATATATACATGAATATAGTTTTATTAATTTATATATATATATATATATATATATATTCTTATAATAAAATTTGAGTATGAGTTTCCATTGATTAATATAAAATTTCACTACGAGTTTTTATGAATTTTTTTGTGAAATATTGTGACATTCCAATGTAAAATTTAACATGAAAATAATTTTTTATATTTATATTTTAATAAATTATTATATGCATGTACATATATATATCAGTTTTATTGAAATTCTATAGTCTAAACATTCAAAAAAAATATCAGTATAGATTTTTCACTTTGAGAATTTATAGTGTAAATATAGAATGTAAAATTACAATGAAACTTTTAATAGACATTCGTATATATTTACTGAAAATTTACACTATAAATTTACACTTGAAATTTATAATTCAATATAACAATATATATATTTATTTTTATGTGTGGTTTTAAGTTTTTTTTATTCATTTAAAATATCCATTTTAAATTTAATTTTAATAATTTTTT
Source organism: Viscum album (assembly GCA_963277665.1). NCBI lineage: Eukaryota > Viridiplantae > Streptophyta > Magnoliopsida > Santalales > Viscaceae > Viscum > Viscum album. Next base: position 545,771,139 of record OY728130.1, on the reverse strand, counting down.
TGAAAATTGTGATTATGAGTTTTAAATGAAATTTTGTAAAGGAAAATAAATTTTGAACATTTTCACAGTAAATTTCAATATAAATTTAGAGTAAATGATTATAGTTGAGTTTTAGAGTAAAATTTTATAGTGTAAATTCTCATTACAAATTTAGTGTGAAAAAAGTCATTTATAATTTATGTATTGATATATTTTGAACTGAAAATTTAAACATGCATTTATTTTAGAATTATTGTAATCAAATTTTTAGTATAACTATAAAAAAAATTAAGTGTAAATTTTTATTTTAAATATTTTTTTATATTTGAAAAGAAATTTTAATGTAGGAATATATAGTAAATGTTTATAACAAAAATATTTAATTTTGGTTCCTAATGTAATTTAACATTTTTTATATATTGTTATATTTTTAATTTTATTTTCAGTTGTTGAAATTTTCATTTTAAATTTATTATGGAAATTTTCATTAGATATTACATTTGAAATTTTCATTTGAAATTTTTGTTGGAAAATAATATTATTTAATTACTTATTAATATATTTGTTCAAAAATATGTAGAAAAAATATTTTATAATTTGGGTAATCAAATTTATTTTTTAAATATTTAGTATAAAATTTAATTTTAAATATTGAGTATTTATCTCCACTGAAAATTTTAAAATTATGACACAAATTCAAAATTTATGTTTAATTTGACAAATAAACAAGTTGTTTTAATTAAGAGTTCGATGATCATGAGTTACAGGGGAACTCAAACAAGATTGAAAATCCAACAACCAAACATATGATTGTATACTATGAGATAGGGTCGCTAATAAATGAGATGACTTATTCCCTGACCTTTTGATAAAATAGAACATTCATGTAGATAAAAGATGGGAAACATATTGGATCATCAAAACCGGTAATACAAAAGACTGAAAGCCCTTATATGTTGTATGTATTCCATTAAAAATAATGAGGTAGTGTGATTTCTAAATAATAAATTTCTATCATCTCTTGATGGTGAACCTCAAACCCCCATTGAAGTCCTAAGCTTTAGAAACTTATGCATCCCATGTGAATAAATTTTGAATTTATGTCTTTTGGTATGAAAATTATTATAGCATATATATATATATCCATATATTTATTTTAATTTTTAACCTTATTTTGAAATGATAAAAATACCTTTTCATTTTAAATTTTCATTGGATCTTTCCATTGGAAATGTATATTGTAATTTTTCCCATTTCCATTGAAAATTAAATCTCATGAGTACATTTACTCAAATGATTTGAAATTTTCCATGAAAACTTTTATATGAAAATTTTCCATAAAACATTTCTACTCAATATTGTAATGAAAAGTTACACTATTTAATTTTGTGACAATATATGTTTTCTGAAAACCTAAAAATGAATTTGTTTTAAACATTTTGTCATCTATATTTTAGTAGTCATTATCAAATTGAAGTTTTTTTTAATAATTTCATGTAAAACTTTCTACTATAATATTTCAATTAATTATTCTAATGTTAATTTATAATGAAAATTTAATTTTCTATTTATGTATTAACATATTTCTCTTATAATTGTATATAGAAATTTGAATTGAAAACCCCCCATTGAAATTTTCACTACATATTCCCAGTAAATTTTCACTGGTAATAAAATTTTTTATAGATTTCCATGTATGTATATATGCCTCCATCAAAAGAATGTATTCTATGTATACACTAAAAAAATTTGGTATAAATTTCCAATGTCAATTTAAAATGAAAAAATCCAATGTAAATTAATAATTGGAAATTTCTATTAGTGTGAATTTTCTTTGAAAATATCCAATATACATTTTTGATGAATTTTATATAATATGTTGGTATGATTATTGTTTGTGAAGGTTTAAAAAAGTAACGACACATATAAATTATATATCTAATTATTTCTCAGGCATAAATAAAATTTAAATATTTATTAATTTCATTATAATAGGCATTATAGAATACATAATAATTTAAGTATGTATATTAATAATATTTATATTATTTAGAAATATCATATTTGAAATGTCATATAATAAATATCATATTAAATAAAAAAATTATGGTATTTTTATTTGAAAATAATTCTGGTGGATTTATGCATTGTACATAAGGTTAATAAAATTAAAGTTTTATGTTTTTTCAATATAATAAATTTTTGAATTATTCGATAGTTTAAAGAATGTTGACATTATTTTATTTTAATGAGAGCCAAATTTTTCATTTCAACATATTTACATTGCTTCCCATATACATTGGTTTCATCATCATAAATAAATCGAGTTAGAAATTTATGATAAGCGGGAAAATTAATATTAAACTAATATTGACTATTGAGAATCATGTTTATAATATTTCAAAAAATATATTCTCAAAAATTATGCTTGGAAAATATTAAAGAAATGGTTCCACTTCGAGAGCCATCATCGGGTTTTTTATATGAAATTTTTTAAAATTATTTAAATGAGCTAAGGTCAAAAATATTTTGAAACAAAACACTGAAAGGCAGAATATGACCTAGCGTCATGGGCCTGTTTTTCTCTAGGCCAAAAGCTGTAAGGCCCTTCACTCCTTAACCATAAAAAATGGCCAATATTGGAAATTCCCTTGCAGTTTTTTCCCCTATGAAGAAAAATTATTTTAAATATACATATTTTTATGTTTAAAATTAAAAATAATATTATATTTTTTGTTTATATATATAGATATATATTTATTTACTATAAAAATTTTCTGCTGAATTTATGTACGACTTAATATCCAGTATTACTACCATTCGTGTAGTCCAAAATTCTAATAAAAAACCTATCAGAGGGCTCCATTTTATAAGGGGGCCTTCCCTGGAAATCCTTTTAGTTTTCTAATGTGGGATTGAGGTCCTCCCTTTCATAGAAAGAATTAATAATATATTATTATTAACAACTGGTAATTAATTAATAATAAATATTAGTTATTAACAAATAATAATAATTAACATTCAACATTTACTGTTAAATATTAATAATTAACTAATTGATATTAATAATATTTTAAAAAATGTTAATTAATAACTCATTTATTACTAATAAAAATTAATAAATAACAAATATTTAATAGTTATTAATTAATTAAAAATATGTAAATACTTATTAATATTAATAATTACTTGTTAACTAATTAATTATTACTTAATAAGTAAATAGTAATAACTATATATTACAAAATTATTAATAAATATTTAAAATTATTATTTAGTTTCTAAATATTAATAAGAATGATGAAATTATTAAATTACTAATTTTTTATTAAATTAGTATAATATAATAAACCATTTTTTCTTATAAATATTAATTTCAATGAAACATTAATTAATAATAAATAATAATTAAAAAATATGATTTAAAAATTAATAATACTAACTTCTAATAAATATTAATAAATTGTTAATATTAATTAATAACAAATATTAATTTAATAATATTATTTATTGTTTAATATTTTAGAATTTAAAAAAATATTAACTACTATTTATTATTAATTAATAATAAAATATTTAAAATTATTATTTAGAAAATTATTATTAAAAATAATAATATAACTATTATAAATTAATTAATTAGTAATTATTATATATTTAATTACTAATTAATAATATTATGTAAAAATTAACTAATAAATTACTTATTAATTATTAAGTATTAATAATGATTATACAATTAATAAGAAATATTTAAATATATTATTTAGTAAATAAATATTATTAACAAAGACTAAATAATTAAAATACAAAATATTAATTAATTGATATTAAATTTTTATATTTAATTTAATTATTTTTGATAATTAATATTAATTACTAATTAATATTTAACAAAACATTCATTACTAATTATTAATAATTATTCTTCTATATTTATTAGTTATTAGTTATTATTTATTTTGAAGTCATTATTATCATTTTTTATGAATAATTATATATTATTTAATTACTAATTAATTAAAACCTATTAATTATAATATTTTATTAATTATGTGGTGTAACGGGAGGGCCAAAATCCCACATTGGAAGTCCAAAAGTATTTACTAGGCAAGCCCCCATATAAAAGGGAATATTGGGAGACAGTTTCTATCAGAATTCGAGACTTCTTAAATTGAATTAATACTAGATATTAAGTTGTAGTTAAATTCTACAAATATATATATATATATATATATATATTAACACAAAAAAATATAACAAGAATATTTAAATATATAAACATGTATATTTAAAAAAATTTATTATTGAAAATGTGGAAATGTGCGTCTAGCCTTTGGACCAAAAAAATAGGACAATAGTGGCAGGGCCTATGCTACCTTTTCAACATTGGTTTTAAAATAATTTTGACCCAGTCTCATTTAATTAATTTAGAAAAAACACAAAAAAAAACTCGCATGTATCCTGCACCGACTTCTTCAATTGGTTGGTCTCATCGCCGAGTTCTCGAAACATTTATCGAGGACGGTTTATGACTTATGAAGGAATGTGCACCCTCATCGACATTGAACAATTTATTTAGTGAGGTCAAATGCCCTCTCCCACCTGAGTATGGATGTGAATGTGTTTAGCTCAGTCGCTTCTTACTTTTGAGGTTGAAGCATTAAGGCCAGACATCCAACTCCTCAAATAATAAAGTGGGAATGGTGTGGGGGATATATAATATGGGTTTTCTAATTTCACATCCTCACTTTTTGGAGTACATATGTGCTTGTTTTTTGTGCATTCAACACTTATATTCTTAGATGTAAAATTAGAGCATGAAGTGAAGCTCCTCTAACTAGATAATTGGAATGGGGTGAGGGCAGTAGAAGGAGTGTCTAATTTCACACCCTCCGTCACCAGAGTATCGCAGTTCATGATTCTCTCCTAGTCACCAAAAAAAGTGAAGATGTGTGAGAAGATCCTGGTGTCCCATACTACAAACAACAATGGGGGATAGGGTGGTGGTGGTGGAAGAAGTCTTATCCGATTTCTTGGAACTGCAGGAGTTGAAGAAAAGTTGTATTCAATACAGAATAATAAATCATAACATTAAGAATAGTACATGTGATGTTGAGTGGTGATTCAAAAAATGCAGAGAACCAAACCATGTGTGAAGATGAAAATGAGAGAAACATTTTAATAGAATAGATGAAACAAAAGATTACAAGAGAAATGGTAAAGAACATGGTGATTGAATGTACATATGCCCAGTGGGTACCTATGTGCATGGAAAGAAAACCACCACCCATGCACAAATTTTATTAATGATCAAGAAAAAGAAATAGATTTATATTATACATAAATGATGAAGCAATATTTTTTGCACAGTAGATAAAACTGAAACATGTGAGATTCATAAAAGAAAACACAAAGAACATACAGTGCAATGGGCTAATCGGTCCAGCCGTCCTGATATCTTCTTATCTTTTTCAAATTTTCCTGAATTGTCAATTATTACCGAAGATCCCCAAATATTGAAGGAAAACCTCCCTTCATTGGATCGTGTCCCTCAGGTACTCATCCTGGTTCAAGATCATTGTCGTCAAAGATCCACCAAGAGCAGTACACCAGCAGTTTACCACATAATTCGATAGGAATGGAATTTCACCACAAGATATCAAAAGATGCATATCTTGGGATTAGGAACTAGAGATGAGAGCACCATAGAAACAATGCAGAAAAAATACAAGATTGAATCCCCTGAGATTCAACAATCGTAGGGGGTGATAAATTCCCCCAAACACCGCCAATGTCTCAAAACAGAACAACCATCCAATAACTACATCACACACGCCACCAAACCAATAAATCATCATAGCCATTATCTAACGAGACAAATGGATCATTTCAATGCAATGGGTGGAGAGGATTATCAATTACCATGAATCAAATAATGAAAATAGATAGAGTGTCAAATGAGTGATCACGCAACAGGTCGACTGAAGGGAAATGCCCAAATATAGAGGCCCACGCGTGAAATTACCATCATAATCACATATATAATTGATCATTTAAAATAATTCTAATAAATATGATTTTTCGTTCATGAAGAATTGATATGGGTAGAATATAAACTTGGAATAATATCAATATGAAAAAAATATCAAAAGAAATCCATAATTCAAAAATATACACCATTTTCAATAGAAATTGGAAATGTTCTGGAACCTATTGTTTTGGAATTGGAACCAAATTCAATATATCTAGAAAAAACATTAATTTAAAAACAACAATAACTATATTCAAACTATCATATGAGTTGACGTCTATTTGTATCTTCTCGACACACAGGGTTCCTAAATCAATAAAAACTAAAATAAAATGTATCCTAATATCTTTGTGCCTAGATTTAAAATGGAATTCTAAAATTATGGATAGATGAATTTCATATTAGATATTTGAATATACATTGATTATATAATTATAATGACCACATTATGAAGGCACACATTTGAACCACAAAGATTTTTTATCTACCTCAATTAAGGTAATACACAGAGATTCTGTGGTTGAAAGAGAAACCAAAAACTACCTATTGCATTTCCATGAAATTGGAGCATCACATACAATAAATACATAACCGGTTAATGACAAACAAGTATTAAATTTTAAAGCATAGTCAGTATTCACATAAACAGAAATTGTTATATAAATATCCATGTTTGTACCATAACACAAACCAATACTAGTGCTACATGAGAGTTATATTAATAGCTATTTAAGGGACTTCCAATGAGGTTTCCCAAGTGTGTCTATAAACCTAATTAAAGTTAATATTTCATAAGAAATATCTGGGTGAGTGAAAATATTATAGTTTATGACACTAACCAAAATATTAGAAAAAGGTATTTGGGACATAAAGTGTACATCATCATCACTTGTGGGTGTCTGTGTCAATGATAGTTTGAAATGCTGGCCAAGAGGTATATTTACTGGTTTGAATGATTTAAACATATATCTCTTGAGTAATTTTAAAACACAATGATGCTGATATAAGAAAACAACCACTTTAGGTTTACCCTAATTATCTCAACACCAAATATTTTCATAGTTACAACTAATATATTATTTAAAATTTTTATTTTAATTGCGATTTAATAGTAGAAATAATATTAATATTTTTTCAAATGATTAGCATGCCATCAACATGAATCATTAAGTATATTATGATATTTTTTTAATGATTTATAATAATTACATGCATTATATTTTCTTCTAATAAACTTGTTAGCTATCCTGGATGAAAAAATTTCATGTAAAACTACCTAAAGGCGTGATTTAGGCCATAAAATGATTTTTTCAAAAGGAAAACCTGATTCAATTTGAATTCACTATGATAAAAATACATATGATGCATAAAAATTTTATAATTCAATACTCCATGTAAAAATGTAGTTTTAACTTTTAATTGGTCAATATGTAGATCTGTAGAGAAAAAAAGATAATAAAATCCTAATGGAAAAAAATTTAACAATGGGAGAATATTTTTAGAGTAATCAATTCCCTCTCTTTAAAGGACACAATATTTGACTAATCATGCCTTATACTATATTTTATTTCCCTCGGTGACATCTTCTTTTCTTTTGAAGATAAATTTGTAACAAATTATTTACACATTTGTTGGATTGTTTTGAAAAGGTCCAAATGTGGTTATTTTTTAAATATTTCATTTCCTAATTAATAGAAAATATCCAATGCATTATTTATTTGTCATTTATAGATTTCCTATTGGTTAGATGATCATTATCTATAATATTATTGAATACATGAATGTCATAAGATTCCATGTCATACTGAATAAACTAAGAAAGATGTCTTATAACTCTCATTTATATTTTTTGGGTTAGTTGGTAGTCTCTATCTAGCTCAAAATGTTCAGATTCCGAGTTTGAATATGAAGAAGAAGAGTAGTCATGCTATACAGTAGGCTATTCATTTGGTGGAGATAGATGGATAGGATAATCAAACTAGGCTGGATGTTCATTTTTATCAGCTTTTCGAAGGGCTGGATCACTACTTCCAAATGTGGTAGTATTAGCATTAGTAGAGAAATACACATCAAAGAAAACATATATTCTTATAACTCACTTTTGATATCCATGTTTATCCACCAAGATTTTATACCCCTTAACTTCCTCAGGATAACCATAAAAGGTATATTTTAGATATCTTGGTTTTAATTTTAGTAGTCTTAATATGACAATAAGCTGTAAAAACAAATAATATCCAGTAGTTATATGAAGGGGGTTTACCATTCCACATTTCTTTATGCATTTCAAAATTATTAGAAGAATAGGGACACCTGTTAATTAGTTATACAATAGTACTAGATGCCTCTGCAAAAATGGATTTGGGGAGGCATGAGCCTAAAAGCATACTACAGACACTTTCTAGGTTAGTCCTATTCATTCTTTCTACTAATCAATTTTTCTGGTGAGTATCTCTAACATTTCAATGTCTTTTAATGCCTTCGGATTCAAAAAAATATTTGAACTTAGTGGATAGGTATTGAAGACAACTATATGTTCTTAGGGTTTTAAATTTCTTCCCTTCTTGTTTTTCAAATAAAATTTTATAGGTTTTAAATTTTTAAAAAACATAACATTTGAATTTAATATATTAATTCCACAGTTTCCTAGAAAATATATCTTGGAAAGTAATAAAGTTGTATCCTCCGCAATTGGAGGAATTCCTAGATAGACCCCATAGATCAGAGTTGATGTATTCTAAGGGGAAGGTCGATTTGAAACTAGATCTCCCAAAACTCAATCTCTTGGAAATTATCATCTCAAAATCATTAGAAAAATAATATTTATTGTTGTGATGTCACTCAACATCCCTTTTTTGTTGAATTCCCCAAGTCCTTTGAATCTAACATGCCCCAATCATCTATTCCAAATCATATTTTTATCAGTACTGGTCGAATATTCTGTATGCAACTACCTTGAATGGGTCCTCCCAATCAAGACATACATACCATTGATTAAATACCCTTTAAGAATGGTTTTAGATCATTTTTAGATTTTAAGGCCACCTGTTTCAGGCCTGAAGGTAAATCAATTTTGGTCTAGTACCACTATGGAAACCAGGTTGCATTGGAGGTTTGTAACTAATGTAACATCAACTAGTGTAATGAAATTATGGTCATATATATATAAAAAAACAGAACCTATAACCTCAACTTTACACATGTTTTTATTATCAAAGAGAACATCTCCTTCTACCCTCTAATAAAAATATAGAACATATTATCTAAAAGGAAACATATTAGAAGGAACTAATCTTGATTTAGTGAATGTTTAGATAGATTATGGACATCATTAGTGTCATAACTAGAGTCTACAAGTGGAGATTGACCAGTGGGTTTTTATACTTTATCTCATAAATTTGTTTCCTACAACCAGGTTGAATGTGCCCCAGTTTTCTATAATAAATATAGGTGACATTCCTTTCCCTAATGTTAAACCTAGGTTTAGGTTCTTTATTGATTTAACACCAATATTTATTAGACTATTTGTTATTATTTTTTGTTTGATGTATACACCTATTGAACTAGCACTCAACCTCACTATTGTAATGTAGTTCCTTATAAATAAGGACATATTTAACCTCTTCTAGGTCAAAAGTGTATCAAACATATCTATTGGTCTCTAAAAGGGTTAAATAGGAATAATCTAAAGATATTAAGAAGATCATTTCCATATCAACATCATCAATAGAAATATTAATGTTGGATAAATCTAATGTGAATTTTTAAAACTAATCTATATGTGATTATATTGAACTACCATGTTTTATTTTTAATGTAATAATGTGATGTTTTTTTGTAAATAATACCTATTAATGAAGAACTCTAGTAATGTTTCTTGGGGTTAAGAATCAATCATGTAGAATTATAATCATAAGCTACTTCTATATGGACATTGTCACCTAATTAATGAATAAGGGTTCCATGTGTTTAACTAACACATAAGGGGAAATATCTATGAATTCTATAGTAGGTTGTCTAGTTAATTCATAGTAATAACAAGTTCCATAGGCCAAAAAAAGGCATCAATTATGTCATGTTGTAAATTCAGGGATCTTATATTAATTCTCCAAAAATTAAATTCAGTGTCACCATAAATTTTTTTGATTTAATATCTCATTTTTGACATGTTTAACTATAGATTATATGTCAAGTTATTTAAAAAAAGGTAAGCATACTCCCACAACAACTGAAAAATCTCTTGGGTAAACTATTTTTTATCCAAAGTGATATGAAAATATAGAGTAATTTATAATGGACAATTGAATTAAATAATTTAAATAAATAGATGAAATATTGATTTAAGAGTGAATTCATAGTGCATAAATAAAACTTGAAAAAAAAATATTCAGTTAAGAATGCGGAAAACAATAATTGAATTCAGTAGAAAAAGAAAGACTCTGAGGCTCTGATATGACATTGTTAATTTGAGTGGTGATCTAAACATTGGAGACAACCAAACAAAAATATGGCCAAACTGCATCATTGAATTGTGAAGATAAAAATCTCAGAACTATTTGAACAGAATAGAATAAACAAATTATTACAATATAATATTTAATGTGCATGATGATTTAACATGATATGGTCCTATGGGGACCTATTTGCATGAAAATAACACGACTACACATGCTCATGTTTTATTAATTCTCATGAAATATAAATATATTTATTTTATACATAAAAAATGAAACAACAACATACGCACATGATATAAAACATATACAGAATAGATTTATGAAAAATACACTTTGTATTATTAAAAGTATATTTATATTAATAAAAATACTTTAAATAATAAAAAAACATTGTATCATTCCATATGAATTAGATATCAGTTCAATTTTTGGGTTTCTCTCAAAACTCATAAATAAATAAATGGTCATTTTCCAAAATATTTTTGAAAATATGGTGTCATTTTCCTTATTATCTAAATTTATAGAACAATTATATAACATAGAAATATAATTTCAAAATTTTTTGTCAAATTGCATATATGATTGAAATGAATGTATTTATTACATGATAAAAGTTAATTAAGCTTATACATCTGAAATTTTCACACTATAATGAACTCATTTTAGGTTTATATATTTTTAGTTTTTTGTTTGTAGAACTAAAAAGGATTATAAATATATAAATCCACTTTACATAATTTATATCACAACACATATTATGTCATTATTTTCACCTCATGAGTCAAATTGATGTGGTTTTTTTCATCAATGTAAAGAAATTAGATTAATGATATTTCTATAAATCATTAAAGACAATTCAGTGTTATGTTATGTTCATTAAATATTAAAATAATTAGTTATCCCAACATGGTTTAATGAACTCAGAGGGGGTGAATCCAGGTATGACATATTAAAATAACTCCCTCATTGGAACATGTTTCATCATAAAAAAACTCTCATTTCTATCATTCTAATAGATGATAATAATATGATAATTAAAAAATGCCCGAGACACAACAATTTTACTAAGTTCACCATCACTCAGATTCATCTAAGGAGCATACAATTGAAATTTTCCTATTTACAATATCCACTAAAGCTCACTACCAATAAATGGTATGGAGATGACTCAGTGACCAACCTGGTTTAGAACCAATAACAATTTGGATGATCACTGATCTCTCCACTGAAGTGTACTCACCGCTTCTTCAGAGGAATATTATATTTTTATGAATCACCCCATAATTGTTTCACACATATAATAGTGTTCCATGAAACTCTTTTTTCACCCGATATATTAAGTACACTTAACCACATCCAAGTATAATTTTGGAGAGACGATATGTGGACTATTTATTCTCGATATATAAATACTTAAGACCCTTCTTGAAAACCCTTACACCGAGTAGAACAAGTGATTCACAACCCACCTTTTCTTCACAGAAGACCTTCACTTCATGGATGAACTTATCTTCCCAATGGGATTCTTTTAAAAAATCATTTTCCTTTTCAAGAAAAAGTTCCTTAATAACCAATTTTGAATAAATTAATCCTGAACTAACTCCTTTGTGAACTATTAATTCATCGATAAATTTGTGAATCAGAACCTTCACAGAATTTCTCCCTCTCCAACCACTTCATACATAGCCGAATTCATATAGTTATGATCTTCTCTAATGGATTTATCTCTATCAAATAATTTTATTAGGTTCCTTAATATATAGGAAAATAAATCCCAAAAAACCCACTAATTAAAATTACCAAAAACATCATTATGAATTATCCATCATCATGGTATGAAATATTCATATGGTCAATATATCCCCAGATTAATTTCAGATGCCCTAATAATTACTATACTTTTCCAAAAATGAATGACCCTTTTTGGTGACTGTCAAATAAGAATCCTATTCTGCAAACAATGAGCCTCCCTTAAATTGAGCTCCTCCATGGGTTGTTTAAATCACTACTACTGTCCACAAATAATGGCTTCATTCACAGTCCCACACAACTTTTTTTTGCGATCTGCATAGCATGACTATAATTATTGAATGATTTCAACTATCTTTGTCAACAAATAAAAACCACCCAAGACACTGAAATGATACCAAGATTTATTTTTACCCAAAACATTTTGGATGGTTTTTATGAATATGTTTTATTATAATATTTTAGTTTTCTTAATGTTAAATGGTTGTTAAAAGTTATGAATACTACCTTTGTGAGCCTAAGCTTTATTAAAGGTATAGATTCCATTAAAAAAATTCACATTGAAGAACCATTGAACCTAAAAAGGTCGATGAAAAAATATTTTCTTTTTTGGCTCAATAAGACAACATATCTTATGGATTATTGGCTGGTCACATGAATTCAAATATGTTTGAATGCAGTTTTCATTACCTTGGATAATATTAATGTTCCTTTATTATTTATCTATGAATTTGTATCACATGGGTTTGTTTTCATATATAGTTGGATTTATTTCTTTTCATGTCATTATGAAAATTAATATATTTTTTTCGTCATAATAGTGATAAAAAACATTCAATTGCATATAATTTTATTTTTTTATCATTCTTAATTTATTTTTTAATGAAAATTAGGTTAGAATTTTGTGTCCCAAAATTCTTGTTAAAGGTAACAGAATTATTAAAAATATTCTAGATATTCTAATACATATTATATTCAAAGTTGTATAAAATTTTGATTTTAATCTATGGAAGGAGAAATGTAATGTGGAATATGGAGAGGATTACATATAACACAGATATTTTGGAGGTAGTGTATAACTATAAGAAGATAATGAAAATTAATATTCAATATAGAGAATAAAGAAAATGAAAAATACTTTTAAATTGAAAATTAAAATAATTACATAAGTGATGGTAAAACACTACTTTAGGATGTTTATAAAAATTATTGAACTATGTAATCACTCTATTCATTCATAATGAAATATATTTATTCACTTGAATATGTTATTTTTTTAATTATTTTCATAGTTCAAAAAAAATTAGATAAATAAATCGATAGGTATAGAAATCACATCATGACTAACAAATGAAAAAAATTCTATCACAAGTTGGTCCCTTAACATAGATAATATATAAAACTATAAAAAGGACATGATATATACATTCTCAACTAGAGAACCTTACAATTTTTTAATAATTAAATTTTTACTCTCCATACTGATATAGTCTTCAAAGAGTACTATATATTTCATATCTTCAAATAAAATGTTATATTCTTACCATTTTACAATATTGTATCTAGAAAATCTATTGACATCCATAAATGTTAATGATATATTACTGTGGAAATGGTATCCTTATATTTTTTTTATCCCATAGATTATAACCTAGATTGACATGGCCTAATATTTTACATCACCTTTTATCATTAACTGCATTAGTTTATATCTTTTTCAATCATTATAAATTATATTTATTATATAATTTTGAAATAACATTCCTGATATTCATATTGTTTATTTATAATTGTAAATATCCTTGCTATCATGGAACACCAACTTGTGAATTGATGGATCCCCATTCTCCTAGACCATATCGTCATTCTCGACTCCCCTCGTAGGGTTTTCGATGTCCTCCCCAGTAGTGATGGATATCCACTTTTTCCTTCCCACATTTCGGTTTTTTCCTTTATTATGTGTTATCCTCATTCCCGAAGGTCCCTTATTCTCTTGTTTTTCTTCCCCTCTATTATTGTGCCTGATGTTGTGGGTTTTCTTCCACAATGTTTTTGGTCTTCCTGTCGAAGGATGGTCATTTTGGAATCCATAAACTGCTCATTCCATGATCTAGCCTCATGTTCCTCTGTGAATCTCATGGTTGGAGATGGAGTGGAAATAATGAGGTTTTGGGTTATGTGGTCCAACAGTCAATGGGATTCTAGGTGCTACCGGAGTTGGATTGTTTTTGTAGTGTCTGCTGTTAGTTTTCTACTACTTCGATGATGTTGGTGCTCGGATCCCACTACCTCTAAAACTCATGATCTATACTCACATACCTCTATGAATATCCCAATGGATCTAGTTATGTGGTTACTCTGGGGATTTGGGATATGTGTCTCAGCAATTATCAATGCTCCAAGAGCAACATTAATCAGTATTTTCATCTGAATTCAGTTACTGGTTTGTCTGATATGCTTGGTGTTTGTTCCTAAAATCCATTAGTGATGATTTTTATGGATTACTATAAAATCTTGATCCTTATAGGTGAATTTGATAAATATTGTGTATATGGTTTAAGTTACTTTCTGTTTATGGTTCCTGTGATGGATGAGTGACGAAAAAAGGTGATGATGTTTTATAACGGCTCGGTGGTCCTCGATGATCTCTAGCAGATGTTTGGTTTGCAACGTTGAATGTATTGATTGATAGAAGATGATGAATATGATAGTGGTGATGATGGTTGCATGAAATGAGACATTGAATGATTGGTGTTCTTAGATATTGATCGTCTTGGGTTCTATGTATCATTGGGTTTTGTATTTTTGAATTTTGAAGTGGTGAAATTTTGATTTTGTGTCCCACTAGTTACCTCTCAACCATAATGAAACTAATTGGAAAATAAAAAAACAAATTTCTAGTAATTATATATCCCTTCTATAAAACTTCCAATATAATGATACAATATATCAAGGGAAAGAGATAACATACTTCTAGACTTGTAATTGACTTGAATACCTACTCTCTTTTCATCAGTTCATATATTCTTATTAAGTAGGGTATCTCATTGGATATTGTACAACATAACTCTAAATACAAGGTGATGAGAGGGTGATAATAGATATAAACAACAATAAATTTCTGTCAACAATATTGAAATACAATAGAAGTATCAATAAATGTTTTTTACTATTTTTTTTTAAAAACCTAATTACCTTTTGTAAACTAGTCCTTTTAAAAAAATTTATTTCAGTAAAAATAAGGTTGAAGATCTTAGAAATGTGAGTTTTATTATATTGAATATTTTTTTGTCCCTTTGAAGGAGAAATTTTAATATTTTATTTTTCTAGTTACACTTTCATCTATAATTTAAATATTATCATGAATATATGTCATTTTATTTTCAGACTACATTTTTGTTCATTCATTCCAAATGTAGTTTCATATTGAGACACTAAAACTCACACCTCTGAAGTGATAAAAAATTCACGGACACCTCAAAACCTTTATAATTAGTTATTATTTAGTTATGGTAGTTGACTCATATTGTGTATAAATCAGATAAAAATAAAGAAAAATTATCATTTATTTTTATTTTTTAATATATTTATGAAATAAAAATTTAAATCATTTTATTATTTGAAATGATTTGTATAACTATTATGTGTCAGCATCTACTATTTTTCCACTTTTTATAAGAGATTTCTTTTATGACCCATTATGTGGGATAGAGGTAGAGAGAGACACTAATTGATCAATATTAATATAAAAAATAAAAATCATAATAATATTATTATTTTATATCACATCAATGATTTACTATAAATTAAATTCATACCCTAGATTTTTTAGTTATAGTGTACCCCATCATTGCCTTAATATAGTGGTGTAGTTATTTTCTTACATAGTGGTTATATTTGTAACTCCATTGGTATTTCATAAAATAACATTTTTGAATAAAATTACATTATACATATAATATAAAATAAGTTTATACCAATTACAATGTACATTAATTTTTTCCTCACTATGTTGGATAATGAAAGAATCCCCAATATCATGGTTTATGATGTTTTCATTTAAATTTGCTTTGTGTAGTTTGACATTCCCCTTAAAATCCCAATGATTTATTATGGAAATATTCATTTAAAATGATATAGTAAACCTTTAAGAAACATCTATTATGTATTTAATCTCATAGAAATCCAATATAAATTTATTATGTAATGGAAAATCACAACCAAATCAACATTTCATTATTCTATATTTAAGAAAAATTTAGAGTGTATATTAAAAAATCTTCCATAATATATTCCCAAATGGTTTCCATAATTTCAAGAAAAATAGTTTTTTATGTATTTATATAAATTCTCATGTCCATTGGACTAGTAATTCTACTGGTAATAATGAAAATTGAATATTCAATGTGAACAGGTAGACCATGAACATTCCATACATTCTAAAATTTATAACCTCAGCTTATCACTTTAAAAAAATTTGATTGACAACATCACGTGATGACATCTTAGTATTTTACCTTATAAATTTTTACCACTTTCTTATATTTCATATTTTTTTCACCTCTAGTATATTTTCCACCGTTATTATGTTTTTTATCTTTACATAATTAATTTTTTTGTTATCATTTATATGTTGTTCCTTGAAATTAGAAACATCAGTAAGTATAAAATCCATTTTCTGATGACAGAAATACACTTTTATGAATCCCATTTCATTGATTTTAAGTGAACTTTTATTATGAACCCATCTCAATCAAAAAAATGTTACCAAGAATGTCGTATAATCCAAATCCTAGGTTTTTTATGATTCCCAGATAAGGCATATTCATATAAATTAGAATTATGCTCATAGAACAAAATAATTAAATTTTTCCTCAATAAGTGTTATTCTAATCATTTTAATTGTACTATATATATTTTGAATTTTTAATAGAAAATATATATCATTATTTTATTTTCAAAATATGATAACACAATAAAACATGGTCCTCTTTATAACAATAAAACTCATCCAAAAATTTATTTCCTTTTTTCAAATAACTCCACAAAAATATGGTCATATATTAACCATATTAACCATTTAATATTTATATTGGATATCTAAATTTTACCCCATGATGGATTAAAATTATTAATAATTTCATTATTATTTTATAAAACTAGCCTAAACATTATAATATTTTATAAACCTTAAAGGTGATCATTCTTCCATTCTTTGATGGTAATTGTGATAACATCTCTTCTTGAAATTCCTTCACCATCAATAAACCCACTAGGACATGATTTTAGATTCCCAATGTTATCCTAATTAGATAATTATTAATTGAAAATTTAAATATCTTCTTTAACAATATACCACACAATAATTCAATCTTTTGGGTGACGTTTATTTTTGATATACCCCTTCAAAATTATTATATAACACTAGATATGGTGTTTCCATCTACAATTTATTGGGATTCATAGTTGGATCTCTCCCAATAAGTGAAACATCAAGTTATCCATTACATAAATGAATGGTAGTGGGAATAAAATCTATAGTTTATATAATATTATGTAATTTTTTATGTTGCATAAAAATTCTTTTGGACTATAAGTTTTCTAGATACCAAATTTTAAACAATAATATTTGGATATTGTGTGTTAGGATTTTTTTTTTCAAAATTTAAAATTTATCCATATACCTTATATCTCAAAAAATGACATTAAAATATTGTTATTTTTTAACCATTAATTTCCACTAATTCATTGAGATAATATTTTTGATATTTTATTAATATATCTCTGGAGATGTTACAACATTGTTGATGTTTAGAAACTAAAATCTCTAATCCCTATAGTGAGTGTGATATACTTAAGGATGAATTGTCTCACCTTTCTCTTTTACTGGTACTAACTCATCAATTATCACTATAATAACTGTGTCTAACCTATCCTTGATTCCATTTTTAATTTTTCCAATTTCATTTAGTAATGTAACAATAACACAATATAATAATTTATTTTTTATATATAATAAAATAATAAATATAATAATAGAAAAAAATCATAATATACTAATTTGAATAAAACATATCACTTTTTCCAATACACTTTCATAGGTTTTTAATAATAGTTAAATAACAATAGTGAAAATTTCCATTATTATTTTAAACGGTGCAAAAACTATTAATGAAGAAGGTATCATACCATATTCCATATTCCCATTGAATGTTTCTGTTGATGATTTATATTTTTTCATCTGGTTAAAAATTTATGATGTCCAAGAAACATTATCTTTATACACTATTTTAACCTAACAGAGTCTGTAACTTATTCATATATGATACAATTTAAAATTTCACTACTGTTAACCCTGAAAAACTTTAATAAGATGAAAATTATTTTATCTTCCATGACTACTTGGTTATCAATGAGAAATCTTGGAGATGCTCATGATAAGAAATAATTGACATCAAATATGGATGAACCAACAAACTAACAACCTCCACAATAGACGAGAGGTCAACATCCATCATCTTGGGGTTGTTTTCATGATATGGTAAATCAACACAAAAATATTTGACTTTATTTTGGGATGTTGGTGGGAGGTTTTGTTTGTGCCACTCTTTTTAAATTGTTTTTGGCTCTCCGGGCCTCTTGTGTATGTGTATGTGCATGTGAATGTGTATGTGTATGAGTATGTGTATGTGTATGTTTATGTGAATTTTTATGTGTATGTGTATGGGTTTGTGTATGTTTATGTGTATGTGTATGTGTATGTGAATGCATATGCATATGCATATGGGTATGTGTATGTGTATGTGTATGTGTATGTGTATGTGGTGGTGTATGTGTAGGCACAGGTTTATGTGTATGTGTTTTTGTATGTGTCTGTGTATGTGTATGTGTACGTGTACGTGTATGTCTATGTCTATGTCTATGTGTATGTGTATGTGTGTGTACATGTGTACATGTTTATGTATGTGTATTTTTATGTAGCATGTGTATGTTTATGTTGTATGTGTATGTTGTATGTGTATGTTTGCATATGTTTGTGTATGTATGTGTATATCGGTGTATGTAATTGTATATATGTGTATGTGTTTAAATGTGTGTACGTGTATATATGTGTAAATGTGTGTATATGTGTGAATATGTGTGTATGCATATATATGTGTATGTGTTTGTGCATGTTTATGATCATGTATGTGTAACTGTATGTCTATGCCTATGTATTGTTCATGTGTATTTATGTAATGTTCATTTATTTAATGTGTATTTATGTAATGTGTATGTATGTGTATGTGTATGTGTATGTGAATGTGTATGTGTATGTTCATGTGTATGTGAACGTGGATGTGCATTTGCATGTGTATGTGGATGTGCATCTGAAAGTGAATGTGCATGTGCATGTGTATGTGTATGTGTATGTTTATGTGTATTTGTATGAGTATGTGTATGTGTATGTCTATGTGTATGTGTATGGGTTTGTGTATGGGTTTGTGTATGTGTATGTGAATGCGTATGCGTATGCGTAAGTGTATGTGTATGTGTATGTGTATGTGTATGTGTATGTGTATGTGTATGTGTATGTGTATGTGTATGTGTATGTGTATGTGTATGTGTATGTGTATGTGTATGTGTATGTTCATGTGTATGTGTATGTGTATGTGTATGTGTATGTGTATGTTTATGTGTATGTGTACGTGTGTGTGTAGGTGTACGTGTATGTGTAGGTGTATGTCTATGTGTATGTGTATGTTTGTATGTATGCGTATGTTTATGAGAATGTGTATATGTACGTGTATGTGTTTGTGTATGTGTACATGTATGTGTATGCATACATGTTTTTACGTATGTATATGTGTATGTATGTGTATGTTAATGTAACATGTGTATGTTTATGTTGTATGTGTATGTCTGCATATGTTTGTGTAAGTATGTCTGTATAGGTGTGTGTAATTATATATATGTGTATGTGTATACATGTGTGTACTTGTATCTATGTGTATGTGCATGTATGCATATATATGCGTCTGTGTATGTGCATGTGTATGTTCATATATGTGTATGTGTATGTCTATGCATATGTATGTGTGCATGTGTATTCATGTAATGTGTATGTATGTTTATTCAATTACTATTATTTAATTTTTTTTTTAATATTTTTCAATTTAAACATTTTCTGTAATATATTCATTTTTATTTTTTATTTTTTTTATTTTTCTTAATATAATCATTTCTAGTAGTTATTTACTCATTTTTAATTATTTATTAATCCATTTAAATAATTATATGTATATTTATTATTAAAAAATCTAATGGTTAATAATTATTTATTTTTTTATAAACAATCAATATAGTAAAAACATAAATAATAATAATTATTATTACTATGTTGATAAAGAAATACTCATATTAGAAATCACTAGAAGCCAAGATTCACAACTCTGAGGGGAAAGAAGAAAACAAACACAATGTTCTCTGACATCACCTTAAAGAGTCCATCACTGCTGGAAAAGTAAGATGTACCAACACATTTAAAGATTATTTATAGGCCATAGAACCAATGGTATAGGCTATACCCATGGATCTATGATCCATGGGGTATTAAGCTATTGCAGTAAGGCTATACCTATGATTCTTTTTGAAACCATTTGTATATCCCATGGACAATGTCGAATACCCACAGTTTTCCATAAACTAATTTATAGATTTATACCAACATCGAGAAAATTGTGGGTATAAAATTATCTCACAACCCATGTTATACCATCATTTTTTTATAGAAACTAGGGGTATATATCAATATGAATAGTCAAGAAAACTGTTGGTATAACTTCCTCTTCCTAGGCAGCACCATAATCCAATCCAACACCTCTACAAAATCAATACAACTGCCTATAAACAATATACCAACCACAGTTCACATTTCATACAGTACATATATTATATGTTTAGAATTTAACGAATTGATTACTTTTCAATAATTTTCAATCCATTTACAATACTATAAAATAAATATATAATCAACAAAATTGATCAGTTTAATCTTTAAAAACCGTCCTCACATTTGTCTCTTTACAGTCTACTTAAAAATGGAGGGGATCAATATCTCCCTCATCACCACCACCACTATCATAATCATCACCAATATCACAAACACCCTCACAAGTATAATCGTCTGGAGAAACAACAACATTGTCTTCAACATCGCTGTCTTCATCATCATCACTCTCACCAGGAGTGTCATCACCTCGAATGCCAATAAGACCCTCTTTTCCATTATATTTTTCATTATATAAATAGAATTTTATTGCCACCCATAAATAAAAAACAATATCATTCTTTGATCGAACTGGTGGAGATATATCTTCCATGGATTTTAGGAATTTCTTGGTGACCATTTTATCTCATTCACACTCCTCTATAACTATTTTTTAAACTTTCTTATATTTGAGAAAACATTTTCTAGCTTAGTTCTATTAGATAATTGAGAGGTTCTTGTGGGATAAATACCTAGTGGGGATGATGATCTTCTCGGGTTTACATCAGGCTGTCCATTTTTACTCCTCACCTAATACCTATCATAATTGATCACTTGGCCTTAATTTTGCACCTTCTTTCTCATCAAGGGCCTTGATGAAACACTATTGAAAATATTAAAAAAAATATTTAATTATGAATTTTGTATATAAATTTTAAATATAAATAAAAAATATTATAATATTTTATTGTGTTTGTTCATTGAAAACAATTCTATTTTCCCTCTTACTCGATAAAAAAATTATTTCTTGAGGAACATGACCTTCAATCCTCGGTGTTTATTATGAAAAATGACATTGATTACTTCAAGCCCCCATTATTGAATAACGTGACATTGATAAAAAAAACTAAAATAAATTCGATTAAATATCAATGATATTTCCTTAATTTGATCGTGGTATATTCATATTAGATTTTTTGTATTTTTTATTGAGTCAAGATGGAATTGATTTGGAATTGATTTTTAATAATTTTCATTTAATTTTTTTAATTTAATTTTCTTTGAGTTAGTTTGGTTTAATGGAACCGTTATTATGATGATTTAACACTTTTATGTCTAGAAGAATTAAGTATGGTTTAAATCTTATCATTTTGGTTCAATATTGGTAATATAATGTTGGTTTGTTTCATATAAATTAAATTCAATTCAATTTGATGATTTTAGTAATAAAATATATAGTTTACATTATTTCACATTCATCTATTTTGCATAAAAAATGTATTAATGAATTTTATTCTATTTGCATAAGGATAGTTTGAGTTGGATTATTTCCACATATTTGAGTTGTGTTTGTGTCATGTTAATTTGATCCCTTTATTTTAAGTGGGTATTGTTCTATTGGGAAATGGATCATATAGTTGTTTATCTATGTTGTGTTTTTATACTATTTAAATTGATTAATCATTATTTAGTTCATTTAAATAATTTTTGGGGCTATTTTTTTTTGGTTCGGTCTAACTCATTTTGGGTTGGGTTTCTTTGTACCAGATTAGTTCAATTTTTATTATATAATCGTTATTGGATAAATTTGTACTGATTATATTTGTTTTCAGTAGGTAATATTTTATTAGGTATATGATGGTTTAGTTATTTATTTATCTTTTGATTATATTTTTTTTCGTTCAATGAATTATTTCCTGAGCCTTTTTGAAATTTTATCTTTTATTAAAGTAATCATAGAGTTATGTTTTTAGGAATTCTTGTTCTTATGTCTATTTAAATTTAAGGAATATATTTTGCTTCTTTAGGTTGAAATTTTTTAAAGGTGTCTCTACTGTAATGTTCCAAAAATCCCTAGTATTTTGTGTCTAGGAAGAACCAAGTACATTTCATTCACTTCAAACCTAAGAGAAAAAATTATCATTTTATGTGATCAAATGAACTTATATAATAGTTCATAATTTTTTTCTATGTTATGTATATTTTTTTTATGCTTGAGTGGAAATTTGGTCCTTTAGGATAATATTTGGTCCCTTTTTAATTATCATTACTTTGATATTCTGGCATCTAACTACCATCGACCTTCCCTATCAAGCTCAATAATGACTAATGTTTACATTTTCATCTATTAATATGAGATGGAAATGTGTTTTTAGTCATTGATGAAGAAAAATTGATGGCATTGATGGAAGAGGAATAATGATAGAGAGGGGGTTGCTTACCCCATTGATTGATTCATGTGTGTGTGTGTTACATAGATTGAGGACAACTAGAGGTGGCTGGGGGTGATGGGTAGATGAGGATAAGATGTGTATTTGTGTAGAAGAAAATGGAAAATAGTGAATATTGATAAAGGAAGGAAACATATAGGTAGTTGTACATCTGTGAGAAATTGTGGCTTTATGTGTGGTAGAGATTCCTCAACAAGGTGGTGTAGTGCAAATCCTTCATGTTCTAACTAGAATTTTTTTCTAGAAGGAATGAGTGTTCTGGATAGGTCAGTGTATGATATATTGGTACCCATAACAAGATAGGTTGAATAAATCTTGTAGAATAAGAGTGATCATGGGGTGTTGGTGGTACATCAACAGTGGTCACTAGAGTCTTCTAAAGCAATGGTTAATGATCACATACGAGTGGTGTGATGTGGAGTCGGTATAGGGCTTACATCATTCCGGGACTATGGGAGGATTAATTAAAAAAAATATTATATAGTAATTGATGGAACAGGCTAACCCTATTTTAGGGCTGGTATAGGTTCTTTAAACCTATTATAGGCAATGAGGTGATGTTAATCCCATATACCTCCCACCCTCTTTTATATTTATTATATAAAAATAATATTATATATATCATATTAGGTGTTTCATATATATTTTTATATATGAGTGGCATATTATATTCTATAATAGTATATGTAATATATTATTTATAATATTATATATGTGTATATATGAGGTGTATCATGAACAATTAGATAGGAGACTACAAGCAGAACTCAATACATGTTGGAAGATATCACGTTTTTATTCAAAAAAAATGAGAAAATATGATTTTCATGTGATTAAACATTTTAAAATATAAAGAACCTATTTTTTATTTTCTATATAGATATATATATATTTTTGAGGCCTAAAAATAATGATAAATGAGTAATGCTTATAGAGAGGTTAGGAATGGAATACTCTATTAGATAGACTTATGAACAATTTTTTTACACCTCTATGCTTAGATAAACTGATGTTTTGTATGTTATGAGTCTTTATGATAAATATAGTTTCCAATTCTAGGTTTTAAAATGACTTCAATTTTTGGCGAAGCATAATATTTATTTGCCTATTCCTCATTTGGGAGTTTCGGAGTTGGTTATTGATTGTATATATCATTGATGTATTCTATTGTAAACTTTTTGGGAAATTTAATATAGAGGTTTTAGTGGTTTTCTTAGGGATTAGTTTTTTCTTTCATTTCAATGATCTTATATAAAATTTATATATTTGATTACCTTTTATTTAGTTAAGATCACTAAATACATAGTTTTTTATAGTTTTTTTAGTGCCTACTAAAAGACAGTTGTTTATAAAAGGTAACTAGAGCCTATCATTATCATTCCTTTTACATCACCCAAATGGGTACATACACTTCATAGAATCATTTACCTTTTTTCGCCTGGAAAAATCCTAAAAACTTAAATTTAATTCTGATAATGAGAACTAAATTTTATATAGAAACCATTAATGTTTAAGAATTCCTCAAAGTCCTTAATATTCTAATAAATTATCATTTAATGGTGTTGTGTACAAGTATATTCATTGAATATTGGTAAAACCTCCAACTCAATATATGATCTACTCTTCGAACCAATATATAACCCATGATTATATTATAACACCAATTCCCCAAGTTCCATCAACCAGTCGAATATCAAAACTTTACCATCCAGAATGATAAATCGACATTAGGATGAAAATATTAAATAATAAAAATTAAGTAATAATACAGAAAAAATTTAACATGTAATGTAGTAGGTAATATAGTAGGCACTGTAGCAGGTACTGTTTGGTACCGTAGCAGCTGGAACTTTTCATCCTTTTGGGCTTTCAGGCCACCAGTTTGGGCATTGGATCCTTTAAGGCCTTTAGGAACCCAAGGAATTCATTCCAATAAAGATTTTGGGTAACCTCAAGGCTTTAGGGACACCTCAATGCCATCGTGCCACCTAAAATTGTGCTGAATGACCGGACAGAATCTACAAGGAGCAGAATCCAAATGAGGATTCAGAGAAGGAGCATTCACCCAATCTTAATCAAAGAGGATTTTTCAAAAAGAGATGGTATGGAATTTACATCAAGACTAGACTATGAATGCACAAGAATCCTAGGCGAATAATCCATGAAAAGGTGGAGAGCCAACATCACGATGAAGAATCTAGAGAGGATCAGTTCCATGTAGTTATAGTTTGAATATTTCCTAAGACCTACGGGTCTTATAATATCTAATCCTACAGTCCTTATAATGTTTATCCCTCATCCCCTGAATAGGGGTTATAAAAAATTAATAAAAAATAAGGCCTTTAGGCCATTCAGTTATGATACTAGTTTCACTTGAAGGATGTTGATATACTTGGATAAAGTTACCTTAAATCTTACACATTGTCTAGAAATTTTAACAATCATGGGATTATATTTATTGTAATCTAAGATTATTTTTGTATTAATATCTATGGTCCATTAATATGGGTGTTCCCACATAACTTACTAGAATATCCCACTAAATATGAAAAACATAAAAAAACTAATTGACTGTTCAACTGAAAAAATAAATGATATGATATAATCCAACACACTTATAAACGTAAATTTGATCCAGGATAATCAGTAGGATCTATTTTATTTACTGTATATTATAGACTGGTAGCCTTTTAAGGATGTACTTTTTCCAATTCATGCTCTATATCATCTACATGAGGTGTAATAGAAGCTCTATGAGAGAAATCATTAAACATTAGATGAAAACGTTTAAGAAATAGAGGAAGTGTAAACATGGTAGGATAAAATAATATGGATGCGGAATCATCATAGGGTATGGGTATGTTATATGAGTAGTAGATGCTAAACAAGATTATGATGGAGGAATAAGTGGGAACATCATAGGAGGATCAAGTGTAATGATGACTACCTTGGGTCTAGGTGTGAACATGCATGATGAGATCTACTCATAGCTCCAGTAGCACCCATGCATGATTGTATATGATGTTAACCCCTACAAGTAGGTTGAGATGATATCAACTTTATTTGAGATGAATGTACCTAAAATAAATTTAATAATTAATAATAACATTTAATTAAATGTAATGAAAAATAAAATAAGTAAAATTTTTATACTCACTAAGGGAACTAGAGGTAGAATCCTTACTTCAAAAATTTATTAATTATTATCAGACAGTCTCTTCCAATGAATTTATTAAATATATTTTATAATTTTTATAAGAAGGATATATATTTTGTCTCAAAATAGTTTTTAAATACTATGAATATAATTTAGAAATCAAAGAATACATAAAGAAAATTGTAACATGTCATAGAGATTGTAATTGAAAACCAAATTATGAATTTTTTAAATACTAGTTTTGAACACACTATTATAAATTAAAATAAATCTAATTAAATATAATTAAAACAAAAAAAACTAAAACAAATATATGATTCAAAAATGAAACCAAATTATTGTAATTATTGTAGTAACAACCTAAGAACACCATGTCATTCTAAGACAAACGAATTCTGAACAAATATGGTTTTTTCTATGCATTAACCACAATTAAATTAGGTTCATAATTAATTATCACAATTAGACAATTTGAGTGATCAAAGATAATATTTTGTTCAGAACCAATGAGGCATAAATGGTGCCAATTTCTTCACCAATATAATCAAAAATATGTTTTGGGGTTATTTGAATAATGACATTAAAATCAAGTCTCTGATGATATTTTACTTAAAACACTTGTTTTTTCAATGATTTCAAAACATATTTTTCCTCAACAGCTTGGATGGGAGTCATGAAAATAACTATAAAAAGACATTATTCAAAAAATGTACCAGGTTATGTTATTAAATAAAATCATTTTAATATCATCATTGAGACTACACAATGAGATTACTAACTCAATAAGAATATTTTCTTAACAACTGTATAATTTGGAAATTTTCGATATTGAGGCTTCATATCTGATTCACTAGCATAAAAATCCATTATTTTAGGTAATATAACAACATCATGTTGTGTTCTCATATTCACCACGCAATATGTTATAACAAATTTATACTCATTGATTGTTAATGACGTTCTTTCACAAACCCATGAATTGGTACAATACAATGCTCTTAATTATATACAGATTAAGTTAATAGGTAAATATGGTACCCAAAATATATGTGAATAATATAATTAAATGAATAAATATATTATAATTTAATTAATGTAATTGACATACATTCGATTTTATCAATTTAGGAGACTGTTTTCTATGCAAAGTATATCTCTTTATCAAATAAAAATAAAAAACAAACTCCATATATAATTTGTTTATGTATCCTTTATAAAATGATAAAATAAGTTTAAGTTATATGTGAAATTATGTAGTATAAGTTAACATATACATGTTCAAATTAATTACTTGATATAGTCATTGAAAAAACATAGTTAATCAAAACTATGTTATGTGACATATCTAGGTCTTCAAGGATCAATATAGCCAATATATATGACAAACAATTCTGATTGTATGAGGAAGTGATTTAATTGAGAAATCCATTTAAAAAATATACTCATCTTCATTTCTAATTGTCATGTTACATATTGGTCTCACATATGAATCTATATTAAACCAAAATCCATGAATTATTGTGCCAGATAACCTCTATAATTGAAAATATTAGAATGATTACTTTTACATACTTAATAAATCATTATAATCATATTTCTATTAGTAGTATACATCCAACGAAACATAATCAGTCCCAAAATAAGTGTTTTAGTTAGAATATTGGATATTTTAGTAGCATGTAAGTGAAAAAAAATGATTGAAATTTTTTCAAACTAAAAAATAATAAATTGTTCCTCTTGATTAATTTTTATCAAGAAATACCAGGGTAAACATTTTTCTTAAATGTATCTATACAAATGGAAAAATCAAATCACTTCCACACTTACATTATTGGATTGTAAATGACAGATTGTTATTGAACTAAATTTATGAATTAGAATGTGATAATCATGTGTTTTTAGGGATTATTTTTTCAAATATCTTCATTGGACTCATTTAGTTATGTGGATTAAATATTCATCAGGAACCATGACATTCTCTAATACCCCCATATGTTTATTTTTCCCTAAACGTGTCATCACATAAGATGAGCAATGACCATTCCATTTATTTTCACTGTTACACACATGATTCAGTTTAGGTAGAATACCCTAATAAATTAAGTTATAAAGAGATCATATGTTATATTTGGTCTCCCCATGATATTTAGTGGAACTAAAAGAAGAATTTAACATATATTATTCTCAATGTGCATTACAAATAAATATTTATATAAAAATTTGTTAGAAAAATATGTTAACTCATAAATGATACTTTTATTTTTCAAATTGTATATAGATTTAGTGCCAACATTATTTCTCATTTTATATTTCATATTACCTTTCCATAATAAAATAATAACATATTAAAATTTGTGATACACATCAGTTCTGGACATACATTGGTGATGCTTTTCAATTTCAAAAATATTATCAAACCTCCGATGATTCTTCCTGTATAGATGATCCATTGTAAATAATCATTGATACCCCCATTAAATCCAAAATACAATGATATTAATAATTTATATATCACATGTACTTCATAAAAATATGACATGATACTTTTCCCTTATTGATCCTACTAGATAGAATTTCATATGAAGGGAAATAATTTATTGTTCAGATAAAGGAAACATGCATCTAAAATATATTTTTTGAAGATGTATAAAATATGAACACACTAAAAAACCAAATCTTTTTCAACTCTTTTATTAAAGGTTTAAAGTAGAAATAGATATCATATCTATGATTAGATGGTTTATATATTAAAATACTCAAAAAGTTGTCTTATTTTTTCATACACATCAATAAATGAATATTATAAACATTATTAAAAACTAGTCACATGCTGCTAGATTGAGGCATTTGACCATGAATATTAAAACCATCATAAGATAGGCACAAAATAAAATTACACACCTCGCCTACAAAATAATGATGTCATACATCATATGTATGCCATAATAATCCATATATAGGTTGAACCGACTTATTGTTATATTTAATTCTCTCAACATCATGCCATTTCATATTTGTTGAGATTTTAGCAAACATGGATATATTTTTAAGCCTAGGAATCAATTAAAATCCTCACATGGAAATCTATGGAACACGATAAGGTGTTCTATCTATATTTGGATTCCATACAGATCTAAAAAATTCTTTATAGTCATTATGTTATTCAATTTAATATAATAATAAGAAAAAATCTTGGAAGCAAGCATGAATTTTATTATTATAAATTAAATGATGGTCAATCAACTTCCATTCCATAAAATTACTAGACTAAATATCTACATTATTAAATAGTTAGTCCTTAAAATATTAAAATTGAAATTAATGGATTTATTAGAAAATCCATAGATGTTATTTCCATGATATAGAGGAGTTAAAAATTCATATTTTTTCATCTTAATACATTCTCGATATAACAGAATCCTTGAATCATTAATTAATCATTTCAATATCTCAAAATCATTATTATAATTATTCTCATCATGTGTGTTAATATTGTTGTCTTCATTCCCCGATATACTATCTTCGTCATGATGATGAACAAATGGAATCTAATCCAATATCAAATTTTCCAAACCACTGATTTTATTTTGTTCATGAATAATAAAAAATTAACTATTCTCTCAATTGTGATACCAAACATTATAGATTTTTTGAAATCTATCTGTTTTTATATTATATCTGACTTATTAATGAAAAAACTATGATCTTTCATCACAATTATAACATAGGAAATGCATAAGTCCTCTATCTGAAGCATTGTTAAATGATATATATATATATAATACAAATTCTTTTGAAACTCTATTGAGATCTAATTAGTATGATACATACAGCATTTATCTATTCTATTATAGTGGAAAAAAGTTATATTAAAATCAAAAATGTAAATCATAATTATAAAATTCATTACAACCAATTTTAATTTCAAATTAATTAAAGAAAAGTAGTTGATATACAAAAAAATAATAGAAATGAAATATTCTATAACTGTTTAGACTAAACAATGTACATGGCATAAGATTAGAAAATTATATATTACATAAAAAATAAAATACATATGTATTTATAAAACATTTATTTCTAAAACGAATTCTTTTTTAGAAATTACAAAAAACACAAAACATGGTATAATAATATAATGAAATTAGTATTATAATTTGTATGAAAATAATCATCCAATTCTAATATCGTAGAAAATAACATTTATTCAATAGGAAAAATATTTCCAAAAGCTGAAAATGGATATTGAAGCCCAATGTTGTAAGATATATGAAATGAAATATAAAAATTGTTTGAAACAATTTCCCATCTCCAAATAGAAAGAAAAAATGGGTCACTTGTGTCCTTCAGTAAGCCCGAATAATACGAAATGATCACCCACTGACTCAAATAGTAACTTTTGACTACTAATATAAAATAATTCGAGTCTATATACACATAGAGTCTTCATATATGGTGAAAAAGATATTTTCTAATTAGAAGATACAAAATTATCAATTATTAAACATTATAATACAATACACATTATTCTAGTTTCAAATAGAAATAAAAAAATAAAATTTATGATTTCAAATAAAAAATAATATCAATAAAGAACTAACTCTCCTTCATCTCTAATCATCACCCCATCCTGGTTAGTGTCTCCACCAAAGACATGGAACCCCATATGCCTTTTAGATTTAAAAATTCTAGGTTCTCTAATGACAAGTTCTCTTATATAATTCAAAACTTTTGGTCCTCAATTTATCGTAACAATGATTTACATGACTATAGTATCAAATTAAAACATCTCAAACAGACTCTAAAAATATGGTGTAGCTCTAAGGCCAAACAAATTAATAATTACATCATGATTCTTGAGAAAGATCTCAATGATATTCAAAATACAAACACCACCTAAGACCTCAACAGTGATCCTACTCATGAAATAAAAATTGCAGTAAAACTTAACTCCCTGCTCACTTTCAAAGAAAATATGAGAAAACAAACGTTTAATGCTAAATGGATAACCGAAAGTGATGGAAATACTTAATTTTAAAATTCTCTTCAAAGAATCAGGAAGGCCTACAGGATGTTAGCCCTTTTAATGGATTGGGAAAGGCTCCTTGACAATGAGGATTACATCGTTCATCATATTTTCTCCTACTATGAAACCATTTTCAATGGTCCTGATATAAACAATGACCTATTACCTGAGGTCATTCCCCTAGCGATAAATAATGGGGACAACTCTTTCCTTTTCAACATTCCGATGGATCTTGAAATCAAGGACACTGTCTTTAGTCTGAATATTGATAGTGCTCTAGGCCTTCATGGATTCAACAATGGTTTTATCCATCATTATTGTGATGCGATTCATATTAATCTTTGTAAAATTGTCAAAACCTTCTTCACCAATGAGGTTCTCCGTCATGCACTAAATGCCCATTTTCTCACCTTGATACCATAAGTAGATAACACATCTTAGATTCATATGTTTAGACCCATTGCTCTTATCAACACCCTTTTTAAAATCATTAAAAAATAATTTCCAACATCCTTTACACACTCATGAAATATTTCTTTTCATGGAACCAATTTGGTTTTATAAATGTAAGATTCATTCAATAATTTATTTTCCTCTCCTATTTGTGTGTCAATAATTTGAATAATATTAATAGGGGAGGAAACATAGCGATTAAATGTAACATCAAAATAAAATTTTAACACCATGGACTGGAGTTTTATCTTCAATGTCCTTCATGGATATGGGTTTAACAGCTCTTTTATAACTGTAGTTAGAACCCTCTTCAACTCGGTGTCTATATCCATCCTGGTCAATTGCTCACCTAAATGCTATTTAAAATGCACAAAATGTGTCACGAAGGGTTATCCCCTTTCTACCATTCTATTCTTAACAGGAGGATACTACCTCATTCGTCTGATCAACCAGATCGTAGACAAGAACAAACTAAATCCCATTCATGTCTCCAAGAAGGTGAATGCTTCAACTCATCTTTTTTATGCTAATGAAATAATCCTTTTCCTTAAGGGTAATAAAATAAACACTCTTAACCTCAAAATGCACTCTCACACTATGAAGAGGTTTCTGGTCAAACCACTAGCTGGAACAAATCATGCATCTTATTTGGGTAGAATTTCTATCCTGAAAGAAAATGTAACATTATCAGTGACCTGTGGTTGAATGATGGTACACTCCCTTTCATCATTCTTGGTGTTCCAATTTTTTGGGTATGCCCAAATCTTGTCACTTTGTGACTATTGTCGACCAAGTTCTAAATCATCTATCTTATTGGAAAGGTAAATCTCTCTCTATGGGAGGTAGGGCTTGCCTTGTTAAATCCACCATTTTCCCCAAAATGGTTTATTGCATGACGTTCTATAAATGGCATATTTGCCTCGTTAAAAAAATGAACACCACTATAAATAACATCATATAGACCGATATCATTCTAGAAATAAAACATGTGACTATGCCTTGGTCATCTTTTTTCAAACCCATTGAAAATGGTGGTATTGGTATTAAAAATATCAAATACATTAATAAATCCATTCAATCAAGACTCACTTTGAAACATTTTCACAATACCTCTGAAGATCTTTACTTTCTAAAAAATAGATTTATTTACAAACATAAAAAGGTAAATTCGAACTTCATTAACTCATCAATCTGGGATTCCACCAAATACTCATTGACCAATTTTATACATATCTCTAAATGGATGGTCTCTAGAGACTCCTCTATGAAATGGTGGTTGGATAACCGGACTGGCATGCCATTAATTTCCGTGATGCCTCCTTATCAAACCCCAAATATTACCAATAGATCTATTAGATACATCTAAAACTCTCAACATGATCACCTTCCTGTCACTATTCTGGACATCATTGAAATATACTCTTTCCCTCAAAATAATGATTTCCTAACATGGGAACCTATTAAGAATGGTACGATCATATGAAAAAATTTATGCAATCATTATTTCTATAACTCTAAAATTTTATAGAGTTGTTTAAATAATTTCAACAATCCTTCCATAAAACCATCGAGATTCAACCACATATGGCGTCTTCCTCACAACAGATTTCCCACTAAACATTACCTGTAATCTTTTGGCATCCATCTCTGATATAAATGAAAAATCGGTAATCATCATAAGGAAGATTAAAACCACCTATTTATCTCTTGTGCTTTTACTTCTTCTCTCTGGAACTATATTCTTATCATTTTTTACTACAGATGGTTGTGTCATAATTCGATCAATGCTCAACAAAAAAATTGTGCAGAAATAGTGTGCTCACGTCCAATCATGAACCTCTTTCATACTACATTTTATGAGCTCCACAATGTGATCTGGTATGATTAGAATTCTATTATTTATAATAATTAATCATTTAATCAAAATAATGGTTGGATGAGGATCCTAATTGTTATACAAAGAAGCTTCCTCGATTCAAATGGGACATTTCCACCACATCATGCATGAATTTCCAATCCCGAGGCATCTAAGGATTAAAGGCTACTTCTCTCAGCCACATTTCATAGTAGAGGTGTTTTGGAGATCCCTTCTTCCTGGATGGATCAAGATCTATATTGATGGTGCCTCCAAGGGAAATCTGAGGCCTGCAAGGTGTGGTGCTGTTTTCATGAACCACCACGGTCAAATCCTTGGATTCTTCATGGGTAAATGAGGAATTTCCACCTCCCTTGAAGCTGAGATGCTGATCTTGATACATGAAATTTACTTTTCCAAACTCTTTGGTTGGAATAACCTTTGGATCTAAAGTGACTCAATGACTATCATTCAAGAAATTTGGAATGGCATAATCCACATTACTTGGTCGATTACTACACACTGGATGGAATGCTCCCATTCGATTTGTGATCTTAACTATATCGTCACACATTCTTATCGAGAATAAAACATTATTGAAGACGGTCTATAAAACATGGGAGTCAATTAGGACATTACTTGGTTTGAATACCTTCCCAATTTCTCTTCATTCCATTCATGAAAAATACTGTAATAGGATCTGATTATTTAGACTCTTGTAATATTTATTTTTTTATTATATTTTTTCTTTGGTCATTTTTGCCCAAGGCATCACCTTTTAGAAAAAATATAGAGGAATAAATAATAAAAAATCCCATTATGATGAACGTAAGTAACTAAAAATAATAATTAACAATGAGTTTATATGAAAATTATTAGATTAAACAAGGACATTTTAATATAATTTATTATAACAAATATTCAAAATATGGATCATTAGTAAGTGACAAAATAAATAAGGTTGGGAAACATTCGATATCTTTCAGGGTGTCTTGTCCTTTCACTATATTTCAATTACAGAACCATGTCCACGTAGTTCATTTTATTTTGGATTTCCATATCATTTTGTTGTATTTTCATTGGATCGTTGTATCTGTATAGTTCAATTTTGACGAGAGAATACCATACACAATTTATTAACTCCACATGAGTGAAATGTACTCATAAAACACTATATAATAATTTAAATCATACCAAAACGAATTTCACATAGATGGCGGACCAAGCATTTATACTATGTTCCCACCCATGTATCAGATTTCTATCCTATAAAAAATTCTATATAATAATAGGAAATATAATAACCCTCTATTGCATTAACCCCTAAAACATTAATGGATTAAAATTTTATATGAATAATTTCATAACCCCTTATTACAAACCCCTCAATCTCTATGGGAATTGGTTTAGGCTCGAGTCCCACAAGACTCAGAGACTATGCATATTATTCATATGTAGATTCAAATTTATTTAACCTATAGGGAATGTGTGGAGCTCTCTGGGCTTGGTCAGGCCCCCCATATGATGTTGTGTGTAACCCAGGTACACATTTTGTAGTGGGGGTGGAACCTGAGTGGTAACCCCCATAATTCTACATCCAAATGACCATGTTTTTAATCTTGGAAATCCCCATAGAGGATTCAGGATGAAGGCATGATGCATGAAGGTAGTGATGTAGTAATGATGCATACAAGCGATGACACAAACATGACGAATGCATGGAGACACAGGAAGTATACTTCAGGTATGACGCTACCCTAGGCCTTTGGGCCATGTTTATGGTCTATATGGACATAGTCCCATAGGCAATATAATGTGTCTCCCTCTACCAAGATATAAAATAAGTACCCCCATTTATAATAAAAAGAGGATTCAGCCCCAAAATTTCTAAAAAAGTTAACATATATTACAAAAAAACTAATATTGGATTTATGTCAATGTAATTAATAACTAAATTAAAAAAATATATCTAATATAATAACATTTATTATTAACTATTTTTTGAAAAATAATATAAAAACGTTTTTTAAATAATATGGAATTATTATAATATAATATGAACTTAGTAATGTTTTGATACGTAGATAAAAATGAAAATAATCATAATAGAACAGATAAAGGATTTGGAACTCAAAAATTTTATGTTGAAGAAAAATAGAATAAAAACATCCCTGAATAAGGGGAGATCATTAGAGGAGAAGAGAGGGGAGGTCACTCCTTGGGTTATGGAAGATTAAGGATCTTGGGTGGGGAGGGAATGGGGGAGGTGAAATGTATTATTTGAATAACCTATTCCAATAGTTTTTTAAAACCCATTGGTAAATTATGTTATATACAATTGTTTTTCAAAAACTACTATAATAGGGTCATATATACCAATAGTTTGTAAAAACTATTGGAAATTGATACTTAAAAGGAATAAAAAACAATTATTACAGAAAAGTATTGGCATTCTGGATTAGTCCTCTGCTCAAATTCTAGTAGTGCGTGATAATGGGAAATGATTACCATATCTATTAATAATGGAGAAAGAACAAGAAGATAAAAAGGTTAGAGAATACATGATTTTAGAAACTATAGAACAAAAATATATGCTGACATCTTTCACCAATATCTAAATCATTATAATAACTTTGAAATCATATTCAACTAAAATATTCCTCCAACCATCATAAATGGAAAACTCCACCAAACACTAAATAGTCATTTCTTTTTAAAAGTTAGATCCCAATTTTCCACAATCATGTTATTTCCAACCATGAATAAAAATCCATCATGGTTATAGATAATATCCCCATGACCTACTATACTATCTCATTGAAGCTCTATATCAGTATTAGCCACAATGAAACACATATTCTGTAGACACATATATGGATAATGATAAAGTGACATATATTGATGATGATAAAGTGATGAAGGTATATGATCCCCCCCATTTCTCGACAATGAAATCTATCTTTTTATCATAACAAGCCATAACCTATCATATTTAAAATTTCATTCAAACACAAAGGCATTTTTCTGGTACTAGATAATCCATGAATGGATGAAAAACTCTTTGATATCCTATACTATGAGTGATATGAACCAATCCATCACAACAAGATTTACACCCTCAAGATTCATCCACTGGTCCTGATCCTTCTTAGAAAAATACTTCCACAACCTAGAAACCCAAGGGCATTAGAAGATTGCATGAATCTTTATTTTCATGGTACTATCTCAAAGAATTCATAAGATATTCTCATTAATGTTTTGTTCATCTAGATGGGCATGGGTATCAAGGATCCCTCATCAAATTTTCAAACAGAAGAGTTAGAACATTGATAGAGATGAAAAATCATCAAGACTATTCTATATTAGAAACCCTACAGCGTATCCCTACACAATTCTATTCTTAAATACAGGGTTCACTAATTAATAGCCCATGCTTTCAATTTTTTAGAAAAACTTGTATAGTCCTGGTCCATGTGTAATTGGAACCATTAAAACAACCTTTTATTAATTCTCATTATGTAAAGTCTCGTGCTTCCAAAAATACCATTCACTATGGTCATTATCCATATGATCCCTCAATGAAGCATGCTCCATGCTTATAACTGGCTTATAGGTGAATCTCATGCAGTCCAAATAAGGAATCCCAAGATCTATCTAGATATTAACATTATCTCCACTATAAATTCTCCAATAAGGATCTTGGATCAAGAAATATATTGATCCCCAAACACTTTTCCAGAAAAATATCGGTCGAGGTCCTAGACTGGAGGATAAAAAGTCATTATGGGTGAAGTAAATGAAAATGGTAACCATTGGTATAAAATATATAATTTAGATAATAAACACAAAAATTACTCATCTAGGATGGAATTTTGAAATAATATAATACCCCTGGATCACATACCATTGTATGCCTTGGGTACACAAATAATCCCCCATGAAATATGGTGTTAATTATTCCATTAATTTTCACAAACCCAGTAGAAAAATCTAAATTTAGTTGGTGAATAGATAAATATAGGATCTTGACAATAGAATTCATGTAATATAGGGCTACTTGATCAACCATAATACTAATAACATCCTTTTGGACCATTGAGAAATCATTTTATGACCATCCCTTAATCATTTTATGAACATTGTCCAAAATTAAGGAGGTAACATGTCTTTTAGAACAAAAAAATACCATTGAGATACCCAAATGTTTTTTTTGTCTATAAAAAATTTTATTTCCAGGCAGACTAGTGATAGTGCCCCTCTTCCCATCTTGCACTCACCTAATAAAATAAATCTCTGATTTGATGATGTTAACATGTTGTCCTAAAGAATTTGTAAAAGCATCAATAATTTTAAGAACCTGCTTACCATCCTAAATATTTTCCTTTGAAAAAATAGAATAATAATCAAAAAAAATTATTGACAATTGAAAATTCAATGAAAACCAAACAAAGTCCCATTAATGAGCCAATCCCCTTTTTCGTTTGTTAGGAGGTGAGAAAAAATATTATAAATAATGAGAAATAAGTATAAATAATGTGGGTCTACTTATATTAAGCCTCAGGTTGGTTTGAATTTGTTTATGATAGTACCATTAACCATGATTAATTTGTAAAAAAACATAATTTAGCTCATGATCACTCTCATCCATTTTGGGTGAAATCCTAATTTCATGATGACCACTTCATGGAAATCCCATTACACACCATAATAATAATTTTTTTCATATACAACATCATTTCAACCGTTCCCATATTAAATTTAAATAATGTTTTCATTGAGATTACATGAGGAATAATAGTATTTTCTTCAATTGGTCTCTTGGGGATGAAA
This sequence comes from Viscum album, assembly GCA_963277665.1. Classification (NCBI taxonomy): domain Eukaryota; kingdom Viridiplantae; phylum Streptophyta; class Magnoliopsida; order Santalales; family Viscaceae; genus Viscum; species Viscum album. The sequence goes on along the minus strand of OY728130.1, from coordinate 545,732,400 downwards.
TCACTATGAATCATGGATATAATAGAAGGAATGAATTTACTAAACATGTAGGAAATAACTTTTTATAAAATATTGTAAACCACCTTGAATAATCAAATAAGCCTAATATAGATAATTTTCAATGGTCAAAATATTTTTTGGGATCAATACAATAAATGTTTAATTGAAATTATCCATACCTATGGATCCTTCCCACAAACCTCATATAATGCTGACAATGTTATACCCTACAATATACTAAGGCATCTTGAATAATAAGGCATGAAAACCATCAAGTCTTGGTGCCTTTTTTGAACGAATTACCCATAAATGTAAGACTATTTCCTCCCCATAAATGTATTATTCGAGTTCCATTTTCATATCATCGATAACTTTTAGCTCAATACAACTTAGAAGGCCATTTAGAGGGGTAATAGTACCTGAGCTAAATAGATATTAATTAAAGGACTAGGTCTACATATAAATATAAACACCCTCAGAAGTGTAGATTTAATTTCCATGTAATAATTTAGTAATTAAGATATTTTTTCTTCTATAAAAATATATTTTATGAAAATAGTTTTGTATTATAGTCACCCTTTTTGATTAAAGACTCATTTGATCTAATGAACCAATAACTTTTTTTTGTATCTCATGGTCTCATCCAGCATCATTTCTAGACTTATTGTATCCAACATGGTGATATCATAAGAGGTTCCCTAATAAAATATCCTGAGGTCTACCTCAATACTGGAAATCCTTTGATCAAATTTCCTATAATTCTAAGAACTCTAACACTGTATCTGATCAGCTACCCAATTAGTCTTATTGAAAAAATATCCTTATGTGGATGAACAAGTAGCTCAACAAAATTCCTTTAGCTATTATTATGAATCCACGTTTCATCAAATCTGAAACCCCATGAGGCCTTTCATAATGGTAAACCACCTATGACTAGAGGAAAATTGGGCAGTGATTGGAAGAAATATAGGGGAATTGGGAGACCTCGTACCTCCGGAACAACGATATAAAGTCTCTTGAATAAAAAAAATTAATATGTATAGATATACTAGAGGCCTAGTCAAATATATGAATCATTGTAAAAGGACCCCTAATAATCCCATATCTAATAGACCTAAGTGATGAATGTAGTCCTGAAATTGAATCATAATGGAATAACTATTCCTAGAACCATCTTACTTCTCATGGTGGTAGAGTCTTCCCTTGAAGTCCCCACTAATATGAATATGGACAAGTAGTTTATTCTTGAGGTACTTTATCTGATGAGAATATCTCTACGTATCACATAAACCATTCTATCCATATAATACCAAAAAGTTCTATTTTGGTTCTTGAGGTTTGAAAATCAAAATGGATTTGTAGTTATGGGAGAAACTAACCAAAAAATATCCTTATTCCCCTCTTTATATGATAAAAATACCACCTTCATGGACCACCCATCCAAACAAGAAATAGTTCTGAAATCCAACAATCAATGTAATCCTTCCCATTCCATTGGTTACTAATATAGTCTTAGAAAAATAGAAAATATCGGGTATATAGATAGATCTATATAGAATGAGTATAAAAACTGATCTTGGGATTCCAAACACATTAATGTTTAAGTTTAAGGGTTTCATGGCACAAGGAGGTACAATTCCAATCTAGTCTCCACCTAAAAAATGTCTCTCATCAGACCACCCATTTACATCCTTGACTGTTTCTAAGAACCTATAAGAAATTTATCCTCCAACTCACCATGAAGTCTTATATTACTATAATGATTATTTTTTATGTTCCCAAGATTATTCCTATTATTATACGTCCACTTCCAACTCATCCTGAATTTGTGTTCAGTTGGTGCAATATAAGGAGGAGACCCTTTCAGATTTAGAGTAGCATGATTGGAAATAAATAATCCTTGTGGTGCTTCCTCACCCAAAATAGTATTATCTTGACCCATCATGAAGGACTCTCTCACTGGCGCCATTCAAGGACTAACACAATTGAATAATACTTAGGAAGGGTTCATCAACCCATGCTGAAGCTAATATGGAATCATTTCTAGAAAGGTTTTCTATTGGAAAAAAATCCTGAGTTGCAAGGCTTGTCCGCCCTAATGGTGATAGTTCATAGAAGAGTCCCATCCTAGTATGGAATGATTCTTTTATCTGGGGTTTCTTTGATTGGCGTTGGTTCTCTTTAGGCTATGGTTTTTTATTGTATTTTTTCTTTTAATGAGAAATACTGTGAGAATTGAGTGCATGTTTTTGTTTTTTGAATCATGTGTTACTCCCCCTTCATGGACATTAACAAGATTTTAATTTCTCATAGGAAATGTATGATTTTTCCCTAGTGAGGGTTATATTACATGTCCTAAATTATATTCTCTTTCATATAACGATCCTTCTCTATATTTCCATGGAAATTATGGAACCTATCCACATTCATAGAAAGACAGAGAAAGTCTGATTTTGTCACTATGCTAAAAAACTAGTAGAATTTAATCTCAGTTTAACTCTTATTGACAAAAAAAATTATCTCCAGTACCACTAATGATTTTTACATTAGTGTTGATTATGAGAAGCATCATAGTTTGTTTTGTTTATTTCATGGATATTGGACACACATTATAGGAAATCCATAGGAATATCTCATGTACTGATTAGGGATTAAAGGGATATCCTTAAAAGGTTTTTCATAGAAGTTATTAGGGGGAAGGTTGACGATGTGACTATCCAACTAATTCCAGTACACAGATCTAGGGAGGATCTTGGAATGTCTAATGAATTCTCTAATTTGGATTCATAGATTCTTATTAAGGCTTAAATTAAGAATCCTAGATTGGGGGACATGGTTCTGATGTATAGTGGGGTAGTCTTCAATTTCCGTGTTTGGAATGGACACTACTAAGATACAACATCCTTATAGGCCTTATAAATATGGTGGAAAATCATTCATAAGAGGTTAATGAATTCCATCATACTCCAAGAGAATTTGGACTATGTAATGGCTTGAAACTTTCTCAACAATAAATGTTATAGGATGATATAGAAAATTAATATAAACATTCTTCCACTTTTATAGATGTACATTCTGATGGATTTGAGAAGTTTGACACAGTGGATTGTCAATCAGATTGTGAAAGTAATGTAAAATCCAAAGATGATCATCATTTATGGCTAGATCATAACTACTCAACTCAAAGGGTCTCATGGGTGATAAAAAAGTGTTTTTTTCTCTATTTAACGGACCTAATATAAATAGAGACTAAACTACATGTTCTGCAGCTAAAAAGATGGAGACCTCAATAAGCCCTTCAATTGATCTTTTCCTCTATATGAAAGAGGTAGATAATGGCGTTTCTCCTCTTGGATTTTATATGTGACATTATTCAAATATACTAGGTGATCAAAATGATCTCTTGGCTGGTAAGACTCCTAACAAAGAAGTCTCCTTAAAGGTATCTATGTATAATGAGACTGGGGGGTATTTATAGATCTTTCAGTACCCTTGAGATAGTTGTCTTAACATGTGAAGATCACTTAGAAATTTTTCCTTCTTTTAAGACTAATAATTATAGAAATTTGATGTAGATATAGTTATAGGTTATTGATACAACGGTAGGTGAACATGCGATGTTGGTCCTGTTTATTGGTCCGGCTTCCACACATGAAAAAATTAACAATGTATAGGTTCCTACATCCAATATATTTAGAGTGATTTCTTCGTTTAATGTCCTTTAATTCATGTCTAGAAAGAAAAGAGGCAGGGTGGGTGAATTTATTTACTCACTCAACGATGTTGAAGACCACTATAAGGATTATGAGTCTTTGGCTGTCTCTTATGAAACACATACCCCATTGGGGAAGGATAGTGGTAATGAGGATGCCTCGCTTGATGATATCTATGATAGGGAAGTGGTTCAGACATAGGGTGTTGAGATTGACAAGAGGGATTAAAATATATTAATAGACATTCTCAACACATGAAGACCAATAGTAGAGGACTAACAAATCTAGGGGATCAATACAATAAAAGCATTGTTGAAGATTTAGAGATTAAGAAAAACATGGATTTTGACTAATTTTTCTTTGATGAGGGAAATTTTCTTTAACTGACCCCATCTTCTTCATTTCTATTTTAATTATAATAAAGAGTCTTTGAAACATACCTTTAAAAAAATGTTATGAAATCAATATTTTTAAGATATTTTTTAAAATTATTCAATTGTGCTTATTAATTTTAATAGTATTTCATTTAATAGTAGTTCTTTCATGTTTATATTTATTAATTTATTATATTTTTAGAAATTATTCATTTTGGACAATTTGTAAATATTTTTTTAATATTTTTTTAAGATTTTAAAAGTGTTTTTAATTTATATGATTAATATTTATTCATTTTTATTTGTTTATTTTAGTTTTTTTATTTATAGTCAATATAATTCAATTTCAATAATTTCGTTATTTAAATAATTAATATTATTTATTTATCTATTTAATTTTATTCATTTTTTTATGTCTTTTTAATTCATGTATTTAATGTTTTCAATTCAATTTTTTAAATATTTTTTTAATTTATTCCATATCATTTATTCATTTTTTATATTCTTCCATATAATATTATTTATTCATTTTTAATCCTTATTAATTTTTATTTTTTAAAATTTATTCATTCATTAATATTTATTTATAAATATTTATTTACAAAGTTTTACTAAGTTCAATATGTTAGTAATTTAAATGATTAATATTAATTCATTTTTATTATGTTTTATTATATTTAAAATACATCAAATTCGTATAATTAATTTATTTAATTGAATTTTTAATATTTTTAAATTTTAGTGGTTAATATAATTCATTTGAATAAATTTTTATATATATAATTAATATCGTTAATTTTTTTTTCATTTTTTCGCCATTTTTATTTGTTTACAAATCTTGTAATTAATATTTTGGATTCATTTTTTTATTATTTTTATAATTTATTAAATTTTATTTCTTATTTTTAATTTTGTTTCATTTAATATTATTTATTCATTCATAATATTTATTAAAATTTATATTTTTTTGAATTAATTCATTTTTAGTGATTTTTTATACATATTTATTTACTATGTTATAAATATTATCAATATGTTTGTAAATTCTATGATTAATCTTTACTCAATTTTTTGATTAAGTTTTAATATTTATAATATGTTATAAATTTAGATAATTAATTTATTAAAATGAATTTTTTAGTATTTATATAATTTAATTTGTTAATATTATTCATTTTTAATATTTTTTATTTAAGTAATTAACATTAATGAATTATTAATTATTATTCATTTTTATGTGTTTGTAATTTTTGGATCTAATATAATGAATTCACTATTTTTAATATTTTTTATATTTATTGAAATTTATTTATTCATATTTAATATTCATTCATTCCATATTATTTAGTAATTTTTTATATTTTTTAATTTTTAATATTATCAAAATGTATTCATTTTTAATGTTTGTGTATACAAATTTATTTATTAATATTTAATATTTACAATATGTTTGCAACGTATATAATTTATTTAATTAAATACATTTTTCAATATTTTTATAATTTAATTAGATAATATAAATCAATTTTAATAATATTTATTTTTATATAATTAATATTATTTATTTATTCATTCATATTAATTTTTTACATTTTTTCAATGGTACATTAGACACATAAAATTATATTCTTTTTCCACTAAAACATAAGGGCTGAGAAATACTACTTTTGTCACCACTTTTTTAGTGTTTATAAGAGTGATAATTTATCAGCGTTAAGAAAGTGATAAAAAGTATTATTTCTCATCTCTTATAGTTTTAATGCAGATAAAAGGGGATTTTATCTTCACTTTTTTTTTGTAAGTGATTATAATTTTTTTATCCTAGTCAAACAATCCCATATTTTAATAATAAAGAATCATTATTATGTCATTTCTATCCTATCTTTAGTTTTTGGAATGATAATTTAATTTCTATAAAATATTCAAAAAAATCTATCACTGGAATTGGAAACACGAAATATGGATCGACCGTAAGTTATTCCAAATTTTCCACAAGATAAACTTGGCGACCACGTGTAGTTTCTCAAGTGACTACCATTGTAATGTTCTTCACAAGGACATGGATCGACTGCAAGACCAGTAGATCAACCAAATTCCTTTTGGAAGCCACCTCACCAAATAGAAATCATGCCAACTGATTGATCCATTGTATGTGAAATGTAAATATCTAACAATATATATAACCAATCATAAAAAAACCAAGAGTCTGTGATCAAATGTCTGGATTTTGTTAAGTATGGGATCACCCATAAGTATAAGGTGATCAATAATGCATTCAACTGATTTAATGTATGTATGATCTGATCAGTCATTACTTTAAGAAATCTATAATTTAAGGAATACAACTATAAATCTCTATGTATTGAAATAATCATGGATGCTTACATGGAATGTCTCAAAACATCCACCACCATGTAATATTAACATGGAACACCTTAAAGAGACTATACCTATAAGTAAATTTTATATTATAAAATAGATTAATTCAACTAATTTAGTATATAGAATTAAATGCCGGTGAGAATATTTTATTGGACATATGTTTCCAGCAAATGTACAAGGATCATTAATGATTAAGACTCAGTGGATATTTTCAATGAAATATACTTATTTATATAAAAAAATTACGAAGAGGTGTAGCCCGGATGATTGTGAGATAGAGAGATATAGAGATATCAGAATTTAAATAAATAATATGAACGAATACTCTAATTTTGAACATCTTGGACTCTTTTCTCACCTAAACATCTATGAAACATCAGAGAACATTTTAATCACTTTATGGATCAATTTCAAACAAAAAGATGACAATGAGGAGAGGATAATATCTTATATAACAAAAAATATTCAAAAACTATTGCACAGAATTCAATAAATTCTCTTACTTTGATTTTATTACTTTTGAGTTATGTTTGATTTACACAGAATAACTTTTAGCAGAAGCTCCAGTACTATATTTCAGATTGTGAAACACACAGTATCTAATTATTTTACATTTAATCCCATGGGGAACCATTGAATAGAGTCAGAGACTCAATTACCTGTGTGTATTTTTTATCTTTTTATTCTCCCATAAAGGAATGTGGAAGAGGCTCGTTATATCTTTGATATCCTTATAATCTATTGTTTAAAATCTAAACTAGGTTTTGGTTAGTTTACTTATAATAAAAATCTTGGCAGTAGAATATTTCCTAGTAAAGAAGACTATGAATTAGCTTGTGAATAAAAATATTTTTTATTCCACCATGTGTTTTACCTATTTTATTTTACTTATATTTTTTATTCAAAGTACTTTCTATTTTTTAAACTATATAAAAACACTAATTTTATATTTAACTTCTATATGTGTTTTATATTCCATATTTGATTCTATAAAATAAATTTCAAAAGGTAATGTGATTTCAAAATTATTTTAGCTGAGTTTTGATCAATATTTTAAAACGTTTTTTCAAATATAATATAATATATTTCTGATATTTTAGATAGCTAGTCCATATTTTATAAATTGGGGGATTTTGGTTATTAAATTTTTTTTAAAAAAAATTAATCTGGAAACTCAATTCACCACCTCTTGAGTTTTACACTCCATCAAACACTTGGTTTCAATGGATTATTTATCAATTCATAATATTTATTTTAATGAAATTGTGTTTACAAGATCTATTTAATATTTTATTTCTAATAAAATGTTATAGATTATACATCTGAAGCTCATGCTACCAACAAAAATCCAAATTTAAATTTTAAAAATTATACTGTTTTGAAAATAAAAATGAAAATCCATTTTGGGAGTATGAAGTTTATTATTTAGGTATCTATTGATGTTAAATTTGAGAAACCCAAAACATCCAGAAAGGAATGTGATACAACTTTTAAATATGTTTATTATTCAAACTAAAAGGATATGAATGTTTTATTCTCTATTTTAGGTGAATATGAGTTTAATATAATATCTTCTTTTGATACTACATAACTTATTTTAGATACATCTCTATATCTCATTGATAAACTTCTAATGTGATGTAAATGTTTCTAAATACATATACTATTATGTCTGATAAAAAATGAAACCTAAATAATATATTTCTGACATGTATAATATGTTTAATGAGATCATAAACACTATGATTAGTCTTGGAATGATGATGAATGACAAAGGTCGGGTGATGAGAATCCTGAAATATCCCCTAGAAAGATGGTGAGGCACTGTATTTTCTATCTGTGAGTCACATGACATCTATAAACTACCAGTAACAGATCTTATTGGTATGATTATGATGTAATAAGAAAGAATAAAGTTAAATATAAGGATTCTAAACCAAAATTAAATATTTATACATTTAAAGCATCATATTTTTGAGAAAGAGATGTTAGAAAATATTACAATACACATTGAAGAGAACGTGACACTAAAAGTGATGAAGAAATGGATCATCTATCAACAATTGTTTCTAATTTAAACAAAAGTAAGAGGTTCTCTAGAATGTCTAACTATAAATGAAATTATAACAAGAAAGTAATTCGGAAGAAATATTGTAAAAATTATGACTCTTATTATGAGATCACCTTTTATGAATAAAGAAGAACTCATAATGGTTGATTTGTCTAATCATAAATACATAAAAAATGATGATATGGTGAAAATACCAAAAATGTCAATTATATCTACTTGGAGTGAATCTATGTTAAATATAGTGACCCAAATTCAAGTCATGGTGATATGAATGAAAAAGATGACTTCTTCTTTATTGCTAATACATCTACGTTACATTTTTTTTCTTCACATATTCCTGATGACTATGAAATTAAAAAATATGAATTATAATAATATTTGGTTACGTTTGGTGAAACTAAGAATGAACTAAATGAAAAATAAAAATTTATATAAATAATTATCATGTATTATTTATTGTAGAAAAATATTTTATTATCATTGAAAAAGGAACGAATGACAATCTGTTAAAAGAGATTATAGATTTGAAAAAATAATATGAACAATTAATAAGATGGAAATTTTTGGTTTTTCAAGACGAACAAAAACCTTAATAAAAATCTTGTATTTTTTCTTATACACAAACTAAGAGTGGGTTTTGGACATCATCCTAAATACAAGAATAAGATGTAAAAAAACAATTTTTTTCCACATACCAAAAATAGAACATCAATTTCTTATAATTATATTAGTCTTAGAAAAAATTATAAAAATTTTGGCCCAAAAAAGGATTTTCGTTATAAATATGTTAAATCTCATTCTAATAAAATTGTAACAATGATTTGATTCCAAAATAATTATTTTCTATCAAATCTATACCAAAGATGATCTGGGCACAAAAATAAATTTGTATTTTATTGATCATATGAGAAATTATTAAAGACCACCAGTAAGAATATGTGGAATCTAGGTAGTAGATGTTCAAAAAATATGTCTATTTATTATTCATGCTTAAAAAATTATATAAAAAGGGATAGTGTTCTTTTCACATTTAGTGACAATTCCATAGAAAATCACTGGAAATAAAAAAATTAGTAACTCTGAATATGTACTTATTTTTATATATTATTTATTTTTTAAATATAATATTTATATTATTTATCACTAGTGTGATGATTACCTTAATGTTAAATATAAAAAATAATTATTGTAAAGATATTTATTATATCAATTCTTGGGTATTTATTACTTTTAGAATAGAAAACATTTGTACTGTTAATTTTGATTCTTTATTTTCTCAATATGTTTCTTATTTGAGTGATTTTTATATAAAATCATGGTTTTGGAATGGAATAAAATTCTGTTATAATATACTCTCACATATAATGGAAACTATGAATGTCTTAGTTAATGATCTACGTTAGCTAGAGCTCTATAATTTGAAATTGTAAAATCATTTTCAAAAGGGGAACAAACACATAATATATTTCAAACAAAATATTGAAGTCTCTGCCTCTCAGCCACTATAATTTATTCACATGGATTTATTTGAACCATATATAGTTTCTAGTTTAGCAGGAATACATTATTCATTTATAATATTTGATTATTATTCAAGATATATGTGTGTTTTACTTGCTCAAAAATGTGTTGATCCTTCTAGTTTTTATAAGTATGCTAAATACAAATACAATTTTTTTTGTATTTACCATAATGACCTTGAGATGTGATATAAAATAATATTTTGAGAATCAAGAATTTTTATCCCTATACTCAAAAAATTTCTATAATCACAATTTCTCTCCACCATGGACACTTCAAAAAAATGCTATTGTTAAAAGGGTAAACTGTACTCATAATTAAATTTCAGGAACTATGATCAGTAAATATGAATCTCTTTTTTATTTATGGGATGAATTTATTCACATATATTTCTATGTAATTATTAGAGTTTTTATAATTCCTATAATGAAAATGAGTCCATACATATTATGTAATGGACGAAAACCAAAAGTAAATTATATTAAAAAAAGTTCTCTAATGTTTATATTCTCAACAAAAAGGAGAATCCAGAAAGTATTTCCAAAAAAAAACCTATGGAGGTATTTTAATTTGTTATTCAACCACTGTTAAAGATTATATGGTCTTTAAAAAGAAATATAAACTTATAAAAGAAGTTGTTCATGTCACTTTTGATGATATATTTCCACATGACCCCAAACATTTTTTTACTATCTTTTTTATGATATATAAAATCTGAATATCAATAATAATGTAGAATATTCTGATCCTTCTAATGATTTAACGGATAAATCAAATAGTATATATCAACAATTTATTTTTTAATGTTAAAAAAATAAAGTGCCATGTACTTATATTAGAAGAACCATTAGAGTCCTTAAAGATCTCACATTAGATGTAATAGTTGTAAATATCGATTGAGAAACTCAAAACAGAGCCTCACTAAGAAACCAGGTTAAACATTAAGCCTTCTTATCACTCCTTGAACCTATAAAAATACACAAATAAATTAATTGTGGACATTATGAAATAGGATTGAATGAATAATTGATCTAATTTGAAAGGGATAAAGTTATGGAATTAGTAGATTAACCTAAATACTAGAAATTGTTTGCAACTATGTGGGTATATAGAAACAGGGTTGAAGAGTGTGAATATTTTTTATAAATAATGATATATTGTTTTCATAATTATATATTCAAGAAGGTATTAATTATGTAGAAATATTTTCACTATCTTCTAGACATTAGGATATCAGAATGTTTCTTTTATATGGTGCACATATAAATTTCATACTATATTGAATGGATTTTAGGAGTGAATTCTAGAATTGATATATTATTTTGGATGTATCTATTGAAAAATATCATAGAAATTAAATCCATCACTTTAAATATCATGTTTTTTAAATTTGAAAAATCATTGTATAGATTAAAACAATATAGTGGAGCTTATTATGATATGATCAACAATTTTATTGTTTCAAATGGTTCCAAATTTTTTTTCACAAACCCTAAAATATTTATATAACGAGTTTTTTAGAAGTAACAATTTATTTAGATGATATTATTTTTTGATCATCCTAAAACACATTCTATATTGAATCTATAAAAAATGAAAAATGATTTCAAAATCAATTTAATGAGTGGAGTTAAAATACTTTCTATGATTTAATGTTTTTGAAAACAATGAAGTAATTGTTTTAAATCTCTGAAAATACCAAAATTCGGTTTTAAAATGTTTTGGCATGGATAGAACCAAAAGTAGTGAACATTTCATGAGTAAAATAAGAAATATAGATGTTGAAAAAGTTAAATTTATATCAAATATCTTCTCTCACTAGAGGAGAGCTTCACTCTCTATCATTCTATATCAATCAATTAGATTATCACTTCTTAACATTGAGAATCTGGGATGATGATCTAACCCCAATTCTTGATGTTGCAGGGAACATAAACCTCTTTATGTTTTGACATCCATGCAAGTGGTTTTAACAACTTAAGGATATTTCTATATGATGTTTTGGATATTATGGTATATAGATATGTGTTTTTTGGGTGCGTCTCAGCCAGTGGGGATGGTGTTTATCTGAAAACTATAGTTTAGGATCAAGTATTCTATTGGGGTAATGATTTAGTGTAGAAAGAAGTTAGAGATTATTAGATGATGGACATCGATAGGGTTGATAATGTGATATAGATGATGGCGCTTGATGTGGAGTTGAGAGCGGTGACCTCATGTATTGATGATGATCTAACTGGAGGCATATCCCCACCTGAAGGAAAGTATTGTGAATAGTTCAACTGTGACCCCAGGAAGCAAGGTGTTTTCCAATGATGGGTTTATATCTCAGCAATGGTGGTCTAGATCTGACATTTCTAGGATCCTTTGGTGGTCAGTTTTGACTTTTCTCTAGTTGAAATGAATTTTTTATAGTATGGATGCAGAAGTTAACGAAGGACCTTAGGAGCAGTCAACAAAGGCCTTAGGTCTTCAGGGATTAATTGTCAATGGATCCAGTCAACAATAACCTTGAGATAAATGAAAACTCGGGTTGATAATGTTACTCATTAGTAGATGGTGATGCTCATAATGTTATGGGTAATGGTTGATGTTGAGAATTTGAAGACATCAAGATATGGGAAGGAAATGACCATAATAATATGACCTTGGGATATGGGGACCTCGAGATGCATCGAAATCGGAAGGTGGATTGAATAGACTGGATAACAATTAATTTTTGGATGATTCAGTTTGAAGTATCCATTATGCAGTTGGCATGGACGAAAAATGGTTAAGAAAGCATGGGCTAATGGGCCACTTTGAGGTGGTCCTATGAGCTTAATATTTAGTGGGAATTATTTTTTATGCATTATGAACTATTTTGGTCTTTGGGATTTTTGTGTTTGAGGATTTCACTATGTTTGTCTTGAGGGTGGCGTTGGTTTTCCACTTTCGTGTTAGGTGGAACTTTCAATACAGAATTTTTGTGGTGGTGTTTTTTTAAATTTTCATAATAAATTTTTAAGGCCAAGTATGATCGGATCCTGAAGAGTTATGGTAAATATTGATCTTGATAAAACTGAAAAAACAGTACATAAAACTACTCATAGAGGTATGATTGAATGTTTATTATACTTAACTGCTAGCTGACCTCATATTATGGTCTTTTGTGAATGTATGCATGTTTTCCCAAAAACCCTATAGAATATCATTTATGTTCACATTAAAGGATTTTTAAATAATTCATGTATACAACCAATATTTTATTACTTTACCAAAAATGACATTAATTTGAATTTGTTAGTTATTTGGATGCTGATTTTGGTGGTCGTATGTCTGAAAGATTGAGATCCTCTGAAATGGGTCATCTTTTTGGAAAGTATTTTGTTTTATTGGGAAGTATGAAATAGAACTCTATTTCATTATCTACTTCTAAAGGAGAGAATATTTCTAATTAATGTTGTCGTGCATGGACTCTTGGGATGAAGAGTACATTATTGTACTATGGATATCAATTAAATCATCTCCCTATAAATTGTGATTATAATAGTGCTATAAAAATTTCAAGAAATATCATATCTCATTCAAGGAAAAAACATATTGATATAAGACATCACTTTTTCAGAGATCATTTTTAAAATAGGATATATCACTCTTCAATTCAATTGTACTGAAAATCATCTTTATTACACTTTTACAATGCTATTGAATATTGAGATAACTTATTATATCAAACATGAAATAGGTAGAATTATTATTTTTTAAAATAATTTTATATTATTTTTAATTTTATTATAAATATTTCTATATATATATATATTCTTTAACAAAGTGTTTTCTTAGTGATTTTGTTTCAAAATATAGTTTATCTATTTAAAAATTAATTATATAATTACTTTCTTGAACATTACAATTTGAGTAAATATATAAATGATTAAAAAGTAAAATCAAAATAGAATAGTCACACCTCTTATATCTTAAACCAATCCCACTTTTTGAAGCCTCTTTCATGAACCATTCAATTGAATCCATAATCCCGAATCTCAAACATCATAGTTGAAAAGAAGATATATTTTGTAGTAGATACTCTCGAATATTCAATGTGTGTGAAATAAAGATAAATAAAATATTTAAATAATTCAAAGTATCACCTCCTCTCTCCTGAGGTATTATCTGAAAGAGAAGTTGATATCGAGTGGGTCAAAAGTAGTCACTTGTTTTTATAGAGAGTCATTTTTCATAAAAATTGGATCATTTAATTCTTATATGAAAATTAATCTTTTTATAAATCACTTGTAAACTATGTTTATCTACATATGGTATTTGAGTATGGAGAACATGAATATGTTATTAGGATTTCTATTGTTGGTCAAGAGTGCGAGTTCACTTTGACCTTTTTGGTAGATTATCCAAGAGGTATACAAATTTGTTAGTTTGGTGACTATCAATGTTTATATCATGTAAAACAACTCCATTTTGGGATTGGGAATGAATTGAAAGAGATAATAGACTAAAAACCTACAAGATAGTAGTTAGAAATGATCACATTACAAAATTTAGGCTATTTTTGAAATTTATTCATCACTCCATATTCTCTATAATGAGTGATATTAGCATTATAAGGTATCAATGAACATTTTTTTATACATAATGTTTCATGAAATTCAAATAGTCTTGAATTATTTATTGATGAGAAATATTGAATAGTCAACCAAAAAATCATCAATATTCAATATTCTTCGACACCATAAAATTGTTTCTATTTTTTTGGGAATAGAAAATGTTGGTCCCTATGGGATTTGATAGGACGTTGTTTCCCAGTGGGGTCTGTTTAAATTATACCACATGAAAAAATATGAATATCAGCTAGAATCCCTAGAAACAGATGTAGATCATTTATTAGAAGAGACTCTATGATATTTTCAACATAATATCACACCCTTCTAGGCCAATTGATAACATTGAACCGCATTTGGAAACATATGAGATCATTGAGGCTAATTATTCTTCAGATGAAGGTAATTATCAAGATCATATGGGTATATATAGGGAAGATCAAAACTATTTTTAGGAGAGATATGGTGGAACTCATGTTCATATGTTTTTTATGAGAGATAACCTTTATAGAAGAAGTATCTTCTGATTATGTAGCTCCACTATTTTCTGACCATCCATTAAGAACATCAAAAGGGGATGAAATTCATTTGGTGTTTGAATCAGTAAGTGAAGGTATTTAAATTATTGAGGGGGGGAGAGTTTAAAGATCTATATTATTTTGACCATATCTCATGGATTCAAAATGTGATCAGTATACAGATCCAGTTTTGGAGACTCAACCCATGTTTTAGAAAGGGGGAGACATGATTATTTATTCTTCTCCCTATAGTGAAGAAAACCATACTATTAATAATTTATTTGATATGGATATATCTTCTCATGGTGATGTTGATGTTTAGAGGCTATAAAGGATGATAAAGAAGATGATAATGAAGTTTATAAAGATGATAATGGTGATGATTATGGAGATGATAATCCTTCAATGCTAGAAGGACCTTCCATTGTTTCTATTCCAATGGAAATAATATATATACTTCCAAATATTCATCTTTCTCCTATTTCAGAGAGAAAATAAATTCCAAAATCTTTTAAGGATATTTTGTAGTTGTGAATACTCTTCCCTCTCCCACACATGTTCCTACAAATATTTTTCAATGAGAACTAGATTATGAATATTCTCTAATGATTGATCTGATTGTCATGGAATATTTTAAGGAAAAATACAAGTCCTTCCTTTGAAAAGTGAAATACCTCATGGTATATCTTTTTTATAAAAAAAGAAGCACGAAGGAACATCCTTGAGTTCAATTTTCAATCTTCTAATCCAAATGATGATTTCATTTATAAATCTTCACCTACTTAAGATCAAGATAATTTATCTTAAGAATATTGTCTTGCTTTTATACCTCATACATTTCTCAATTTTTAATACCTAATACAATTCAAGAATGACCTTTTTAGTGTTTTTAAATAATTTTATCTGATTTTTACCTAGGATTATACTCATAAAAGTGATGAGGATATTTCATATACTATTGGATGTTCTATTTTACATTCAAAAACAAATATTTTCATAAAAATTATTCATATGAAATGTGAGATTTGATAATTAAGTAGAGAAATGGAATTTTTTAGAGGACTCATTAGATCCCAAAAATATGATCAAGAAGATATGATGGCTTTTGTGGATAGAAGGTATTTATTAACAATGAAAAGTCCTTCGGGTTTTAGATCATGGAACAAGGACAATAATAGAAATTGTAAGGATGTTATAGAATTATTATATGTTATAATTACTCATGATTCAGAACCCCCTAGTCTACTAGTACATACCTTTTCCCTGGGCCTAGACTCATACTCAGCTGTAACTTCATCATCAATGTTCATTACATCATCTATGTTACCTAATATACCTCCTACAAGACCATTTGGTGTCACTCATTCCCATACCCTTACCCACATCATTCCAGTTACAAAAGGTATATCAATTACTAGATCCATTTCCACTCCATGTCCTCCTCCTCCTTCTCATATTGATTGTAAAATAATGGATCCTTCTACCCTTATAGATAACGATGATTCAGGTAATTATTATACGATAGTAAGGCATTTTGTTATCGTTTTAAACAATTAATGAAGTCACTCTTTATTGTTATTTTGTGTATCTTTTGTCTTCATACTCTTTATGATTTCTTTCCTATTTATTTCATATTTACTCTTTCATACTTTATAAATTATTTTTTATAAACCCCAAATGTGGTAAAATATACAGCATATAAAAATTAGAAATAAATAAATTATTTCAAATGAGTGAACTAAAACAAATTATACTTGTTAATAATTATATATTTATATTTATATCCTGAACGGTGAACATCAAAAAGGGATATATTTTTGGATTATTCTTTAAATTACGTATATTAATAATCTAAAATTAATTTTATGTTATTTAACACATATCTTATATTTTTGAAAAGATATTTTTATTAGTGAAATTTTTTGAATATTCTATTTTGTCTTGAATTAACCACAATACATATGCATCAACCATAAGTTATTCTGGAGGGTCTGCATAAAAATAAAAGAAATCATGTGCAATAAATCAAGAAAATTCCACATTATATTTTTTTCAATGTCATGGATTTACCACTTGGAAATTTGATCGACCAAACAGCCAAATGATCAACCGAAAAGCCTTTTAGAAGTTCCCGTTCCTATCATAAATCTCACAAACTAATGGATCAACCATATATGAAATGTGGATATTTGATAATGTGTAGAATCTAATTTAATAATAATTGAAATATCCATGATTATAAATAAAAAAACCAATTATTGGATTGACCATATGTATAAGTTGATTGACCATGAGATCTAATGATCGATCGTAAGTAAAATACGTTTAACATTATGTCTAGGAAATCTACCATATGATATAATAAACAATTATACCAAAAATATATAAAACTATTTATGTTAATATAGAATATAACATGAAACAAATTTGAGCGACCACCACCATATAATACATTCATGAAAAAACAAATTAATCGTACCTAAAATTAGGTTTTATATTACTAAATATATTAATACAACTACTTTTCTATGTAGAATTAAATTTTGTTCAGAAGTAGTAATTGAACCTCGATTCCCTACCGATGTATGAGGATTCTAAATAATGATTTACGAATATTTATTTTCGAAAAAATATTATTTATTTTTAGTATTATAGGAGAGAAGTTACATTGATGATCATAAAATAGAAGGATTTAAGGATATTTCAATTTAAATGATGAACATAAACAATACACTATTTTTAAACTTATTTAACATTGTTCCTACCAGAACAATAATGAAACAGTAGAGAACATATAAGAATGTTTATGGCTCAATTTAAATGACAAATAGAACAATTATAAGAGGATAATCTCATAATGAATAACAGAACTATATACTCCACTACAATGAATTATTTCCCCTATCTTACTTTAATTTTCATACGTTTGAGATGTGGGTACTTTATGAGGAATATATTTTGTCACAAGATTATCTAATATATGGAGAGTGCAAGAAAATCGTATATTTATTTATTTTAATATAATCTTTTATTGAAATATGTAAGACGATAAGTATACTATCATACCTATGTGTAGTTATTATCTTTTTATTTTCCCATGTTGAATTCTGGAAGAGGTCTAGTAAATCCTTGACAGCCTTTTTCAGATATTTTATAGAGATAGATCTAGGTTATATTTTAGTTTATTTATATTAAAACTATTAGAAGAATGTAATTTCCAATTGGAAACGACTTTGTCTCATCCAGAGACCACTCATCTTTTTTATTCCTCTGTTTTTTTATATATTTTTACTATATTTTCTAATAAAAAATGTATATATTTTATAAACATTATAACAAAACACTTCTTTGATAGTTAAATTTAATTTTTGTTTTATATTTTATGTATAATTAAATTAATTTAGTTACAAAATTTATTTTGATTTCAAAATTATTTTAAATAATTTTGTTCGATCATTTGAGAATGTTTTTTAAAGATAAAATTATATATTACTACTATTATAAGTAACAATGACATGTTTTATAAATTATGGATTTATGCTTTTAAATCAATTTTAATAGAAATTTTAATTAGAAACACAATTCACCCCTCTTTATTTTTCCTCTCACAAAAAAAATCATCTCTATCTTGGGAAAATAAACCCATATAGATCGTTTCTCCCTCCCCACATTGAATATCTCTAGGAATATGTCCTTTTTTGTAGCTGAAGTTGATTTTTTTGGACAAATAAAACCTCAAAAACATAGTAATGAAATTATGAACTTATTTTTAAGGATTAGTATTTAGAATTTCATTTGTTATTATTGATTATTTTTATTTTTTATTCCCCTCTTTATGTGAATCTATAGAACTAATTTTTTAACAAATCAAACTTTTTTCATTATTTATGATATAGAGAACTTTTATTTAGGGATTCACAACTGATATTCCAGGTTTATTTTAAATATTTTTATTAGATTATATTAACTTATTCATCTATAATGGTTCTTCCCCATCATGATTATCTATAATAAATTTTTTACATTATTCTTCCCTATTTTTAGGAATAATAAACCCTTTTAGGGATATTGTCATTTTGGATCCCTGATCATTCTTGTTTTTTCCAATTTTCTAGTTATTATTAAAATTTTTATGTATAAATAAATACTATAGATTAGGATTGTCTACAAAATAATTAACTTATATTATATTATATTAATTAAAATATTAAATGAGGTTCAGTGGAATGGAAATTATATTCGTTAATTAATTGAGGAATTAATTTCTAATGTAATTTTTAATCCATAACTAATTTTTTTATAATGTTATAAACAAGATTATTTTTTTAAATATCAAGGTATTGAAAATTATTCATAATTTTTTATTTTGCGTAAAACTGAAAACTATATTTGAAATGGGAATGATTGAAGAGTATGATTAATGGTTTTTTTATATAAATCTAATAGAAGATATTATATTTTCTTATATATATTTATAAATATGTGTGTCGAATTTTTTTTTATATGTATAAGTAAGTGTATTTTTTGTATATGTGTTTGTGTATTTATATATCTACATGTATATATGTTTATTTTTATCTATATATATAAATATATTTTATATTATATTTTAATTTATTGATATTACATAAAAAACCATACAATCACATTATATGATCACATTATGCATGAAGTTAGCCCATATACACTAGAAAAAAAATCTTAAAAAAAGATAAAATACCTAGTTTCTTCCAAAAAAATATGATTTTTATATCACCACGTAGGTTTTTTGATTAAAATGTACACAAGATGTTTTTTGGATTATGGTACTTTGTGACCTTCATGAATGATTTTAATATTAACAAATATGTATTCCATTTGAATTTATTTTCCAAAATATCCATCAAATATGGAAAAAATAATATTGGGAATGTTATTTAACCATTTTAACAAAGTTGAGGGAAATAATACCTGAGTAAAGATATTGGAAACTATTTAATGGGGTGTGGTATTGAATCATAGACAATTCATTTTGAAAACATATTAATATAATGGGTATTAAAAGAGAAAAACATCACAGAATATGGTTTTAACAATTGCGATTTAATATTGAACTTATTATATTAATGTGGAATTATTCATTATAAAGAATTGAATTTAGAGTTAACCATATTATATTTATGAAAATTCATTATACCTTATATATCATATAAACATGATCACATATAAATTTTTAGTTATTTTTTCTTCAAGGTGACCTCCAATAAATTATGATTCCCCTGGTGACCTTTTACCATATAAAGTGACTAGAGATGAACATCTCCATTTATGATGTTTAAATTATTATGCCCCGTGATTAAAAAATGTATAGAAAAATCAATTTTTATTATATATGACTTCGTATAATAAAAAATGTTATAATAATTTAAATTCATATTATTTTTGATCTTTATATATTTTAAAAATATTTTTCATGTAATGAAAATTTATATCAAATATGATGAAAATATATCAATTTATATAAAGTATAACCTTTTAGGATTATAAGTTCATAAATTATATATAATTATTTATTTTTTTAAATATAAACATTACTAAATAAAATAATATGGATATGAATAAAAAAAATTTTGATGCCAATATTATGGTATAACATTATAGGGATGATATTAGTGAGTTCATAAAAATTTCCAAAGATCATGAATAGTATATTTGTTAAATCCTTTTTTTTGTATTTACAATGTTATTAATCAAGACTAAAAAGTCAAGAGTAGTAGGAATAAAATTTAATTTCTCACACAATTGACCAAAGTTATAAATATTTGACTAAATATAGGGAATAAATTAACGTAACTAGTTACTCGTATAAAAATTTGTTTTATGGACCATCAGATATGATTACATGTGTGAAAAACGATGGAGACCATTTCATGGATATGATTAAATGAGTAAATAATGATGAAGATCATATTAATGAAATAATAATTATATTTGAATATTATATTTGTGATTTTGAAAAGAAAATTCATAAGCAAATGATTTTTTAATATATTCCATTACGTGTTAGTTGTACTAAATATAAAACATTGTTTTCCATAAAAACGTTATGTAATTTAAAAACTAGAAATTGATGGATTTAATCTAGCTTTACATAACTACATTACCTCTTGAATTATATTCTACCATAAGATAATGATCTTCCTTAGCGAAAATACGATGCTAAACGAATGTTATTTTCAATGGTTATGATCTTAAAAAGAATACATTCCTTTAAAAATAATTTTATATTGTTTTTTTGTGAATATAAATACCTTAAAAATTCCCAATGTGTTGTATTTATTGATACAATAAAATGAATCACTACATTGAAATTTTATGGTACTTTACAATCATTCTATTGTTTGATAAACTATATATAAGTGATGATAATACCAGGAAATTAACATGTCACATAGATGCAATTAATAAAAATTGGCAATTTCATAACCCAATAGACAATACATAGTGGAATAAATTTGATCATGAGTATACTGAAATTGGAAATGTTCCAAGAAAACTATATCCTGTTCTATCTGCAAATTCATTGAATCATTATGGTGTACAATATAACCCTCATAGTTTATTACTAGTTCTGTTAGTAAATTATAGCATTCCACCATGGATATACATGACATACAAAATACATTATATAATATCCTCTTATATTAGGACCATGAAAAGCAGTTAAAGATATTGATGTTTATTTAGAAAAAATGATCTAAGATCTAATATTGAATTTATATACATGTGTTACACTCTATAATGCTTATATAAATAAAACTTTTAAAATGAGATCAATTTTTAATTGGATGATAAATGGATTTCATGCTTATGAAAATATTTAGGATATAGAATTAAAAGTACTCTAGAGTTTCCCAGTTGTGAAGACGATACAAACTTAGTTAGAATTAATTATTCATTGAGTATTATGTTTCTAGGAAATCACAAATTTCATACCCAAATACAGAAAGACAAATCTTGGATGACTTCATTTGATGAGGATTCATAAGAAGGTAAAACTCCACCTCCACTAATTGGTGACAATCTATTTGAGATAGTAAATTATATTATCACCTCTTCTAGTACACCTTATTTGAAAAAACATACTAAAACCTATTAGAAAAATATATAAGTATTATTTCAATTATCAGACTAGAATTTCCCTTATATTATACATTTTCATGATGTCATGTGTGTAAAAAATTATTTATAGGACATTGTCATTTTCAAATTACTAATTGATACTAAAAAGGATAGAATTAAGGATATATTGGACATTATTGACATTTAAATATGAGAAGAGTTGGTTCCAGTGAAGGTTGAAAGGGGGAATATTAATCCTACAACTTCATACACTCTTTTTGAGAAATAGAGATATCATTTTATCAAATTTTTGAATGATATAATGGTTTTGGAAGGTATTCATAAAATATCAATAATATCATTTCAATTAATGGTTTATTGTTAGAGCTCCTCAAATAACATGAAATTCATGTATCGATGTAAGATTTAATTTCTATATATTTATTTTTAATTATTCCTAAAAATTCCCATCATTCATTAAAAAATATTTGTTTATTTTCCAAATAAATATGCGTTTACTAAAAATTCAAAAAACAATTATCAAGACATCATTAATTTGGGTCTAGTTCATTTTTTTGAGAGATGAAAATTTATTAATATATGTATTTTTCTATATTTTAATATATGAGTTTATCTCAACATTAATATAGGGGTAAATTTGAAATATTCATTGTTGAAAAAAAAATTGTTAACTATGTCAATTTTAGATATAAACATTGTGAAAATGTAAATTTATTTGTTGAAATTTTTTGAGTATGAATGATGAGAACATAAAGGGCATGAAAAAGGAGGTGGTGGATCCACTTCTGGGGAAGGCAACCTTGATGAACACAAAGTTTCTGAGGCACTAGTTCCAAAAGCAGTGGTCTAGATTTGTAAAGTAGGGAACAAGAATACAGGATCAATAATAAGAGAAAATTAAATGATGTTGGTAGAATATCATATATTGGTCTAGGTAGAGTTCTGATATATTCAAATTTATGTAACCTATAGGTTTCTCCCTCATTTAATTAAAGTTTACTTATCATTATCATGTGGTTATAGGATGAAATTATGAACCACACATTCATATTGTGTATTTATTATTTAGTTTGATATTTTATATGTTTTTTTCATGTGTTTTGTTATTTAACTAAATGAGGACATTGCGAGGACTAGAACCAGATAAAGGGAAGACTTAGTGTGGTGGTCGGGGTCCCTAGAAATCCCATTTTGGGACACCAATGACATTAGGGGATCTTCTATAGTAATTTTTTTCATTTGATTCTTCATACACTGATCCCCATCATGTGGTATCAAAGTTATTTTGTACAAGTGTTTGGTTGAAAAACATGGAAGAATATATTTGGTGGATAAGTTTGTTAAGGACATGAATGGAGACTCAATGTACTCAGGAACAAATGTTGTGAGATATGTTCAATTATTGGTGATAGATAGAGAATTTTTGGAAGAATACTGGGTTCTTTGGGTTATGAGATATATCATGTGTTTGGTCGATTGTCATCGATGTATTGGTGATGTTTCATCGGTGTTACTAGAATATTAAAATTCGTCATCGTAGTAGGTTTCATGAAATGTGTTCCATTTATTAGGCGGAATATAGAGCTTAGTGGAAGGATAAAAAATTAAAAAAAGGAATCAAAAATAGAATATGATGATAAAAATAACATAGGTATTGTTATAAAAGTCGATTGCATATGATAGATTATTACGTTTATAAAAAATATATATCAGATAAAGCAATCAGTTTTGAGTTTGAGTCGATTTGAGAATCAGATGGTACCCATTTTTTTTATGATAATTTATATATAGAATTGATATTTGATATTTTTTCTCTATGGACGTCATATTATGCCTGATCAATAGGGATTTTGAAGGAGATTTAGTGACAATGTTGGGATCTTAAAGAGTCGTAACTCAAATGGAATAAGTGAGAGAAAAGGACATTGTTTCCATGGTTACACTGAGGGAAGATTCAATGGGAGTTCATCTTGTTGATTAAATTGGAATTTCTAAAATCTAGGGTTACTGAATGAAGTTTAGTTCTGATGGCCGTACTAGAGTTTGGTGTTCCAAAAATCTTATGGGTGATGTAAAACATGAATAATGTTGATTTTAGATATTCATAGAATCCTAATATGTTGAGTCCATGAAAATGGTTCAGATAACAACATATTTTTGGGAATTTCAACAAAATCAAAATATGATCACCCATTTCAATTTTTTTGGAGTAATATTCCATATTGGAATCACTACAACAGATTCGGCCTTTAACAGATCTAAAAATAAGATAAATTAGTGCTAAGAAAGTTCTGACTACCAGAGAAATATTAAAATCTAGCCTTTAGCAGTTCTTTTTTAATGATGATAAATTATGGATTTAATAGTGTGAAAAAATATCTCATAAAGGTACACTTTATCGATGAATTTTTAGTGCTGATAAAAACAATTATGAAAAAATTCTTTTTTCGTACAACACCACACCCACCCTTTCTCAGTGCTCACAACCCACTTTTTATCACCACTTTCAACTCCCCAGCCCTCCATCAAACACCTCAACCCATACTTGGCACTCAAGAATGCTCACCTACCATTCCTCAGTGCTAGAATAGCTCACCCAAATATCTACTCACACTGGGAATTGATCCCGTGACCTACGTTCTGTGTTTCAATGTGATTTATCACTCTTATAATCATGTTTCATTTTATATTTTCTAAATTTATATTTATTCATATATATTTAGAATTGTGTTAAATATATATAAACACACTTATATTTATTATAATTTCTTATATATTAATATTAATTTATATATATAAGAATATATATATTAATATATATATATATATCGGTGTGTGTCATTATTAATGCACACACAAATGTATATATATACATTATATATTCATTTTTATAAGTATAAATATATAAATTCAAATATGTTTACAATTTTAAAAAAATGGTTAGGTATTTTTTAAAATAAAATGGCAAATAATTAATTTCACATGATTTATTTAATTTTTTTAAACAAAATTTTAAAATATGTATATATATTGAGATATAAATTTTATATATGACATATATATATATATATTTATACATATTTACATGTAATTTTGTATTTAAATATAATTTTTTAAAAATGAATTTGTAAGTACTTAAATGAATACATTTACAGACAACATTTAATGATAATTATATATCTATAAAAACACATTTATATCTGATGTATATAAATAATATTGATATAAGATCATAAAGACACATATTTATACACACACAAACACATTAATATTTCTCACATACACATAAAAAATATATTTCTATATGTATTCCTATAAATATATATGTTGATTTGTATATTGAAATTTTAGTACAAAATTCAAATGATAACTATAAATTCTCACTATGAATTTTCATTGAAAATTTTCAATGAAATTTTGTGATATTATAGTTTAAATTATCACGTGAAAAATAATTTATATTTTTATATTTTTATATATACATATATCTTTGTATGTATATATGTAGGTGTAATCAAATTATGTAGTGTAATGTTTCACAGAATATTTTCAGTATAGATTTATATCAGTGGAAATTTAATGTGAAAATGTAAAACGAAAAATTCCAAAGAAATTTTGAATATATTTTTGTGTATATGTAATAACAATTTACACTATACATTTTCATTAGAAATTTATAATTCAATATAACCATATATATTTTAATTTTTATGTGTGTTTTTTAGTTTTCATTGAAAATTTCAATTTTACATTCACATTTTTTTGGAAATTTAAGGAGAAAATTTTCATAATAAATTTTAAATTTAAATTTCTACAGGAAAATAAACATTGAAACTTTCCCAAGTAAATTTGAATATAAATTTGGACAAAAACTTTCTAATTGAGATTTACAAAAAATGTTTCTAGTGTAAATTCTCAGTGAAATTTTATAGTGAAAATTATCATTTCTCATTTAAGTATTAATATATCTTTAACTAAAAATTTAAAGATGAATTTATTTTAGAGTTTTGGTTATATAATTCTTCACTATAAATATAAAAATAATTAAGTTTAAAATCACATTTAAAATATTTTATAAAATTTGAACTAAAATTTTCAAGTTGAAATATGCCCTAAAAGATTCTAATGAAAAATTATAATACATATTCCCAACGAAATGTATCATTTTTTTTATATATTATTATATTATAATATTTATTTTATGTTCTTGAAAATTACACTCCAAATTTCATAATGAAATTCTCATTTGATATCACATTGGAAATTTTCAATACAATTGTTTTTTGAAAAATTACATTGTCTATTTATTTATTGTTATATTTGTGGTAAAATTTTAAAAATGAATTTATTTTGAATTAAGGGTAATAAAATTTATTTTTTAAATGTTTATTATAAAATTTCATTGTAAATATTGAGTATTTATTTACACATAATATTCTAGAATTATGATACAAACTCAAAATTTTCATTTTGTTTGACAAACATACAAGGGTTTAAATTAATATATCATTGATTCAAAATTACAAGTGAACTCTACTAAGAAGAAAAATCTACCAACCAAACATGTAATTCGCTAGTGAGACCTCAAGTCACTATTAAATGAGCTTCCTTATTGCATTGTCTTTTGATGAAGGGAACATGCATGTAGAAAAATGTGGGACACATATTGGATCTTTATAATTAGTAAGACAACAGATTTAAATCCCTTCTTCGATGCATGGGTTAAAAACATTGAGGATTTCTAATTATAGAATATTATATTTTCATCTCCTCTCGATGGACAAACTCAAACAGTCACTTATGGTATAGGCTTCAATAGAAGTTGCATAAAAAAAGAAAAAGTTTATAATTAATGTATTTTTGTATATATATACTTATAATAATATATATGTGTATATTTAATTTATTTTTGAGAATAATTTTCCAATGATTAAAATAATTCTTCATATTAAATTTTAATTAAATTTTTTATTGGAAATCAATATTGGAATTGAGGTCATTTCCATTTTAATTTAAATCTCATGTATAAATTTAAAATGATAGTGGGAAATTTTATACCACAATTTTCATTATAACTTTTATTATTAAATTTTCATTTCAAATTTTTAGTGAAAAGATACATTATTTATTTATTTGTTTTATATTTATACAAAAATCATAAACATGAATTTTATTTAAAAATTTTGTATTCCATATTTTTTATAATTTTTGTATAAATTAAGTTAAATTTTATATGAAAATTTGATGTAAAACATCCTAGTATAAAATTTCATAAAAAAAATCAATAGAGAATTTAAAATGAAAAATTCATTTTAAATTTATTCATTAATAAGATTTTATTATAATTTTATATGGATATTTGAATTGAAATCCCTAATTGAAATTTTCACGAAATTTTCCCTGCAA
Organism: Viscum album; assembly: GCA_963277665.1. Classification (NCBI taxonomy): domain Eukaryota; kingdom Viridiplantae; phylum Streptophyta; class Magnoliopsida; order Santalales; family Viscaceae; genus Viscum; species Viscum album. The sequence continues at coordinate 545,704,695 of OY728130.1, read as the reverse complement.
ATTTTCTTGGTGGTATAATTTGTAGTATATTTACAATTATGTATGTATTTTTGAAAGAGTTTTTTTAATGTATATATACAATGAAAATTTACACTATAAATTTCCACTAAAAAATATTTTCTTTATTAGGAAATATATTATTTGATAAAAATATTTATTGGATATCAGTATTGAAAAGAATAGTTGAAATTTAATCTATAACATTCTAGTGGAATTGCGCAATGAATGTTTTTAGTGAAAAGTTTCACATAACATTCTATAGGAAAATTTACATTGATTTTTATATATTAATATATTTTCATTGTATAATATTTAATGAAATTTTAGTTGTAATTTTTATATTGATATTTAGATTGGAAATCTATTGAATAATTTTGGACTAAAAGTATTCAATGTTAATTTAAATTATTTGATTATTTATCTTTATATATTCACATAAAATTTAAATATGTATTTATTTCAGATAATGAAAAGATCAAAAAAATTTGTGAGAATTTCAAGAGTGAAATTTAATTGTAACATTTGAGGGTAAATTTGATTCGATAGCTGTAACATTTATTTAAAAATTAGAAATTTATGTTTGTATGAATTAATATGATTATATTAATATATATGAATATTCTTATATTTAAATTGGAATATGAATTCTAAATGATAAAAATGAATTTTCACTATTAATTTTATTTGAAAAAATTTATTGAAATTGTTTTTAATTCTAGGGTAAAATATCACTTGAAATTTATTTTGTATATTTATATTATTTTACTCATATATATGTATGTTTGTATACATATGCATGCATTCAAATTATATAGTATGAATTTTCATACAAAATTTTCAGTATAGATTTATATAAGTGGAAGTTCGTAGTGTAAATGTAAAATGAATAATTCCATAGAATATTTTAATATATATTTTTTTATATATTAAAAAAATTTGAACTTTAATTTTCAATAGACATTTTAATTCAATATTACCATGCATATTTTATATGTTTGTGTGTGTTTTTTAGTTTTCATTGAGATTTTCTATCTAACAAAAATTTTATTTCAATTTTTTACTAAAAAAATTCATTATAATTTTTAATTGAAATTTTCTAGAGGAAAATAAACATTGTAAAAATTCCATAGGGAATTTGAACAGAAATTTGGACTAAAAGTTTCCAGTTGATATTTACACTAAAGGTCTCAACTCTAAATTATCAATAAAAATTTCCAGTGAAGATTTTCATTTCTAATTTATGTATTAATATATTTTTAATAGAAAATTTAAACATGCATTTATATTAGAAAGTTGGTCATCAAAGATTTATAATAATTTTAATTAAAATTAATTTCAAGTCTTCTTTTGAAATATTTTTTTAAATTCAAACTATAATCTTGATGTTCAAATATACATTAAAATTTTTGAATGAAATTTTTTTGACGTCGATTACTGATGAAAATTATAATTTTTTAATATATTAGTATATATATTTTTTATTTAATCATGTTGAAATTTACACTAAATTTATTTTAGAAATTTTTATGTAATATTACATTGGAAAATTTCATTAGAAATTCTTATTGAAAAATTACATTGTTAATTTATTTATTAATATATTTGTGTTAAAATTTTAAAAATGATGTTATTTTAGAATCTAGGTAATAAAATTTATTTTTGAAATGTTTAGTATAAAATTTCCACACAAATATTGAGTATTTATTTCTACTAAAAAATGTAAACTTTCTATAAAAATGCAGAATTAATGTTTTTTACTAACAAACAATGTGTTTTAATTAAGAGTTCAATGATCAAGAATTACAATAGAACCCATCCAAGAAGGAAAATCCACCAACCAAACTTGTGATTTTGTAGTGTGACACCATGCCACATGTAAATGAGCTTCCTTTTTTCTTTACCTTTTGATAAAATAGAATACGCATGTATATAAAATTTGGGAAACATATCAGATCATCAGAATATGTAAGAAAAAATATTGCAAGGAATTATTTGGTGCATGAATATCCTTAAAAATGATGAGGCAGTCTAATTAAAAAATAATATATCTCCATCCCTTCTCAATGGAGAACCTCATACCCTCATAAAGGTCATGGGGTTTTGTAATCGGTTCATACAAAAAGAAAAATTTCAGAATTTACAATTATTTGTGTGCCTTTTTTTAGAAGATATAATATATCACTACTCAAATGAGCCATTCATACAAATATAATTAGGGTAATAATCTACCCAACAATAGTCACCTCAAGATTTACCATATCTTACCAAACGATGAACTTCATGATTACCACCTCACATGATGAATAAAAAATTGCAAGAGGAGAAGCTTTAAACTAAGGACCAATGAACTCAAATAATAAGACCAAAAGGAAATGATGCCTATCCCTTCTTAGATAAGGAATTAATCATATTAAGTCAATTAGGCTCGAACTAAACATTTTTCAAACCATTTTATTGAGAAATAATAGTCCCATAAAGGATAACATATGCCTCCTTCCCGACAAGACCCTAAGTGAATAAGATAATCATGAAATGATATTCCACTACCTTGCCTTTACATTGAAATAAAATTAACACAATACCCACCCTTGGACCATTCAAGACGGTCACATCAGTATTAATTTTGAAATATCACTCCATGGGAGGGCTCCATTAAGATAAGTCCTTCTTTGGGAGAACCAAGTGAAAAACATCGTACACTATAATGAAAAGATTTGGATGGAGTGGATCCCCTTGAAGAAAACCCCTTAAGGGTTTAAATCTCTCATAAGGGTCCCAATTAAAAGTAACTCTTAATGACACCTAAGTAAGATAGTTGATGATATTAAAATCCATATACCTCCAAATCCCTAAATTGAAATAAAAAATTCAATAAAAGTCTATTTGAACTTATTATGGGATTTTACCTGATTTAATTTCATTACAATAATGCCTTTATTTGTAGATGGATGGGTCTTCATATAATTGAATATTTCATAAGAAATTTTTGTATTATAAATTATTATTCTTATGTGGAAAAAGTTATATTTATTTTTAATAATTAGAAGGCGAATGAATACACATAGTCTAGACACAATGATATTGGAATAGTTTTTAAAGATAATGATTCACATAACAATCATCTGAAAGAGAATTTCTTGAAATAGATATTCCCCCACATGCAGACACATGGGGAAAATGTATTCCTTAGTAAGGTATCAACTCCCCATACATTCGAGGGTTCGTAGGACACTACAACATATCTGCTACCAAAATAACTTTACATTGAGTGGTGCAATGAGAAACCAGATATTCTTACATTGATCATTTAGGTGTACCTGATTCAATCTAAAAACCAAAATAGTGTAGCCCAATCGAACAAAGAATGCACTAGAATAGTCTCCATTATAGAAAATCAAATCCTTATCCATGCATGGAGTGGGCAGAATAATGAGTATGAGATGAATATAACTCTCATTAAATAATCTATAGATCTTACCAATATCCCACTCCTCAAATGAGTCATTGATCAGGTCTCGAACCCTCGCACCTCCATAACCTAAGACAACATGCAAAGATACACTATGATTTTTTCCATTTCCCAACCACGAATTACTCCACACACTTATGTAATTCCCATCAATGATTCTCCACACATATCCTATACAAAAAAGACATTTATAAAATACATTATTATCTACATAAATATTGGTCACATACCCAGCTAGTTATTCAATAATTTTGATAAATGGATGTATTTTATATGAATAACCTTTGTAAATAGTGCAATCGGAAATGAAAGTGAGTTATATACTTGATTTTCAAAATGGAACTCATTAATCAATTTATAATTTCTATACCCAAGACATCCAAAGAACATATAAACACACATTTTATCCCATAACACACAATGGGAGTTCTGTTTACAATAATGAGAAACCCACTGAAAATTAGCCAAGAGAGAATAGATCTAATCAACAAAAATGTCAAGATATTTGAATAACTATATAGCATAAGAATTAATTTCTTAGGACACTTATTTAATAATTAATTCCTTCCTAGATTTATAAATATTCGTGCATGACCACAATTTAATCATATTATCCACCCTTTCAAAAATAGAAGTGAACACTTGTTTCGGAGATCTCCTCCCAACGGTCGGGAGGCCTAGGTATTTTGGATGTTTTTCAACCATAGGAAACCCACACACCCATTGTAGCTCCGACTCCTTTACAACTAACACACCTTTAGAAAAGTATAATTTTAACCTCAATGTATTAACATGTCTCCCAGATTCTCTTTCAAACAGTTTAACGATCTTCAAAAGTGAGTAGAATTCTTTTGGTGTAATATGCGTAAAGAAAAGTCTATCAACTAAAATGAAGAGGTGAGATACATGGGGGACCTTTTTACATACCTTATCCCCATGTATGACTCCTTTCTATACCAATCACAAGAGTATGTGAGAAAAACGTCATACACTAGAATGAAAAGATAATGATGGAGTATATCCCCATGATGGAAACCCCTTGAGGGTTTAAATCTCTCAGAATGGACCCTATTAAAAGTAATTATTAACGACACCTAAGTAACATATTTCATGATATTAAAATCCATAAACCTCCAAATCCAAAACATGAAAGAAAAAATTCAATAAACGTCTACTTGAAACTATTATAGGATTTCATGTGATTTAATTTCATTACCATCATGCATTTCTTTGTTGATGGATGGGTCTTCATATAATTGAATATTTCATAAGAAATTGTTGTATTATCAATTATTAATTTTTTGTGGAAAAAGTTACTTTTATTTTTAATTATTTGATGGCGAATGAATATACATAGTCTAGCCACAATGATATTGGAATAGTTTTTAATGATAATGTTTCACATAACAATCAGCTGAAACATCGTGATTTATTATGGAAATATGTATTTTAATGGGAGTAATAATATTTATTAATAAGGGTTTTCAACATTAAAATGTTGTTTTTATTTTTCATGAAAAAGAAATTGGATTTTATTATTATTATCTAATTTTTGATTTGGGATTTTCATATATGGGTTCCTTTGTGTGGGATTGCTGGTTGGGCCTCCCATTGGGCAATCATTTTGACCTTTTCTACTATGCTTGGTATGATTTTAGGTGGGATTTGAGGTGAAAGCTTGTTTTATGGATCCATCATATATCTTTATAGAACTACTAGAAAATTTCACTATATCATCAGTTTTCCAAAAAAACCATGTCTATAGATGAGATTTATAGCCATAGTTTCCCCAAAACCACAGCTATAGGTGTTTCCTAAAAGGCTATAGACATGGTTCATTGAAATGTGTATTTAATGTCCTCCCATATCCAAATTCACGAAAAAACAATGGTTATAGAGTTTTCATATAGACATAGATTCTCAAAATCGTAGATATAAGTCTCCCACGCCTACACGACGGAAACGTTTTCTACAAAAAAGAAACGAGAACCTCTTTTTCAAAAGTTTACATATGATAACCACATGTATTAATAATATAAATTACAATATATATAATTGAAATTATCTATAGTGTAGTGGTTAGGTCACTGTGTCTCATAACAGAGTTACAAAGATTGAATTTGACCAGCCACATAATAGTTTTGGGTTATAGACATAGTTGTCCCCCATGGAAATAAAATCTATTTTCAAGGTGGAAAAATATGGCTATATCTATACCGCCACAATAGAAAACGACAAGAGCTAGTGCCATAGTTTTCCAAACCATGGTAGTAGCCTATATTTCCACCGTGGACAACTGTGGATATATCTTTTAGATATAACCATGATAATATGATCCACAGTCCCTCTAGACCGTCGATATAAGATATATCCATGTTTTTTAGGCATTATTCATTGTTTATTTACCATGGATATAAGTCAATTTTGTACTATCATTTCTATATTGGTGGTTATTGATTAATCCCACGACATTGCCTCCTATCATTTTTTTTAAATTTTTGGTGATCTGTGCTCATTGTTGTTATCCTACTCCTTACCCGCTATGTGTCCCGGTTATAATGGAATTTTTTAACCTCAACTGATCTTATCGAACATCCATTTCTCTTTTAGTCATACATGTTTCCACCTCTACTACCACTACTACCAGAATAATGTCTCATTGGTCACCTGTGTCATCTTTATTACACCCAATAGATTCATTTTTTGGGACCGTGCTTCTTGGTTTTCCTTCATAATTCATATTTGAGTGGAAAACATGATATAAGAGCTTCAGTACACATATGATCATGCATGCCACTTGTTCAGGTGATCCCTTATGGTAGATACCTCACCTCTCGCGAGTCTTGTTTGACGGAAATTCCATCATGATGTTCTAGAAACATTAGTCCAATTTTATAGCTACTACTTCTTAGGTTATTAGTATAAAACTATGTTTGCAAGTCTAAATTTGTTTGATTATGTATTATATATTTACCTTCTTTTTTCCAGTTTTGGGATTGACGTGTGTGTGTTTTCCTGCCTATAGGTATATGTTACAATCATTAGTCATAGTTTTGTCTTGAGTACCTTGTTTTAGTGACCCCTACTAGTTGCGACTTCATCTTTAATCAGCCTTGTTCAACCAATGTGCCTTTATGATGTTCCAACCTCAATAATTTAGTTCTACAGCTACCTCTTCTCATGATATTACTGTAGTCTTGTGTTTCTAATGTTGTTTTTGTTTTTGTTTTTTATTCTATACTATATATTCTCCCTTCATATCCTTCAGGGTTGGGGTTGGAATTTTTGAGTCTATCCTACCTTGGATGTACATTATCATTCTCAGTCTCCATTTTATCATGAGCCCTTGGAGTGACGAGGACCACATATATGGATTGTTTCTCTGATCCTCATGTGTCTCTCACTAACTTATTTCTCTTTGTATGTTGTTTGTTTTTTCTTCATAATAATAATCATTATGTCATTGTTCGTTCCATGGAGTAGGACAAAACATGCCCAAACCACGTAAATACCTATTTTAATATTTAATATCCTACAATTTATTTTCTGTTTCACTTGTTCTTTTTTGGGATTGCAGTTTTTTCACATTATTTCTGTTTCATTTAACATCATCAAACTGATTCATAGTTTCTCTTATGATTACTTCAGAAAACATTTACTGGATATATTCGAAGCATCAAAGATTTTCACTCAGAGACTCAAATGAGTATCCCCTTGCCCATAACTCCTTCATGACTTAAATCACATCAGGCCCATCAATGAGCCAAAATCATTTAATAAAAAATTTATGGAACCCATATGATCCAAGAGCCTTTATAGAATGAATACGATGAAGGTCCCCAAGAACTTTTGTATTAGAGATATCCCTCTCCAACTATAGGTTCATATCCTTCATGAAGATTTTCATAATAAAATTGTTTAAACACAATGGAGTTTCAATGATTCCCTCTATTTATATGGTTTTAAAAAATCCAAATAATGGTTTTAATTTCATTATCACTACAGTCAAACCTTCCAATCATATCCTAAATCTTGGTAATATATTTTTTCCTCCTTATTAGAATATTTTTAGTGAAAATATGTAGTATTTTTATCACCATCCCATATATGGGATTCTCTTAAAATAAAAAATAATATCTCTATATCCCTCTACACTACATAGTAATACATCTCATAAGAGGAGATATATCTAATAACATGATCATTGTCTAGAAGTGATAAGAGATTATTCAAGTGATTATATGCACATTTAATATGTATTTCAATGTCCCCAAATCTATCTGGACTCCACTTATATAAATAGTATGAAGTACTATATATATTAGAGGTAAAACACCATTTCAGTTCCTCCCATGCTGAGATAACTACCTCCTCACAACCCCTATCCCAGATCCACAAATATTAAAAGAGGAAGGCATGCATAGGCCTCCTCGTACCCCATTGAGTAACCATAGACAAGATGATTGGGATGTGGTCACATGAAATTGGGGAAGGTGAACAATAAATGAGGAATAGAAAAGTGATTTCCAATCTTATGATCTGAAAAATATGTCTATCATTTCAATAATATGACCCACTATTGATCTACCCCTAGGTAAAGTTAACAGAGAACCAAAAAACTAAAGATCCTTAAGTTATTTCAACAAAAGTGAATTTCTAAAATACTCCATAGATTCACAAACCCCCAAGTTTCCACCACCTTTTTAATGATGTAAATGACCTCATTGAAATCTCCCCCAACTAGTAGTGGACTAGGGAGGGAGTTCCATAGACTGCACAATAGGTTACATGATTTTAATTTATCTTTATTACCATACCACTCATATAACCCAATGAAATACCATGGAAAAGGTTCTTGAACAGAAACCATCAATGAAAAATCTTTACTTGAAAATGTGTTGTTTTAAACACTAAGGTCCCAATTTTAGAAGAGATAATGACCTCTATATTTCCCTTGTATCCCAATAGGATAGAAATTCTTTAAACTAATCTTCAAACCTAAGAGGCCAACATCCTTGTTTTCCAACATGGGTTCAGATACAAAAACTATATCAGGGAATTTTTTGAATCTCCAAAATTAGAGTGTATGATTCATTTAGGGATTTCCAAGCCAATGAACGTTCCAAAAAATGAATTTCAACATTCCAAGTGGTGCTATATCACACATCCCTCTACCTCTTAAATATCAAGACACAATCCTTCACTAACTAATATCCACCTTTTTGGAAGTCTCTCGGTGGTTGGACTAGTCTATGACCTCAGGGTGTGATAACATTACTCTACGATGAGATAATCAACAACCTCATCCCCTCTAACTATCCTCCCCTATGTTCAATTTTTTGACACTTGATGAAATTAACACATGTAAGTTATCTCCAACCTAAAATGTGAATAGAGGATATTCAAAACATGGGTGAGGAACTAAAACTAGAGGTTCACTATATATTTTCATTAGTCCATGAAATAGATCTAGATGTTCACTGTATATTTTCTTCATCCTTGGAGGTGGTATAAGCATACCCTCTAATATTTTAGGCATGTATACCAATGATATCATCATATTTAAATGGTCATAATTTGGTCTTTATTAATAATTTTTTGGGGCCCAATGAGCATATTGGTAGAACATTTTCAAGTTTCTTTTGGATATATAATGTTGTCAAAATTAGAGGCGAACCATGAAGGCCCTAGAATAATAACATTATTATATTATATGGATTCATGGGAACCTATGTCATTAGTGATCTCCTCCTTATCCTTGTATTTTTTTCACCTTTAAAATGTAGGGTAATCAATGGATTTTTTTTGATAGAAAAAGATTAAATTGCATGAAAATATTCTCATTTATATATATTTCATTGACGGTGCAATATTTCTCAGAGTGACCAATGAAGGAATAAAAAAATATAATATGGGAATCTTTTCCAACTCAAATGGAATCCAAATCATTGATTCATATATGTGGAGAATGGCATCTGTAAGTAGTGTGATTTTGATGTTGAAAATAACCCTGATGCGCATGAAAGCCCCTCAGTGTATTGAATCTGATCAGTCCCTTTCAAAAAATTCACTGATATGTTCTCAAACCTCTTGAATCTTGTGTTTAGATATTCCCCTGAAAGGGAGTCCTACATCTCTAACCTATAAGGCAGATTTTTCAAAATTTATATTCGATATATCACCATCATCTTCCAGGGTTTCCATAAGTATTAGATGGTTTTTGAATGACTGTGGTCTACCAAGAAGAATATTTCTTCAACATCGTTGAATGATTTGTACAACAGAAGTCCAGTCCCGATCTCATGAACTAGTACCCCATCCTTAGAGATCCATATATACTATAGTGTATTCATTATATTAGGTATATTGAAAGGCAAATAAGTGATTAGTTTGTCGGCCATGAGAAAGGACATTAGGCGATTCATAAATTCATCTTCATTTTATAATAAATCTTATTTAATATGTTAGTGCAATGTTTGTTTTTATATGTATACACAAGTAAAGACACATATATTAATAATTTATCTAATTATTTCTCATGCATAAAAAATAAAAAATATATATATTAATTTCATTATAATAATCATTATTGTATACATTATAATTTCAATATATATATATAAATATTTTCAGCATATTTATATTGTTTATTAATATCACATTTAAAATATCATATAATAAATATCATTTTATCTAAAAAATGAAGGTATTATTATTTGAAAAAAAATCTGGGGGGATTTATGGTTTGCACATAAGATTTAGTAAAATAAATGTTTGATGTTTTTCCAGATAATAAATGTTCTAATTCAGCTAGATGTATAAAGATTATTGACATTATTTTATTTTAATGTTATTAAAATTTGTAAATTAAATATATTAACATTCTTTCAGATGTTTATTTGTTTTATTTTCCTAGATATTTTATGCTAAGCATGAGAAAAAAAATATTCAACTTATATATATTTTTGAAAAACACAACTATTATATTTAACAAAATATATTTTCAATAATAAATCATTATAAATAATAATGATGGGTGGTTCAACATTGAGAGTCATCATACTGCACTGGCTTCCTTAATCGGGTGGCATCGTCATTGGGTCCTCATACATATTATCTAGTATGGTTTCCACCTTATGAAGGCAGGTTCACAATCATTGAAATTAAAAAAAAATTAGCGAGGTTGAACGCCCTCACTCACTAAAGTATGGATGTGTGAATGTTTAACCCTACCACCTATTACTTTCAAGGATGAAGTAGTGGATCCTTAATTTCCACTCCTCAAAAAATATTATTGAAATGGGGTGGGGTCAGTAGATGAAGGGGTATCCAATTTCATGCCCTTTCTCATTGGGGTACAGATGGGAATATGTTTATCCTGGTTACAACTTCTTTTCGAGGATGAAGCAATATAGCCTAATGCCCCTCTCTTCAAAAAAGAATACTGGGATGGGGTGGTGGTGGTAGAAGAAGGCTTATAGGGTTTCATGGAATAGTGGGAGTAGAATAAAAAGAATGCATAGTTAAATTATTTTCATTGTTTTTAAAAAAAATCTAAGTGGTATAGTTCTGAGTATTTTAAAGAAATGGGTCTAGAGAAGCGGGAACACTATTAAACATTTATAAATATTATTTAAAATTAAAAAAATATAATCAAATATTAATAAATATTAATGAATATTAATAAATATAAATTAAATATTAAATAAATTTTAATAATTTTGAATTATTTTTTTAACTAGTTGATGGTGAATACCTCTTATTAAAAATAAAAATATTAATTATATATTAATGAATATAAAAAAAATATATTTTTAAATAAAAAACTATTAAATAAATATTAATAAATATTAATAATTAATAAAAAATGTTCATGAACAATAGATATCCATTAAAAAAATATTATTAAATATATGTAAATATTAATGTTTATGAATATTTATTACGATTTACTATTATCTAGTAATATTTATTTAGGTTTATGAATATTTATGATTATTTAACTGATATTTAGTCATATTTAATGATATTATTATTATTTAATAATTAAGTTAAGATAATTATTTATTATATTAATATATATTTTTATAAACCATATTATATATAATAAATAATCATCTTAAATTAATTATGAATTATTAATAATTTTTATTGAATTCAAAATACCCAAACAGTGTGAACTATGGATTAAATAATATAGTCCCATAAAATTATTATTAATAAGGAAAAGTACAAGACAATGATAGTGGTGAAATTGAGAAAACACAGAGAAACAAAACATGTCAACAAAATACAAGGTCAAACAAAGTCCAACTTCTTTTATGTCTTCCAACCCTTGATCATGGCCCACCTCAGCCTTTCAGATGCCTTTCCCTTCTACACTGTTTAGGCGTCCCCCAAGGGACTTCTGGCTCATCAAATCTCAATGACTCAAAATATTCAATATGAGAGACACAAACTCTAGTAACATCATTTGTTATAGGGTTCGTCTCAGAATCAATATAAAATTAGGTTTGTGCTTCACCTCGTGGATTACTGAACTCTTCATAGATGGATCCTTAAATACAGAAATATTATGAAGGTCAAAAAATTAATACCACTAGACCATGATTCTTATATAACAGCGGGATCCTACTTGGATTATTCATTCCCTCCAAGAGTACAATTAGAAACATGAGCATCCGCTTCCTCATCAAGAGTGTCTCGTGAAGGATATTCCTTGCTCATTGTAGGCTTGTCATGTTGTTCCAGATGTGGGGACCTATAATCCTCAATTGAACTATATTTACATGGAGAAATCATCTAAAAACATACAACATGTATCATCAATATAATATCAATATAATCTAAATTTGTGGCATGTACACTCCTTTGTACCACATCCAAGTGAATATATGATCTGTCCACACTGTGCCTTTCTACATCTCTGCTTTAGAATATGTTACTCTTTTATGTCATCATTAGAACCCTTGTCCACATGATAATATGGTATTGGTGGTGAATATACAATCTATCTACCTATAACCTTTCTTGCATTAATGGATATTGTTTACTATATGAAACTCTCACCAAAATATGATCAATATGGTTGTTGTGCTGTGAATGTCTATAAAACAGAGTCTAATAAATTTTCAATATCACACTAGTCAACATTTATATGTGTCTTTAACTATGAATGTGAAGCTGGAGAAGCATCTGGTTGATCATGATAAACACCCACCTCATGTGAAACATCAGCATCCATCATAGGGTTTTCACCCCTACCTGTAACATCTATATCAGGATAATCAACCTTAGTATTTTATGTCAGATCAAAGAAAATACAATGATAAATCTCATCTATTAGAGGAAGAAATTCTATCACAAATCCATGATAACATGTTTAAAAATTGTTCCTCCCTCTACTAGATCATATATGTGAAGGAAACAGTTGAAATGAGCATCCTAGGAATAAGAATTCTACTATTATGTATTGATAATAAAATATATGTTCAATAGTGTTAAGAAGAATGATTACAATGTTATGAATTCCCTATCCACGTCATGTAATAATTATAACTGGGGACCTATAGTACTAAGATTAATAATCCATAAGATCGAATAAATTGATACTTACTATCCTCAACCCTTATGGTTGGGACTTGTGTACTCTATCCCATAGATCATTATATCATGCATGATACATCTTCCAATCAAAGTCTCTATTCCATGACATCATTAAAGAATGAAGTGAAGGTAACTGACTCGACGGTGCAAGAGTGGGATGAAGAAAATATAACTTGCTCATAACTATTTTAGTTTGATACCACTCGACAATATGGAAATCAATCAAAGGAACCACACAGGAGCATGTAGCAAGCATTGTTGTACAATATTGTTGAAGAATCTGGATGATATAATTATTATATTGAATCCATGTACTCTCAAAAAAAATTAAATTATCAATAAATAAATGGATACATGTATAGTGTATCAATTTTTTTATCTGTATAAATAATATCCGTTTATGTAGTCTGGTTTAAGACTGTCTAGCTTAATTCTGTAGGCATGTTTATCGTGTATGGCTATATCTGAACGTCGATGTACCTGGCTCCACTAATAGAAAACATTGTTATAGTTATATTTCATATTACAATGTTATATAATTGATTTAGACATTAAATTAAAGTAATAACATTCTATCATTCATGTGGAGACTCTACTACAATATCTTCATTCAATGGCGTAGGAGCATGTGGAACAAAGTGAGGGACGTACTCCCATATCCCTTAATGTATAAGAATAATGAATCCTATGTTCTACATCTTATCGATGTTATATGCACTACATAACGTCGTCTATGTATATGTGAGACATGTAGTCCCCTAGAAATACTAGCCTGCCATGTCTAATTCCTCCAATAATGCTAAATACATTAGATTTAAAAATTTGGTGGAATGATCAATGAAAATCATTCCACCGATCAGACTCAAAAAGTATTCTCATGAAAATCATAGTATGGTGATCTTGTCAGTATACTATCCTAGATGTGAGATGTTCAGGTCTATCCAAGGCATGCATAATCTATTATTGATGATGGACCTTCCATAGTCATGGACCTCAATTCCTAGTAATCTACGAACAATATCAAACCTATGTGCTCTGAATCGGCCCATCACAACCGCACTATCAATGGGGAGGATTAACATAATGGAAACATTGTATAGTGCAATAGTAATATAATCCTCTATAAAATGGAATTTATGTGACTCTCGACTCCATAATTCTATTAGCACTGTAATGAGTTGATGGCCAAAAAAGGTGAAGTCACATATTGCTGCACCCTAGAACCCCAGATGACCATGATGAGTGATGATAGCGGGAGGTGGTGTAGTGTGATGGAAATGATGAAATCTATGTACACTAAAATGAGGAACTGTACATACATGTAAAACCATATGTGAAACATGAGTGTCATAGGATGTGAGAAATATAGGACCTACCATATTTCACAAATGATATCATCATTAATTTAATACATTAAATTAAATAAAAATTTAAACTTTTTTAAAAAAACTACAACATAAAAATAAGATAGATAATTAGCATGTATAATTCATCATTATGTTGAAAAATATTTAAAAATTATATGTTGTTAGTGTTGTTTTTTTAGTCCATGAATTTCTTGTTTTATTAGTCTCAAATTATACTTAATTTATTATATTTTTTTATATAAATCATCAGAGTTGAAAAACTTGCAAAGAACATGTGGTTGCGTGATATATTCATTTTCATTGTATTTTTATTTTTCTAATAGTTACAGTATCAAAAAATTCGTTATGATAGAATAATTAAATGAAACAATCCAAAGTTGAAATAGGTAAATAAAGGAGAGTGTCATAAATAAAAGGATTCATTAATGAAATGTATGACAAAAAATATACATTCATGATAGAATTCATAAACTTGATCTTATATAATTGGAAGTGAATCAATATCCTAGTAGTTGGGGATAATAAATTATAAATGTAGCATCTTAGTCCCCCTCCCCATTGCTGAGGCCAGTATATATCATTTATGATTTATGTATACTTTGGTCTTCCCTAGGGAAGAAGCCTAGTAACATCAAGACAATACTTTATAAACTGGTTGAAATTAAAAAAATATAAATGAAAACAAAACCAAATTATAAAACCTATAAATATCCGGGACAACAATCAGTTGATTAGAAAGAAATGGGATAAAATTAAAGTCACCAATATGCTTCCAAGATGCACTATAATACCTATCCATATTTATCATGTGATCCAATGGACCTACATCGGGATCCCATGATATGTTTCCCTATGAACAAGCTAAAAAACATGTCCAAAGTGATATCTCAATGCAAGGATGTTGTTGTAATCAAAGTACCTGATATCTAACATGACCAAAAACACTCAAAACCTATTTCATGTAACCTAGTCATTGAAATATATTACCTGAAAGTGGCTCTGCACCCGGTCAAATGTTAGAACATGAAATCCTTATGCATCATGTAGTCTCAGATCAATCTCACTTTGGAAATTCTGAGTAAAACACATTCCATTTTCCATACATTGATATGCATGTTGGGAACATTAAAAAAATTAGTCCACACATCTATAAAATGTATTTGGCACTGACCATATGATCGGAAGATTGAGCACATCATTGAGGTCCCCATCTATTTACACTACTATATTAGAGGTCATAAGGCCATATCTCTTTCCACCAACATATGCTAATGAAAATTTTTCTTTTGAAATTTGAATCATATATTCTTAAACAACTTCATTAGCACTTATAATATTTTCATGACATCAATAAATCCTTTATATTTGGGGATGATATTATGAAACCATAAGAGAATATTTTATTAGAAGTGATATTACATTTTCATTCAAAAAAATTATGTTTAGAAAAACATTCCCAACATGAGGATTGCATTCATTATTGTATCATCTTTGAAATGCTTGTGCATATTACTTGAAATATGTATAATGAAATATTGAACATAAGAATTCAGATATCTACATGAAAAAACATAACTATTTACGACCTACATAATCAGTTGATGGAGATCAGATATCAGATAAAGTCCCCGGTTTTGTGTGATATGAATGATTATACATGAAAAAAACCAACTCCAGGTTTAAGATTTCTTGTTTTTAACAATTGAAAATGAAAGTGGTAGGGGATCATGATTACTATCATGTGTGGTAAACGTATGTATAACACTTGTATACTTTCCATACATGAACCTGACATCAACCTCAATGAATTATTTATAATATGGAAATGTAGTGATGCATGGCCTCGGTGCCAAAAACAACATATTGAACTTCACCTTTGATCGATCAACTTATTGATTTGGGGAGACATACTCTATATAGTCCAAATGATAATTAATCTATTTTCTTAGAGAAAAAAATTACATAAGTTGCGGAAACATTTCATATGATTCATCACAATCACCATACACTTTTATAATTGCCTTTTGTTTTTCATTTCAAGCATTGTCATGGGTTTTATTTTAGTTATACAACTATTTTATTTGTTCCTAAATAAGGACTACTAGAACGTCCTGACATATTCTTATCATCTCTACAATAATTATTGATATAAACCCTATATGAATTGAAGTGTTATCTCGTTACAATATTGTATGTAAAATAGTGTGTGTGTCATCTACTTTTTTTATCTTCCAACATGCAAAATATTTATCATATATTTCTCTATGTCATAATTTACATTATGGCCCATATATTTCACATTCAATGATTTATTTTTCCTTCTCCGACTCGTCAACCACAAATGTAAAATTCCACTATATATGGTATTTATTTATCACATTTTTCATTACAAATTCAAATTTAAACTTCGACATTAAATATATGGTGTTATCAGTTGATGCAGATCTATTTCATATAATTCAAAGGAATTTAGATGCAGATGTAATGAAATCCCAATCAAAAACAAGATTCATGAAAAATTACTATAACTGAGGATTTTAAAACTGAAGGATGATTACACCTAACTGGTGTATGCATATCTATCATAGGAACCTCAGAAGGTTCATTCCCAATATCACCCTCATCCAAATCATCTCCAGATGCCTTAGTAGATACTTCCCCCTCACCCAATGTTACTCAAATTAAAGGGAGGGGGTAGATGAGTATGAAATACATAACATATATTTAGGACGACACATAGGTCCTTACATACATAGAGAGGTATGACTCACAATTCATCAATGAGGAAAATAAAATTAAATTATTACAAATTATATGACCACATACACAAAAATGATATCTAATTTTAATTATGCATTGGTCATTTATCTCAAGATAAGTCATTATAAAATACTATCATTTTTTCAATATTTAATATTCTTTACATATTATATAACATTATGTATATATATATATTAGGTTTTGGGGGTACAATTACAATAATTCCACACACACACCACACACACAAGCCTGAAAGGCTGGCCATAGCCCTCACATAGGGACAACCTGCCCATCATGACTTATTTATTCACTACATGGATTGAAGGTATAGTTGGTATGAATCCCATTACATTACACAAACGCCCAAAAACTAGCCTGAAGACCATGTGAAACATCATGCCTACGTCATATTGCATGTGTCACCAAGCATTGATCATGATTGCAACACCGCTTACATGCATCATGTGTCATGCCTGCATCCCCACCTATACACTTAAATTTTTCCTTACATAATATCCATTAAACCACTGTACACGTATGTTATTTTAACTTTTATAAAATCTCATATGTATATATAATATTTTTGTCATTTTACAACTTTTAAAAATATAAATAATTATAATTTATACATTTTTACTTCCAAGAATAACTTTTTATACTTAATATAATTTTAAATCATTGCTTATATAAATTTTTTATAAAAATAACAAAAATAACATTACTTAAATATTTTAATAATTTTAATTATGGTACTTAATATAGATAATATATTTTTAATAATATATATATATATAAAGAATTACCTACATATATATAATATATATATTTAAAAAATATCTCTCTAAATACAAATTACATTTTATACATATAATTTGAGTTATATAAACACCTTATTTGAATTGTCTAAATATTCAATATAAATGTTATCATAGAACAAAAAATAACTCATTAATAATTTAAATAATAAAATAAACACTTATTTATAAATCCATAAATTTATTCATCCGTACATATTAAATAAATAAATCATAAAAAAATAACATTTAGATAATTAAAATTTTTAATAGAAATTTTTAAATTTTTTAAAATCCACATATATATGTTGAGAAATAATTCATGTAGAGATTCTAAAAAAACAAAGCAAAAGAATGGGATTCAAATGGGGAACCCCATTTATAAAAATCCTCCAGCAGTATGCGTGAACCCCGTTCACACATCCTTTCTGTATTCCTTGAAGGAATGAGGTTCACACTTCTTTCACTGAGGTGAGGAAAATTGAATGGAGTTCAAGATTCTATATAGGCAAAAGAAAAAGCGTAAACCCTGTTCATGCTTCCTTAATAGATCAGAGAAGCATGGATGGGGTTTATGATTCTCTGATCTTTTTTTTAAAATATGGGATCCCTTATCATATTCTGTAAAAAAACCCACAGAAAATCCCTTTCTGTATGCAATTTAACATCTTTTGGATTAATTTCTTAAACGGGTTTGAGGATTTTAAAAAATTGGAAAGGGAGATTGGGGTGGGGGTATTTAAAAAAGCAGGTTTGGGGATGTGTCAACCCCGTTGATGCTTCTCCCTTGGTAGTAAGCATGAAAGGGGTTCATGCTTCATGCAAAAATTTTCTGAAGGTAGAATGAAACACGCTCACTCATCATATTGATTTTTTTAATAAATAAATAATCATATATATATATATATATATATCCACGATTAAATAATAAAATAAATTTTAATAAAAAAATTATTATTAATAATTTTTAATTAAATATAATTAAACATTAATTAAAAATTCCTCAATATTAACAAAATATCAATAGAACATAAGTAAGTATTTACAAGTATTTGTAAATATTAATAAACATTTAATAAATATTTATATTAAAAATAAATATTTATAAATTTAGATTAAATATTAAATAAATATTGTTGAATATTAATAAATAATAAAGAATATAAAAAATGAAAATAAATATTAATAAATAATAAAACTATTAATAAATATTAGTATTAATTTAGAAATATTCATAAATATTCATAAATATTATTAAAAATTTAATAAATTCTAATAATATTATTAATTATTAATCAAATATTCTCAACATTTAATAAAATATAATGAAATATTCATAAATACAAATAAACATTAATTAAATATCAATAAGTCCAATAAATATAAATAATAATTAATACATATTAATTTAATATTTTTAAATATAAATTAAATACTAACGCATATTAATAAATATTATTAAAATAATTTTCAATTTTTAAAAATATTTATAAATATTATTTGAAAATTAATAATAATTAATTAAATATTAATGATTGTAAATTATTATTATTAAATATTAACTAAATATTAAAAAATACTACATAAATATCAATAAATTTAAATAAATATTAATAAATAATAGAGAAATATTATTAAATATTATTAACTATTTCTAAATTTCAATTAAATATTCCTACATATTCACAATATTAATTAATAGTACTAAATGTTTAAAAATATTAATAAGATTAACATTTACTAAAATTTAGTAATATTTATTTAATGTTTATTTTTTTTAATATTAATTTAAATATATTAATATATATTCAATATTTATTCAATATTTATTTAATCATTACTATGATTTATGATTTTTTTGATTATTTATTAATATTTAAATATTGTTTCTTAATTTTTTAAAAAAACATTTATAAATTTTTATAGATGATGAAATTTATTTCCTAACAATTTATTAAAATTTATTTGTATTTTATTTATATTTTTAAAAATTTAATTATTATGTATTAATATTTACTTATATTTATTGTCATTTTTTGATGTTTTTTGGTATTTATGGGTATTTATGAATAATTATCTAATTTTTCTGTTTTTATTTATATTTAATATATATTTAGTTAATATTTAATTAATATTTAATTAATATTTATGAAGATTTATTTAATATTTTTTATGATTTGTTGATATTAAATAGTATATATATATTATTTAATTAATATTTAGGAATATTTATATAATATTTAATAAGATTGTTAAAATTTACTCACATTTTTTTGATATTTATTACTATTTATAAAAATATATAAATATTGAAAATTATTTCAATAATATATATTAAAATTTTTTAGTATATAATTTATATTTCATAATATTTAATGAATATTTATTTATATTTATTTATATTTTTTTATACTTATTAGAATTTATTGACATTTAATTAATATTAATCAGTATATATTAATATCTAGTTAAATTTTATTACGTTGTTTGAATATTTGATTTATATTTATTAATATTAACAATATTTATAAAAATATAATAAATATTTATGAATATTTATTTATTATTTATTAATGTTTTTCATAAATACCATTTTTTTTTCTATTGTTTGAATTTATATATATTTATTATTAATGATTATTTTTTATTAATATTTGTGAATATTTAATTAATATTTTTGAATATTTAATTAATATTTAATTAATATTTTATTATTACTTATTGATATTTATTAATATTTAGTTACATATGTTTATATCCATTTGAATTTATTAATATTTAATTAATATTTAGAAATATTTATATAATATTTAATCTATATTTATTAATATTTATTTGAATTATGAATATTTATAAATAAATATTAAATGATTATTAATATTTTGTATTAGTTTTTAAAACTTAATTATTATTTAATTATTATTTTTTTGATATATTATTAATATTGATGACTTTTTAATTAATATTTATTTATATTTAATTATTGTTTTTTAAAATTTTACAAAATTAATAATATTTATTTTAATATTTAATTATACATATATATATATATATTAATATTTATTTATTTTAAAAATATGTAGGAGGAGTGGACATGGTTCACACGTCCTTCAGAGATTTTACTCATGAAGCGTGAACCCCGTTCATGCTTCCTGTTAGGGGCAGAAGCGTCAATGCAGTTGACACTTCCCAATACCTATTTTTTAAATATCGCAAACCCTATACCTTTTTTATTTTTTAAATCCTAAAACCCATTTAAAAAAACTATCCACATTTTTTGTGCCATGGATTTCTCCTTTGTCTAAGTCAGTTGTGTGAAATTAGGGCATCGTGAATGGATATTGACTTCCCCCAAAGGAACAATCCTATGGGATATAGAAGGAACATTCACCGGGGAGATGTCACAGCAGGAATGAGTCATCCCATCATCCTTTCTTTTGAATCCATAGCCACCCAGTGTTGAGAGGGGGTGGGTGATGGCTTTATGGGGTTGGTCGAATGATGAATCGATGTAGTCAAGAAATTTTGAGGATAATGTATGCCTTCTCATGGACATTGGAAAATGGGATGATCATATGGTTGTGGAAATGGATGGGAAGGTGATGGAGGGGTGGTCGGAAGATGGATTGTTTCACTCTAGGATAGTAGAGGATAATAAATGCATTGTTCTTGACATTAAGGTTAAAGGACAGTAGCTGCTTAGAAAGGGAGAGATGGAAGTGAGAAGTTTGGGAAAAGGAAGCCACAAAAAGCTCTAGGGGGTGGACGAAATTATATAGAAAAGATAATAAAACAACGCAAGGATTTCATGGAATCAAATTGGGGTCATTATAAAGAATATTAATAGAGGGGATATCTGCGATTCAAAATATTCAATTAGAATTGACCAACTAAATTTTATAGAAGTCATAAAAAGTTAATAAAATAATGAAAATATTTAAGAATAATAAGTCATAACTTTTTTACCCCATTTTAAGTATCGTTTATTTGACGAACCAACCTAAATACACTCTCAAACTCGTACCCGATCCTATATGTCACATACCTGAAAGGGAATTCTCGATCCCTACTAGCTGGTAACTAGCGCATAGGCATCGAACAACAAATAGAGGGAATGATTTCTCCTAACCTGAAGAAACAATATGGAACATATATACAATAGATACAATAGAAGGAAAATAAATATATACCATAACCAAAACCAAACATTGGAAATCCACAGTTCAAGTGAATAACAAATCTATATGTGAAAGTACTACCACAAAAGAGTACTAAAGTAAAAAAATAAACCAATTACTCATTGTGATAGTGTGAGAAATATTGCATCATCTCACTACCCACCTACCAATAATCACCGGACAAAAAAACTCACCACAATACTATGGAACCTTTCCTTTCCCTGCATCAAAATACATACAGAGTTCTATGCAATCAAATAGATGTGTGTTGGGTGCGTGCTAACATGAATAGTAGGGTCCCATGAAGTTTTTCCATAACAAGTCTCTAAACAATAATCCATGTATGAGAATTTAAAATAAAATAGGGCATGATAATCACTATAGAAATTTTATCAAAATCGTGGTAAACATTTTCCCTTTTCCAAAAATATTAAACAAAAGGGTGGTATATCAATTTCATGAATAATTTTTAATACCATTCATAAAAAGATAAATAATGCATGTCAAATAATAATAAGTATAAATCCAAGAACAGATAAATCACACAAAGGAATTCAACATGTCAAGCTAGACTAATACAGATCCCACAATAATGACTAGTGCACAACAAATCCATATAACATGGGCCAAAAGAGCATAAGAACACCCCATTAATGAATCCCCTGAAAATTTCAAAACTAGTCCCCATAATTATATGTCTATGGATATGAGAAAAGACTCATGATCTAACAACCTCATGGTAATATGGTATATGGTCCTAAGATAAACGTTTCACCTATGCACCCATGGCTTCCCATGTGTTTCATTTCATTAATCATTTTAATTATATTATAATGATCCTTTTTTAATTTATTAAAAACCCTGTAAAAATAAATTTTATCACCAATCCATTTACACACATAAAACAATCATTCCAAATTCATTTATAAAACAACTTATAAAAACATGAGAAATACAATTTTTTCAAAAGCGGCTTCAGATAGAACCACATACCTCAAAAAACAGGATCACACACACCCATGAAATATCCAGAAACTAGATGATCAAAAAAACAACTATAATGGCCCTAGAATTAATCTACGCATCTTTTAATCGGTCTAATTCAACAAAAGAGTCATACGATAAGATAAAAAGACGCATACCTCAGGAACACACACCTGCCACACTATTTCCAATGCTTTTTTTGGGCATGTGATTCTGTCGCCGTTCGGGGGACATCAGTGTAGCTCTTTGTTGCCCCACATTTTCGCTTTCCAAAGGCAGGTGCCATTCGCTCCTTATTCAGGGACTTCTACTCCTTGATCGAAACCGGGATGATGGGATGTCAGTTTTTCCTTCCGTGGATTCCTCCTCAGAACTCATCACTTTGTCCGGGTCTCCCTTATAAATTAAATACATTGTTTGTGAAACTTTTCCCAGTGCCATGTTACCAGGGACACCGGTTAATTACACTGCTTCTGTCATGACATTCCAAGGGGTCCTGTCAGGGAAACAACCTTCGATTGGGGGAGTTGTCACGTCGAGGCATCTCAAACGTGTCTGAACTTTGGGGAATTGGTGTGTCTGTCTTTGGTCCCTTATTATAGGGCTTCTCGGGGTCACAGAAGCCCGATGCATCCCACATAGAGGGCCGGGAATCATCTTCCATAGGTATGTATCTGAGGTTTTCCCCATATTCTTGTGCTTAACACGGGGTATTCCGCAAGTTTAACGTCCAGCAGGGACAGATCAGGCTGATCAGAACACTAGCTGTAGTGGATCAGATTGAGGAACACCCTTGAGGGAACACTGACATTAGAGCAAGCTCATGGGAAGCTTTTCGAATGCTGTAGAGGGGAATGGGGTGGCATGATCTCACCAGGATGTGGCGGGCTAGGTAAGAATCAGGATGAGTGATGGAATGTTACACGGAGTGGAGGGGGAATGAAATGGGACCATCATGGAGATAATAGTGGTGATGGTCTTGAGTCTCGAAAAGACTTCTTGTGTATCCCTGTGGCAGGGAATCAAAGTCTGCGTAGTTCGGTTGGTGAGAACTGATGTGGAGGGGGTCGGAACGACCAACGAGTGATGGGATTGAACTTCAGGGAGGCTTCATACAT
The DNA here is from genome assembly GCA_963277665.1 of Viscum album. Classification (NCBI taxonomy): domain Eukaryota; kingdom Viridiplantae; phylum Streptophyta; class Magnoliopsida; order Santalales; family Viscaceae; genus Viscum; species Viscum album. The sequence goes on along the minus strand of OY728130.1, from coordinate 545,680,419 downwards.
ACCATGACATAAGCTAGATCAAATTCTACATAGTTTGGGATGGGTCGTCGGTGAACCGACGTGAAGATGGACCTTGGTCCGATGGGTGATGGGCTTCAGCCTTATGAGGCTTCCTACGTACCATGAATTAACACGGATCAAACTCCTTGTAGTTTGGGTATACAATTTAGCATCATGTGGGACGGGGGAATTTGGGGATTATACTCTGAGACAACCCATGGTGGAGTTTGGTGAACCGACGTGAAGGAGGTCGGGATGACCAATGAGTGGTGGGCTTGAACATCGTGAGGTTTCCTACTTAACATGCCTTGACCTGGATCAAAGTCCTCGTAGTTCAGTATGAATGTTGGAGTACTGACATGAAGATGGACCGAGGGTCCAATGGGTGTTGGGCTTGAACCTCCTGAGGCTTCCTAAGTACCATGCCTTGGAATGGATCGAAGTCTATGTTGTTCAGGATAGTCACAACGGCTTACCGCTGGACAGGAATGTAGTTTAACGTCATGCGGGATGATGGAGGAACATGACGTGAAGAATTGACAGGGCGGTTGAATAGAACCTCGTGAGGGCATCCTACGTAACATGCCTTGACATGGATCAAAGACCTCATAGTACAAAATGGTGTACAATTTAATGCAATGTGGGACAGGGGTTGGTGTCATAGTCGATGCATACCCTAAGCCCACATGAGTCATGCTCGGTGTGAGAAACAAGAGGCAGAAGGGACCTGACAATCATGTCGCTAAGGGTGATTCCATGAGAAGTGAAGAGGGGATTACGTGTTAGGCAGCCCATGGTGCGAGGAAATACTCCAGGATGGAGGCCTGAGGGCGACAAAGCACAGAGGGAGAGGAAAGGGTTACAGAAGACCCCTATGTCCATCTCCCCCCTTTGTCCTTGGCACCGGGGAAGTATGGGGGTGCATGGGTGCTATCTCCCGCAAGAAAGGCTAGGGGATTATGCCAAGATGGATGCCCTTACCCTGTGGAAAAACGCCGCCCCAACAAGGAGGATATCATCCCATGTGAGGTGTGATCCCATCCCCATGGAGACTAATGGGCGTAAAGAATTCTCGAGCTGGGGGGGGGGGGGAACATACGTGCGAGGCACGGGGCCGGATCACTGTTTGACATCATTTGTCGAGGACGAGGTTCTTGGAAGTTTAACATCCTGCAGATCTTACGATGTGGGTTTACTCCGCACCTCTAGGACATACATAACCGGTACCCTCTTCCCCTTGGAGATGGGAAGGCATCAGAAATGTCATGGTGAAGGGGGGCCGTAGAGCGAACCATCGAGGGGACCACGTTTGTGTGGCTATGAGAAGAAGCAATATCCATTAGTGTGACTATGCGAAGAATAATTAGGTGAAGCAGTTCTATGGGCAGTGTCCTCCAAGGGAAATTGAAGTCACATCATAAAAACCTGGAGGGTCGCACGGGAAAAGGAATTTCCAAGCAGAGGGGTCCATAGGTAGAGACCTTGTGGAGCTCGGTTTCTCTGTGTGGTGAAGGGAACTTGCGAAGGGGTGTCCTTCGCGAAGTGGGGTATCTTAGCCTTAGAATGGGGTGGTGGTTCAAATGGGAGGTGCTTCATGAAGAGGAAGGGTGTTGGAGGGGCACTGCCTCACGGAGCATAGGTGCCTCACGAAGCAAAGTTCCGCGTAGCAGTGTGCTTCATGAAGTACAGCGATCATGCCTTGTCATGTGGATCATGTGTATATTAGGGGTATATCGTGAATCATAAACACTCTACGACTACCCGGTTCCCCTTGTAGATCCCCTTCCTTCGCTCTTGCCCTTAGGCTTCACGAAGGGCATCCCTCTCGGAAGAGGGGATCAAAACGAAACAATGCGGAGGTAGCCTGCGAAGAAAAAATATCTTGTTGAGCTCTTGATTCGTAGAGAAAATAGGGCGTCATGGTTTGGGAGATGAGAAGCCTATAGGGAGGATTTTTTCCCTTCGGGGGGGGGCTCAGGGGGAGCTTGGTATTTATAGGCAAGAGGTGTCGTGAAGCAGAGCTCACATGGCACGTCAGAGGATTTGGTTGCTTCGCGGCGGGTCACGAACCTCAACCTAGTTTGGGGAGGGGCACCACCTCCTTTGCCTCACGGTGGGCTCATGAATGTCAGGGGAGTTCACAGAGCGTACCACATCATGGAATTTGCGGATGGTTCTCAAACGTCATGTACATTTGTGGCGAATCCCACCTATGTTGCTTCGTGGCGGCCACATTGCTTGGGGCGGCTCCACACCGTGGCTTCATGAGGCAAGTCGCGGGGCCTCTCTTTTCATCTTTCTTCTATTAAAATATTTTTGGGACAAAAAATGCCCCCCTCAGACTAGGAGTTGTGGAGGGATCAAGAGTCAAATTCTGAGGGAAATCTCCAAAATTATTGTCCATTCGCGGTGCTGACTCGTGAAGATGGAGCGCAAGGCGGACGGGGGTAGTGTGGTCTGGATGTGCCGCGATGCTCCGCGTGGGCTAGACGCGCAGCGAAGCTCCGAGGGCTGCCGCATAAAATAGGGTGCTGACCTCTATTTTTTCCTTTCCCTTCTCTGCGAATTTGTTCTTTTGCGCTCTCGATTCACGAAGCTCCGCGTACTCCACGTCTGCTCTCCACGAATCGGGCTTCACGACAAACCGCGAGTCTTTGACTCCGCGAATGCGCCAAGAGAACGTGTGCATGCAGGCCAAGTCCAGGCTCCGCATCTTGGCTTTGCGAAAGAGCTCCACGAACAAGCTCCATGAATAAGCTTTGCAACCCGACCTGAAATATTCACGAGTTCTGAAACCCAATGGCCCATCAGGAAGCTGCACTGGGGGTGCTTGCAGACGCCACTCGGAGGGATGAGATGGAACCCTGTCTAGGCCTGGGGGACCTTGTCCAAAGCCACTCAGACCATAATTATTTGATGGGACTACTATCAGAGAGCCAAAAGAACTATCTGTTGTGTAAGAGGCTGCCCATGTATGGCTTTGAGCTGAGGGATGACATCTTCATTCCTGAGGGTAGTAGGGACGAACCAGTTTGCTGGTTCAGAAGAATGCCATGCTAGTGCCAATGGATTAGGGAGGCCGATGGTCATGCGTGGGAGGATTTCACACCTGTCACCATTGAATACCTTTACAATCATCTAAACAACATTGATGAGAATTCATTGCAACCAGAGACGTCCCCTCCCATGTTCCGCACAATACTGAAAGCAGCTTTGAGGGGTTCGAAGAAGGGGTGGTCCGATCGGTGGGACCTGTGCCAGGGCGACAAATTCACTAATGTTTGGACATGTTCCTACTGGGTAGGTTCCTCGTGCGAGGAATTTGGAGCCGAGATGAGGACAGTGGCCTTGTATGAGGTGGAATGGGTGTCCAAATTCCACATTTATCAATTGAAACAGCTGATGCCAGAGTAATTGAACAGATGGTCATCAGGGACCAACACTTTTCACCTGCACCATGGGCAGGTTGGCAACAGTCTGTGGGATGTCCATCATATTTCGGGGGTCCTGATCATGGGGGTATGTATGATGAGTTTCTCCCATGCATGAGTGCATGGGAGGATCCGGAGCAGATGCAGCAGCTTGCGCTGGCACTGATGGGAATGGTCCACAGAGAGGATAAAGAAGTGGCGAGAGATGTCCACTTTAATAAGTGTTTAAAGTTGTTCCTGAAAATCTCAAAGGATCGACAGTTTCCCATGAGGCCTCGAACTTTCCTGAAAGGGGGCTCAACGGGGAAAAGATCACCCGTATTGGTGACTCTTTGAGGTCAACCAATGGAAGACCTAGGGTTTCAGTGTCAGCACAGAACAACGGCCGATAGTCAGACATGCAGCATTTATCACGACCCTTATCTGGGGATTTTGATGCTCTCCAGATTGTAAAAGATGATTAGGCATGTTATCGAGGGAATGAAGCCTCCGAGGATATGTGTTCCCTACCATCTCTTGTATTGGTGGATTGCAGCGCACATCAGGGTGGTTTATGAATATTCGAACCCCAACTCACCTCTATGGTCAAAATTCTGCCCATCCATTTTGAATGCTTCCAGGAGCTTTCCTTCCAAATTAACCATACCATTGGTAATAAACTGGGTGTGTAAGGTAGAAAAGTTTAACATCCACCTGTTTCCATTGCCGATGGGGTACTCACTAATGACGGTCAGGAAACTGAAGAGAATAGGGCCTATCTCCTGGCCTTCTGAGGTGGAGTCTTTGTGGCACGAGTGGACCGTGAGCTGCTCTTCGAGCTGTACTCCATGCACTAGTTCGTGAGGTTGTGTCGGTGCCTACAGCGGCTGACCCCGCATGTCTACTGAGAGGTGCAACACGAGGATCACCTGTGTGTGATGAGGCAATTATGGCTCATGTTCACACGGGAAGACGGGAAAATGAGAAATTCATTGTCACCGCCTACTACCGCCTTTGGAATGGTGAAGTAGTTGCCATAAGCTGGGAGGCGGCTTATCCGGGGGCAATGCTGAAGCAGCCAACCATTCGAGCCGGTGATGGAGGGCCTCCCCTATCCCAAGGTCGGGTTCAGAGGGCAGAAAGGGCCCCTTACGGTGGAGGAGCTGTCGTGGCGGCCTGCCCTACACCAACAGAGGGTGGTGTGGCGGTAGAGGATCCAAGAGTGGTAGTGGACCCGGGGGTACCATGAGAGCAGAGCCATCCGGAGGGACGACCACCGAGGAGATTCCACAGGATATCCACTCAGGCTTCAGGGAAGTGGTTGCACCATATCGACAAGCCAGAGAATTCTGTTTTCATGGAGGCCTGGGACATTTGAGATGTCAACTGGCAACACCTCAGTCTGCCCGAGATGTGGGAACACCTGAACTGCCTTGGGATGGATTTACCGGGTATAGGCCCTATCTGGGATGGTTTCGCGGTGTCCCTGGTGGAGGCGAAGCAATAACAGGATGAGCTGGAGGACTATATACATTCCAGGGGTGCCCTGCGTCCAATGAATGGCCGGGTGAGGGTACTACATGATCAGATAGTTCCCCCACAAATTTCGGCTACTGAGATGAGGCAGCGCTTCCCCTTATCGAATGATTTAGACAAATCCTCTCGGGGAGATGAGGCTGGTGGAGGGAGGCCATTGGAGGAAGGCGAAGTCAGCGTTCAAGACTCAGATCTTGATCATTTAGAAGAGGCTCTTGAGGTAACTTTCCAAATTTCTTCCCCTGAGGTCTGATCTCAGATCATTATGGACCTCTTAACTAAATATGAACCATAAAGGAGGACTTGGTATACATATCCTGTTCTCACTCATTGGTGGGAGATGATGCAAGACCCTCGGAATCCGCACCTATCGCCGAGTCCAGATATCTACCTGGTGGGGTTAGGGCAGCTGAGGTGGCTCCTCCAGAATCTCCATACCTTCCGACTATATACGGAGGGCCACACATTAGGGTCCTGTCAGCATCAACTCAGGATTTGTACCAGAAGTTAAATATCATTAAGTCCTCTCCGCTCAATTCATTACTGCCTCATGTTGATTAAGAAAACTGACGTCCATGCCCTTCTCTGTTATGTATAGTTCTTCCACTGGCATGGGCCACTACGGCGAGTCTGGTCGGGATTTCTGGTGATATCCCTCTAAGAGGCATTCCAATAATCGTGGAGATAGTTGACCATCCCACCCGAGCTGCAAATTTCCCCATCGCTGGTGGGACCACAAGCAGGGTCGTGCCTAAGGACATTGTGGTGGAGTCCGATGATGAGGATCAGTCGGTCAACCCAAGTCCCGCCTGTCTGATCTAATTCCAGATGTCGCGCCTGATCCCACACCAGGTCCATATCCTGTTGATTATTTCTTGTGGGCGTACCCCACATACAAGCCTTCCAATTGTGGGGACTGGGACAAGACGTCCACTAACGAAGAGCTTAGAGACATATTCCGTTTCCAATCATGGAATATGATCATGCGCTTCATCACAAAGACCCCCAAGCATTATGGATAGATGAGATGGACAGAATTCGCTCACGGTTGAGCGATCTGTGTGCTGGGGGAGTGGATGCCCAGTGCCCTCACCTGCTCGTCCGAGAACTCATGGAAGAGAATATCCAGGAGTATGATTGTGTCCTCAGCATGGGCTGGAAGCGGAGGAAGGTGATGAATATCAAGAAGCTCTGGGAGGTTGAAGATGAGATCCAACGACTACGGATCTAGGAGGATGAGCACTCAGCCTCTATTAATGCACAATTAGAGAAGATATTGCAATTGATGGCCCAGCTGGCAGAGGCAGAAGAGAGGCTAAGGAAAGCTTCCAATGAAATAGTCGTCATTCAGGATGACATAGAGTGGGCAAAAAATGAGGCTAATGACCTGCGCCCCATCGCTTCTGAGGAGTATCGGGATCTAAGCCGGTGGCAGCAACTCCTGGACACCAAAAGTTGGAGGGTGGTGGAACTACAACCCTCTTTTGATGGGGTCAACCCATCCATGGGAGGAATAAACCCCCTGAGTGTTATAAGGATCATAAACTCTAAAATGTACTTTCATGTCTTGGTTTTTTTTGAATAAATGTGTTTTGTTATCGAGGTTGGGTTCAGAACAATTTACAAGCCATTCTTCCGGTGTGTTCAGATGCACAAGTGGGGTAATGCCAGGGGCGTCAGGATTAGTCCGAACATAGGGAAGTGGAAGGTGTGAATTATGATACCCAAGATTCGGAATGCTGTGTGGGTGGAGTTACAATGTGGGATAGCGGTTGACCGTGGTGGAAATGAAACATCCATATTTCATTAGCCTAAAATGGGGACAACAAATGAGGGCCGACCACAGACCATGTTCGCAACACGTGGCCTAAATCAAATATCGTCGATCAGTCTTTTAGGGCCTTGGCCCAGGATAGCAGGAAGACCATAGGTTGAGCATCCATATTGTTAGAGGGTCTTTCCAAACAAGAACAATCTTCCGGAATGTTGTCCTGGTATAGTAGGCAGACCATAGGTTGAGCATATATACCATTAGGGGGTTCCTCCAAATATGAAAGAGGACAAGAGTCCGAATAAGGGGGCACACAAAGCATGGAATATGGAGTGTAGGTTTGTTAGAACAGAATCTAACACTCTTGAAATTATTCCACCATGGCGGGATCACACTGGATGGGCGCATTGGTTTGATCATGGATCATTCCTTCTTTCAGAAAGGGCCTCTCTATCGAGGGGGGATTCCACTTCCAAATGTCATCTCGGGGCATCCTGAACTTGTTCAGGGAAGAGTTAGAGTTATACGATTCCCTACGAGTGGTCCAGCCAGGGGGCGGAAAGGGGGAAGCACGTGACTTATGACTCATAGGGGCTGTACCCTAGGAAAAATAACAGGGTGTACCTATGTATCCCATGCAGATGATAATCATGCCACACATAGTTCTGGAATAACAGTTTTAACATCATGTAGCATGAGGAGAAGTCGGGTTGTGTCGGTACATATCCCACCAAAACTACTAAGCCCACATGTGTTGTTCTCGATGTGGAAAACAAGGAGTAATGGGGGACTTTCCTAACATAGGAAGGGGATGTTTAGGGAAAAGGGACGCTCGGTAAATACAATCCCAACGATGCTAACCTGTATATGTAGCGTATCTAGACGCACGAAGAGATAAAGCTGAATATGTCGAAATTCCACTTGAACATGAGGAAGTGGAAATGTGTGAATCATTATTCTCATTATCTATATCACAATGATGGCGGTGTGATGATGGAGGATAACTTTTGACCATGGAAGAAACATAACATCCATATCGAGTTAGCCTGGAATGGGGACAGACAAATGAGGGTCGACCGTTGACCATGTTTGAAACACGGGACATGTCGCAAATGTCGTCTGAAACCCTTAGGGAAGTTGGCCCGAAACGATAGAAGAGCCCTTAGGCCCAACATCTATGGAGAGCCCTTAAGTCTAGTATCCATGTCGTCTGAGGGTCCTTTTGGATGTGTAAGGGGATGAGGATCCAAATAGCGAGCTCATGAAGCATGGTCATGGAACGAGGGGAATGTCCCCATGAAAATCCCATTCTTCTGGCTCATTGTCCAAACGAATCTGAATACGACAATGAGACATATTAGATATTGGGATCCGAGTCCTTTCCCATAGGGAGATCATAGTTTAGTGTCGTATAATTTGGACCATGGATGGGAGAAAACACAAGAGGCACATGGCAGGTAATTACAAAAAACCCGAGGTGAATGGGAACCATGGATGTGTACGCTGTAGTGAACAACCCGACGTGAATGAGGACAAAATCACATACCACACCACACAACCCCTTTGGGAGAGGTTTTATGTCATGGGACATAAAACGAGTGTTGAGCTAGGCCGGAGGCAAAATGCACAGGCGTTCCTATGTACCCCATGGGTATGGGGATCAAGGTGCATGTAGTTCTTGAAAGGGTCGTAGTTTAAGGTCTTAGAACTCAGACCACGAATGGGTAAGGAGAGTAGGAAACACATGGTGAGGTGGTTAAAAAACCCGATGTGAATGAGAACATAATCCCTACATACCATGTGTTCTCTGGGGAAGTGCTCGAGTTGAGGGACCAAACATGAAAGTTAGGATGGGCCCGTGGGGAAGTCCTCGCGTGCTCCTATGTATCTCATGAGGATGAGAATCAAGCCATATGTAGTTCTAGAGGGTGGCACAACATGGTGAGGCACTAGTGAAATAGATGAATGGGCGTGCGGGTGTGGCACTTGTTCCAAGAGAAGCGATATTTGATAAATCTTTTTTTTCCTTTAAGGTGAGTGTTTTTTTTGTGAATCAACAGGCCTGGGGTAGCAAGCCCTGGTGTCACCCCAAGAATCAAGTTGTAGTAGGTGTTGAAAAATGGTATGGTGCATGACCAATACCAAATGTGATGTCCTCTACAATGAGGTCATCACAATGCAGTGTCATTTTTCGTCATGCAGCTAGGATGATAATGTCACAGTTTAAGGTCATGTGATAGGACCAAGCATGCATTTTAACACCATGCAGCGCAGACCTAGCAGAGGTGATTCTAGATAGGGAATGTGTATGTTTCCATGAAACAAAAACGACGTGGACAGGGACATGATCCCACATCACACCGTACACAATTCTGAGATAGGAACCTCGGGCCATGGGGCCCAAACAAAGGTGAGAGTGAAAGGGGCATGAGGAACTATCTCCCATCTGAGCTGGACTTGGAAACAAGACTTCCGGGTGACCCATCGCATCCCATGGGGATGAGGATCGGGCTGTACATATCCCGTAATGAAGATATTTCTTTATGGTCTTAATGCTCGGACCGTGGGAGCCCCGAAGGATGCCATATTGTAGCCTTGTCCCCCTGACGTGCAGAGGTACACTGAGGGATAGCGCCAAGAGTGTTGAGATTCCACCTGGACACGATGGGGTGGAACATAACAAGTATCATGCAACCAACATTCAAGGCCTGAAGGGGCTGGCGTGACGACAGAGGATTACTATTGACCATGTTTGCAACATAGCATCCTGTCACGTTAGCCTGAAATGGGGACAAACAAATGAGAATCGACCACTGACCATGTTCGCAATGTGGGATTTGTATCATTTTGTTATCTAAAATCCTTGGGGGCGTTGGACCATACTATTAGGAGATCCCATAGGTGTGGTATCCAGGCCATTGTTGGGGATCCCTCCAGTTGGGAAAGGTTATGAAAGCCCTGATGAAGGGGAACACAAACCCTGAAAAGCAGGTGAGAACATGTCCAAGAAGAGTCGGACATTCCAGGTACTAAACCAGAGTAACCCTAGGCACATTGATGAACAACTGAAAAGGGTCAACGGGGATGCTCATGAGGGGGAGGTACATGGCGTGGCCGCTACATGCCCGACGCAGGCAAGGACATAATACAACACCATGCCATATATTCCCCTCTCTGTGGAAGGGTATACCAAGGGGCCAAGCTAAAATGGAGATTTTCGAGAGATGGGGTTGGACCAGAAGCATAGACATTCAGGAGGTCCTATGTATCCCATAAGAATTGGAAACAAGACACAAGTCGTTCTCAAGATGCAGTTTAACGTCATGCAGGACGAAGAGGGGAGGAGGATGCCCCCACACAAAGGAGGTGTATGGTACGATGAATAAACCAACATGAACGAGGACCTAATCCCACACCACACAATACAATCTTATAAGAGAGTTCCTAGGTCGGGGGCTCGAGATGGACAAGGGGCCTGATAGTTAAGGTTTGGTAAGGAAAACCTGACCTACTTGCATTTTAACGTCTTTTAGTGAGGACAACGGTCAGGGAATAGGATTCCCTAGATAGGGTAGGTGTATGACACAACGAGTAAACTGACCTGAATGAGGACATAATCCCACACCACACCATACACTCTAGGTATGAACTTGGGAAAATGGGCCCATGAAGGCCAAGGGGCCTGAGTCTGGGCCTCAGTTAGGAAGGCCTCACTAGCTCGCAGTTTAACGTCTTGCAGTAAGGACGATGGTCGGGGAATAGGATTCTCTAGACAGGGGAGGTCTTCGACACGATGAGTAACCCTATGTGAATGAGGAAATAATCCCACACCATACCATAAACTTCAGGTATGAACTTGGGCTGAGGGGCCAGAGAAGGCCAAGGGGACTGAGGCTGGGCCTCGGTCAGGAAGGCCTGACCGGCTCGTAGTTCAACATCTTGCAATAAGGATGAGGGCCGGATAAGGTGTCTCCTCCGAGGATGTGTATAGTACGGCGAGTAACCCAACATGAATGAGGACATAATCCCACACTACACCACATAGTCCCATCATAGAGAACCTAGGCCAGGGGCCCGAGAGTTAGCCCTGCCCAGAAAGAGTTCTTCACATCAAAACAGGGTAGAACGAATCACTACACTCGATGTTTGGGACATCTTGGGGTGGACCCGAAGATCCAGGGCGGCTGTTGACCATGTTTGAAACACAACGTCACTATAGTGACCTGATATGGGAGCATGAAATGAGCATTGAACTCTGACCACATTCGCAATGTGGGACTTGTATCTGCTTGTTACTCGACATCCTTGAGGGAATTGGCCCAAAGTGTTAAGAGATCCCTTAGGCCTAGCATCCATACCATTTAGGGGCTCTTTCGGACAAGGAAAATGATGGAATCCTAGTCAAGGAGTGGGTTAATCATAGTTTTACCCATCTACGAAAGAGGTGAACATCTTCAGGAAAGGGGACATATAGCCGGACTGAGGCTACCTCTACGTGCATTGGGGAAAATGTACGCACCTTTCCATATGTCTTGACCTAAGGGGAAGATTCTGGATTTTGGGCTGGGCCAACAGAAGAAGGGTCTTGGCGTTCCTACATATCCCGTGAGGATGGGAATCAATCCATACGCAGTTCATTAAGGCCATGCAATTTAACATCATGCGGTAATGACATAGGAGGATAGAAGAACGGGGGTGGGAACATGGTGCGACCATTATAATCTTCATATGAGTGGGGATAAGGAAGCCTACTCCACATCATGCAAGAACACTCTAAGGAAACTATACCCAAGGGGGATAGTCAAATAGAATAATTTGGGGTTGGGCTAAAAATGAAGTATTTGAGTGTTCCTACGTATCCCATGAGGATGGGAATCAAGCCATACATAGTTCTAGAAGTACAGTTTAATGTCATATAGTATGATGAAATGCATCTCATTCGGGGAAGTGTAAGACATGACGAGTAACCAGACATGAATGAGGACATAATCCCACACCACACCAAACAATACCACAAGAGAGCTCGGGTCCGGGACCTTAGAAGGCCAAGGGGCCTGAGGCTAGGCCTCGGTCAAGAAGGCCTGACCAGCTTGCAGTTTATCGTCTTACAGTGAGGACGAGGGTCGGGGGACCGAGGAGGCCAAGGGGCCTGAGGGTTGGCCTCGGTCAGGAAGGCCTGACCAGCATGAAGTTTAACGTATTGCATGGAGGATGAAGGAGATATTAGTTTAGTGTCATAGAACTCGGACCATTTTGATGTTTATTGTCATGCAGGACGATAATGAGAAGTTTAACTTCATGATGGATGATGATGTAGTTTAATGTCATACAGGGCGATGTTACAGTTTAAGGTCATGTAGGACCATACAGTTTAAGGTTGCGTAGGACCAAAGTGCATTTTAGGGTAATATAGGACTGTACAATTTAAGGTCGTGCAGGAACAAGGTTCAGTTTAGGGTCATGTGGGACCATATAGATTAATGTCGTGTCGGACCAATTTGCAGTTTAGGATCATGTGGGACCATAATGTTTAAGGTCATGGCGGACAAAGGTGCAGTTTAGGGTCATGAGGGACCATACAGTTTAAGGTCATGCCGGAAAAAGGTGCAGTTTAGGGTCATGCAGGACAGTACAGTTTAAGGTCGTTCTAGACCAAGGTGCAGTTTAGGGTCATGCGGGACCCAGAGGCTCAAGAAAAGTATTTCTTGAGGAACTTGGCATTGGTGGGAGGTGTAATGCACTCACCATCCATGGTCACCATGGAGTATGCTCCATTAGGGTAGACCTTATGAAAGATGTAACGTCCATCCCATTTGGGCTCCAGCTGGGGTGGTTTCTTGCCGGGGATTATTGGCGCTTAGAGGTCCAACACCAGGTCGCCTTTCAGAAAACTGCAAAGGTGATCCTTCTTGTTGAATGCTATATCTATCTTATTCTGATACCTTTCAAGATTGTGCAGGGCACAGAGCCTGTTCTCGTCCAGTGCTTCTAATTCAGCTAGATGGATTTTGGCCACCTTATCTGTCACCTACTGGTCATAGACTATCGTGCGTAGTGAAAGAAGCTGGATCTCGATGGGCAGGACGACCTCAGCCCCATACACCAGGGAATATGGAGTCACCTAGGTGGAATTGTGACTTATTGACTGATACTCCTAGAGGGCATTGTGGAGCTTGTCTGGCCAAGTTTTATTGTTCTAACCAACCATTTTCTGCAAAATGTTAGAGACAGTTTTATTGATTTCCTTGATCTATCCATTTTTTTGCACATGATAGCGAGAGGTATGGTTTGAATGGATATTGTACTTGTCGTACAATTTCATCATCTCGGCTTCTCGGAAGTTGGTTCTGTTATCAGTGAGGACAACATGAGAGTCTCCAAATTGGTGGATGATATTGGAGATCATGAAGTCAATTATGGAATGGGACTTGACCTCCTTGAGTGGAACTACCTCTGCCCACTTGGAGAAGAAATATGTAGTAGTCAGGATGAACCTACACTGGCGATCTGTCGCCGGTGGATATGGTCCCACGACATCGAGTCCACACACCGCAAATGGCCAAGAGTACTTGGTGGTGTGGAGAGGCTCTGGAGGCCGATGCAATAAGTTATCATGAACTTGTCATGTGTGGCATCTCTTGGAAAACTCAATAAAATCATGGATCATAGAGGGCCAGAAGTACCCCATTCTCCAGATCTGATGGGATAGCTTTGGCCCAGCCTGGTGGGCACTGAAGGAACCAACATGAACCTCTTGCATGACCATAGAAATCTAATCTACTTGAATGCAACGGAGGATAACACCATCGAAACCCCTCTTATAGAGGATCCGGTCATGACTGGGACCACTCTAGAGGTTAAACCACAACGCGTGGCGCTGGATTCACTCGCGCTCGGCCCGATCACCCGGGAGGCAACCATTTTAGAGATACTTGAGAAAGGGTACTCTCTAGTCGGGAGTGGCCTCAACCATTATATCTAATGAACCTGGGGCTCTTGACGTGGAGGATCTGGTGGTAAGATGGCTTACCCGCGGGCCGTCGTCAACATCTAGGGTGATGGGGGAAATGACTCTCCTGTATCTCACATGTATAATCAAATCATCCTGCTCGGGTTCTGCAAGTGATGCAACTATGTTAGACAAAGCGTCCTCTCGACCATTCTGTGACTGAGGGACATGGGTAACCACTAGTCGAGAAGGGAAATGAGCCATTAGATGGAGGTTTTACTCTAATAATGGCACGAGCTCTGGCTTCCTGACAACATAGTCACCATTAACCTGATTGATGACTAGTTCATAATACCCTTTCATGTGAAAATAGGGCACATAGATCTCAAGGGCCAGCCCGAGGCCAGTGATGAGAGCCTGATACTCTGCCTCATTGTTGGTGCAGCCTTCTAACAATAGGAATGAGTATGGTAGAACGGCTTGCACAGGGGTGATGAAGATGATACCCTGGCCCACTCTATTGATCCTAGGATCGTTGAGACTCCTACCAGTGGGGCTTCGAGAGTCACTGTTTAAGTGAATTTTCCAAAATGAGACGACTTGATCGACTGATAGGATTGCATCATCAGGAAAATCCAGGTCCAAGGATTTATCCACGGAGGTTGGATGGGCAGCTAGGAATCTGCTAATGCCAAGCCCTTGATTTCCTTATGAGGCACGAACCTGATGTCAAACTGCGAGAGGATCACCGCCCACCGCGCTAGTCTTCCAGTCAACATATGGCGGTTTAGAATGTATTTTAGTTGGTCCACCCAAGAGACCAACTGTACCTCATGGTGCCGCAGGTAGTGCCGCAATATCTGTACGGAAAACACGAGCGCAAGGTAGCTCTTTTGGATAGGGGAGTATCTAGTTTTCGTATTGAGTTGCATGTGGCTAAGGTAGTAGGGGATGTTCTCTGTCCCCTAATTGTTCTTCAAGGCATGCAGGGTGCTGAGAGACTGTTCCAGGGTGGTCACATAAAGGACCATCAGCTTTCCAATGATGGGTGGCATCAAGCTCAGAGGATAGATCACATACTGCATGATTTCCTCGAAGGAGGCCTGACACAATTCATCCCATTCATAGGCAGAACCATTCTTCATGATCCAGGAAAAGGGTTTACACTTTCTAACCAAATTTGCAATGAATTGGCGTATATAGTCTAAGTGGACTTGTAGACCTCGTAGCTCTTGAATGTTGCTTGGGGGATACATTTAGCCGATGGTCTTAATCTTCTCTAGTTTGATCTCGATGCCTTTGAACCTGACAAAAATGCCAAGAAACTTCCCGGAGGTGACACGAAGGCACATTTAAGTGGGTTCTTATTCAGTTGGCAGAAGTGGAGGAAACCGAACACTTTCTCAAGGTCCTCGAGATGGTCCTGGCGCTGGAGATATTTGACCACCAGGTCTTCCACATAGAACTCCACCAACGTCCTGAGAATTGGCCTGAATATACGGTGCATGGCCGTCTCATAGGTCGCACCTGCATTTTTCAGGCCGAAGGGCATGACCTGGTAATAGAATGTGCCTTGGAGATCCCTGAAAGTGGTGGAATCCTCGTCTCCCGGGGCCATCCAGATCTGGTTGTACCTAGAATACCCATCAATGAAAGATATGGCTTGGAACCCGGCCGTAGCATCAATCAAAAACTCTGTCATAGTAAGGGGAAAATCATCCTTCAGACAGTGGCGGTTGAGATCGTGGAAGTCGATACAGACTCTGATCTGCCCATTCTTCTTCTTGACTTGCACAAATCTGGATAGCCACTTAGGGTACTGGACATCTTTGAAGAAGATGGCTTTGATAATCTTGTCAACATCGGCCTCAACCATGGCACCGTGAGAAAGGTGCATCTTTCTAGGAGGATGCTTGAACTTATGATGGTTTGTCAGGAGACCAAGGCGGTGAACAACTACCTGAGGATCCAACCCTAGAATCTCGTTGTATCTCTAGGCGAACACATCATGGTGCTTCTTAAGGAAGTCTACATACCACAACTGCTCTTTGAGGGACATAGCGGAGCTAATAAACGTGGGTCTCGGATCCGCCTCGCTACCAAGGTTCACCTATACCAGTTCATCGACCGTGGTAGAGATGCCTTCTTCAAAGGTGGCGGGGGGGGGGGGGGGGGGGTTTCCTCTAGATCCTCTTCTCAACTTGTGGAGGGATCTTCTACAAGGGGATTCATCTCCCAGCCAGGAGTCTCTTATGGGAGGCCAGTGCCAGCTTGAGCAGAAGTGGTCATCATATCAGGAGATTCATGCTCCACTGAGACCATAGTGATGAAGGCAGTAGATCCAATCTCATATGGCCTTTGGCCCGAGGGGTCACACTTGATAACATCAAAGCAGTAGTGGTGCATCGGCTTGAGCCGATTAATTCCAGCCCGGCGAAACATATACGAATGACATAACTCTATTTCCATGAGCCTGATATCCAGATACTGTATAGGGGTAAGAGGTCCCACGATCACCTAGGTCTGGTTGGTTTAGGAGTACGAGGTGATTTTCTACCATGGCTTAGACCTGGGAAAATGCCTTCCTCTTATACCCAAAACAACAAAGCATTTCCCCATGTCGGGGGTCATGGCCTACAACCGATGGATTGGAAAGATGTAGGAGTCATCCAGACCAACCCAGGGATTACTTATGACCAGGGCGGGTTCAATATCACTTGCCAGAATCTACTTATCCTTGCACTTATAATAGTCAGCATCTAGATAATGGGATTCACAAGAGACAAATGGATACACATCTCCTTGGAGCACTCCTACTAGACCATTGAGTGAGTATTTGAGGAATTGGTGATATAATGAAGGGACCGCTGCATGCAGGAGAAGCCATGGCCTGCCCATCAATGTGTTGTATGCGGTGTCCTGGGAGAAAAACATGAATTTGGTACTAGCAATTAGGCCACCGAACTGGGTCTTCAAATGGATCATTCCAACCAGGGTCTTCTCTATCCTGTCGTATCCCTGGATTCTGAGGTCAAAGGGAGTTAGATCATCTTCAAACAAACCCATCATCGATAATGTCCGAGTCGAGATTAGGTTAATCCCAGATCCTGTGTCAACAAGACATCATCGGACCTCCACGCCATTGAACCTTCTAGTGTTGTACATTAGACGAATGTTCCCCTATATGGGAGGGTCTTATTCTTCACCAGAGAATTAGATAACCGCTTTGCATTCAACATTCTCAATCGCCTCAACATAGAAGGCTTCTGTAGCTTCTACCTCCGTCTTAAACTGGAGGGGGCTCTTTAGGGCCTTGGCAAGCACCTCATGCATTTCAGACGACAAGGAAAGAGCCTCAAGGATAAAAACCGTTGCAGGAATTTCGGCAAGGTGCTTCAAAAAATTATACTTTTGGGCCAGATGCGAGCCTCATCTTATAGGAGACCGCCCTACAAATGGAGTCATGGGGGGCCCTACCGGCTGGGCTGGCGGCTGGCTGGTGCTAGGTACATCCTGTTGCTCACTATTTGATGCCTGAAGAGTGGCTGCTGGATGTGGACTGGTCAACTGAGATTGGTATGAGGTATGGAGAGACTGACCGAGATACGAACAAGGCAACCATACCTGATCTAGTACCACAAATGGTGGTGGAAGCGGTCCAGAAGACACCGGATAAAGAGGATGCATGTGCTGAGCTCTATGATGGGTCTGCTATCTAGTCTCATTGGCGTGCCTGGCCTAACTGGAAGTGCCAACTAATGCACCCTGACGACCCATGTAGCCACGTCTCCACCAACATTGATGTCGACCGGTGACATTGAGGAGGTTCTCTTGGCATTCCCCCTCGTCGGGAGTCATATATGGATTTACCAACGCTATGGTATTAACCGAAGTGTACCCCTGACTATCGATTGACGAGTCATCCACCACTGGGTATATTCTGGGAGTAATCCCCATCTCAGGGGGCATGAAGTCACCGAGAGTTCGGGATGACAATGGCAGTAGTGGGGCATGTATCTTCTTTTTGCGCGGAAAATGCTTTCTCTTCTGGGAAGAGGCCGACTACGATGATGATGCAGAGGTGCGAGCTGCAGCCTCTGAAGGCTCCTACTGATTTAGGCATGCCTGAATAATACCATGGGTGTGGGAAATGGTTTTACGATTCATCCAATCATCGTACTTCTGGGATCTGTGGCTGGGAACCTTCTTTCACTCACCGTCGTCATTGCTACCGCTTTCTTACCTCACAAAGACACCTGTCACTTGTGCCGGGGCTGGGCCCAGCCTGAATATGTTGTTATCGAACTAGTCTTGGAGATAGTCTTTGACCACATTGAACTGCTTGAGGGTGTTCCCTAGGATCTGATGATTGGGGCAGTAGTTGGCGTGATCAGTGAGATTCACCGATGTCGGCCTTCTGCACTAGGGTAACCGCACAATCCCCTACTCTATGGTGCTACGGAAATAACCGGGGACCTGAGCCTCATTGAACGAGTAAGTCTGGTGCCTTCTTTCCTGATAGGGGGATCTGGGAGCCTAGCCATGATGAGGGGTTGGAGGTGCCTTTCGAGGAGGCGGTGCCTGATTGTCTCACCGAGGTGGTGGTGGCACATTGCACGGGGAAACCGGTCGATTCTATGGTGGTCGCTGATGGACAGGAGGTTGTGCCTATGGTGGAAGGCCTCTATGAGGTTACAGAGCTGGTTCTACTGGTAGCAACTTCTACTGTTTGGGGGCTTCTATTTGGGCCACCTCGGCGGGCTCAGCTCTAACATCCCTCCTTGCTGGGATCACAGGGGGTAGCGGATGCGCCTGATTAGCCTGCTCCAGAGCTTCCTCGAGGAGCTGTGCCTTATTTGTGAAGTCTCAGAACCCTCCAAGTTAGTTCTAAGTGATCAGGGAATGAACTGGTTCTGTTTTGACATTCCCTACACACATCGTCAGTAATTTCTCTTGAGTCAGTGGCATTCCGAGGGAGTATGTGATACCCTTCCACCGGGCGATGAAGTCCGTGACTCACTCATCAGTACATTGTTTGCGCTTGAAGATTTCTACAATGATGGTCTTTCATGTGGTGGAGATGAACTGGTATAGGTATTGCCGGCGAAGATCCTCCCAGCCAGTCACCGATCCGATAGGGAGATGGCTTTACCAGACGAACGTAGGGCCCTCTAATATCTGCACAAAACATCGATTCTTGGTGGAATCCTGCTGTGCTAGGGTCCCAAACATGGGGCCACACCTAGAGGAAAATTGGTCTAGGTGCTCTGGTGGGTCCCATATCCCATTAAAGGTCAAGAAAGTGGGATTCCCAAATCCCGGTGGTGCGGGAATATCATCCACCCACGCCGTATATGGCTTTCTATCTGGTGGGACTGCCACCTGTCGCATTTCCAATGCCTCAAGGCGGGCGATGAGTTCCGCTATAGTATCATCTGGATGGGGGTCCCTGTCTTGATGGGGATCCATAAACATGAGTGCATTGTTGGGCTCTTCGACATGGTTGACGGCTTCAATGGATCGTGGAGCAATTGGCGGAGCGGCTTGCGGGGCAGTTGGGTGAACCCGAGCTAGATTCCTCCGATTGCCTCGCCGTTTGGAATGGATTGATGAGACATACTGCACCCTCTTGCCGTGAGTTCCGAATTCATCAATGTCCATGGGAGTAACATGATCAGGGTTTCTTGGATGCATCTCGCCGGGGGGAAATTGTTGCTTCCCCTACCGCCCCGAACTAGGATCACCATAGTCATGTCGTCAATATATAGAGCGTTCAACTAGGAGTTCATCGACCAGCGTCTTCTGCACTGCAATTTGCTGGTGCAACGCGGCCTTCTCAGGGTCATCGTCTATCTTCTGCACTGAGGTAGATGGGTCGGATTGCCTGACAACTCTGACATGCTCTTTACCATAACCAGCATTCCGACCAAGTACCAATGACTCGGTGGGCGCAGGGAGACCTAGGAGGTTTTTCTGATGATGAGTAATCCTCCCTAACGGGTACTACAATGGTGGTACACCCTCAAGAGGTAAGTCTCCATCAAGAAACTCTAGCTCGTCCTCCTTGTTCAGTATGGCAGCCATGTGGACCACAACCCTTCTTGGGGTCATGTCCTCAATGTCGCATAACAAGTCAGGCTACTACCAGATTGGATTGTAGAGGAGGGCGACATACTGTCCCTAGCCATATTCATTCACTTAGGGGGTATCATCCCTAATGATTTTGCGGAGTACATTGAAACTCTGAACGCATTTCTGTTGGAGGGTGTTCTGGCGACCCAGTGACTCAGGGCGCTGGGCCAAGGGGAGCGTAGCCAAATCGACCAGACGACATTGCTCAGTAATTTCCTCAAAGTGCACTTGGATCTTGGGGTACACCACATGATGATAACAAAGACTGAAGTGTTTCACCCATAGGGTTTGATAGAAGCACTCTACTTCCTCTGAGGTGAGGGATTCTGGCACACGAAAGTTCGATGCTGCCACCGGCAAGAACTTCTCTGGGAATTGGTCCTCCGTAAGAATGTTCTAGAAGCTTCTGGGCTCGGATTCAGGATCTGGACCTGTATTTCCCCACTTGTCAACCATAGGTGGCTGAGGAACCAGCAGTGGTACTGAGGCGGACACCTGGGACAGTAAACTGGGTAGAAGAGAATATGGCGAACGACCCGAATGGCTTCCAAATTCGGGGCCATCCTCCGAAGAGTGTGGTGACCTGACCATAACATCACGATACAATGGGTAGATAGTCACAGCTTCTAGTATAGGGATCTCGGTTACCAGTGATGGGTCACGTTGTTGTTCAACTGCCATCGTTGCCCAAAACAGCTCTCTGTGATCTCTGTTTGAGGTAGAGGGTGCATCTGGTGACGACGGTGGTGACTACATGGTCAAAACCTGTTGGAATCAAAAATTAACTCCTCCTGGATGTACCTGTAAAGGGAGGCAGGAATCTGGTGTACTTCACATTTAGGAAGGATGAGGCTAACACGCCTTGTTCCTGCCCCGGTCCTTGACATGGAGGACCGAGGGGAGGGTTCAACTGTTGAGTCTTATTCTACTTTAGAATTCAGGAAGCAGGCCGGTTTGATCCCCATCCGAGCTTTCCCAGGATTCTTATTATGGTGGCGATGACCCACCTTGCTTCCCCTAGGCAACTCCATGGGACAAGGCTAATTCCCGACATGTAGTCATGGGGCTGCGCTGGTGTCAGTGCGGAGAGGACATCCACTTGAGAAAGTTGGGGTGTGAGGGGCACCAGGACAAATGTCGAAGGGGACATGGGGAGGACCTCCATGAATAGAACCGGAGTGGGTAAAACCTCTGTTGGAACCGATAGGATCATGGGGATGACCTCCATGCTTGGTGCAGGTGGAGTGAGGATGACCTTCACACATTTAGTTTCCAGGGCGAGGAGGACCTTCTCCAGCTATAGAGAGAACATAGGGAGGATCCCCACATTTGAGAGGGATCGGATGGGAAATTCCTTCACATCAACAGTTGGGGATAAGAGGAGGAATTACATACCTGGTGTGGTGGGCACAGAAGAGGCTTCCATGCCGAGTGTCACTGCCGCGAGGTAGTCCTTCATTCGGGTTGGGTGAAGCATGGGTCATACCTCCATGATGAGCTTAAGAGTGGGGAAGGTCCACACTCTGTGGAGTAGTGGTATGGGGAGGACCTCCGTATGGGGTGACATCACTAGGGGTTGGTTTGCAGCGATCACCACTCATGCCTGCGACCCGGAGAGTCGACCCAGCCTGCTCGTGGGGCGGTTGGGGCCTCTATCCTAGTTGGGCATATAAGTTCCCCTTCTCAGTGTGTGTAGCGACCAGATGATATGCACTGAATGTGGCTCGGGCCACTGTGGCTATTGACGTTAATACCCCTTGGTAGGCGTCATCGCCCCGGGCCCAATGCTGGAATCGGGTCAGGTGAGCCAGTGTGGGTGGTGTAGGCGCACAACCTACCTGCTCCTATGGCGAGGCCGGATGGCGGGACTGACACGGCCAGATGGGGGCCTTTGCTTGGAGTCCTTGAATTGGGACTCTGGCCGGGAAGAGCCAAATGTCACCCCCCTCATCAGCGTAAGGCATGGATTTGTCAAGGCGTTTCGGGGATAGGCTCTTGAAACGATTAAATGTTGGGGTGGGGTGAAGGGGCTCCATGCGTGGACCTCAAGGGAGGAATTGATGGCGGGTCCTGGATGCCTCCAGATCCATGCATGCCATATGTCGATTTGGATTATGCCCTCCTCGTAACAGCGTACGAGGTCGTTAATCACCCTTCATTGAATGACTTCCGATGGGGAGATGGGGTGTGGGTGCCCCACGTTTGTGGATGCAGACACCGTTGCGACAAAAGGGGAGCCACACGATGTGGTTGTGTTGGTGTTTCCCCAGCCCTTGTGTAGGCTGGTTGGCGGTGATCGTGTCCCTGTAGTAGTAACCTGATTCCTGAGAAGCAAGGAGATTAACTCATCAGCACTACGAGGAAAATAAATCGACAACCAGTGACCCAACTTCATTCCCTTTTCCATGACCGGTAAGAGGGATCCACGCTGACAACATTTCATAACGGAATGACCAATGTTCTACGTCCCCAACTTTTGGTGAGTTTCATGACATGCTCACTATTTTCTTGGAGGGAACCAGCGCCGGATATCTGGATCCGGTGAAACGTCAATCTACTAATGTCTTGAGTGATACTAATATCCATATTGAGGAGAAGAAAATCACGTCAGTTTCACCATTTATATTTCCGATTCTTTCACCAGGGTGCACGCATCTGTCACTATTCGAGGGACGTCAGCACGACTCTTTGTTGCTCGGAATTCCGGCTTTCCAAAGGTGGGCATCATTCGCTCCTTATTCAGGGACGTCTGCTCCTTGATCGAAACCGAGATGATGGGATGTCAGTTGTTCCTTCCATGGATTCATCCTTGGAACTCATCACCATGTCTGGGTCTCCCTTATAGATTTGATACATTGTTCATGAATCTCTTCCCAGTGCCATGCTTCCATGGATGTCGGTTAATTACACTGCTTCTGTCAGGACATTCGAAGGGGTTCGGTCAGGGGAGCAACCTTCAGTTGGGGGAGTAGTCACGTTGAGGCATCGCTAACATGTCTGAACGTTGGGGAATTGGCTTCTCTGTCTTTGGTCCCTTATTATAGGTCTTCTCAATGGCGTGGAAGCCTGAGGCATCCCACATCGAGTGTGGGGAATCTTATTCCATAGGCATGTATCTGAGGATTTCCTCAGCTTCCTGTGCTTAACACGGGGTATGCTACAAGTTTAACATCTAGCGGGGATGGATCGGGTTGATCAGAACACTTGCTAGAGTGGATCAGATTGAGGATCCCTGTTTAGGGAACACCGACATTGGAGCTAGCTAATGGGTGGCTTTCCGATTGCTATGGAGGGGAATGGGTGTCATGATCACACTGGGATGTGGCATCTGGGGTAAGAATCAGGATGAGTGATGGAAACATACACAGAGTGGAGGGGGAATGAAATGGGACCATCGTAGATATAATAATGGTGATGGGAATGTGTCTCTAAGATACTTCCTACATATCCCTGTGGTAGGGATTCAATGTCCGCATAGTTCAGTTTGTGAGAACCGACATAAAGGGGGTCAGAATGACCAACGGGTGATGGGCTTGAACCATAGGGATGGTTTCTATATACCATGTCATAGCATGGATAGAAGTCCATGTAGTTCGGTATGGGGTACTGGTGAACCGACGTGAGGGTAGACCTTGGTCTGATGGGTGATGGTCTTGAACCTCGTGAGGCTTCTTATGTAGCATGCCTTGACACTGATCAAAGTCCTCATAGTTTGGGTATACAGTTTAGCGTCATGCAGGACAGGGGCATTTTGGGCTTACACTCTGAGACGACCCATGGTGGAGTTTGGTGAACCGACGTGAAGGAGGTCGGGATGACCAACGAGTGGTGGGATTGAACCTCTTGAGGTTTCCTACATACCATGCCTTGACATGGATCAAAGTCCACATAGTTCATGATGAATGTCAGAGTACCGAGGTGAAGATGGACTGGGGGTCCGATGGGAGTTGGGATTGAACCTTGTGGGGCTTCTTACGTACCATGCCTTGGCATGGATCAAAGACCACATAGTTCAGGATAGTCACAATGGATTACCGCTGGACTAGAATGCAGTTTAACGTCATGCGGGATGAGGGTGGAACCTCATGTGGAGAAACGAACAGGTGGTGGACATGAACCACTTGAAGGCTTCCTACGTACCATGCCTTGACATGGATTAAAGACCTCATAGTTCAAAATGGTGTACAGTTTAATGTCATACGGGACATGGGTTGGTGTCATAGTCGATGCTCACTCTAATCCCACTTGTGTCATGATCGGTGTGAAAAAACAAGAGGTGGAAAGGACCTGATAACCAAGTCACGAAGGGTGCATCCATGAGAAGCGAAGAGGGACTTACGCATTAGGCAATCCATGGTGATGGGACTTACTCTAGGATAGATACTTTAGGGAGAAAAAGAGCAGAGGGGGAGGAAAGGGTAACTGAAGACCCCTATGTCCATCTCCCCCCTTAGTCCTTGGCACCGGGGAAGGACGGGGGTGCATGGGTGCTACCTCCGGTAAGAAAGGCTAGGGTATTATGAAAAGATAGATGCCCTTCCCCCATTGGACAAATTCCACCCCAACAAGGTGGATATCATCCCCTGTGAGGGGGGATCCCATCCCCAAGGAGACCAGTGGGCGTAAAGAATGTCCGAGCTGGGGGGACCCTACGTGCGAGGCACATGGCCGGATCACAGTTTAACGTCATTTGTTGAGGACGAGGTGCTTGGCAGTTTAACGTCCTGAAGCTCGGACGAAGTGGGTTTACTCCACACCCCTAGAACATACATAACTAGTACCCTCTTCCCCTTGGGTTAGGGAAGGAATCAGTAATGTTGTGGTGAAGCGGGGTCATAGAGCGAACCATCGAGGGGTCCACAGAAGCATGGCTATGCGAATAAGCAATAACCATTAGTGTGCCTATGTGAATAAGAATTAGGCGAATAAGCGCTACAGACAGTATCATCCAGGGGACTCTGAAGTCACATCGTGTAAACCTGGAGGGTCACACGAGAAAAGGAATTTCCAAGCATAGGGGTCCATAGGTAGAGGCCTTGCGGAGATTGGTTGCTCTGTGTGGTGAAGGGAACTTGTGAAGGGGTGTGCTTCGCGAAGTGGGGTGCCTTAGCCTCAGCATGGGGTGTAGGTGAAAATGGGAGGAGCTTCGTGAAGTGGAAGGGTGTTTCCAGAGCACTGCCTCGTAAAGCATGGGTGCCTCGCGAAGCAACGTGCTGTGAAGCAGTGTGCTTCGCGAAGTATAGCGACCCTGCCTTGGCATGTGGGTCACGTGTACATGAGGGATGTTTCGCGAATCATAAATGCTCCACGACTACCCGGTCCCCTTGGGGATCCCCTTCCTTCACAAATTACCTTAGTCTTCGTGAAGGGAAACCCTATCAGAACAGTGGATCAAAACGTAAAAATGTGGAGGCACCTCGCGAATCAAAAATACCTCGCAGAGCTCATGATTCATAGAGCAAATAGGGCTTCACGATTCGGGAGATGAGAAGATGAAAGGTCAGACTTTTTCCTTCCAGGGGGCTCAGGGGGAGATTGGTATTTATAGGAAAGAGGCACCGTGAAGCAGATCTCAAGCGGCGTGAAGGTGGCTACAGTTGCATCGTGGTGGGCAGTGAACATCAACCGGGTTCGCGTAGGGTTACCGCCTCCTATGCCTTGTGGAGGGCTCGCGAACATCAGGGGCATTCGCAGAGCGTACCACCTTTTGGGCTTCTCGGCGGGTTCGTGAATGGTAGGGGTGTTCTCGGGGCATCCCTCCTCTTTTTCTTCAGGGTGACCGCGTTGCTTGGGGCTGCTCCGCGCCATGGCTTCACGAGGTAGGTCATGATGCCTCTCTTTTCTTCTTTCTTCTCTTAAAATTACATGGCGCCAACACACACCACAACCAATGATTGAAATGGACCCTAGAAGAAGATCACACAGTGGATCTAGAAGGAAAACAATGGAAGCATCACCAAATATTAATTTATATAAGAGCATAATTCTAAGGCACTACCTCAATGAAATAAATGATTAATTAAAATGTCTTACTCATCCATAGAGATGCGATCCAATGACAATGGTGATCCAATGCTGAATAGATCAATCCAGATTGAACAAAATCTCCAAAAAACCTCCAGATTAGCCTTATAGGTCGAGATCCAGGAGAGTTGTGGGAGAATGAAATGAAATTTCAGCTGAGTGGAACCCAAAAAGATGACCTCCTGATGATAAAGTATGCCAAAATAACACATCGTGTTAAAGTACTCCTGATGATAAAGTTCTCCTTTACACGTCATGTTATCCATGATGACAAAGTACACCAAAATAACACATCGTGTTTTTATTAAAAACTGATATTTTATTATTTCACATCTTGTAACCATTACATGGAATGTAATCCTTTAATGCCAAAGCCCAATTACGCATTGTGTATCCCCCTTACACATCTTGCAATATCCCAAAACCTAGAAGAAACTCTATATTCTTACACAAAAACCCCAAACCAACTCTAGTGTCCTCTGAACTTTGGAAAAACCCCACAAAACCATTAACACACTTATACCCTTACTCTATCAATTCAATCCAACACACATCCCTAAATGTTTGGTCATTTCCCTCCAAAAATGCTCTATACCCTCAGAAGTCCCAACATGCACCCAATTAATTTTGAAAGACAATCAGTGTGAACTAAATTACCTAAAAGAGGGTAATGTGTTGTTACAAACTCCACACCATAATACTTTATGTCGCCATGAAGGCATGTGGATAAATTAAGTCTGGTAAATATGTGAGGCCATTTATCTCTCATAGAATACATTCAATCCCAATTATCATGAGAATCCAATATGTTCTTCCATAAAACTATTACTAGTGTAATAGAGTTCCCACACAAGACCTACACTTGAGAGTAAACAATCCCAACTTGTTGTTCAACAAAAAAAACATCTGGCACTAAGTCAATATCTTCCAAACTCAGAATCTGAGAGGTATCAATTTGTTTTCATTATTTATGATATATGGAAAACAAAATGAATTATTTTAAATTAAGATGATAACCCTAATCAATAAGAAACATTTCCAAGCCGCTCAATGACCTAAAACAGTCCCACAATCTTCAGATCTAACTTTCCCTATTTTCCTACCCAACAGTGACCCAACCAAGGGGAAATATTTATGAAATCCTGGTAACATAAAAAAATTCCAAATGTTGCCATCATTGATCAATGTAAAACATTAGTCGAATATTCATTGTAACCATATGTCAACGTATATCCTGAATTATCACAAATGTCTCCTAAACCAAACTCAGTCACACCAAAGAAGCTACACCGACCTCTACCCAAAAAATTAGTGACCTTCATAGGAGACCATTCAAATACTCAAAAGGAGTCATTTTGATTTATGACTAATAAATGGGTTTATAAACAAAATCAACCAGTCCTAGATGGCAATCCCATGATCCACTAAAATCTATGACATAGTTATGGTGAAAATCCTCCAGAATCAATATAGAACCCTCTATCTGATAGTCTGTCTTTAAAGGGTATGTTGTAATCAATATGACCTGATTCCCCATGACCTCCTTGAGAATCCTCTAGAACATAAAATTAAATCGAGGATCCCTATCCAAAAAATTAGCTGAAGGAACCCCATATAACCTCACAACGTTTATCATATACACTTTAACCATATATTCAAAATTTACAGTGTCTTTTATCAGAATAAAATCCTCATACTTTTCAACCGATCAATCACCGCCCATGTAGAATTCTTCTCTACGGGATTCCATGGAAATACTACAACAACTTCCATGGATACCTCATCCCAATTAAAAAAGGTAACATTAGTGGATAATGCAACCCAGATGTTTTCTAATACTCAACCATTATTTTCTGGTAGGTTTAATAGTGGGAAACCTAATTAGAAATGTCATGATTTATACCTGGATAACTGAATCTTTGTTTCATGTCATAATACATATTCAGAGTTTCTATATGAATATCCCACTATAAACTATGAAAATCAAAAAAAACTATGCTATTTACTACTATATGGATAATAAAGTGATATTTAAAGCTGTGTATACCATCTAAAGAAAGAGAGAAACACAAAATGGTCTCCCCATCTTACAGGGATTCTCAAATTCCTCTGATCTCATCATCCTACTACCCATTCAACCAAATATACTTAATGAGTGATAATGATAATTGAAAACAAGTTAGAACCATACCTAAAACATCATCCTGAGCATCCAGATGAAACATGGAAAAAATCCACTTAACATTCTACTCTTCCTTCGATTCTAAAACAATTTGCGATGCAAATTTCATGCAAAGAGAATCTACAACAAAATTCCCCTTTCTGTTTTTGTACATGATATCAAATCCAAATTTCTATAGATAATATAACCACCACATCTTTTTAATATTATCGTTTTTATGAAAAGAGATATATCACAGACTCTTATGATAAAAAAGACTACAAACCTTTTCCCAAAAAGATAATGCCACTAACAGTTAAGTGCATTCATAACTATACGAATATCTAAATCAAGAGTGGGTTAATTATTATAATGTGGTCGAAGATGAATAGAACTTTAATCCACCACATGATCATCCTGTATGAGCACAAAACACAAGGAAGCACCAAATTCATTAAAGAAAACCACTTACCCCTTATCATTCTCTACTAAGATCAAAATAACAGATAATATAAGAAGTTATTTATGTTCATCGAAAGAAAACTCACACTTCACATCAAATATGAGCTTCACTTATTTCCATTCATGTGAAGTTAATGGTGATTCTAACATAGAGAAATCATTAATTAACCATTGATATTATACAATAGGACCTATAATGCTCTGAATTATAAATGCATTTGGTGGATCATCCTATGACAGGACATCCATTAAATTCTCAGGATAAAATGAAATGTCAAGATCAGAAATCACGTGCCCCTAGAATTTCAATTCTCAAATCCAGAAGTTTCATTTTTAAATATTTCAATACAAATAGTGACTACTTATGATTTTCAAATCCATAATCATATGGTTCTCATTCTCGCACTTGGATCATTAAAAAACCAAATTTTCATTTATGAAAAATACCACAAAAGTGTTGCGATGGTGAGGGAATATCTGATTCATCAAATCCATAAAAACTACAATATCATTAGTTATACCTAAAACTATAACAAGATATTCATAATTCCCATACCTACACTCGAAAGTCATCGTTGGTATATCAGACTCTCGAATTCTATGTTGATGATAAACTGACCGATGATCAATCTTCAAAAACCGTTTCCCCCTTTAGCTGATCAAACATATCATCGATATAAGGAAAATGATACTATTTCTTCATTGTTACCTATTTCAACAACTAATAGTCCTTGCACAACTGATGTGAACCATATTACTTCAGGGAAATGTGAACTAGGGTTTCATAAGGAGAGACAGTTGGGAGAAAAAAACCCATTTTTACAACGTCTTCCATTAGAAACTTGAGCTATTTCAACTTTGCAGGTGCCATGTAATAAGAAGGTATCAATTTCAGCTATGTCATGGATCTAGATCAATAATAAACTCTACCTCTATCCCTTTAGGAACCCTAGATAAATCATATTCAAATACCTCAGGATTGTCCTGAACAGTGGTCAAAAGATAAATAATATAAGAAACATCTTCGTGCTCAATTGCAATAATAGACAACAATCTTCTCATCTCTATGAGGGATGGTCCTGTACGACTACACCTTAGATCCCACTCCCCATGAAAATTTAATGAGATCCCATTAGTATCATGAAATAATACATGACATTGTTAAAAATCATCCTTATCTCGATGAGAGACAAGACAATAAATTTTGATGATGATGTCGTACAGATCTAGATCAAGAACAAGAAAATACCATACTAACATTGTATTAGATATATATAGTCACTATGACACTAAAAACCATACTCTTTCCTCTTTCCATGATGCTTATCTAACTATATGAAAAATGAAACGAGTTCTGTCAGTAGGTTACACATATCATTGTAATGGAAAGATATAAATGGGTGGGAAACACTACTATCAAATAAAGTGATTTCTATAGAGGATTAAATAAAGATGGTGCCACTAAATATCCATAGGCATGTGTCTACATCCACTGGAAACTCATCTACTATGTGAATTTTCATCACTTATGAGGCATATGGATGGAACCTGATAGACTATTAATCTTTTTGATACACCACAATAACCTTTGGATATGACAATCCCTGAATATATCGGGGAGTTGACATGGACTGATATAAACACTACAAATGACCATAACACTGATAGCTGCTAAAAATATTTACTGGTTAAAGTAAAGAGTGTTAGGTGATCCGACCATTTCTTACTGATATAATTTAGAGGCACACTAATAGACATAACTGAAGGTTCTTTGGAGGCTAGTCACTAAGACCCACCTCTTCCACTCTTGTTACGATCCTGCCACATTGTCTTTTTTCCTGGAGCACCTCTGAAGATTCCAATAGGTGTAAGTGGAGATGAAGAATATCCAAACATGCCTTCCATATTCATTTCTACCATAATATCCATATCCATTTTCTCTACATAGGCCGAATGCTTCAGTATAAATACTCATGATATGATATCTAGTTCAATGTTGTGGGTACTTAAGAGCCTTCACCTCGTTATTCTTCATGACCTTTGGTGAAAAAAACTTGCTCATCAAACTAATTGGTGTATGTTGGCCCCAGACACTCTCCATAGTGTAAAAAGAGGAACTCAAGGGACGTCATCATCATTAAAGACTATGGACAAAACTTTTGAAAGAAGAGAGTCTTTAAACCCTTCAAGTACAATCCCATATGCTTATCAGCATGTTCCATGGAATACCACCACATCTTACTGGGACCCTCAATCCAAAACACAACACACATCACCATGATAGTCTCATGTGTATCTAGGAAGTCAATGATCAAATAGATCTTGTCCATTCAATCCTACACATCTTATGGTTCATTCGTACCATTAAAGGACAGCGGATTACCATGAAATAACTCTCATGATCATTCCATTTTGGGCCCACATCTTAGTTGTAACTCAACTACTATGTTCTGAACTTGTGGCGCATTTTGATCAATAACACGAACTTCCTGCATGATAGCCTTAAAAAGTTATGACCCATCGATGGATTCCCTTGTGAATTTTCAAAAAACCATCCTGAGGAAATTTGAAAACACAACCTAGAGTAATACCATTAAGCAATGAAACAGAAGAAATTAGTAGATGATAGAATAATCATAAATAAAACTAGAAATACTATGAAAAATACGAGGTTAACTACAAAAAGAAAAATAGCAGACAAAATTACCATGGTAACTTGAGTCCCATCATAGTAAGGGGTGGCCAAGAAATATTTGTAATATACCCCTCAACTTCTAACAATCCTATATCTAGTCTATCAGACATTCCTCAACAAGGACCCTTGGGGACATACAACCTTTGATATGAATATATGATCAAATCTCCTGAATACCCTCTAAAACTGGTACCCAAACCAACATGTCACATACCTGAAGGGTGTTCCTGATCTCATGGGCTGGAGACTAGAACATGAAAACCAAATAAAAAATAGAGGGAACGATTTATTCAAACCAGAAGCAAAAACATGACACATATACACAGAATGACAACATAAGAAAAGATAAATATAATACATAACTAAAACCAAAAAATGGAAACCAAAAACTATAGTGAATAATGAATCTCTATGTGCACGTCCAACTAGAAAGGAATACTAAAATAAAAAAAATATACTAATTCATTTGATAACATTGACAAACCTTCACCATCTCAACATCCGGCTACTCAAACTCATCTAACCAGAAACCTCACTGAATCACTCTCGTTACTTGTCTTTCCCTACATCAAATGACATACAAGGATCTATGCACCACCATATAAGTGCACATGGTGTGATCTAACATGTTTAGTATTGTCCCATATTGGTGTTCCATAATAAGTTTATACGAAATAATACAAATACTTTCATTTAAAATAAATCATGGAATGAAATGTAGTAAATAAGTTTTATCAAAATCATGTAAACATTTTTCCTTTTCCCACAATTCCATAAAAATGTAGGTATATCAATTTCAAGCATAATTTTCATCACCATTCATAGAAATATAAAGCATATATATCAAATCCAAAGTAGTATAAATCCAGGCATAGTAAATCATTCCGTTGAACTCAATAGGTCAGGCTAATAGACAACTCGTATGACAATAGTGGCTAGTGACCAAAAATTCCCACGAAAACAAGCCAAATATGAAGAGGAACACCCAGGATGGAACCCCCCAACAATCTCAAAACAAGTCCCCAGACCGATAGGAATAGGGAGAAGAGAAATTTCCCATGAGTTATGATCTTGAAGGTAATATGGACGTTGGATCTGTGTTAAAACATCCACCTATATACTCAAGGATTCCCATGTGATACATTTCATAAATCAATTTAATTCTTTGAAAATACCACGTTTCCTTTTATCAAAAACCAAATAAATATATCCTTTTATCAAAAATCCATTTACACACACCAAATAATCATTCAAAATTAATTTATAAATAAATTTATAAAACCAACAGTAATACAGTTTGTCTAACACATGTTAGTGATAGAACCACCAATCTCAAAACTCATGGTCACACATGCCCACGAAGAATCAACCAACATAAAGATCAAAACAAAAATAATAGAGTCCATAGAATCAATCTGTGTATCTTATAATTGATCCAATTCAAAAAAAGGTTCTACATAGAAGATGAAACGACACATACCTCAAGAACACACACCTACCGCACCACAAACAAAATTAGAAACATCCCTCAAAACAAGATCACACAACAAATATAGAAGAAAAAAAAGGAAACATCACCATATATTAACAAATCTGATAATGAAATTCAATAGTGCCACGATGAAAAATAAATGATAAAGAAGAAAGTAGTACCCACCCTAAGAGATGTGATCCATCCACAATAGTGACCTAATGATTAATGAATCAATCTGTATCGAACTAGGTCTCTAAATATTTCCGAACATGCCTTCTAAGATGAGATCCAAAAGATATGTGAGAGAATGAAATGATATTTCAGCCGAGTAGTACCCTAAAATCCAACCCCCCAATTGTTACATGATGTGTATCTTCATTAAATGTATTGTAATCCCAGATAACCAAGTACACAAAAATAATCATCGTAATTTTATTAAAAATAGACCTTTAATTATTTCACAGCATCTAACCATTACACAGTGTGTAATCCTTTCATGCTACATAAAAAGATCATGACCTGTGTCTAGTGACCATGTCTATGTTGTGTAACCCCTTTACACATCATGTAATATCCCAACACACTCCAGAAACTCCTTATTCTTACACAAAAACCCCAAACCAGCTCACAAATACTCTGAACTCAGGAAGAACCCCACAAAACCATTAACACACATATACCCAAACACCATCAATTAAAACTAAAACACATCCCTAAACATTTTCTCATTTTCCACAAAAAATTATATCCATCATCAGTTGTCACAAGATACACCCAATTAATGACTAAAATAAGTAAAGAGAAGGGAATTACATGAAACCGGGTAATGGTATGTTACTGTTTATTTATATAAAAAATTTAAAATTTATTTTTAGTTGACCAATTAAAACAATTAAAATAGAGAAAAAAAATTTATTGAAGAAATATATAAATATTATCAAGACCCATTTTCCATGAAGTATTTTAGGAACCTTAAAAATATGTATGGGTGCATTTAAAAGAGTTGAATGTTGGGTCTTAATACCAAACTATTTTATTTCATAATGGAAACTAAATTTTAAAATTTCAAACATTACATCATATATTCATAGGTAAAAATTATCCTAAAATTTACTGACATTATTATAATTTTAACTTCATTATTTTAATTTGTGAACATTAAATATTTCAAAGATATATAATTTTGTAAATATTAATTACATTTGTTGTTGCAGAATTTTATATTTTTTATTGGGATTTTTAATAAAATATTTCATGCCATTTAATTATTTCGTAGTGAAAGGAAAAACTAATATTATTTTTTCTTTGAAAACTAATTAACATAAGCTAATTTTTATTTGAGATTTAAACTCTGATAAAAATGTGGAATTTTCCTCCCATTTACTATTTCACTACTAGTTTCTATAAATAATGTGTTTCGATTTTTTGATCATAAAATATATATTTTATTTTTTCTCTAATTCATTCTAGTTTTTAACAATTTCATATAATATTTTTATATCATTGAATACTTAAATATTTATAATTAAGAGTAAAAATTAAAATCATCATTGACTTTTTGACCAATAATATATAAAAATATATTTTAATTTGACGATGAGAATAAAAATTTCAAATTAAAAATGTTAATGTCTGATCATTTGATTTGTTTGAACGCATAGAATCCCACATTATTTCTCATCAAAATTTCATATCAAAAAATTCAATTCATCATATTTAATAAACATTTTATTACTCTAAAATATATGCTTGATGTATGTAAAAATTTAAAGGAACATATCTATAAATAAAATTTATCTTAGTCACATAACACGATAAATCATTACATTAAATAAAAAAACACTATATTTATTAGACATTTTTTATAAATTTAGAAAAATTATATATATTTAAATTTATTAATTAATAAAATGTATTGGCAAAAAAACGTTTTTATTTTAACATATCCTTTACACTCTAATACAAAACTAAAATTTTTTAAATGAAATTTATTAGAAACAAATCATATATGATTGAGTGTATGGGTTTGTATATGTCAATGTGATATTAAAAAAAATTAAAAATTTTATCATAATTAAATTTCTTTTAAAAATTGAAAATAAATAAATATAATATGTTTTTAAAATATATGAAATTTATCTCACACATTGATTATGACAAATTTCATGAAAATACATTCATAATATTATATATATATAAAACATATATTGAAAAATTATATTAGAAAAGAAATATAATTAATTATATTTATTGATATGATATATGGGTGGTAAAAAATATTATTTTTCAATTTTTACACCAACACTCAATCAGTAATGATTTTTTTCACCCCATATTTGAGATTTTTTTAAAAAATTGTAAAGAAATTGATAATTTTTATTTTATT